>OX381718.1:56374467-56974467 GCA_947462335.1 Harmothoe impar | reverse complement strand
ATCTAAGGCTGCATAATGCTTTAATGTGCTTCTGTTCTTTGGTCGTCATGATGCATGCATGCCAGCCTAGAGAGTAACTTGCCAGTGCTGCATTTATGCATCATGCTGACCCTTCTTTGGGAGTGTATCAACCCCGTAGGGTCGGCATGATGCTTGAATGCAGCACTGGTGAGTTACCGACCAGAGCTGCATTCATGCATCATGACAATAAAGAGACTTAATGCATTAAAGCACTATGCAGCCCTTAAAGTGTTAAAGAGTCATCACAAATAAAGGCGCTGAATTACGTAGTCAGCACTGCAGGCTGAAGCGAATTGTTTTAACATGTAAAGTATCTCATATTTGTGAAAAATGATAAAAATAATAAAAATAATAAGCAATTGTTGTGGACACAGGCATGATTATTGCAGTTAGTTGTGGACACTAGATGGCACGGTAGTGCAGCTTCTCTGTGAAATAGGAGGTGTACATAGACTTGTCTACTGTAAGTATGTTACCATGGTGATAGTAAATTATGTAATAAATAGTATAATTACACGCCCTTGTCTTTGTACTTTAATTGATATTTTCCCTTTATCCCTTTGCTGTCGGGGAACATAGTCCTGAATTTTTTCAAGGATTTTCTGCTTTAATCCAATTAATTCTGTGGTGGCATTGCGTATTTTTATGAAAATGAATGGAAGATATGGAATTTATCTCTTCTTTTTTAATTTTTTTTATCATTTAATATAAGCCTCTAGGGCACTTTCAATGGGGATGGTGGGATACATATTGTTATCACAAGCAAGACAAGAACAACTTTATTTGTTGATAGAAAATTTTATTTCTGATGATTCCATGTCATGATTTTCATCAACCTAGTTTGTTGACAATGCTCATTAGCTCACAGCTAATTGAATATGGCCCAATTCATGTGTGACAAAGTGTGATCAAATTGGCTAAAACAACATTTGAATTTTCACAGGTGATAATTTCTAAATCACCATTAACATTAATTGTTGATGGATTCTAGTAAGTTTGATTTTCTTTTAAACCAGTTACACCCAAGTACGGTAGATACTGGCTGGAAGTGAATGAAGTGTTTCAGATTCTTTCCTTTCATACATGTTATGCCTATATACTAATATGGCAACACTAGTTCTAAAAGACAAGCAACCTTCTCAGCAGTAGCAAACTTGTCACTTGTATTCCATTCTAGTAAATGTTAGTGCAATATAAGATGAGGTGAGTCACACGAGTGAGTATGTATACATCACTTTGTATACATGCATAACAATATATCCAGCCTTCATGATATACATTATATATAGACAGAATAGTACCAAGTAGACCCAATTAGATGAATATACCCAGTTAACTATCAAAGATCCATCTTATTAAAGATATTGCTTTTATCGGCTCAACCTGTAAATTTACATTTTACTGAAATTACAGCCGTCTTGCACAAACCCTTAGATATCTAATTCTATTTCTAGAAAGAAATTTTAATCTATTTCTAGAGCTTTCTATTCAACTCCAGATGACTCACTTTAAAAATTCAAATCAATTCTTTCATGGTTTGAAAAAAGAGACCAATCACCAGTTGGAGTAATGGAGAATGAATGACCCTGGCTGAGTCTTTTCTGTATGAGAAGCCAATAGAAGAGGATTCTATCACTTTAAATAATAATAATGACCTATATTATATCACTGTAGATGTGTGTATGAGGGTGGTGATGATTTACAATGTGCGAATGATGAGATGAGAACACGCTACACACATACACACAACAATGCCACCCAGTCATCGACAAAAAGTAGGAAATCTTACAATTTTGGTCAATTTTCTGCAGAAAATTTACAAAATTCATTACAGAAATGCCAGCAAAAAAGTAGGAATTCCTACAAAAGTAGAAGAGTGGCATCTCTGCTGACACAGCCTGGAATGCCCCGGGCGGTGGGGAGACCTAACAACCCGCCTCCTCATAGCTCGTCCTTTTTGTCTTCGTCAAGGTCATCCATGTCAACATCGCTAAGGTCAATTTCCTCTTCGACTGGGTACTGGAAGGGAAGGGATGAGGAAAGTTAAAAGGAGGGAAAGAGGGAAACCGAAGCAGATTTTAACCAAAAAAAAATTTACACGATTTTGAATTTTTGGAAAAATTTAAGTTTTAGTCCACTGCTAGGGAGAGCTATACAAATGTAATAACCATTAATTTGCTCGCAATTCTTACTTTGTAAAAAAATAAATTATAAACAGACCATACCCTGATCCCTTTAAAGGTCAATATCCCACTGGTAAACCCTTGAGCTTACCGCCATTTAATCATTAAGGAGAGTTATCTATGGTATTTCATAGCACCCCCCCCCCCCGAGCTTAAAGTCGTTTATGCCAAATGAAACCATTATTCCACCAAAGAACACTTCCTTATTGCTTAATATAGTTTTTGACAAAAATTATTGCATAAAAAAAAAAAAAAGTGGCCTACCTCTCCATCCTTGCCGTCCCATGCCCCATGTTCGACAATGTTGGGTAGCTTAGCGTTCTTCAGGGGTTGCGTCTTCCCACGGCCGACAGCAAGCGCTCGCAGGAACTCATTGATACCGGCATCCTCAAAAGGTCCCATCAGGAGAGAAAACTTCATTTTTCTTGCATTCAGAGCAACCATTGTCTGTAAAGGAATTAAAGATTCATCTATAATTCGGTACAAAGCTAAACATGTAATAATTTGAACATGATGTCAGATCTGTAAATAAGTTCTATCCTATATCATATATAAGAGATACATGTATATAATCCATTCTATTTTTCCCTGTATGTGCCTAGCCGAATATATTTTATACCAATGAAGGACTGTAGGACTGTAAGAATATCGGTGTTGAATACTTACGGGGTAACCGAATCCACCCATGCCGAAGGCCTCTTCCAATTCCATCTGTGCACCGGCCTCAGCCCAGGCCATTCTGTTTATTAAACAAACAAAAAAAGGATGAAAATCAACCCTTTGGAGAATATTCCCTGAATTGATACAAACAACATTATACAGTACAGTCTTTTTTGTATTAACCATATCAATAGGGGCCGTACAGTGCTTTAATGCACTATACCCATCTCGTCATGATGCATTCATGCAGCCCTGGCAAGTCTACTCACTGGGACTGCATCATTATTCATAACGATAAAGTGCACACTGCATCATAATGTAGATTTAATTGTCATATCGCTTCAAAAACAAGTCGCACTTGAATTTAACAGACATGCCATTCAGTCGTCAACAAAAAGTAGGACAGACATTTAGTCGAATTTCTGTAGGATGTTAACATAATTTAATACAAAAATTCGATCCTTAAAGTAGGAATTCCTAAAAAAGTAGGAAAAGTGGCTTCTCTGATTCAGTCGGTAGAACATGATATCACAAGGTGTGAGACACTCACCCCCACATGCGCTTCTTGTACTTCTCGCCCATACGTTTGAGGAGGTCTAGGTACTGGTTGCGGCACTTGGACTGACAGTCCAGGATGTGCGGCATGACGGCCACGATACACAACTGGTGCTCCTCACACGCCTCCTTCAGCACACCGCTAGACGTCAACTGGAGGGGGTAAACGACACACATTGTCAACCTCAGGGTTCTCAAAAAAATCAGATTGAATTTCATGACATGCCATGATATTCCATGGCAAGCGACATGGTCAGAATCACACACGAGAAAACATAGAGGACATCTTCTTTTTTTTTATGTAGAATTCCTTTTTTTTGAGGGGGGGGGGGGGAATGTGTTCCTCACACGCCTCTTTCAGTACGCTGCTGGACATCAGCGGGAGGGACAATAGACACAGTCAGAGTCACACACGACAAGACATAGAGGACCAGGGGCGGATCTAGGGGGTGGCCTGGGGGGCACTTGCCCCCCCTCCTAGACTCTCTGAAAAGGGGCCCTTGGTATGACTCTTTACTATAGGAAATGTGGTACAGGACCTTGCCTGTGCCCCCCCTAGACCAAATTTTCTTGGCTGTGCCCCCCTAGACCACCCATTCTGGATCCACCCCTGAGGACACAAACTACTTTTTTAAAGTGCTTTATTGGGTAAAAGATGACAAGATACAATATCGTAAAACCTCGCGTATATCTCGCGGCTAGTACATGAGTCGGATTGGCAGTGCGGCTTATAGGATTGGCCCAGGGTTGGGGTGTGGCTTATAAACGAGTTTTTGGTACTATGGTACAGTACTAAAGTCACAATAATCAGATTGCCACGGCAGCTTATAGAATCGGCCCAAACCCTAGGTGTGGCTTCTACGCGAGTTAAGCTTATATGAGAGGTTTTACGGTAGTAGACGCATCAACCCAACATATACGTGTTGCACTTTTTTTTGTAACATAACCCCACTCAAATTTTTTGGTCTTTTTTTTTATTTCAAATTTCAAATGTTCAATTTCATCTTTAATACAAACTCACTTCATAGGCCTTTCATGATTTCATAAAGCAAAGGCTTTTTCTTTTCTTTTCGGAGTGGGGGGGGGGGGTTCATGATCATCAAACGTGCATACCTGTACTAGTTCTGGTGCAGGGATGTTCTCGGCGAGTTTGTCCAGGGCCCAGGCGGTGATGTCGCTGGCGGTGCGGCCTCCGTCGTACTCGGTCGCGTCTCCGTCCTTCTTGCCGGCAGTGAACATCTTGATGGTCGGGAATCCACGCACCTGGGAAACAAAATAATCAAACATCAACGACTGTTCTACTGATAAGCTACCCTCTTCAGATCCTTCAGATTGTCCATTCTAGTCCCTGTCGTATGACGAGAAAAAAGGGTTTTACTCAAAATTTAAAAATCTAAGAGTCCAGGTGTTCGTCTATAATATATAAAGTATTACTACATGATGCCCTGGTGGACAATATGTCCTTCTAAGGGTACAATAGATCATTGATATATCAAATCAAAATATAGTAAGTAACTGACTTCTTTCAGTCATATACAGAAAATATCAGTTCACCCATTACATAAGAAAATTTACCTTTTAGTAGTTTTATATTTTGAAGACATGTTTTAAAAAAAGAGTATTTCTTTATTATTATGAAGACCCCTTTTAGTACTTTATTAATTTAGACAATTTTCAACAAAAAGTAAGACATTTGGAAAATTGCTGTAGAAATTAGCACAATTTAATACAGGAATTCCAGAAAAAAAAGTTGGTATTCCTGCAAAAGTAGGAAAAGTGACGTCTCTGTTTATTATATGTACATGAGGGTTTAAAAAAAAACTTTCCTCAAGATAAAGACACCAAACTTACCCCGTAGCGACCGCTCATGACGGTATGCACGGTAGCGTCGAGGGCGCCCAGTTTGACCTTGCCCTTGAGGTCGGTGGCGGCCTGCTCCCAGTGGGGGGCGAGCGTCTTACAATGTCCACACCAGGGGGCGAAGAACTCCACCAGCCACAGGTCGTCCGACTCCAGAACCAGCTTCTCAAAGTTAGCGTCCGTCAGCTCGATCACCGCGTTAGGGTCGCTCTGTAATATACAGCAGTGAATTAAAATAGGGGTTTTATATTTGATATTTTACAATATTGGCAATTCAGATATGTCATCTCCTCATTAACCCCTTAAGGGTGGATGTCGATAAAAGATGACATTTGTTGTCATGATGTGCCAATGCAGTCCCGGGCGAGTAACTCGCTGGTGCTGCATTGGTGCATCATGCCGACCCTTCGGGAGTATATCAGCCCCATAGGGTTCGTATGATGCTTGAATGGAGTACTGGCGAGTTACCCGCATCATAATTACCAAGGGCATTTATGGTTATTGTGTGTAGCAGATAAACTTTATTAAGGTAAAAACGCGAGGGAATAAAAGCTGGTAACGTTTCATCAAAAAAAAAAAAAGAATTGTGGCACAGCACCATATTAACACCAGAGCATCTATAATCTGGAATAGATTCTCACAGAGCATCTTATCCAAACAACTGATATTGAGTACTGGTAAGCCCTTTCTGAAATTTTCCAACTGGTATCCTAATTTAATACTATCAATTAAGGTTGGTGTTTTATGGGTGGAAACAATTTTGCTGATTAAAATTGTTGCTTTTCTCACCTTCTTTCCACCACCGCTGCTGCCACCACGTCCACCGCTGCCGCTCTTCCCGGAGAGCCGGGCGGAGGCCACCTGCTTCACCACACTCAGCGCATGGTCCACCAGCCCCTGGGCTTGACGCGCACCTGCAGGGGGAAGAGAGACAGGTTACTTTTTTTTTCTTTTTTTTTTAAAGGTTTGAATATGTTTTTATTTGTCAAATCATAAGTTACAAACATGTGTTATACTTTTTGACAAATAGATGAAGTTCCTCGTGCAGGAAGGGAGACCGGTTAAATTTTATTGCTTCACGATGTGGAGTTATTATGTTATATTTTATTAATTTAAAAAGGAAAAAGGTTTGAATATGTTTTTATTTGTCATATCATAAGTTACAAACATGTGCTATAGTTTATGAAGGGCACCTGCAGGGGGGAGGGAGACCGGTTACTTTTTTTTCTTTTAAAAAAACTTTTTTTAAGGTTTTTTAAGGTTTTTATTTGTCACACGTTATAAACATGTGTTATAGTTTTGACAAATAAATGAAGATCCTTATCAGTTCTGATCTCGTCGTTATAATACAAGCATATATATTGGGAGGATATACATGTGGTATCGCAGCTTGTCAGATTCAGCTTTAATCTGATACCAAACATGCCTATATAGGATCAAAGTCAGGGGGCGGCGGCTTATGGACTGATTGATTTATCGAACACCCAGGCTTACATAGTACCTTATGGGACTGCCTAAAATTTGCACTCGAGTTAGGCTTTTATGTGGCTTGAGGAATCACCTCCCTGTATAACAGCAAAACTCTGCTATACTACTACATTATTATCCTTAGGCCTAAAAAATAAAGTAGTGTTCCGGTAACATGGCCAAAATACATAGGGTAGGGAAGATCGCCTTTTTTTTTTTTACAATTTTTTACAATTTTTTGGGGTAAAAAAAAAAGGACAATTTTAGTAATAAAATCGTCAAAAATGTCATATATTTTCTCAAAAATTAAAAAAAAAGGCCCAAAAGAATTAGGGTCGGTCCCTAAAACGTAGAGTCGGTCGGGATACCAGAACCCTTTTTTTTTTTAAAGGCCTTATCTCTACTACCGTAAAACCTCTCTGATAAGCCGACCTCCCTTATAAGCCCACCCCCCAGTTTGAGAGAATTCTATAAGCCGAATCCTGGGTCATTTAGAGAGCTTTAAACTACAATGTACCGGATAATATACCTCCCTTATAAGCCGACCCCCACTATGAGCAGATGCTATAAGCCGAATCAGGCCAAAAATCTCAAAAAAAGGTCAGCTTATGAGAGAGGTTTTACGGTAAAATGCCAATAGAAGTGTGTGGCAGAAGTAGGTTACAGAGTGTACATACCGTTGTAGTCCTGGGCCTTGTTCTTGTCCAGACCAAAGACCTTGATGGTGGGGAAGCCGCGTACGTTGTACGGTCCGCCCACCGACTGGTGGACGTCCATGTCTACAGCTCCCACCTTCACGATACCCTACAACACAAACACACCGTCATCAGTCACGATACCCTACAACACAAACACACGGTACTCAGTCACGATACCCTACAACACAAATACACCGTACTCAGTCACGATACCCTACAACACAAACACACCGGACTCAGTCACGATACCCTACAACACAAATACACCGTACTCAGTCACGATACCCTACAACACAAACACACCGTACTCAGTCACGATACCCTACAACACAGACACACCGTACTCAGTCACGATACCCTACAACACAAACACACCGGACTCAGTCACGATACCCTACAACACAAACACACAACACTCAGAGACGCATACACAGCTGCATGTTAGGCCAGACCAAAAAAAAAAGTTGGTCAATGGATCTCGCGCACCTTATTTTCGGAAATGGAAATTATTTTTTTTTTTGAAAAAAAAATTGTCAATGGATTTCGCTCGCTTCATTTTTTTCAAAATTGAGGTTTTTTGGGGTTTTTTTTAATTTTCTTCCAGTAATTCCCCAAGATCAACCAATAAATTTTTATGTTAGCGGTCCACTAAGAACTTTTGTCGGAGGCTGGTTAAGAATTTTTAAAAATTGTCACTCGCTCCATTTTCCACCAACAAAATCCATTGACAAAAAAAATTCTTTAAAAATGTTTTTTTTTTAATCGCTCGCTCGCACCATTTTTTGAAAAGTTTTTTGGTGTGGCCTTATCAGTCTTTGCGAAAACATGCAGGACAGTGGCAATGTCCTTCTAAAATGCCATCGGTCCAGCAGATTCACAGGTGTAGCAGGACCGAATGTCCAGTCACATTTTGGGCTATTCTGAACTGGAAGAATTCAGTTGGGCTTCTAACGCTGAAATATGTAAGTCAATATATTGTGTAAAATTATATTTCCATCCTGATTTGGCCATAAATGATTACAATTAAAATGTATTTTTGATGGACAAAACTCTTCTATACTTAAAATGCAGAAATCATCAGATATGTGGCTATCCGGTCCTCCAAAAATGTAGCCGGTCCTTCAACATTGAAAATTTGCAGGACCGAATGTCCTGTGGAATGAAAAAGTTTTCGCAAAGACTGTAAGTTATAGTTCAAAAGAAGATATTCAGGTATCGCGACCAACCCTATACTTTTGGGTGTAGATCTACCCAAATATCTATTTTTTTTGCTGAAGGCATTCTTGGGATTTTACTACAAAAATCGTTTTTATTATCAAAAAAGAAATTGACTGGGAAGACGAGAAAATGAGAGAAAATTTCTCTCCTAGTCCTTAATAAAAGGGTAAAAAAAAGTATCAACCTGTTGTCTGAACATTACTATTTTTTTTCTTTTACACCCTATAGCAACCAAATGCTCAAATAAAACTTAAATCTACCGTGATATTTATATTTATACTACCGGGTACCAGGTATTAACAATAGTTTTTTTCTTTTAAATTTCATGTCATCAACTTTTTATCAAGGATGTTTTTTTGCTAGGATATTTGAAATAGTATGAATAGCATCCGCTCACCTTGAGGGCGGTGGCAGCTTTCTTCCACTCGGGGGCGAGGCTCTTGCAGTGTCCGCACCATGGGGCGTAGAACTCAACGAGCCACACCTCATCGCTGTTGATGACCTGACTCTGGAAGTTACTCGCCGTCAACTCAACCACGTCATCGCTCTTGGAGTAGAGCGCGTGCGCCGTGCACAGCACCGCCGCTAGGCAAACTGCAATGACAAATGGCAATGACAATTAGAGCTGAACTTTTGAAAAAAAAAAATATTATGTCAAAAAATGCTGTACATCTGAAGCCGAAATACTAAAGTCTTCAGGCTTTCAGGCTACCCGACCCTCCGCAAACTGGGCGGACCCTATTAATGTTACTTTTATTTCCATTGATTTTTTTTTAACCAATCCGACGGTCACCTACCTAACTAGACTTTCAGATCATATGAGTATTTATTGTAAATACTAAGGGGCACCCTACTTAGCTAACTTTACATTTGTGGGGAAAAAAAGTGCTGAAGTAGAGGCTAATAATACGCCCCAATAGTTATTAGATTATGGTGGCCTGTAAGGGGATTGATTGTAGTCACCTCCAACCTTAATGCCTTACTGCCATGCCATCATGGTAAGTTAATTAATAATTAACCAGTTCACGAGGTGTGGGTTGGGGGTCTCCTTGGTGCAATACAATAACAAACACTGAAGCTCATCATAGAGTAGCAAAGTTTAGAGGAAGAGAATGGTCTCGATGGCTTCAATCAATAGGTATATCGCTCACTTATACTATCATAAGTCATGCCATTGCCTACATGTTTCAGGCTTGCCACCGACAAGGTTCTTTTAAATTCCCTGACTTATCCCTGACATTTCCCTGACGTTATAGCAAATTTCCCTGACAATCGCAACATAAACCCTTTGTTTTCAAATGCTTACCCTCTAACTATTAACTATTTTCCCTGACATTTTCAGAAAATATCCTTTTCCCTGACATTTTTTGCCAAAAAATCTTAAATTCCCTGACATTTCCCTGACCTGGAACGAAAAATATTTTCCCTGACATTTTCCCTGACAGTGGCAACCCTGTAGTTTCACAACCTTTTTTGGCCATTTTTAATATCCCTTCTAGGAGCCCTTCTTTCAGGCCAGAGCCCCAAAAAGTCAATGGATTTCGCACACCCTATTTCGGAAATGCAAATTCTTATATATTTTGTCAATGGATTTCATTCGCCACATTTTCAAAAAAAAATCAAG
Organism: Harmothoe impar; assembly: GCA_947462335.1. Lineage (NCBI taxonomy): Eukaryota > Metazoa > Annelida > Polychaeta > Phyllodocida > Polynoidae > Harmothoe > Harmothoe impar. The sequence continues at coordinate 56,964,181 of OX381718.1, read as the reverse complement.
ATTTTTTTCTCCCCCCCCCCTTCTACATCATCGTTTGTCTTTTGATCAACAGTAATACCTATTGCTGTTGGTTTATTTCTTACCAGGAAATCCTTATCCTGAGTATCAACACAACCCGTCATACTTGTCCTGAGTATCAACGCAATCCGTCATACACCAATTATTTATCAATTATTCTATTAACATATTTGTGTGTGAACAATACTAGCATCAAAAAAAGGTCGGCATAGATATTTCATAGATATCTCCACATGCTGCCACACTGTACGTGTTCACCCGTGGTGAGATTGGGGTTATATGGGGCCAGCTGGGGTGGTGAGTTTATCAGACCGTATCAGGAGGCATGGGCGTTAGCCCTACGTGGCAGTAGCCTAGGGGGTATGTGTTTAAGGCTTTAACTATTTAAGGACCACATAGTGCTTTTATTTACCCAGAGATACCACTAGATCGTTTACAAAATGTAGGAGGCATATGTTTAAGCATTTAACTCTTTAAAGACCACATAGTGCTTTAATGTAGCCAGAAATGCTACTTGATGGTCCACAAATGTAGGAGGCATATGTTTTAAGCCTTTAACTATTTAAGGATCACATGGTGCCTTAATGTAGCCAGAGCTACCACTAGATCGTCCACAAATGTAGGAGGCATATGTTTATTTAAGCATTTAACTCTTTAAGGACCAAATAGTGCTCTAATGTAGCCAGAGATGCCACTAGATCGTCTACAAAATGTAGGAAATTTCAGTCAATTTTCTGTAAGAGATTAACATAATTTAATACAGAAATTCTAGCAAAAAGCAGGAATTCTAGCAAAATTAGGAAAGTAGCATCTCTGTTTACCATACCCAGTAGTATGCCCATTGTCGTCATGATGCATGAATGCAACTCTGCCGGATTTACTCACTCATGTATCATGACGACCCTTTGGGAGTGTATCAATCATGTAGGGTCGGCATGATACTTGAATGCAGCATTGGTAGGTAACTCCTAATGACCAAACACCAGATTCAAGCACTATGTGCCCTTTAAAATGTTACAATTTGTGATATTGCCTAGTGGGTGGGCCTATAAGTAGAAGGGCCCCCCCCTCCCCCGGCTTTAGGACTTACTAGCATGGGACACACGGACGAGTTATGACTGGGCTTGTTGTGACTGGGCTTGTAATTATTAACTTCAGACCACTACATGTATCTGCAAGCCATGCGTTTGGTCAACCCGACTTTGGGCTGTGACTTTAATGCAGTAGTCTACCATAGTAGTGAAAACTTGTGTATAAGCCGCACCTTGAGTCTAGGCTAGGCATTAGCGATCCGAAATTTCAAGGGGGGGGGGCAGAAAATTTGACCCCTTTCGGTGAAAAAGCCTGCCTGTAGTGTAAAGAGGGGGGAGGCCGGAAAAAACTCTGACCCGTCTCGAGGGGGTACCAGGAAAATTCCGACCCATCTCGAGGGGGCGGGGGCGGAAAAATCTTCACGCGCTCATGTGAAAATCCACCAACCCTCCCCTATTTTTAGATAATGACCAACTCCCTTAGCCAGTAGTAGATATTGAGGGAGTGTTCATTTATTTATTACTGGGGTGTAGTGAAATCTTGCAGAGGTGCGAAAATCAATTACCGGTAGCTACCCTCACCCTCTATATTTAGTGCGCAGATATTTTTTGCGCCCCGCCCTTGCCGAAGGAGCCAACAATTTTTGCCCCCCACCACTTTGAACTACACTAATGTGCTGGCCTTTTTGCTAAATGGGGCATATATTATTGTAAAGCACCACTCAAGGGGGTTCAGAATCCCCCTCCTCTCGACACAGGAGTGGTTAGTATTTTATATACCCCCCCCCCCCTCCTGTAATTATAAATGAATGAACACTCACTGAACTTAATGATACTCAGACATTGATACCGGTAGTTGTTAAAAAAAGTGGTTGAACATTAAAGGAGGGGGGGGCCTTCAATCAAGGGGGGCACAATCTAACATGATTTTCCAGAGTGGGGGGGGGGGGCCCAAACCTGGCCAACCATGGAGTGACTGTCTGTTCCTGCACGCAGCGTAAGCGAAGCGCAGCGGTCATACATGTACTAGGGGGGTTCAGGGGCATGCCCCCCCCCCTCATGAAAATGCTAGTGGTCTAGACTTCAAGTGGTGCCTTCTCACACATTTTGGACAAAATACAATGTATTTGATTTTGAAGACTCAGGTCTGTTTCTCTCCCCTTTTCTCTCCTTTTTCTCTCCTTTCTCCTCTCTTCTTCCCCTCTTTTTTTTTTTTTTTGGGGGGGGGGGGCAAGGCCCGTCGCCCCCCCCTGGATCCGCCAATGGAATCTAGGCCTAAATTTTAAAATTTACTACATTTGTAGAGTCTATAAGATCATCATCATCAGATACTACAGGTCGCGCGCGCGAATTGCAACAAACGCAGGTTATCCGGTTTGCCTCTCTACAGATGCTAGACCAGAACATAAATCACTCTAGTTTTTTTTAGTATTCTGTGTGATATTGCACCTAAATTCGATATTCGTCTTTAAAAATCGTGAAATTACATGAAATATTTGATTTTTAGGCACATTTGTGCATTGGAGGTCGCACAGAGCCCAAAAACGGCTTATTATCGCCCAGAGCACGCACCTGTTTCTTGATGTCGAGTTTGAGTCGGCACTAGATAAACCAGATAATAGCACTCAGGATTGCTTCCATTTTTCTCCTGCATAACGGATAATGCAATTTAGTTCATCTAAAATACAGTTAGATATTAATTCCCAGATCGGGGATGCCCAAATATGAGTCTGGAAGGGACAAGATCGGCACTGTAGCCCGCACTGTAGTGACACTGACAGATGTTGATTGTTTCCCAGACTGACTCAGTCTCAGTCACTGAGTGTGAGTGTGCCGCAACAAACAGACTTGAAAGTCAATATTCGACCAGAAATGACTGACAACTTGCACGTTGTCATGTTTTAGTTTTTTTTACACAAGGCTCTACCCGGTATGATCATAAGTTTTATTCAACTCTGGCATACTTCCACTTGGGCTGTGGAGAAGAATCACTCACATTCACAACCAAATGTATCATACCAAGGAGCATCGTAGCGATTGTGTGGTACAACTAAAAGAGTACCCATCCGGTCAATTCAGCTCGGTAAGTGAACTGTTTTTTTTACCTATTGTAGATCTATAATACATTCAATTTCAAAATGGCTTTATTGACTCCAATATCAAAGGATATATTGATTGTGCTGTATCCTGTTTTCTATATATAATACACATTGGTGGACTGATTGTTGACTTTATCAAGTAAGATCAGGCTGCTGTTTCTCCACAAAATACGGAGGACCGTCTAATCAGATTTGGCTGAAATCGTTTCTGCTCGTTAATTTCCATATAATGCGGGCCTCCATATGAAAATGTGGACATCCATATTTGTATGGTTCACTTCATTTGTATCATTTTTTTATTTTCTCCACAAATTGCGGAATGTTTGGTCCCCAAATTGTGGATGTCCATACTTTGTGGAGAAACAGCACCTTGCAAGTTGAAAAATGCTGCTGTTCACAGATGAATGATGCAGGATGAATGAGATATGTAGGGACGTGATTTCTCCCTGTATTTCATCCAGGGTGCTGTTTCTCCACAGATTTGCGAATGTCCGTTAATTTGCGAATGTCGATATATACACTCTCCATAACCTTTTATTTATGGAGCTCCGCAAATATGTACGGATGTCCGCAAATGTATGGGGAGGTCCGTATTTGTATCCTCTATAATAAGTACCAAAACTAGATTTTATTCATTATTTTTATTTCCTCCACAAATATATGGAATGTGTGTTGCCGACGTCCGCAAATTTGAGTAGAAACAGCACCAGATCCATTAAAAAAAAGATTGCGGAAGTGTTCATACTTTTAGTTTTACAGGGGGAATAAACCTGGGGGTGTGGCAAAAAACTGTTTTCAGTGGAAAATTCCAGGCAATACTAAGGCAGGCCCGTATCCAGAGTTTCCTGTGGGGGGGGGACCTTGACCAGGAAAGTGGACCAATTTTGAGAATCTGCATGGTCGCAAGCGAAGCGCAGTGAAGCTGCAAGCGAAGCGCAGCAATGTCGCAAGCGAAGTTTTTGAAATCAAGAAGGCAAATGGTGCATTCTGGTGGATTCTGAATGCTAAAATTGAACTAATTTTCAGCCATAAATCAGATGCAAATCAAGGTTTTTCAGTAAGGGGGATGCCACCTTCATCATATCCATTCTCCTCCTCCTATACTAATTTTCTCTCCCTCAAGGTATTTCTCTTCTCCATGCCTCCCCCGATCCTCACCTTCCCATCTCACATCTATACAGCCTCCCTCACAAATTCCCTGGGGGGGGGGGGGGGCACTCCCTGTATGATCTATAGTAACCATGTGCGTACACAAAATCCCGGGAAAGGGGTGCCTTTTGGGCCCCCCTGGCGGGTCCAGCCGGACCCACCATTAGGGGTCCTTTTTGGGCCATTTTTTGGCAAAAGGGGTATGTTTTTAGGCCAAGAATATCCAACCAAAAAGTCCAAAAAATCCTGTTAAGGCCACTTAAAAAAATAAAATGGTTTCTCATCACCGCGCGCATCATAAAAATCAGCTTTTTAGGAAAACTTTTTTTTTTTTTGCTAATTTTTGATGAAAAATATGATATACCGTAAAACCCCTCCTTTAAGACGACCCCGCCTTTAAGACGACCCCCTATTTTGAGAAGAAAATTTGTCTTGTATAAAAAAGACTTTAGATGTGTTTCCTCTTTGATCTTATATAATAAAACCCCACCTTTAAGACGACCCCCTTCTTTCCGATAAAAATCCGTCTTGTGGGAATAATAAATCCCAAAATAAATTCGTCTTAAAGGCGGGGTTTTACGGTAATTGGACAAATATTGCGATATTTGGTATCAAATTAAAGCTAATACTGCCAGTAATGCAGTAGGATAGAAATAAATTACATTTTCTCCACTTTCAAAGATCCATAAATTCTTAAGTACTAAAATGTGAATTTTGGTCATGAAAAACGTATATCATCCCATACATTTTAGCCCGCGAGTAAAAAAAAAAAAAAAAAAAAAAAGCCTCCCTCGTCACATTTTTCAGACCTTGATGATGAGAAACCACTTTTTTTTTTTGAGTGGCCTAAAAGGGGTATATTTTTCCTGGAATTTGGCCCAAATTTAGGGTGGTATCCCACCAAAAGGGGTCCAATTTTGCCCAGTGTATGTGGGTATCCCACTAAAAGGGTTCCAATTTTGGCCATTTTAAAGTATCCCTTAAAAAGGGATCCATTTTGGCCAATTCAGGCTGGTGTCCCACTAAAAGGGGGCTGTTTTTTCACATGTTAGGGGGTAATCCCGCCAAAAGGGGGGTGTTTTGCTGGATTTTTGTCCCGGTAACAGGGGTCCTAATTCAGGGTAAATGTATGCACATGGTATCCATAAATACGAGAGTGCCCCCCCCTCCCCGGCAAATTCCCTCATGTTTCCTTCCCCTGCCGCTGGTTCCATTTTCTCTGTTTTCCCATTCCCCTTACTGAAAACACATACACAGGAAACTATGAAGTCCCCAAGGTCCTCTCATTTAGTCCCCATGCTACATATTGTATGCTAGAGATTGAGCCCCTACAAGCAAAATAATAAACTACTTCTAGACAGATTTAGGGCTAGCAGTCCAAAATTATTCAACTTGAAGGTTTGCAGGGAGCCACACTTTTCCACCGGGTCTGAAGTCCAGGGGACCATCAAATCAAAAGACCCACTGACCCCCTCCCAAAACATTCTGTCCCCGACTCCACCCAGGTCCATCCAGGTCCACCCAGGTCCCCCCCCCCAGGTCCAACCAATTTGTGTACCTGAAGACCTACTGTCCCGCTCCCTAAAGTTTCTGTCTGCCCAGGTCCCCCCCCCAGGTCCAACCAATTTGTGTACCTGAAGACCTACTGTCCCGCTCCCTAAAGTTTCTCTCTGCCCAGGTCCCCCCAAGGTCCAACCAATTGAGTGTTGCCTTATAGTTATATGTATGGGTGCCTTCTGAAAATACATATTGACCAAATCATTTCTCTGAAAGATTCCCCCCGCATTTTCTTCAATAGAAACCTTAATAATTGGCCGATTGAAAAACCGTAAAAAGCTCCAGATAGCCAGTGTTTAGGGCTCCATGATGTGGACCTTTTCTTGTCTGTAGGCCCATGGGGGGGGACGCGTCCCCCCCGTCCCCCCCATTGGCTACGGGCCTGCTAAGGCCATTCAAAATAATATACTTGTTTCTCATCACTAAGCCATGTGAGATTATGACCAGGGCATCCCCCCCCCCCCTTTCTCTTTTATGGTGAGACCTAAATCGTATAGGGTATTGCAGGCTCTTGGGAAACTTTATTCACATTTTAGTAAATGATACATTCAGGATCTACGAAAGTTGTAGATATGCATGTTTCCTCCATGCCATTACATTTGCTGCACTGTAAGCTTTAATTTGATACTAAATATGGTCATATTTGTCTAATTTTCTCATGTTTTTCCATTAAAATTTGCAGAATTTGCAAAGACAGTCATTATTGTGATGAGTGTGATCATGAGAAACAAGTATATTATTTGGAGTGGCCTAAGCCAATGAAATTTAAAGGTTCAGAAGGGTCCACATTTACTCTCTACCCCCCCCCCCCTCCCCCACCCCCAAACCGGGAAAACGGAACATTATCTTTAACTATCTCTTTGTAAAAGAGACTTGGGAGTATCCAAAATTGGCACATTCCTGGATGACAGATTGAGAGGAATCTTGTTTGGTTCACCCCCCCCCCCCCCAAGCCTTTGGGCATAACAATTAATGTACAGAATGCTATATAATAAGGAGAACACTAACATTGAATTGTATTTATTTGCATTTCAGCTCCAGTCAGTCCATTTACTGTTCATTGTACGTAGCACCAAGATCTGGGTTAATTATTTATGTGGGTGAGTTTACATACAATTGATATATTAACTTAGATTAACCAGCACATTTTTAGGTTGACATCTTTGTCTGCAGAGGTCGTTGTCTTCCATGCCTCTCTGTACATATCATGATTAACCTAATGATTTCTTTTCCTTATATCTTTATAACTTCTGCATTATGTTTAATATGGTCTCCCTGGTTATCTACCGGTAATAAATATCTCATAATGTTTCTCAAATGCTATTCTTCACAGGCATTCCCAGAACGAACCGGGCGTAGGGACAAGAGTGCTGCAAAGGCTACTTTTGCGTGTGTGCATTCAGAAGTTTCCTGCTCCTGCTCATCTTCAACAGGAACCACCTGCTGCTCACCATCAACACCAAAGTATGCCAGTTGGTCGTCATCAACATGAAAGACAACTGTGGACTGATCATGTTCAAAGCCAACATGCCGTTGCTTGTGTTCACAGCCAACTTCCTGATGTTTGTCATCGGATCCAAGTGACACAGTTTCTCCAGTGTGTAGAACTGAATCATTCTGACCACTGAAGTCGGCATCTCCTTCCTCCCCATTCACACCCTCAGCCATTTCATCTAGCAGATCGACATCCAGCTCATCTGAAACAAAATAATGATATTTGCTTACAAAGGGCAGTATTTGTAGCAGTTTCAATAAGTGTTACCGTAAAACCCCACCTTTAAGACGATTCCCTAGTTGGAGAAAAAATTAAGTCTCTAAAATTGATTTCTCTTTGAACTAATGTATTAAAACACTGCCTTTTAGACGACCCCCTACTTTTGGGAGAAAATTTGTCTTGTAGGAAAAATAAATCCCAAATAAAATCTGTCATAAATCCTGGGTTTTACAGTATATCTGGCAGTTACCAAATATATATTTCTGAAGAATGCTAGCACTGTAAATAACAATTACCAGAATCATCTTCACTGTCATCATCACTGCTATCATCACTGCTGTCATCACTGCTATCATCTTCAAGGCTAAATTGCAGGTCGGGATGCTCTTGATGGAATGCTCTCCTTCTTGTGTCTTCCTCTTCCATTTTCTTAAGCTGTTTGACTTCTTCCTTGGCAACGATTCTGTCAATCTTGGTCCATGTCTCCATCGATACTTTTGAGCAGCCATTTTTTATGACGTCCAGCAGGTCGGCAAACTTGATAGCAGGGTAGTTCTTGCTCGCGACATAATTCTTTGCAACTCCCCATGCTGTTTCAATGCCATTGAGCTCTGGCCGGTAGGGAGGGAGAAACAGGACAATGTGCCCATGTTGCTCTGCAATTTTCTTGACGACACAGTGACCTAAAATAAAAATATTTATTGTATCAAGAGATGTTTTTGTCCATTTTGTAAGCCTAACTGTTTTTCATCACTGTATAGAATGCATTTACGAATTTGACTGATTTTTCAGTATAGACTTTACGTTTTCCCCCAAAATATAAGTACTGTAAAGCCTCGCATATAAGCCTAAATAAGAGTGTTAGCCGCACCCCATCTTTGGGCCGATCGTATAAGCCGCATTGGCAATCGGATTCGCATACTGGCCGCAGCTGCTATGTAACAATGTTTGGAACTGGTGAAAGGTTGTTCTGATTGATTAAATGTTCTTTGTAATACCGTAAAACCTCGCGTATAAGCCGTGGCTTGAACGCGAATCAGACTCAGCTTTCTTTTGATACCAAACATGCCTATATAGGGTGCGGCTTATACGAGAGTTTTTATAAGTATACTACAGTACCAAATTAACAATTCTCAGATGGCCTCTGCGGCTTGTAGGATCGCACCAACCTCGGGGTGCGGCTTATACGCGAGTTAGGCTTATACGCGAGGTTTTACTGTATGTACACTATGTGGACCAGGTCAACCGATCTCTATAATCTGACCTCCGTTATAAGTTTGCATTTGAAAGAATCTTTACCTTTTGGGGGATGTTTCCGCAAGAAATCCAGGACATCCTTCTTAAACTGAATCTCAGGGCCTTCATACGTCTCCATTCCCGGAACCTAAAAATCGAATTTGTATTTTGAATTAAAGTAGAGCACACTATGACATATACCGTAAAACCTCGCTTATAAGCCTAACTCGCGTATAAGCCAAACCCCGACTTTGGCCCGATCCTATAAGCCGCACTGGCGATCTGACTCACATACTAGCCAGGGCTTCTTCGCGAGGTTTTACGGTAGTATAAAGTCTTGTGTTGTATGAGAAGCAAACACCATGTGCAGGTTATATACAATGGCAAGGTTGGTGGTGCGGTTCATGATACAAGGTTTTATTTAAGTAGACTATGGCACACGTTACATGAATAGTAGTACAGTACAAGTCTACATGAGTGTAAATTTATTCAAATTGAAATGCCCCTCTTTTCAGGCGAGTTCCATTCTGATAATACTTCAGGATAGAATAGAAATGTTGATGACTAGGAATTTATTTAAAACGTGTTTTTGTAGCACACTACACTAAAGTAGGAGAAATACAGTGTAGAATGCAAATGATGTACACACCTCTCCTTGTTCCCAGGCTGCAATGACATCTTTGGCGGGTAGGTTCACCCAATAGGTGATGCGGTCTTTTTCGGAGGTAAGCCGCTTGTGGTAGGCAGCGTTATCCAGCAGTAGCACTGACGGCCCTAACCTCTCTTCAGCTATCTCACAGGTCTTTTTGAATAACTCCTGAATGTAAATAGTATGATAGGGATATAGGAAGGACAACCTTGGGGTGTTTAGCCAAGATGTGGAGCACTCTAAAAGTGCACGGTGTACAAGAAGCAAACACCATGTGCAGGTGACGTTTTTTAAACTAGATGTATAAGTGTCAGGAATCTTAGACGCAACGGCTCCAATGAAATGTTATATTAAGCTCAGAATAATTTATGACACAGGGCTTCCTCAACTGATAAACTGACTTTCAGTTCTGTACATGTAAGGGTTGAAACCTACCTCAAAGTGGGAACTATTCATGGCTTTATGGTAGTCGCCTGTGTCAGAGTGTGGGAATATGACAGGTTCTCCCACCCACCCATCTTTCGATCCTCCTGCATACAGGATGTATCGTCTTCCTTTACCTGCTGGCAGTAAAACCTGAAACATACATGTATAGCCATGTTCACTGTGAAATTGTACAGCTTGTTAATGCAGTTAAAGCACTGATACAGAATTCTCAGTCAGGTTTTTGTGGCCAGATGAATATTGTAAATTAGAGCTGGCATATGCTGACCGAATCTTTAGTGCAGTTATAAGAGTTTTCTTTTACAAATTCAAGATGAAGGGTTTCTATAACAATATTAGAGTACTTTATTAGCCAATGAGCCACTTGTGCAGGGTTACATGCGAACATTTATGGTACATGTGTATTTACTCTAAGGCATCACTTACCCTAGAGTCAGGTTCAACCCAGCATCTTGATGAATGGTGCCTTTGGTTTACGTAAGATTCATCGCAGTAAATTACTTCACGGACTTTTCGTGCCTCTGTAATCTGCCGTAAGTAATCAAGACGTAGTTGTGCTCTCTCCTGGTTTTCATGTGCAAGTAGTACATTTTTGGCACTGGGCGTTCGGTAGACGTACCCCATATTGCGAAGTACCTTTCTCGTTGTTGTTTTTGATAGCTGAAATTTAAAAAGTGCAACTATTAAGAACAGAATGTGCTACTTAAAATACATAACTTCCAATTCATATTCTCAGCCTATTTCATCTATGATATAACCCTTCAGAAGTAAAATACATAATTCGTTTTATCATAATTGTACATGCAGCAATTGACAGGGTTTATCAATCAAACCCCCAGGGCTTAAAAATTGAAAGCGTGCACATTATAAAGATACTGATTAAAATATTTCTTCGAATACTTATTGCACGTTTGAACAAGAATTGATATAAGCGAGTGGCTTGTGGTAGTAACTTACTGATATGCCTTCTCGCGAATCCAACTCCAGTCTAATTTTTGGTATGGTAGTCATTATTCCTGCTTTGTGGAGAGAATCGATCGTCTTTCTCATCTGAAATGTAAAAGCAATGTATTGTCTATGCATAATCATTAACCATTACTGTAAACCCCCACATATAGGACGACCCCCACCTATATGCTGAACCCCCAAAACAATTTGCTCCATCCAAAATAGGTTTAAAAATCGTTTTCTTCTTATTCTAATGTATCAAAACCCCACCTATAAGCCGGACCCCCGATTACAGAAGAAAGAAAAATCAGCTTATAAAACATAGAAACGCCAATTAAAATGTGTCTTGTAGGCAGGGTTTAAGGTACATTATGTGTGTGGTCTGCATACTGTAAAGTCTTGCATATAAGCTACCCCAACAGCAGCCCTAATGCTGACAGATACTACTACCGGTAGCTGTTCAGTGGTTCAGAAAAGTTGAATTTAGTACTCTATAATCTAGGCCACACTGTGCATAGGCATGTTTGGTATCAATTTAAAGCGGAGTCTGCCTCGGCTCTTACACAAGAGCTTAGGATGTTAACAAAATGTGATGCAATGCGGAATTTGTCACATTGAAAACAAGATTTTGGTGCTAAAGTACACGTTTATTCAGTTGATAGTGCATTATTAATATGTAGCATGAAAAGTACTTCATGATAGCACACCTTTGTACACAGTAATCGAGGCTGGTTCCTCTTAAACTTTCCACGCTTGTCTTCCGTTGCTTCTGGAGGCAGACCAGCATCTAGACGAGTTCTCAAGTTCACCATAGTCGACATTCCTAGACCACTTAATCTGCAAGCCCTGATATCAAAATATATTTGTGAATACACATGACCATGTACCTATCTATTATAATAGGATGTTACAGGGAGAATTTCATTATAGATGTGTTATTATAGTATGTTATACACTCCAGAAAAATACCAATAGTGTTCATAATAAACCAAATTAAACTTACATTTCTATCTTACTTTCTTTGGGTTCACCACCGTGCAAGATTCCAAACAGCATTCTGTAGGCCATGTCCAACTCACACTGTTAAAAAAAAGGTCATTTCATATCTATATCATCATGGAAATAAATAGTACATTGAACTCTATTTAGCTATCGATTTTGCTCCTAATTAATTTCAATTCATGTCACATCTACTTAGGAGTCAATCTGGGTGGGAGGGGGCCCACAGAAATGACTGTCTACTGAAGGTCATATGGTTTAAAGTTTAAGTAGATTCGCAATGAAATTAAAACATTCTTGATTCTTCAGGCTATTTTTCATTACAGCCTCCCATAGATCTCGTTACAACACTCACAATAGCAGGTTCACTGTTCAAACTTTATGCCAGTCTTCACTCTATCGGAGTGATTTACTGACCAGCATAGCATTGGTGCATCATGAGGACAAAAGTTGCCTCTTTGAATTATCAGTATAGTAAGGTGCATATTTTCCACACACAACCCCCCCCCCCCCCACAACGACTTGCAAATTTTGTGCGTTCACAAATCTTTCCCCCTGAAAAAGGTGAAATCTTTTTGCCCCCTCCATGGGCCAAGTGGATACCCCCCCCCCCCCCCTGTTAGAAATTGATCACTCCATAGCTTAATCGCCTGGAGGGGCGTGTGAACATCATTCTGCTCCTAATTAAGCAAAACATTCCACGTGCTCTCGAGGGGGTGGGGGCGTAAAAAAATGTTCGCGTCTCTGCGCGAAATCTCATCCCCCCAGTAAATAATAAAAGAGAGTGGTCGTAAAATGACCTGTCTTGAGGGGGGGGAGGCTTAAAAAGTTATGCCCCCTTTTTGGTAACAAAGCCCACGCATTAACTATAGGCCTAGTAGGCCTACAAAGGGGGGAAGGGGACGAAATCTCACCATCCCCCCCATGTGAACACTCCCTAAGGGAGTGTTCATTTATTATTTACAGGGGGGTTGGTGGGTTTGGGGGGGGGGGGGCGTAAAAATTTCCGACCCCTCCCAAGTGGTGGGGGGGCGTAAAAAATTCTGACCCCTTTTGAGGGGGGGGGCCCAAAAATGTAAGCCCCTTTTAAGCAAAAAAGCCTGCACGTTACTATAGTTCAAAGGGGGGGGGCGAAAATTTTCCCCGCCTTCGGCGAGGGGGGGGGGGCGCAAACCGTTCCACGCGCTCTCGAGGGGGGTGGCGTAAAAAAAAATTCGGCCCTCCGCGCGAAATCTCACCACCCCCCCTGTAAATAATAAATGAACACTTGATCCCTAAGAGGGGTCGAAATTGATCCCCCCCCTTGTTAAAAATTGACTTAGGGAGTGATCATTTTTTAACAACAGGGGGGTGGTGGGTTTCCGCGCGGAGCGTGCGAAATTTTTTACACCCCCCCCCCCCATCGAGGGGTCAAAATATTTTTACCCCCCCCCCCCTTACGGCTGAAAATCGGCTGGCGCGCGCGGGCCCTTTGAAGCATAGTAACGCGCGGGCTTTTTGGCTTAAAACAGGTCAAATTATTTTGACCCCCCCCCAAGAGGTCCAAATTTTTTTGCCCCCGCCCCGGTCAAGGGGTCAAAATTTTTTTGCCCCCCCCCAAACCCACCACCTCCCCCTGTCGTTAAAAAATGATCACTCCCTATAGGTCGGGCAGGGTACCAGAAATAGTGTACACTTCTTTTTTCCTAATATCTATGTGTCTCTCGAGATGGAAATGGGCTTGAAACCTGTCAGTGTTACTCACCTGAACCAGAGCAGACGTTGAGTCCCTCTTCAAGTGGATGGGACACGCCTTTGCCGTTTCCTGATCTCCAGCGGCAGCATCCTCTGAATTCCTTGGACATGTCTTTTTATTGTGCCCACGAATTCCACATGAACTGCATACATAGTGATTTCTAGATGAACAGTTATATTCGCTACACACCAAACATTGATGGTTCATGGTGAGACACCACGGCCTCAACCCTCACGGGCTCAGGGCCCTGGGCCTGTGACTGACTGCCAGTCGTGAAAGAGACGCTGGAATTCACTGAACGTAAAAAAACCGCCAGATATGGACTCGTGAACTTTAGTATTTTATGCGGCAGTCCTTCCATAGATTTAGTTATAACCTTCAAGTCTCATTCAATTGTTTATTTACTATCACTAGGAAAAGTATGGGGGCAACAGCTTAAGGAAAAACTGCGAATGCAGTGATTTCCCAGTGGTTATTTTCGAGGATTATTTTGACAGTCATGACCCGGAACAGCAACACAGGGAAAGGTCACTGCGCACTGCGCAGTTAGATCCAGATCACTCTCCAATCACAATTGTAGTCTGCTAGAATCGCCCAAAAGTTTTGAAAATACGAGGGTGGAATCATGTCCAACAAGTCGTGAATCAGGTACATTTTGATTTACATTTTATGAACAAGAACTCATGTTAAAGCTCATCGTACTGCGGCTATCTTTTAGTGGCGTGTATTAGTTCTGAGACTGTTAAAAGAAGCAAATAACGGTCAATTCCTCTAATTTCGCCCCCACGTCGGTGCATCTTCTGATCGTCACAGTTTCAAAACTACATTGTTTACCATCATGAAAGTAGTGTCATTCGATTGATAATTTAGTTCTCCAAAAAGTATGTGGTTTATGTAATATAATTAGCATTATTGTGGCGTTACCAGTGTTCTCTCTAACTCACACTGCTGCAAAAAGGGGTCAACTGCGAGATTTCCGGAGCTCTTTGCAAGATCGCCCTGACTTTATTATCGCTTCCAGGTAAATCAAAGTCACACGATCATACGCACTATAGTCATAGCTACACGTTGATATTTATTACATTCTTATGCGACGATTAGGGCCGAATCTGTGGGAAAATTCCCGAAAAACGTAGTGAAATATCATAAATATTTGTTGCAATATACGCGCGCGACCTGTAGTAGGCAGTGACACTGTGTCACTGCTACTACTGGCACTGTTGACTACTGTAGACTTGTAGTGTAGAGGATAAGATAGGCTGTTTATGATAAAGAAGCATGTAGTATTTACAGAAACAATCTTAGCAATGGCTATACGTTAGCCAGGAGAAGAAATGTAAATTGAATGAAAGAGTAAATTACTGTAGGCAAATTACAATGTCAGTGAGTCAGTCAGTGCAGTGTTGAATGGAGGGTAGGCCAAGACAACAAGAGTGTCAACACCGGCGTTTTGCCCCTCCCCTTTTCGGCAAAACATACACCAAGATCGTTCTAGTAAGTGCTGTTTTTGCATGCAATAGAAGCAATACTTACCTAACAGAAGCTTCATTGTTGTGTCCGCTGTTGTCGAGAATGATGATGTGGGTAAACTTTAACGAGAACTGAGTTTAGATCCTCACAGCTCCCCAGTCGGCGAGACACACGTTGACTTCATGTGGCCGGCGCTCATTGGCCGAGACAACTCACACATGCGCAGTGGAGCGCGCACCGGATCACTTCCGGACTTCCAGATTCCCGCCTTCCAAATGCCCAAATTTTTGTAGCACAAAGTCGCGATTCGTCCAGTGTAAACGTTCAAGACTGGGGCAGATCTGGGGAAGTCAACAGAACTGAAGAAAAGGAAGACAAGAATATAGGTCTTCGGCCTTTTCGGGTGTTCTGGTAATTTCCCCAGATCTCCTCCAGTTGCGAATGTTCAATTCCCAGCTGATGTTTGGAGGGATGGTATTCTGGTATTACAGCAGGATTCGTAGGTGGATGGCCTTACAGTCCAGTCATTGTAGAAAGTATATGCGCCACAAATAACAAGAGAGACGGATTGGCGGATCCAGGGGGGTGGCCTGACGGGCCTTGCCCCCCCCCCCCCCAAAAAAAAAAAAAGAAGAGGGGAAGAAAAGAGGAGAAAAAGTCCTCTTATTAAAGGTGGATCGCTACTTGTTGAAATGAACCCACTGCGCAGGTGTCGGCACATACAGCTTAGATGCATCAGAATGAGCCAATATTGCAAAGTCTGATGCATATATAGGTTTCTTATATCATATTTAAACATTAGAGCAATTTAAGTAAAATTGAGCATTTTATGGGACTTTTAATATTTGTTATATTTTGGAACTGATGATATTTCCTATTTTTGACATGACTTGGTGCATTGGCATTATTCATAAATGAATCTTCTCAGAAATACTATAGAACTTTTTATGTTGCTTAAAACAACCAGGGCTATTTGATGAGAACATTTTATAGTCAGATTTTGATAATATTACCCATCATACAATGCTCTAGATATGAAATCTAGTCGGTTTTTGAATTATTTTTTTTCAAAGGCCCAAAACCCTAATATTATGCACGGGACCCCCTATCAAAAATACTTTTATATGTTAGCAAATGATATAAACAATTTTCTAAGTGAGTTTAAAAAAATTCTGTTGACTTTGAATACTATATTAAACAAGAAAGGCTATAAAATTATGAAAAATTATTCCGACCAATTCCAGAAACATTATATTTTAACCCAAAATGCCATGCCATACAACTATAAAATTATTTTTGCAGTAAAAAGGATTATATAGGCACTTCATATGTGATGTTTCATATTTCTGTGCGGAACGATTGATATCAAATAAAATCAAGGAAGTTTTCACATTTTTTTCCAATTTTTAGAGAAAAATGTAAATATTTTAATTTTTCAAAATTCCATATCAAAAAAATTAGCTCGGGACCCCCCTTTTTTCTTTTCATTTTCTGAATCTATATGATTTAAACTACATGTAGAAGAAAAATGGCGAGATTCTGTTGACTTTGATCAAAGGGTAGCGACCAACCTTAAATTACAAGGGCAACATCATTAGGGTGTGTTATTTGATCAAAATTCTAACAGTGATCAATCCATCAATTCCCAGGATAAGCCAGCCAAATATGTGGAACTGCAAACTTAATCAAGTTAATGTAACTAATTAAGTATGATCTCACTGTAGAAATACACCTACAGGATTGTAACCCATAGTAAATTTTAGGGATGTCGTTGACATCCAATTCATGCTGCTTGTGATTATTGACATATAGTTGTCAATATATCAATGTATTGCAATATAATATTTAGCCTATTGAGCACACTGTGTATTTCTTTAAAGGAGCATTCCCACCACTCACACTTAACCGCATAGTGGACTAGAACTGTACTGGAATTGGGAGTGGAACATGCTGGCTGATTAGACTATATTCCACTTTAATGAACCTAAAAAAAAGATAAAAAAGTACAAATGTTAATTGTAGCTGAACACCAGTTCCATCATTTTTCACTGAAAATGTTCACATAGTAATCATTGATATGAAACATTAAAATCTGACCTAAGGCTGGTCAAAAGGATGTGTACCCCAACTGTAAGCTCAACTGTTAGCCTAAGTCTACTCCCCCCCCTCCACCCTCCCTCCCTTACTAAATATGGTGGAGAACACCTTTTCTGAGGATGCACTGGATGCAAGCCCATTGAGGTACCATGATAGTGCATATCTTGTTTTCTCCACTATTTAAAAAAGATATGCAACCTTTAAATGGTTAAGGAGAAAAATATTACAACAAATCCCCGGGTCAAGTGCAACATCTCTAATACCTGATCCGGGTGCTATTTCTCCACAAAATACATTGGTCCGTATTTCACGAAATTGGCCTTCTGTATTTTGTGGAGAAAATAAAAATGAAAAATAGAAATAATTTCTTGTACCCCAAATGTTAATTAACCATACAACTATGGACGTCCGCATTTGAATATGGAGCTCTGGCGGATCCAGGGGGGGGGGGGGGCCGACGGGCCTTGCCCCCCCCCCTCCCCCAAAAAAAAAGAGAGGAGAAGAGAGGAGAAAAGAGGGGGGGGGGAGAGAGAAAGGGACAATACCATTTAGACAGAGACCTGAGTCTTAAAATATTGTATTCCAAAATGTGTGAGAAGGCACCATTTGATGTCTAGACCATCAGTATTTCCTTGGGAGGGGGGGCATGCCCCCAAACCCCCCTAGTATGGCCGCTGCACTTTGCTTGCACTGCGCTTCACTTGCGCTGCGAGCGGGAACAGACAGTCACTCCATAGTTGGCCATGTTTGGCCCCCCCCTCTGGAAATTCCTGGATCCGCCACTGGAAACAGTTTATACCAAATTGCAGATGTCCGTACTTGGTGGAGAAACAGCACCCTGGACATGTGTGCATGTGGTACAGGTGCCTCATACCTCATCAATGGCGGTGTATGGTAACCTCTCACTGGTGAAATGTGGTCAATAGTGTGCTTTGCTGTGGTCTCTGTATAGGTGCCACTGTCAGGCCTGATTAAACTTGTGTATGAATGAATACTCCTAAAGCGCTAAATGATTTAGACTTACAGTTGTAAAGAGAGAAAAAATGTGAGCAGAAATTCAGCAAGGATGCATGGACCTAATGTTCCTTTAGGCCACGCAAAAAAGCTAATTTCTCATCACCGCATCCATCATAAAAATGGTGATTTTTGTGAAAACTTTTTCTTGAGGAAAAATATGTTATAAATGACAAAAATGGCACATTTGTTATCAAATTATAGCGTTAGCTGTTTGGAATGGAGTGTGCTAGGAATAACATATACTTTCAAAAAAGAAACCTTCATTCATCAATAAACTCTTAACTACTAAACTGTGAGATGTGTTTGCAAAAAGTCTATATTTTCCCGTACATTTTGGCTGCATGGTGAAATAGAATGAATAAATGAATAAAAGAAAGACCCTCATCATATTTTTCAGTGCTTGTTGATGAGAAACAGTCTTTTTTTAAGTGGCCTTAGTTAGATGGTTGTGGCACCTTCAGGGACCGGGCAGTCATTGCAGACATCAGCCTGTGACTGGACACTTCAGTGACACTTGCTCCTCACAGATACAATCATGAATAGAACAGCTAAGTTGTGCCTTCTGTACCTCCTGATGTGGCATCAGGTTAATGGATCAGCCGGCTTATCTAAAACCTTCAAGAAGACTTCACAGAACCTTTCACTAGTTAGGAACTTAAACCATAGACTAGTTTCTGTCACAGAAGGCATTGAGGACTGTGCAGTGCAGTGCAGCCTGGATGAGACCTGCCATGGGGTTGGTTACAAAGAATTGCCTAACAAGGAATGCTTTCTCGTCACCACCCCTGGATTAAGTGAACCATCTAATCTTGAGGGATTTGACTACTTTGTGGTGATGGGTAGGTGTAATTGGTTTCCAGCTTCTCTACTTTTTTGGGGAAAAAAGATAATTTTTTACATTGGTGTTTGGTGGACCCCTCCCCCCCTCCCTGCCCCACTCCTTTTCAAATTCTTGGGTCTGCCCCTACTACAATAGGATTGATATTGGCATGTAAAATAATCCTGGTGAGTCGCTGGTAAGTAACTTATGAATGTATCGTGCCAACCCAACACAGGTGTGATGCTCCGCCAGAGAGTACATGGGATACAGTACAATGGAGTTCCCTGCATGCATCATGACAATAGATGCCAGTAGAGATAAAAAAACATGCAGATGAATAAAAGACAACAAACGAATGATATCAAACATAAACTGTGCCACCTTAAATTAATTTCCAGATCTGCCCTCTGACTGTGGCCAGGTACATAATAAGGAGTCAGGTCTGGCTCTGCTTGAAGTGGAAGATGGGCAGCTTGTTGTGGTGTATTGTGAACAGGAGCTGGATGGAGGAAGGTGGCTGGTGGGTTACAGAGCTTATTGTGGTGTTTTGTCAACAGTTTGCGGCTGGTAATGTATCTCAGTGGACACAGAACATTGAATCAACATTACCAAATGGTGGTTAATTTTGATTCAATGTTGATTCAACATTGAACTGGATTTTGTGCCCACTGGGAAAGAGCGTATTGTTGTTTATTATACGATTGAATGACTCATCGTGCTTTTTAAGTGATATCCCCGTGCTGATATCTAGTGATATCGGCACCCTTCCGGTGGATATCATGCCATTTCCGGTGGTCCTGAGCGATTCCGAAGTTTATTCACCCATAAAATCCGAGGTTTCATGGTGATTCGAACACGCTAACCCAAGACTTGAAGTCGCACGCTCTACGTACCACGCCGTGGGGGCGCTGGGTATAGTAGGGTTCAAACAAGGAGTGTACAGACAGAGTTTCAGCCCTGTAGGGGCATTATTTAGCGAGTTATGGAAGAAAACAATCTTTTTGATGTAATTGCTCCTAAAATCAAAAAAAATTTATAATTTTTTTTTTACTATAAAGGTAGTATTTGGACTTTATTTACCTAGTCGTTAAAATAATTCTAGGTTTTTTTTTTGCACATACATATAGGCCCTTTAAAATTGCTACGTTTCCACTCGTCCACCCTCAGGTTCGAACCGGGGATCCCTTGCGTGTGAGCCAGACGCGCTAACCGCTTGGCCACAGTAGATATGGTAGATATGGTAGATAGGGCTGGGGAAACGCTGCCTATATTGAAGTATAGAGGGGAGCGGTTAGTAACCAAAACGGCAGGTGGCGACGCGGGAGTACAGTCGTATTCTTTAGGCTGGCGAAAGCAGCGTAACAAAATAATGACCGGTCCCCGCGCCTAGCTTCTGTTTCCTCACCTCCGCTACTGAAGAGTTCCACAACATGGCGCCCACCTTGCTCGATCTAGTCCACCTATATATCCTTCAAAATGGCCAAATTAGGACAAATTTAAGGTAATTAATCACATTTGAGTTGAAAAATTGTATAATAAACCTAATATTGTATGGCTAACGGGGTCACTCGGGGTTGTATCGCTGGATATCGTCACTCGTGCTTCGCACTCTGTTGATATCCAGCGATACAACCCCTTGTGACCCCGTTAGCCATACATTATTGGTTAAATATTGTGAACAGAAGGTGGGAGGGTGGCTGGTGAGTTATACAGCTATTTGTAGGGTAGTCCATGTCAGATGAACCTTCTGGTTGACAACCTTTATACTCCGCTCAGGTGTTGGTCCTATTGTTCTCACTGTAGGTTTATTTCCATATTTGTGTTCTGCTACTCTCAGCGGAAATTTTGGAGGTACTGAGCGGAGGTTTTGTGAACCCTGAACCGGAGGTTTTGCAGGCCCTGAGCGGAGGTTTTTTTAAATAACCTCCGGAGGAGGTTTTGGAAATTACTTTCTCATTAAAACCTTGCTCCTTATGGGATTCGAACCCAAGCATGAATAAAGTACTCATGCTTGAATGCCATCACTCTACCAATTAGGCCACACAGGAAGGCTGGTATACGAATCTTCCAACCCCTTACTCTAATACAATACAGCCGTTAAAGTAAGATGGGATTCATAAGGGACCTTTAGCATACATTGCGTAGTTTATCAATGATTCTGTCGCAAAGTGTCTAGAGGTCTCTGATTTACATTTTGAGTTGAAACATATACTAATGGTTAACATACTATATTATATCTGAAAAATACATTACACATTTAAAAACTCAAAACATGTAAAAAAAAGCGATACCTTTTTCTTTGGCTTGGGTGAGCCTTGAACTCACCTGCTGAGGTGTTGCAGGCGAGAGCTCTAGCCATTAGGCTACAGAGCCGCACATAGTTCAAGCCCAATACCGGAGGTCCTTATTCATCTATGGCAACATGAGTGTACATGTAACAGGTTCGAATCCCACCTTAGCCTGAAAACGTTTACGCATATAATTCCTCAATAAACTATCTATTTCCTATTTAAATCATACACTATTAACTAATGCTACATAAAGGATGGAGTATAAGCTAGAGAACCTCCTTGGAGGTGTAGTATTTGCAGTAAAACCTCCTCGGCTACGCCTCAGAGGTGTTACTGCAAATACTACACCTCCAAGGAGGTTTTCCATCACAAAACCTCCCCCTATTTAAACAGGAGGATTGACCAATGTATCCAAGTGTCATCTGATAATATGGCTTCCATATTCCAAGTGGTTGAATTGCTGAAAGTTTTTATCCCTGCTGTAGATGTGGTATGTATTTACACTATAAAACATTTCACAGGGAAGCCAGTGACAGAGTACTGGATGCTTGAAGAGCTGGAGAGCTCTATATTCTTTTACCAAGCGTTCTAAGTATTTCTAGGTGTTTCAAAGACGGTTGGATGGAAGCGTGGACTTTTTCCGTACATGGGATGAATACAAGAATGGTTTTGGTAATATCAGTGGCGAGTTCTGGTTAGGAAATGACAACATCAACTTGCTGACAGCCAACCAGGACCAAATCCTGAAGGTTGAGCTGGGTTGGCAAGGAAGGCTTAGATATGCTGATTATGCAATCTTCAGCGTGGCCAATGAAAAGGATAAGTACAGACTGCGTGTGTCTGGGTATTCTGATGGGTACCCTCCAGGTGAGTCTTAAAGATGGGTTAGAAGCTAATTTGGGGCCAATTTTAATTTCTCAGTTGTACAGCGTCTTTGTGTTCATAATGTCCATACAAATATGTGTGTGGCTCTTTTAATTATTCTGATATTCATAACTCCATAAAATATAGAGCATATTGTGGTTAGAGTAGATCAGGCGACCCGACTCTATTAGAAAATAGGGTCCTCTGACCCAGTTTTCTCTATACTAGTATTTAATGGATTTATGAGCAACAGAATGCTTTGAAAAGCTACACACATAATCATATGGACATTATAAACACACAAACCTTGAAAAAGAGAAAATTTAAAATTGACCCCAAATTAGCTCCTAACCCATCTCTAAACAGGGCAAATTGTTACATATGTTGTATTGTCACATTTAAGTGAGGCCTGGTGCTTGTATTAGGCTGTGTCTCATGAGATTAGGCCAATGTGAATGTCTTTGACTGGGTGCCATCTTTGAATACTGAAAACATGACCTTATTTCATGATGAGTTGGACAATCACTCTGCTTAAGTACAGAAATCCCATGCCTGTTCTCGTATCACACATCCTAGAACATCATCATTTGTTAAATTTTCCATGGCCATTTAAAGGCAATTTAACATATTTTAAATTGGTAAAAACATGAAATAAAGGCAACGGCCCATGGTGAGGTTCATTTTGGAACGTTCCTCCCTTGGTGAGACTAGGGTCGCCATGATATCAAGATTACAGGTAATAATTATGTGCAGCTACTCACAACCAGTTATCAATGTTCTGAGCCCACTGGGTAAAAGGTTAACTTTTGCAGGTAAACAAAGTAAAATAGCTCATAAATGAAAACATTTCTTTGATATGCTAGCCTGTTGTTGCCTTATAATGTTTTCATTATTCTAAATTCCAGGTGATTCCTTGAGTTATCACGATGGTCGGTTTTTCACAACCTGGGACAGAGACAATGACAATTGGTCTAGGAACTGTGCCTCGGAGAAACGTCATGGTGCCTGGTGGTATACCGGTCACGATAACTTTTGTCACATGTCAGACCTGAATGGCGTGTACGGCTCTACTCAAATGTTTGAAGGTATTTACTGGTGGTCAGATCTAGAAATCTTCAGCTCCCTGCCCAGTACAAGGATGATGATTAGACACCAGCCGTGAACAACTACAAACTAACTGCTCCGTATAAACCCAGTACGGGTGAAATAGATAATATATTAGGTAGTACTATTAACTATGAATATCCAGCTCTTGGGCTAAATAAGTTACTATGGAAACTACTTTCAGATTGGTACTATCAGAATCTACCAGTACTCATGAATTCTGAGACACCAGACATGAACAACTACATACATACTGCTCCATATATGGCTGTGTCTCATCATTTTGGGCCAATGTGAACGTCTTTGACCGGGTGCCATCTTTGACCGGGTGCCATCTTTGACCGGGTGCCATCTTTGACCAGGTGCCATCTTTGACCGGCCACCATAAAAAATAAGATCAAAAAAAATTCTTCTTTGATATGTAAGGGATAAAATAAAGAAAATGGTGGTGGTTATATCTCCATATATCTTTACCTGCCCTAAATAAACTGTTTTATGTCAGGGGGTCAAAGATGGCACCCGGTCAAAGATGCTTACATTGGCCAAAGTGAGACACAGCCATAAACTCGGTATGGGGAAAATAGATGCAGCCCTGGCGAGTAACTCGCCAGTGCTGCATTCAAGCATCGATCATGATGACCCTATGGGGTTCAGAGACACTCCCGAAGGGTCGGCATGATGCACCAATGCAGTTGGGCTATACCAGCGAGTTACTCACCAGGGGTGCATTGGTGCGCTATGGTGACAAATGGACAATTGGAAATCGAACAATGTGGCATATTCTTGTATATATATATATATATATATATATATATATATATATATATATATATATATATATATATATTATATATATATACCGTATATATATATATATATATATCATATATATATATATATAATATTTTCTATTGAAATCTTTGCTTTCAAGATTCCCTAGCATCTTATTGAAAAACTTCACATGTACTAAGATTATTTTGCAAAAAAGATAATTAACAACAACAACAACAACAATAACAACAACAACAACAACAATGTCTGAGAAACTCTCCCTGCCAAATTGGTCTTGGAGGATCAAATGTAAATAAAGATATACCCAAGGCCAAAAGAAAAGGTGTGTTTCAGGCAACCCGAAAAGGGCCGACCCTAGCATTTTATCCCAAATTTTGGAGATTTTTTTTGATTTAAAAAAAAAAAATTATTGTAACTTTTTTCCTCATTTTTCCCTAATTCCTTTAAGAATAACAAGCTCCCAGTGACCTCAGAGGCCTGAATAATTAATTAACTTCAGGAAATGGCTTTCTAAGAGGTATATCCAACAACTTCATGATATATCTAGTCAATGGAGGAATTATGGTGAGTCGCGAATTGATTTGTCGATTCGCGACTCATTCCTGGTACTTTCTCTATGTAAGAAAAAAAAAAAAAAATCCGACCTACCTACCCTAGAAATTCTGACCATGTTGCCTGAAACACACCTTTTTTTTTTTTTGGCCCAACCTTCACGGATATAAATCGGCAGCGCCAATATTGTGAAGCGACCCATCTGTATCCAAGCATAGCTGAAATCCAGAATAAAACATCATTAGGATCAGCCATATTCAGCCTGGAATAAATGACAGGTAAATCAGAAGGGGTCAAGGGGGACCTCCCAGTAAACACAACTACGTTATTTGAACGTGATTTGAAACGTAATATAACGTTCAGATGTAAGGGTTTATTCAGGTTATTTTACCTAGATCAACGTAATATAACGTTTAAAACACGTTTAAATTACGTGAATTGCAGGTTAATTTACGTAAATGTATTAACGTAGTTTAACGTTGGATAACGTTATATGAATGTTATCATGTGGGTTCGAATCCTGTGACTAGAAATTCGTTTATGTTTGGAAAGCACAGAGAGAGAGAGAGACAGACAGACAGAGAGACAGACAGAGAAAGACAGACAGAGACAGACAGAGAGACAGAGACAGACAGAGAAAGAAAGAGAGAGAGAGAGAGAGACGTTTTGATAATCGCGATATTTTCCAAAAGAAAAAAAAAGTGTAGAGCATAATCAGTTCAGATAGCCAGGGTGGGGTTGTCTACTGGGGGAATAGAGAAATTTACGAGTATGCTCTTATTACAATTATTATATAACAAATTGACATATGCTTTTCACTTAGAACCTCACGAGGGCTTGAACCGAGTACCTGACTATCACATTCCAGCGGTCTAAGTCATTGAGCTATCGAGGCAGCTGGAAGAAGGGCTGCTCTCATATATACTGTCTCCTCACCCCTATGTATATGATTTTACATATAATTATATATTTATATATATACATATATATATATATATATATATATATATATATATATATATATATATATAATTGGCTAACTGTGGTTGTTGTACTGTTTGTGCTCCTGAGTTTAATCAATCAAATATTTCATTATATTTAACTGTTCAATGTTGTGAACAAATCTGAGAATATTTCACAGTGAAAGTGGTGGGCTAATTGGTATACAAATTGGCAAATCAAAATTGAAACCAATTCGCCAAATTGGTTAATAGATAACTAGTCCTAGCGGAATCCAAGGACAAATATACCATTCTACTTGTCAACCTACAACAGGTTCCATAGTATGATGGTCAGGGCATTTGCCTTAGGATCCAAAGGCCTGGGGTTCTAGCCTCAACCATTTCAAAGTTGTCGGATCTTTGTCAATTTCGTCACAATATGTGCAAATGTGACAAAATCCGGGACCATAGTTTTTGTGATGATGAGATAGAGGTGATGTGACGATAAGAAAAGCGACGAGATGATGAGAGAGGCAACATGACGATGAGAGAGGTGACATGGGAAGGATAGTCCAATGGTATATTTGTTTATTATGAAGGCCTACTAAACATCACAAAATCTGAATGTTTGTTTCCAAACCATATACAAATGTTTTAAAACGTTCTGGAAACGTTTTTGTTAGCTGGGTAGGCTATTGAAGATTAATGTAGGCTATTAAAGATTAATGTGCATATGATGACGCTATCCGTCCACATTCTACACCTGCCTCCCTAGCTCATTCAGTAGAGTGCCTGTCTCCTAATGTGAAGGAAGTGAGTTCAAGTCCCAGTTAGGTACAGTTAGTTACCAGGGGAAAATCTGTAATTGAATCAGTTTTATCTTTTTTTTCATTTTAAATTTGGTATATTTTATTTTGAATATTCAGCCACAAGACCCTTTAGTTTTTTTTATTATGGGTTAGGTTATTTTGCGTAATTTACCTAAATAAACCTTCAGGAACGTTCCCAGAACGTTCAAATCATGTTTATTTACGTTCATTTAGGTAAAATAACCTAAATAAACCCTTACATTAGAACGTTATTTTACGCAGTGAAATGACGTTTTTCCAACCTAGAGAATAACGTTCTTTGAACGTCAAATAACGTAAGTGTGTTTACTGGGCTAGTGATTTTCCTAGAAAAATCAAAACCTCTCTCGATACCACTTAAGGTGGTTGCCTATCAAAAGATTCTCTCCAAATATGTCCACAATATACCTTGCATACTTTGAAACCAAGTAGTGAAAAGAAAAGTAGGGGGTTCCGAGCTACTTTTTTAAGTATCAAATTTTGAAAAAAACTATTTCTCCAACATTAAAGCAGGAACTCATCTATTTTGTAAATGATGATGGTAAAAGTATCAGCCTGAGTCAAGAACACAATAACCACCAACGTTACAAATATTTTGGATCTCTATAGGAATCAGTATTATATTTACCTGTAGTTCCTCTACCTCTCACAGGGTGCCGCTAGTTTGCCACCACAGGCTATGATTGTCTTTTTCTTGGCTGGTAGCTCTGCCACATGGCGCTGGGTGTTGATAGCCATTTGACCCCTAATTTCAGGAGGTGTACCTCGACGTTTTTGTAACTGCCTCCTGCTTAACTCACACCCTTTGAGAGAAGTCTCTAGTGCTACTCATTTGAGGTTGAGTCAACCCAGGGTGGGGATCAAACACGGGACCTTCCGATTATGCGTACACAACTATTTTTTTTAAAACCGGTTTGACATACAAATCATATGGGTCTAATTATAGAGCTTTATAATGCTATGTCAAAGTAAGGAACTTTAGAGAAGTATTATATGATGTTATAAAACGTTTTTTTTTGTTTACTGGGCTGTCTCAATGTACCAATCTGCCTACTAGGAACTGCTACCATCTGGTGTCATATTGTGTCAAAAACTGATTAGAACCCTCATATCACCCTTCGGAGATTGGCTGACGCTGGCTGGCAGTATGTTGTGTCATTTCCATTTAAAATGCATCATTTTCAGCTCATTTAGCTCCATTTTCAGTAGTCTACCGTAAATTACCAATTTAAGAGTTCTAGAAAAACAATTGAGCTAAATATACATAATTTTAGGAGGCTTATCTATATAAAATATAATTGTCTCAAGCAACTATAGGACCCCCCACAATATGCCTGCATACAAGACGCTTCAAACAAAAAAAGAATTTCGTTGATACATGGATTTGCCATCAAACAGTGTCAATTCTCCCAGAGGATAAGTTCATGAGATCACCCAGTTATAGAGCTCAAGACAGACTCAAAATCTGAAGGTCTGTCAAGATTACTCTTGAATTACATTATATAATACAATTTATTATTCTATTTCCAGCTCATGTATGAAGGATCCATTCAGGATCTCTTGATACCAAGTTACTAGAGGCCTCTATCTGCTCCCTAGCCAAAATGAGAGGCCATCATAAAAGGGTCACTTAACATAGGATCAGATATAGATTGAGCGACCAGCTAGGGCCTCCGGCCACCCTACTCCATGGGACTAAGGGGGTATGTTGCAAAAATGACTAGTCAAAATGTCCATAAAAATTCCTATGAATAGGAATATTTATGGGAATTTGTCTCAAATCCAAGATGCTCTGCTTGCATTTTTGTTTGGCCAATTCAGCCAAGGCCAAACAATAGAGGTGTGTCTCAGGCAACCCGACCCTAGATTCAAAAAAGAAATCCGACCTATCTACACGAGAAATTCTGACCATGTCGCCTGAAACACACCTTTTTTTCCCTTTTTGGCCCTATGGAAAATTCTTGATTTCTCTAACAGGTCATACAGTCTCATTTCAGAGCATTATAAGTATATTAAAATAACGAAAAGTGCAAAGGATGATGGTACAATTAGGTATCCCAGTAGGCTGCCGCAGGCCGTGTCCTCGCGTACAAACTCACCAATTATACATACTTTTAGAAATGCTCTCCTGTCATTACTATTTAGAGTATCGCCTATCTGAGATGTGCTAATGAGAGCTTTAATGTATCCGCATCGCCCTGATGTATCATGAAAGGTGTATCATTAGGCTAAGTAGCCCTGTTGATGCATTGAAGTTAGCTTAAAAATGGAATACTGGACCAATTGTCAATGAGCTGTTATGCAGTCTTGGAGGACACATTCTCTATCTACCAATCTCGCTCCCACGCCATTAGGGATAGGTTCTCAGGAGTTAAACTAGTGCATGCAGAACACACTGGGCTACATTTCGAGGTAAAGAATTTGGGGGTAGACCTATTTAAAGTATTTTTTTATGAAAAAATAAGAATTTTGGACCCCTTTTTGGTAACTTTTGGCAATGTTATATAAACATATTTGAAGTCATTCGAAAGGTAATTTTTTGCTCTTTCAAATGCACTAATTAGTTTTTGATATGGTTCATGGCGTAAGAGCGAAAGTAGCATAAAGCATGCAGCCCTGCAGTAGACACTGTCTATCTACAGCTCTCGCTCCCACACCATTAGAGTAGGTACCACGGGTAGTTTGAAGAAACCCTTCCCTGAACAAAATTGTTATACTGGTTAGGAAGCTGATAAAGAATGCTGAAGAATGATGGTAACTATGTTAAGATCCGTTCAGTAGTTAATTTTATATGAATTTTCGAAAAATAAAAGTTTCAACCATTTAGCATTTTTCTTTTTCAATAGCCAATGGGCCAATTTCAGAGTGATATTACACTTATATATGACAATTCGCAGTTGAAAAATGATATTTCCCAATCAACTATATATGGACATTGCATAAATATCTTCAGAATATGTTCAGACATATTTGTATTGAAATATTGTACCCTCTAACATGGCAGAAATACCAATCCCTTACCACTGAAAATGGCCATTCTGCCATTTTTACCCCATACCTAGTTCAAGGAATACATACTTGAGGACTTTGCTATTATAGTACACCTGCTTATGTCACAAAATAAAGGGGTATCCCTTTTTTGGGTCGAAATTTGGCAACATAGTTAACTCTAACCAAAAAAATCTGCCGATTCCGAATTTTGATGTTGCCAAATTTTCAATTCACCCGTAGGGGGTGAAACAGGCCAAAATCCAAGATGTCCGCCAAATAATCTAAAATCCATCTCCCATAGCATCAATTTTGCCTCTAGAAAGTTTTAAACCTTACCTATCCCCCCTAAATTGAGGCCTGGGAATCTGTTGGTGTTATTGGTTTGTTGCTAGGTTGAGTGATTGCCTAGCAACGGCCATTCTAAATAGCAATTTCCTTAGCAACACAGGTTTTGGGGGTACCTACCTCAATTATAATCGTGCCTACCCCCACTAAATAGGTAGCTGGGACTTTAACAGTGTTATTCCTTATTTGCTAAGGGCAGTGATTGCTTAGCAATGCCCATTCGAGTTGGTTATTTGCTTAGCAACGGAGGTTTCAGAGGTATATAGCTCAATTTCAATAAAACATAACTCGCCTAAAGTGACAACTGGCACTCTAGTAGTCTCATTCACTTAGTACTAAATCCCTACCTACCCCTACCTACCCCCCTAAATCAAGGCCTGGGAATCCATTGGTGTCATTGGTTTGTTGCTAGGTTGAGCGGTTGCCTAGCAACAACAATTCTAAATATCAATTTCCTTAGCAACGCAGGCTATGGGGGTACCTACCTCAATTCTAATCATGCCAACCCCCAATAAATAGGTGGCTGGGACTTCAACAGTGTTATTCTTTATTTGCTAAGGCCAGTGGTTGCTTAGCAATGCCTACTCTAGCTGGTTATTTGCCTAGCAACAGATGTTTCAGAGGTATATAGCTCAATTTCATTGAAACATGACCCACCTAAATTGACAACTGGCACTTTAGTAGTCCCACTCACATGTTGCTAAGACCATACCTATCCCTACCTACCCCTACCTACCCCCCTAAATCAAGGCCTGGGAATCCTTTGGTGTCATTGGTTTGTTGCTAGGTTGAGCGGTTGCCTAGCAACAACAATTCTAAATATCAATTTCCTTAGCAACGCAGGCTATGGGGGTACCTTCCTCAATTCTAATCATGCCAACCCCCAATAAATAGGTGGCTGGGACTCCAACAGTGTTATTCTTTATTTGCTTAGGCCAGTGGTTGCTTAGCAATGCCTACACTAGCTGGTTATTTGCCTAGCAACAGAGGTTTCAGAGGTATATAGCTCAATTTCATTGAAACATGACCCACCTAAATTGACAACTGGCACTTTAGTAATCCCACTCACATGTTGCTAAGACCATACCTATCCCTACCTACCCCTACCTACCCCCCTAAATCAAGGCCTGGGAATCCATTGGTGTCATTGGTTGTTTCTAGGATGAGCAGTTGTCTAGCAACAGCCATTCTTAATTTCACATAGCCTCTCCAAAGTTTTGTTATACAGCCTTAACCCCATGACTTTGGTCAGGTAACCATATAAACTAGATACTTTCAGTCAACATCTCCACATAGCCCCTACGTAGCATCAGGCAGTCTCAGATACCCATCAGATAACTATCAGATAGAGCTTGATACCTCCTAGACATTGGCAGCTCAAACCCCTTGGAAACTCAGCCAAGCTATCTTACTAAACTCCCAGATTTTACCTGGCAATCACAGATATCTCCAAGACTCTGTGGGACAACCTCACAACCTCCTAGGTATTCTCACATAATCACAGATAAATGCTATATGGGGGTTATAATTATATTGTTATTATAATGGTATAACTATCAGTGTACTACTACTATTACTCCTGCAGTGGTCTGCTACTCAGACGCTGCAGTCCGTTCCTGGTCCCACCTAGGGGTCACCTGGGTGGCACTTTCCCACAATCCACCCCTGTGACCCAGTTAGCTTTCAAACACTGGGACCAGGTACAGCCATATTTTTTTTCTGGAGCAACCTTTTTGGATTTACCATGCCTCCTGTACCAGGAGCTCCCAGGAATTGCAGCAAGTGTCTGTACAGGCACCCTCCCCCCACTGGATAGCATTGTGATTTGGATTTGCTAAACATGTCACTACAAGCAAAGTCCAAACTGGAACCCAACAGACCTGCAAACCCAACTAAGGTTTTACCTGGTGGGAGTGGGTCAAGGGAGGCCACCCACCTACCCACTGCTGGGTGGTGACAAGCCTCCTGATGGGCCCCTCCCCCTGTCATCTGAGGACTGTGAGTTTGACTCAGATAGTGCGGGCACAAAGAAGATGAAGAGGCTCAGGAAGAAGAACAAGTCACTCTTCTGTCTGAAGAGGCATCTTCCAGTGGGCATCACCAAGATCACCATATTTGACCAGCTGATTGGGTGTCTGTCTAGGCTCCAGTCAGTGCACCTCAAGGTGACTCCTCCCACTTAGGGCAGCAGCAGACCCTCCAAAAGAGCCATATTCTAGGAGTTTAATGCATGGAAATACTGATGGCTAAAAACTTTTTTTTTGTGTTTGGGAATGTCTCTGGATACAGGAAAGTGAACTTGTGTTATCAAATTCATGTACCGTTTTTGCGGAATTAACGCTTTTTACGACTACCTTATCAAATTCAGGCTCTTTTTCTGGGGTCTCAGAAAGTAGACAAATTAACTTCTCCTGACATGAATATTGACTGTAGGAAGATTTCAATGGTACCTACCCCCCCTAAATCAGACCCAAGGAATCCATTGGTGCTATTCTTTCATTGCTAGGACAATTGGTTGCCTAGCAACAGTTGTCTTTTATAGCAACCGGCCCCATCGGAGAACAGATTATAGGCCAGTTATAATCCCATGGGAATTTTGTGATCATCTCAGTTTCACAACCGGATTCCATACTTTGAAGGGTCATAAATAAGAAAGTCACACTGCTCTGATTACAACTCCACATTTCAGGTTATTTCTAGGATATGAAAATG
Organism: Harmothoe impar; assembly: GCA_947462335.1. NCBI lineage: Eukaryota > Metazoa > Annelida > Polychaeta > Phyllodocida > Polynoidae > Harmothoe > Harmothoe impar. The sequence goes on along the minus strand of OX381718.1, from coordinate 56,931,758 downwards.
ATCATTATAGCAAACAGTTAATGGAACTATAGTTTCACATGAAATAGAGGTATCAAAATTTCAATACCTAGCCAGCCTCTAAATTGAGTCTAAGGAATCCTGTGGTACAAATAGGTTTCCCCTATGGACAATGATTGCATAACAATGATTTTATTTTGCATAGCAACCATAACTTTTGCATAGCAACAATAGCAAATATGCATGGTAGTGTCACAGATGAAACAAAGGCATCAAATGTATATCTAGCAAATTATAATATTTTGTATATTTTACATTAAAGATACTCTAACTCTGGTGCAAGAATAGTAAAACAATGATGAGGGAGGAATACTATGATAAGAATATCAAGTGATAAGCCCATGCTACAGAATAACAACAATTGGTACAAGGTCCTATACAACAACTTAAATCATTTGTACAGTCAACTTTCTAGATTACGCCACCCTTGGGACTTTTGTCAATAATTATAACACTACCCCCCTCCTCCAACCACCAGTATCCTGGATGTACTGCTACTATCCCAGGCACCCTCTCCGAATCTTTGGGCCCTGGATAAAAGGGGCATGCAGAATTTAGTTGTCCACCCCCATTGTTTCATTAGGCAATGTGTGAATGCTGACTGGTCATATTTCTGTCCATGTGTGTGTGGAGTAGCTGTTGGGCAAGGGGTTGGGGGTGGAGTGGTTATGGCTATAGGTGAAATGTTAAAGCTACAACTAGTGGTATATCCGGGATATACCCCTGGGATATACCCCAGTCTGGCTTTCCACTGACACCTTCCACTCAGCTTCTCTTGCATCCTTCCAGTGCTACATGTATTGCTCATTGACAAATAAAACACGAAGACGGCACCAGGGGAATACATTCTACAGCACCTCTCAAACCCATAACAATACAATAGGTATGAGGCCCCAGCAGAAATACACTATATTTGGAGTATAAGAGCAGGTATTTGGGGGGCAGAGAGAAGGGGAAGTGATCAGATTTCAGGTTGATTTTCAGTAAACCCACCTGTGACAACTCTTGGAGTGTTAAAATGGCCACATTATGTATAAAACACCTATTGGGACTGGAAAATGAGTGGCCGCAAGAGGGGGGTGTGTGTGACCAGATTAAATGGGTGACCATATTAGAGGGAATTAATTACATCAAAATAATGGGGAAAATGGTAGGGACTTTGGAAAAATGGCCATAATGATGAGGTGTCTGCATTAGAGGTGTGACCCCTAGGAGGGAGTTGACTGTATCTGTAAACTATAGAGAAAGTTATGCCCCTTACTGACAGATCAAAACAATATACAATACAGCACAAATATTATGCTTACACTGTGTATGCTTTCTCCTTTTTTATAATTAGGGACTATCCTGGACAGATTCAGTACATTTGTTGAAGCATTCTTCTGTGATGGAACAACAGGGACATGTTCATTGCATTTCAGGAGATCCCAGTTTGGGTACAAGTACAGTTGTTATTGTCACTCCTGTCTGTCACTACACTCACAATCCAGACCATGCATTTTCTCTATAGAGCATGGCCCATGATATGTACTGAGAATACATCTCCTCCCTCTGACATGCTGCTCAAAACTGGCCTCAGCTTTTAGCAAAGGCAACATCCCCAGTAGAGATAATTCTGAATTCAAGAACAGTCAGGCCCTTATGATAGGTGTGGATATCTTTACTTGTTGTAACAGTTCTTGTCTCCAGCCACAACTCATCAATATTTACAAACTTTGCAAATATTGGGACATAGGGATTCTTCCTCTCGTATTGTTTTCTATAAAGGACTTCACAGCAGCATGCTCCAACCTTTAGCAATAGTGACTTTCCCAATAACTACTCAAAGGCAATATATGGCTTTATTATTAAATGGTTTTGGTTAAATACGAGATCCCATAGACTTAAGGCAGCAGTCCTGTATCAGTCCACTTCCGGTATATCTCCCCCGTATCAGGGTTATTTGAGAGTCTTGTATCAGCATGCTTCCGGCCTTAGCACTGGCGCATTGATATGTATAACCATTGTTGATGTTTTGATTGACTCTGCTCGGGCTATAGGCTTAGTTGAGGGCCCGGGGGGCCACTCTCACATTTATGGATACCATGTGCGTACATCACCCTGAAATTGGACCCCTTTTGCCGGGACAAAAATCCATCAAAACACCCCCCTTTTGACGGGATAATCCCCCTGAAATGTGAAAAAATTAGGCCCCTTTTAGTGGGACATCACCCTTCATCGGCCAAAATCAACCCCCTTTTGAAGGGATACTCTAAATTGGCCAAAATTGGACCCCTTTTAGCGGGATACCCACATAAATTGACCAAAATTGGACCCCTTTTGGTGGGATTCCACCCATATATTGGGCCAAAATCCGAGAAAATTATACCCCTTTTTACACAATTTATTTTGACTCTTTGGTTGGATATTCCTGGCCTAAAAATATACCCCTTTTCAGCTTTTGCACCAAAATGGCCCAAAAAGGACCCCGAATTGCCCAAAAAGGACCCCCAATGGCGGGTCCAGCTGGACCCGCCAGTGGGGCCCAAATAGGACCCTTTCCAAGGGTTTTGTGTACGCACATAGTTACTATAGATCATATAGGGAGTGCCCCCCCGGGGTTGAGGGTTGGGGAGTTGGCAGCTAACTAGTACTGCTTTCACACTCAGCGGCTATGTAACTTGTAAGTATGTGACCGGGGGGGGGGGGGGGGGTGGGTGGGCTGCAGGGCAGGTTGCAATTAAGCATGATTGCCTCGTCTCTGCGTATACACTGGCAGACAGGGTGGGGGAGGGGGGATGGGGTGGGGGGGGTAGTAGTATGGGTAGTATGTGGTTGAGTAGAGCAGCCTAGAGTATTCTTGTTGACTACATGCTTTCGGGTGCAGTGGGCTGACTAAATCCTTGAAAAAACAGGGTTATATTTCGGTTATTCTGAGCAGATTATGGTTTAATTTTCTTACCTTTTCAATAATTTACACATTTGAATCGAACAGCAAGCCCAAAATGTATGAATAAAGGGAATATACCCTTCTAGAAAGGGGACTCTTTTTTCCCCTTGCGTAATCAGAAGACCATGAGTGCTATGGCCATCATCTGCTTCAATTCAGTGAGATAACTCACACAAAATGGCCGATATCTCACTGAGGAATCATTTAATAATAAGTACAGGATCAGCAAAACCAAGTTTGACTTTCCCGTATCTCGTATCGATTTTTTCCCGTATCATTCATCGGCGTATAACGCCTCAGAATGATACGGGGAAAAAATCTCAACGAGATACGGGAAAGTCAAACTTGGTTTTGCTGATCCTGTCTACGTATCATCCTCCTGTAGTTGTTATGGAAGTTCCCTTCCCTGGTATCATATATAAGGAGGGAAAGGCATGTTTTTGGGAGTTTGTAAATCTACATGGAGGCAGTAGAGTTGAGTAGAAGATGCTTCTGCAAGGTCATGCACATATCTGGAGGCAACCGAAGATGTCTCTGGGAGGTTATCTGGGTATTCAATCTGTAGACCTTCAAAACCTAATGAGAATGCCAGTACAGTATAGAGTTACAGATGTTATGTGATGTTAGCTTTCCCTGACAGTCAGTGGCTGTTGCCACCCCTTCACGTTGCTCAGCTCCTCCTCCCTGATTTAAGGAGAAGTTTGGAGTTTTCTAGTAAGAGTGTACAGGGAACTGCACAGGACAGGTGCCTGTAGAGGAACTCAGTTATCAGGTATTTATGATCCTAACTGAGAAGTTAGTATCCTATGTACAGCTGTGGAAACATATAACAATGCTGTGTATACACCATAGCACTAACCATACCACGTCTGTTGGAGGCCATGGTGGAAGATTCTAGATGTAGAGCAAGCAGGCAATAAGGTGAGTAGAAATCCCCTACTCACCCTACAGAAGGGGAGGCAGAAGGGGCAGTTCAGAGGATAGAACATGACACTAGGAGATGTATGATTATGTCTCTTGGAGGTTTTACAAGGTGAAGGAGTATGAGTATGAGTAAGTAATATGATGGGACTTGGCTTAGAGTGTAATTATTTAGCCCGTTAAGGACGACATAATGCCTTAATGCATCATGCCCTTGGTCATCATGATGTATGAATGCAGCCCTGGCAAGTAACTCGCCAGTGCTGCATTCAAGCATCAACCTGACCCTACAGAGTTCTGACACCCCAAAGGGTCGGCATGATGCACCAATGCAGCACCAGCAAGTTACTCGCCAGGGCCGCATTGGTGCCTCATGACAAAAAATGTCATCTTTTAGTGACATCCACCCTTAAAAGGTGAAAGAAGAAGGTAGAACTCTGCAGGAGAGGTCTCTGAAGGTAAACAATATGAACAATTAGATGGATCATGAGAAGCACGGTGAAAGGTACTCTGGCTTGGTACTCCAGTTTTCTGATATGTTCACTATGATACTGGTGTTCAGCTGGGGACGTATTGGGGTTTGAATAACATGGATACGACAGGCACTAATCTAGAACTGATTATTGTCCAATAAACATGAGGTTTCTTGAGAAAGAGAATGTCTGCTGCTAGGCAATTTGTGCAAAATTAAAGTATTATGACTGTAGAAAATCCTGGAAAATCTTGTCAGATATGAATCAGATGTCCTTGTTTCATCCATTACACTACCATACATATTTATTATGGTTGCTATACAAAATAGATATGGTTGCTATGCACGAGTAGCAAACTCAGGATATTGCTAGGCAATCATTGGGCACACAGAAAAACTATTGTCATTAAAGGATTCCTTGGACCCAATTTATGGGGGATTGGTATCATCAGAATGTCGATACCTCTATTTCCTGCCCATTAACTATATTTGCTAAGGTATTCATATTTATTTACATAGAAATGGCATCAACTGAAATTTAAATTAAGTTATACTGTATTATTCAGAACCCTTCAAAGCATGGATTCCAGTAGTGAAACTAAAATGATCATGGAATTCCTCTGGGATTATAATTGACCAATAATCTAATCTCCGATCGGGTTGATTGCTATGAAAAACAGCTGTTGCTAGGCAACCAATTGTCCTAGCAACGAGATAATAGCACCAATGGATTCCTTGGGTCTGATTTAGGGGGGGTAGGTGTCATTGAAATCTTCCTACAGTCAATATTTATGTCAGGAGAAGTCGATTCATCTACTTTTTAAGGCCCCAGAAAAAGAGCCTGGATTAGAAGAGGTAGTCTTAAAAAAGCGTTAATTCTGCAAAAACGGCACATAAATTTGATAGCACAAGTTCACTTTTCTGTGTCCAGAGACATTCCCAAACACAAAAAAAAGGTTTTTAGCCATCAGTATTTCCATGCATTAAGTCACTCCTGAGGGACCCCCTCGCTGCTCCCCACTGTGGCAACATACAGGACCATGTGAGGTACCTGTGTGATAGGTCAGCCATGGACATTAAAGGGGCATTCTCACCACTCGCACTTACCACATAGTAGACTAGAACAGTACTAGAATTGTGAGTGGGACAAATTATCCCTCCAATACACCATCAGGGTGATGGCAAATGAGAGAAATCCTACTCAGAACGCCATCTTCAACGAGGACCACAGTATCTTTCGTAGGAAAAAGAGCACCACAAAGCCTTTTTCTATGGGGGTGAGAACCCTGATGAGAGTAGGTCACGAACCAATCTAAAAGGTCGTGAAGAAAGGACCTGCTCAGTCCCCTCCATGGACACAGGCGGGTCCCACTATCCTCTTTATCTTTGCAAACACAAAAAAGGGGAAACCCAAACCAAGACCTACATGCCCAGCCACATTGGCATAGAAGGGAAAGAAACTGCTGTCCACCCAGCTAAGAAAGCTCTGAGTCAAAAATCCAGCTCAGCTTGCATCCCATCCTCAGACCTCCTTCCAATTTGTCGAGAGTATACCAACCAAGAGTTGCAGAGACGCTGGAGCTCTGACCGAAATAACAAGCTGAGAGCCATCATACCCTCGATAGGCATAAGACACAACCATACAGGCTTGACCAGGAGGGAATCGACAAGATAGGTCACTTGCTGCTGACACACAGACACCTCATCAAGGGTGAAAAACAACCCGCATGTCAGCGATGTCAAGTACCTCTGACCATGGAGCATCTGATGCTCTTTTTTCAAACAACCAAGAAGAGTAGGAACGACCCGCTTCGTGGCACGTCGTCCATGAACAGTGTCTTCACCAACACTCACAAGAAAGAACTTCTGACCTTCCTCCGGGAAATGAAGATGCTCAAAAAGATGTAACAGGGGGAAAACAGGGCCCCCTTGGTACTCAGAACAGTAGGCTAGTTGCATACTCGTCAGTTGCTGATCTCCTGGCCCGATTGTTATGGAGCTGCGACTTGCCCGCTGGTGTCAGCATAATGGACTGGCCAGGTGATGTGTCAACAGTCTACGGCACAGCATCTGTATGAGGCAGCACAATAAAGAGGGGCAGATGCCATGGCATTGTTCCATCGCTATATAGACAAATGCCAACACCCATTGATACCATCTCTGTTGTATTTCATGAGTGTGGGTTGGGGCAGTATCCCACAAAGCTGCAGGCTGAGTGGGATGCGCCCCAGCCCCCAAAAGTGAAATACATCAGAGCAGTATCAATGAAGTTGGCATTTGTGCTTATTTATTTATTTGAGCCATTTAAGGAAGGAAAAACAACTTTTTATAAGCCCATTGAATACGGCCAGATTGTATTCAATGGGGGCATTGAATATGGCCTTCCAGTGCTCAAACATAGGAGATCTTGTATTTCCAAGAAAAATAAGGGACGTGTCCCACTGCTACAATTAGACTCATAACACACGCACCCACACACGCACCCATACACTTATATGCGCAACCTAGATGAAAAGAGAACAACCCGAGAGTCCGATAAACTCTTGAGTAAGTGCCAGGCGTAGTAGCACACTTGGCCGTAAAACAATCCAATCAATTGATCAATTAATAACTCGCGTATAAGCCGCACCCCGACTTTAGGTCGATGCTATTAGTTGCACCACTGATCTGACTCAGACCACAAGCCGCCTCTTTAAAGATATTATCATCCAGCATTACGGTAACTAAAAATTATCATCCAGCAAAGCGGGAACAGAAGCCATCTACCTCCAACATTCGCTCAGCACCTCCAACAGGCACCTAGGAGGCTTGGTTCAGAAGCCATGCACCTCCACTTCACACAAATTCCACATGCCTCTGCACTAAGCACTTAAGTGTCCTGTCAAACTTAAGAATGCTGAAAATTGACTTTGCACTCCTTTTGTCAATTGATGTCACAATCTGTCACAATATTTCAGCCAACTTTCTGGATAGGATAATTGATTCAGGATTATTGATCAATCAAAACAGCTGTTTCTTAGCAACCACCAATCTTAGTAACTAGTGGAAGAATGATCAATCAAAACAGCTGTTTCTTAGCAACCACCAATCTTAGCAACTAGTGGAAGAGCCTATAAATTGCAATTGATCAATTTGGGGAAGAGGGGGTTATGTCCTATTGAAATTGAGCTATTTTGCCAAGTAAATCCAAATCTCAAAATGGCTGTTGCTAGACAACAGCTCAACCTAGCAACAAACCAATGACACTGATCGATTTCCAGGCCTTGATTTGGGGGGTCTTAGTGTCATATCGGGCCATCGTCAATTAGCATTGGACTAATATCTGAGATTTGATATGCACGAAATAAAGTAACACTACAATCAGCGGTTAGGTGTGTAGTTTGGGTTTATTGTACATTAGGTCTACGTTGGTATGCACCTAGTACCCTACCCAGCTCTCTCTGACTGGCTAGTAGCGTGACCCCTTATATACAATAGGATGGTGCAGCGCCACTGGTGGTGGGTGTAGGTACTAGGTAGCAGGTGTTTGTGTGCTTTGTCCTCGGCTTGTATGCGGGAACAAAGCAATCATATATGATATTCTTGGTCAATTAATAGCGGTTTGAGCCTTCATAATATCACATTAGCAACAAGTGAATGAGGCTACTAAAGTGCCAGATGTCAATTTAGGGGGGTCATGTTTCATCAAAATTGAGCTATATACCTCTGAAACCTCTGTTGCTAGGTGAATAACCAGCTAGAATGGGCATTGCTAAGCAACCACTGGTCTTAGCAAATAAAGAATACTGTAAACCTCGCGTATAAGCCTAACTCGCGTATAAGCCGCACCCAGACTTTGGGTCGATCCTATAAGCCGCACTAGCGATCTGATTCTGGTGACTTTTATACTGTACTATAGGAACAAAAACTCGCGTGTAAGCCGTACCCTGACTTTGTGCTGATCCTATAAGCCGCACTAGCGATCTGATTCGGGTACAAGCCACGGCCTATATGCGAGGTTTTAGGTAACACTGTTGAAGTCCCAGCCACCTATTTATTGGGGGTTGGCATGATTAGAATTGAGGTAGGTACCCCCATAGCCTGCGTTGCTAAGGAAATTGATATTTAGAATTGCTGTTGCTAGGCAACTGCTCAACCTTGCAACAAACCAATGACACCAATGGATTCCCAGGCCTTGATTTAGGGGGGTAGGTAGGGGTAGGTAGGGTTTTAGTACTAAGTGAATGAGACTACTAGAGTGCCAGTTGTCAATTTAGGCGAGTTATGTTTTATTGAAATTGAGCTATATACCTCTGAAACCTCCGTTGCTAAGCAAATAACCAACTCAAATGGGCATTGCTCAGCAATCACTGCCCTTAGCAAATAAGGAATAACACTGTTAAAGTCCCCGCTACCTATTTAGTGGGGGTAGGCACGATTATAATTGAGGTAGGTACCCCCAAAACCTGTGTTGCTAAGGAAATTGCTATTTAGAATGGCCGTTGCTAGACAACCACTCAACCTAGCAACAAACCAATAACACCAACGGATTCCCAGGCCTCAATTTAGGGGGGATAGGTAAGGTTTAAAACTTTCTAGAGGCAAAATTGATGCTATGGGAGATGGATTTTAGATTATTTGGCGGACATCTTGGATTTTGGCCTGTTTCACCCCCTACGGGTGAATTGAAAATTTGGCAACATCAAAATTCGGAATCGGCAGATTTTTTTGGTCAGATTTAACTATGTTGCCAAATTTCGACCCAAAAAAGGGATACCCCTACACAACCAGGTGTACTATTACCGTAAAACCCCGCCTTTAAGACGACCCCGCCTTTAAGACGACCCCCCAACTTGAGAGAAAAATTCGTCTTGTACAAAAAAGATATGACAATTAGGAAAACCCCACCTTTAAGACGACCCCCGACTTTGGGGGTCTTGCTAAACCCCAGACCCCCTCAAATTGACTCAAATCACAGCTTTTTAAAACTATTTTCCCGTGATCTTCTTATAGGCTACATGACATTCCATGTAACCTTGAAAAAACAAAGGAAAAGTTGATAGATGCTACCAATCGTTGATGTACTTTTTTCTTTTTTTGGGAGCATTTTTCCAAAATCAAAATTGTCAAAACCCCGCCTTTAAGACGACCCCCCTCTTTAGAAAAAAAATCCGTCTTGTAGGAAAAATAAATCCCAAAATAAATCCGTCTTAAAGGCGGGGTTTTACGGTACATGTAATGTGTCTGCATGTTACATAGAGCATGAATAATTTTTCTCAGATCATTTTCTATGTGTATCTTTTGAGTTATATTCATTTAAAAATGGCAAGATCACTAATTTGTACGTTTGTCACAAATGCTATGCTGCAAATGGTGCCATAGATTGTTAACTAGCAGTCCAATCCTCTTGTAATTCGAAACGCATACTACCCATGACATGTCAACATCAATACCATAATAAAAGTTTTTGGAAATTAGCTTAATTTGTTTTAAGCTTATCAGTATGCTATATAGGATTTGTATAGTAAAATAACTATGATTTAATTTTGCCACTGCACCATCCATAGGATTGCTTAGCTCTCTTCACATGGTTGTAATAACTATTTTAAACTTCAGTGTGAGGGGCGGGATGAGCTTTTTTTTCAATAATTATATGTTTTTTAACCTAATATTTTCTATTAAATGCTACAAAAGTAATAATTTTTAATAATTTTTGTTCGTCCCGGGGACCACAGTGAAGCCTGATGTGTATCCTAATCAATGGTGCTGGTATATTTTGTGTGCAATGTATGGTGCAATGGGAAATTCAGTTTATATGACAGAGAGTCAAATCAGCAGCAGGAAAACAGGTGACAAAACCTGTAATTTGACCCAAAATGACCCCCAGTGAGGTACCATTTGCACATGTATAGCAAGTACAACCTACTTAATACCAATGATATTTCAAACTAGCAGATCCATATCTTTCTATTGAGGGGTTTGAGATTTCTGTGCATTCATTTTCCTTGTCTCTGGAGGCTTGTAAAGATTGACATTTTTTCTCTGAGGATCGGCGATTTCGCAGCTATGACTCGCTTATGCGCGGTACCTAATTAGAGATACAGTCTCAGGGTTTTTTTCTACTGTAAGCGGGAAACACAGGGCTAAATTTAGAGGTATAGGAAGTGGCAATCGGCCTGTTGAAAGTATTCTTTAATTGAAAAATAATAATTTTTGGATCATTTTTGAAAAATTTTGGCAGTTTTTGGAAATGTTTTATACAAACATTTAGTGTTATTTGAAATGTATTATTTTGTTCTATTAGAGGTACCAACTAGTTAGTTGATACAACTTATGGTGCAAGAGCGAGAGTACAATAAAGCCCCCAATGTCCAGGTCCTTTGGTACATTCCCTCACATATTGAGTATAAATAGGTTACATAACATGCTCTATTGATACATTTGACACCTCACAAAACTCCTACTTGAGCTTCCACACAATGGAATTCAATAGGACATTTGTATACCTGTTGCAATCCCGCTTGTGACCAGTATAGAAAACCCTAATATCAGGATTTGTAAATTATTATGTAAAAGCCCTATTAGTCACATAATTGTATTGCTGTGTTATTAGAATAGAATAGATGAGTCCATATTCAAATTTAGACTCAGAGGTAAAAGAGAAATTTCGTGCTAAGATGCTGTAAATCAGTCCAATATCAAGTCTTTTTCAGCAATTTGGGGGGATTTCGTGATTTTCAGAGACTCACATAATATTATGTAACATGTTTGAAGGTTAAACATTGCTTGGAACTGATGTGTATCAAATTAACCTATGCCCAAATGAGAATTCAACTTGATATTTCAAACCGTTTTTGTGTGGTTTTGATTTGAAGTTTGTCCATTTTCATTGGGCGAGGACATCGGGAACATGAGCATTTTCCTCATTTTGAAATAACAATTGTGAAGTCAACCTTCATGGTGCAGATCAGAGAAAAAATTGGCACAGTCTCCATGGTTGGTACAAACTATTCCCATAGAGCCAAGGGGATAATTGGCATATTGCTGAAGTCAGATGCTATCAAACTTGTAACATTGGACCATTTATTTACAAAGCCTATGGTGAGTAGTGTAATATATCCCGATTTTGAGGGTCTGTAAAAGCTAAAATTGAAGTCTTAGCTTATTGACTCTTTATTGAGGAAAGGGGTTATATACTATGATCAGGGATCAAGGAGATTAAACAATGTATTTGCATTCCCAAGGATTTTAGAATGGTGTCTATAGGCCTGCATAATCTAGTTCAGACATAGGCCTGAAATTGGCTATGTCCAAATCACATTTCAACAGTTTCAATTGGCTGCCAACCCAAACCGCTTGACGGATTATTATGATATTGAAACTGTGTTCATCATTTGTCATGGTCTATCAATCTAACCAGTTTCCAAATATACAGCTTCAATATCTGAAAATGACCTGGGATACCTAGTACAATATAATGTACAAACACTTCAATTTCCCTCCCGATAAAGCATTAATACTTTGTATAGCATGGGGATTTGACAATATGATGCTGTAGGTGGTCGACACATGGTGGTAGGTCGGAAATGGGTGAGCTTACCTTAGCCTAAGACACAGACCAACACTCGATTTGTGAAATTCGCAATATTGTCCAATTGTCTAGGACAATGAAGGCTTGGTTGTCGGTTCAATGCTCAAGGGAATGACTATTAGCCCAGCAAATTGTGGTCACAACTGGCCAATTTGGTGATGACCGAACATAACCAAAGATGCTGAATTTAGTCATGACCAAACCTGGCCGAGGTTTGCCAATTTAGTAATGACCAAATCTCACCAAAGTTTGCGAATTTGGTCATGTTTGGTCGTGACCCGTGACCAAGTTGGCCAAAGGTGACCACGATTTGCCTTCATTGCCCTAGATATCGGTGCGAGGTGAACCCGTGTGAGGTCCCTAAGTCTCAAAAAGCACCTATCCCTCAAATATTTGTAGCACCGCGGGCTTTTGAGACTTAGGGCACACCTGAAGTTCCTAAATGTCAAAAAGTCCCTATCCCACAAATATTTGAGACATAGGGACCACATTCAAACAGCCCCTATCTGACACAAATTTGAGAGATAGGGGCCATTTGAGACTTGGGACATAGCTTTTGAGGGATAGGGACATCCCAAAACATATTTGTGACCTACGGACTTCGCATAGGCCCTATGTATCAAACCATTTTGAGAGATAGGGACCGTTTAGCACATAGAGACTTCACCTGATCCTTATATCTCAAACGGGCCAATTTAGAGGGATAGGGGCCTTTTGAGGGTAAGGGGCCTCACAACCCGGTAACCGAACATACAGAGGTGGTCTTTATCTCTGGGTACATACACTACCTGGATTTATAGATGGGGATGTCACAGATAATGGACAGTATCCACAACCTCCATATCATACCCCTTTATATGATAAATCATTGTATTAAGGTTGGTCGATCCCATTGAACAAAATAGCTTAGGATTTCTCCCATTTCCCCCAGAGATACTTTAAATCATTGAGAATCTAAGTAGAAAGAGGGCGTGTCGGGCTACTCACGTCGATACCGAATTTCAGATTTTTCTCTAGAAATGTCTCAAGAGATTAACTGCAAAATATAAGAATATAAAAAACCTCAAATATTACTCTTCATGAAGAAGAAGAAGAAGAAGAAGAAGAAGAAGCAATTTCATGTATCTGTGCCATGGCATTCTGAGTTGAATTCTAATGATTGTGATATTAAATGGTCTCGTCATATAGCCTTAGATACGCATTCAATTTATCTACTTCTATAGTCTTACTTACATGACGCATTGGTTCATAGATATAGTTTTTTTTAAAGAATATCAGAAAATGCCAAATATACCATACAATTATTTTAAACATCAAAGTATAATCGGCTACGAAAGAAATGAAAGTATGGGTGAAGACTGTGCCTATGGCCATACGTACATATATTGAATATGGGCATATTCTGGTCCATGTTTTCAACAATATCGACCACCCTTAACACTGATCTAACTTCAAAGTGCGCCACTTGATAAGAACATGAATAATATAGACTAATCATCGATATATCTATGCCATGTTCTTTTCCGTTGACCTCATATGCAAACGTATATGTATTATGCGGACACCCTCCGCGTATAGGTGCATACACAACGAACATTTCCACTGACTCCACATGATCAAAAGTCCACCACCAACTCTGTCTTCCCCCCCCCCTCCCTACCCATCCATGTCTGTTTCATACACAAACATTCAATACCCATTCAGCATGGCGGGAGTAACAGTCGGGTTTTTAGGAGCAGGGCGGATGGCTCAGGCCCTCAGTCGGGGCTTCATAGCAGCAGGTTTGTAGTCATGGGAATATTTTATACCTTTTTTAGCATCTAGAATTTGATTTAACAATAATGGTTGAATATGTCCTTGTTGTATTTACCTTGGGTTACAAATTAAATATGATTAATGTAGTTATCACTCCAATAGTATTCTGAAATGCAATAGTGTAGGAAAAGTTACGGGAATTAATATTTGGATATAAGACTTGATGATTGAACCCTTTCCCTCACACATACAGACCTCTTTATCTAAATACTATATTGATATTTCCATAGAATAATTATATCTAATGCGCCCCCCACTCCCCAAGTGGCATTTTCAAATATAATCATATTCCCTTCTGCAGGGAAGCAGAGTGAAGAATCCATGAAGTATTTGGTTTACTCAATTAGATATACTTTCTAAGCCTTAATCATCAAAGGTGTCCCCTGACCATGACCTTTTCCTAGAAACATACGATAAGCACGGGAAATATGCTTAGGCAAAAGCTCACAAATTGCAGAAAGCGGTTTTGTGGGAATTGAGCATTCAAATACAGTTAAAAAAAGAAAGGTTCATTCACCTCTACGATAAGGTAGATTCACCTAGCATCGACCACATACCTTGAGTCGGACCCTTGTATTTGCATTTATTAAAGCATGCTGAGCCCTCTATTTGTGTATCGTAATACAAGGTAAGTGTTGCTCTTACCAACAAAGGACAACTGGAGAGCTCATGCTTTATGACTAATTATAAAGGTAGGTGTCTGATTCAAGGTACACAGAGAAAAGGAGCCGCATCAAATGGGAGTCCAGGTTGCCTCCAGAATGACTCCCCTCTTTAGGGTCGCCCAGGTCCTTATTTGGCTCCCTTATGTGAGTAAAGGAACTATGTGACTCCCCCTTAGGTCGCCCAGGGAGTGACATAGGCTACATTTTGCAGCCTGGACTCCCCTGAAGTGTGGAGTCATTCTGGAGGCAACCTGGACTCCCTTTTGACTCTGTTCCTTTTCTCTGTGTATATAATATCACATGGTCGATTCTGGGTGAATCTACCCTGGCTGCATTTGCCGAGTGCTGCCGGACCGCCCAGGGGTCAGGGGAGACACCCCGGAGTGCACGCTGTTATAAAGGTCCAGGTGTCCTTATCACAGTGGACCTTGTCACATGACCAAGGTCCTGCCCAGAGACACGTGTACGGCCATAGGGAGGAAGAGTGGTCCGTGAGATACCTACGGTGGCCGTCAAGGGTCACAAAAAAAATCACTACTTTATATGAAATTTTTAAAAACTTTTTTTCTGGCCGTTCAAGCAATTTCTCATCTTTAGATATTGCTTAAACGGCCCAAAAAAGTGAAAAAAAAATCATATAAAATAGTGATATTTTTTTGGTGACCCTTGACGGCCACCGTAATACGATACCTATGCTCTGTATGTATACATGGGTATGCATGTACTCTATGTACTGCATACGTACACTGTGTAGATGTATTGTATATATGTAAGTGGTAGATATACAAAGGGAGTCATTCTGAAAGCAAGACCTGGACTCCCTTTCTGACTCCCTTCCTTTTCTCTGTGTACAAGTGATTTGCTGTATGAGTTTTATAATCCATGGACAGGGTAATTGTCTAAGGCGCCAGTTGCGGATAATCACCATTGTCCATTGAAGGCGTATAACACTTATGCAGCTAGTCACACGTATCTTATCTGACTTACACCCACAGTAGGATAGTGTGCCCAGCGGACCGCATCCACATACAACCTTGTATGTAAAATTATAATTATAGTGCTTTAATCTGATGTGCCCTTTCGTCATAATGATACATGAATGCAGCCCTGGCAAGTCACCCACCAGGGTTGCTTTCATGTATCATGCTGAGTCTGTATGGGAATGATACACTCCCTATAGGGCTCGGCACCATGCACCAGTGCAGTGCAGGCGAGATACTTGCTGGCACTGCGTTGGTACATCATGGTGACACATGTAATGCATTGTTAAATTGATAGTTTCCCGTGCTGTATTGTAGCACTACAGGATCTATACAGAAAATATGAAGGGTACCTTAACTGAAGAATCCCAAATCAGTGTGTAAACCAATGAGAATGAGTCATATTAGGTCAAGGTCTGGTGAAGTCATCTGACTTTTGGCCCTGCATACTAAATATAATGCATTGTTTCAATGCCTTCCTTAAAGGGTTTATAAAGAGTAAACACCCACCTTTGGGGGGAGGGGGTCCTTCAGATCTCCAGATCTGTGTCTGTCTGGAACCGTTGATAAGGGCCCAGATAACATGGAGTAGGGAACTGTGACTCTTGGTCATCGCTCTTTGTACTTAATGATTGATTAATGTTACCATAACAAATACATCATTTATCATCCTCAAAGACGGGAGATGATTCCAATCTTTTTTTATCATGTATGTTATAAGCGGTTAAATAAAAAGTAGAATAGAATTAGATTAAATACGTCATAATGTAAATAGCCATAGCTAACACTTTTTATGCTGTAAAGCTACAGTAGATTCTACTGCTCAATCAGTTTAAATTGTAACACAATTGTTTACTCTTCGTTTTTTTTGCAGCGAAACAATCAAAGCAAAGTAGGGAGTTTTTAGATATGTTGAAGTCGCAGGTTATGGTAGTTACGCTGTGTAGTTGACAAGAAAAAATTAGTTTAATCTATTGAACACTTAATAGATATGAAATATTCTTTCTAACCTATTTGATATACCTTAACCCCCCCCCCCCTTCTTTAAGACGACCTCACCTTTAAGACGACCCCCTTTTTTAAGAAAAAAACACCTTAGAATGGTGTTTTCTTTAATCCCATATAAGAAAACCGCACCTTTAAGACGACCCCCTAGTAGGGCAAATAAATCGCAAAATTAGGGGTTTTGCAGTAATGTAAGTACTTAATCCCCAACGCGTATTATTCATCATAAGCCCACTTCTTACTGTTAGGAACTCTAAGGAGTCACACACTGAGTTAAATTGACTCATCTACATGACTCTCCTTATTAGTTGACTCAATATAATAGCACTAAGAGATGCAGTAGGCTCAGTCTCATGAGTTTGTAACAGTTGAAACATCTTTGACCGGGTGTCTTCTTTGACCGGTGTCGTCTTTGACCGGTGTAGTCTTTGACCAGGTAGGGATTAAAATGAAGAAAAAAGTAGTATATAGTAAAAAAATTTAAGCTTCAACTTCTTCATGTAATAAACAGTCTATGGTTATTTTACCCAATTAAAAAAAAAGAATTTTATGCACATATTAAGGGTCCCTTTTGAGCTTTTTTTCTTCAGCCGGTCAAAGACGTCACTTGGTATTTTACTTAAACTTTAAACAGCTTATTATTATTATTGCATAATACTTTAAACAGCTGCACTGTCCAAAGTATTAGTAGTACTTTGATTCTCCTGTATTACAAGAGGTGGCTGCAGATGGGTCAAAAGCGACCTGGCGACCTGGGCTGTTTTGGAGGCGATCTGGGGTGTAATGGAGGCGACCTAAGGCAATAATATAAGCGACCTGGCGACACAATTTACAATAGATTATAGGGTCCAAGAGAACGACTTTTCCGCCTAGTCCCCTTAATTTCAGTGACTTTCCGATCTCAGGGGGGACCCCTCTGCACCTCCAAGAGTTAAGGGGACATGGCAGACTCAACCTGACTCAGATTATGTGAGATAAGTTTACAGTAAGAATACTATCATATTACAGTTAGAAAATAGCTGTTGGATCTTCGCAGGATAAATCTTGTACTTACCCCCTCCCCCTTCTGTTCTTTCAGCCCCATCCCTGTCCCAATCCTTCTCCCTTCATGAATTGGCTTTGGTGAAAGGGCAAATAGTTTTGTTGTCATTGCCAGCCTCTGGTTAGGTTATATCGATAGAAACAGTCCATTCACATCATCGTAATTATATCTATCATACGATTATACTTACATTTCCAAATGCATGACAAATGATTTAACACAATTTGTTTATTTTACTATTATATTGCACAAAATGTCGTTGGATATAATAATGTATTCTATGTTTACCATTCACAATTGGTGTACGATGCTCCTATCTCAATACGCTTTTCAAATTATACTAAATCTATTTTCAATCCTCAGATATCCTGTCACTACAACCAATGATAGCCAGTGATTTGAACCCAGATATTGCAAAACAGATCGAGGTAACACACATGATAAGTGAATGGTCATTACATTTCACTGCAAGGTGGAAGGGGTGTAGGTTGGGGGGGGGGGGGAGGGGGAGGTCGATTCAGTTGTTAAAATCACATGTTGGTCGGATTGGATAAAACATCTTCCAGAAAAATATCTTCTTAGGCCACACCAAAAATAAAAGTTGGTCAATGGATTTCCCGCACCTTATTTTCGGAAATGGAGAAAATTGTCAATGGATTTCGCTCGCCTCATTTTTTTTCAAAATTGAGATTTTTTTCTTCAAATTTTCTTCCAGTAATTCCCCTAGATCAACCAATAAATTTTTATGTTAGGGGTCCACTACAAACTTTTGTTGGAAGCTGGTTTAACAAAAAAAATTGTCGCTCGCTCCAGTTTTCCACCGACTATCCATTGACAAAAAAATATTCTTTAAAAAAAAAAGTTTTCGCTCGCTCACACCATTTTTTGAAAAGTGAAATCCATTGACCAACTTTTTTTTTTGGTGTGGCCTTATAATGATCTGTTCTCTTGTATTTAGCATGATTGTACAGAGTAAGTCGAAATGTCACCAGTGTGGATATACCCCATGTAAACAAGGGTTTTAACTGTATAGACATACAGAAAATTAGAAATAAATGTGTCCCAGGTAAAATAGCAGATTGAAAGGACAGTACAGACCTCTGTTAAAGTGATAACATTTTATCTATGTCTAAGCATATCCCTAGCTATCACTTCTATCTCAAAGGTTATTAGGATTTGACTGAAATACAGATTCACCCATATATGCTACAGGAGCACAATGCTTAACTAGTTGTAGATGTCTGTACACTATTATACCAGATTACATATTATTACAGAGCTAGACCACTATGATCTTTTAACCATAGATGGCCCAACTGCACTATGTATTTAGCCACAGACAGGTGGCACCATCTGAGGTGGAAAGAAAAAAAAAATTAGTGAAAATTAAACCCCCACTAACGGTGGGTGTTTTTTTAATCCACTCGGGTTAACCCAAAGTGGCCACAGTGGGTTCTAAAAACTCGCCTGTGGAGCACTTTTCTCACTATGAAGTATCACAATAGAGGTGGAAAGATTATGGTCAACTAGGCAGTTTGTAGAGTGCAACCTAGACGGTGCTACTGTCTATGACCAAAAGATATGGTACAATAGGGTTACCTATAGGGTTGAAAGATGATGGATGTCTAGCTCTGTCAAACCTTGTCCTTTATACAGTCATTTACTGAAAGTATAAGCATCCTGCTCAGTTGACGCCTGTGATATCTACCATCTATGACAACTTTATTTCCACATTCTGGCACCAGGGGGCAGGAGTGAGAACTACGTCAGACAACACGGAGGTGGTGAGACGCAGCTCTGTCGTCATCGTGGCCGTCAAACCTGACGTACTTGGTGACGTACTTCGAGAGGTGGCGCCACTGACAACCCCAGAGCACCTGATTGTATCCATAGCTGCTGGGGTGACAACTGCGTCTATTGAAGAGGTGAGTAAAATATGCATGCAAGAATAAATGAACGCTGTACACAGAAAATTTAAATACTTCGGCCCTTAGTGGATATCCCAGGTTGGTCATAGGGACATTGGTCAGGCATGGCCAAATGCTATTCAAGAACGACAGCAGCAAAACAACAAATGACTAATGCCTTACTCAAGAGGACTTAGTCTAAAATGGAAAGCCCAAGGTCAGTTGGTCCCATTGCTCATGCAATGATTCCTCTTGCAGCACCTCTTTAATGCATCATGCCATTTGTCGTCATGATGCATGAATGCAGCCCTGGTGAGTAACTCGCCAGTGCTACATTCAGCCATCATGACGACCATACAGGGTTGATACACTTCTAAACAGTCGGCATGATGCATGCATGATGCCATAACGAGCAGGCTCACACCAGGCATCATGCCAATTACAAGGACATGATGCATTACTGTGTATGCATCCTTAGCAATACTTAAAGTTGCTTAAATCCCATTGCTCAGGCAGTGCTTACTATAATTATCGTCATTATCATCATTATTTTCATTATTATCATCATCATCATTATTATTACAAGCCAGAACCGAACACAAGTGTTCGGTTCTGGCTTGATCTCTCCATACAATCTTTAGATTATGGTGATCAACGGAAATTAAAGGCATCCACGGTAGTGGGGGATGACAAATAATTTAGGGCAGTTGGTCAGATATTATGCCAGTTGCTAGGCATGGAATGTTTGGAATTGCTGTTGTAGCAGAATGGTCCTAGCAACATGACAATAGTTCCAATAGAATCCCCAGGGCTTGTAAACTAGGGGTAGGTACGGTCAGTGCCTTCTATTCCCACCTATTATGCCGGTTGCTAGTCATGGAATGTTTGGAATTGCTGTTGCTAGCTAACAGAGTGGTCCTAGCAACATGCCAATAGTTCCATTAGAATCCCCAGGGCTTGTATACTTGGGGTAGGTATGGTCAAATACCTTCTATTGCCACTTATTGTGCCTGTTGCTAGGCATGGAATGTTTGGAGTCGTTGTTGCTAGGTAACAGAGCGGTCCTAGCAACATGATGATAGTTCCAATAGAATCCCCAGGGCTTGTATACCGGGTAGGTATGGTCAAATACCTTCTATTCCCACTTATTGTGCCAGTTGTTAGGCATGGAATGTTTGAATTGCTGTTGCTAGGTAACAGAGCTAACATATATGTAGGAATATATATTTTCTAGCTCTGTACGAAAGGGGCAATGCCATTTAAAGAACAGGAGTTGCATAAAATCATTAAAACCTTTTTTGCATGATATCTATAAACACTTGTTTTAATTTTTTTTTTTCATTGATCGTTCATAACATATAAACATATTAATGCCATGGTCTACCCGATCATTTCTCACGGGGGTCCTCCTTCAAGATGCAAAAAACAATGAGTTAGCCAAGTACTTAACAATTTTAATTTCTATTCAGAGTAATACCCGCTTTTTGCCGCCTATAGATAGTTGCAGACTGGTATCTTCAATATATACAAGGATGAATATAATTATACAGATGAGTGAAGTGGTACAAAAAAAGAAAATATTTTTTTTATCATACTGTTGCATATATAAGCATTGTATAACAATGTTGAGTAGAAAAGAAAGAAATTATTAAGGCTCGCAACACACAAAAAAACGCATACATCAGACATTAACCAGGTTTACATGAATCCCGCAGGATTAAAAAGCACATATCAGAAAATAAAGGTGAATCACTAACTCAATTCCTTTGCCTCAGATTCTATTCTCCGTTCTTTCTTTTTTTTTTGGAGGAAATATGTAATAGTAGAGACTGGGCTGTTTTACAGCTCCTGCCCTAGTTTTCCTTGTCCTTCTGAGATTAAGAAGCTTATCGCGCATTCCTTTCATGTTGGAGCCCCGAACCTTTTTAATACAATTATTATTATTATTGCAGCACCTGCCTGCTAAGACGCGGGTGGTGCGCGTGATGCCCAACACCCCGTCCCTGGTGCACGCGGGTGCCTCCGTATACTGCACCGGGCGGGCCGCCACCCCACAAGATGGCGCTCTGGTAGCACGACTCTTCTCTGGTGTGGGCATCTGCGAGAATCTACCCGAGAAAAACATGGATGCTGTCACTGGGCTGAGTGGCAGCGGGCCTGCCTATGTAAGTCTGTATCAAAAGGCCATAATGGTTTCTCATCACTGCATGCATTATGAAAATCAGCTTTTGAGGGATTAAAAATATATTTTTTGCAAATTTTTGATGAAAAACATGATAAAAATGAACCTATTCTCTGGAGACATTCAGACATTCGGGCCTGCGGTAGTCCTTTTTCTGCCGGACCGGCAGACCCTTTGACTGCTATAGCCGGTGGCCGGCAGGTTTTCGTATAGACTGCCACTAACACTTTAAGGACAGAATTATATCTTAATGCATGATGCTCTTGGTTGTCAAGTAACTCACCAGGGCTGCATTCAAGCATCATGCCGACCCTATGTGGTTGAGCCACTTCCGTAGGGTTGGCATGATGCACCAATGCAGCACCGGCGAGTTACTCGCCGGGGCTGCATTGGTGCATTATGACGACAAATGTCATCTTTTACCGACATCCGTCCTTAAAGGGTAAAGAGGATGACCACTTACTGATAAATTACCATTGAACACCGTAGTATAAACATACCTTGTAGACATAATAAAGCATGAAGTAAAAACTGTAGTATTTCTAGATGTAGAAGACAGCAAATATATGTTATTTTGTACCCCTTGCTTTATTATGAATATCACCATCATATTGATTGTACATTTCTTACTGTCTTTATTCTCATTGTACACTGTGATAACATTGATCATGTAAATATGTTGTACTATACTCATGAATGCCGCGGAATATAATATTGATTGTATGACTAGAGCTGAAACGAGATAATGTACCTGTTCAGTTGGAAACAAAATATTCTGTATCAGAAGATCATTCTTGATTGATGCAGATAAACAATTAAAAAAAAATCTTGTCCTGCAGGGTTTCCTGGCGGTGGAGGCGTTGGCTGACGGCGGGGTGAGGATGGGACTACCACGAGACGTGGCCCTCAGACTGGCTGCACAGACACTCATGGTAAGGCCTTCAGAGATGAAAAAGTCTTCAGGTTTTTAAAGCTTGACCGTCATGGTTGAAGTGAGGCCAAACGCCATTTTGGATGTAGTTCCGTTTTAATTCACAAGAGGGCTCTTAAGGGCTGGGAGCTCAGCTCTTACAGGCACAAAATAGGGTGAATATGTTGTTGCTGGACAATGCTCATTGTCCCCTGTCCAAACACTGCTGCCCTCTGGTGGAACTGTTAATTCAGTACATGTATAGAAAATGCTGAACTTAGTCCCTGACGGCCAAGCTTTAAATTGAAGATTTCCCTTTACTGACGTTGTAACATACAGGGGTTCGGTGGACCGAGTTTTGATTCTGATAGGATCTATCATGCCGGTTCACCCCCCACAAAAATGCATGTTCCAGCTAGGGGGAACATTTATCTTCAGGTTTTTCCTTGGTTTCAAGTTCTTTTTTTTATGTCGCGGAGACCTGAACTTAACTATAGCGAACCTTTATTCAGGGCCTAAATTTGGAAATTTAAACTTTAATAGGGCCTACCTCTTGAGATTGGTCACCCCCTGATCGTTGGTCAAGGATATTTATAAACTCCCTCTGTCTCATAGACACTGAGACCAAATATACCCTGGTGTCTTTCAGGTTATATGGTTCTAAAGATCTAGGATAGGTGGGTGGGATTTTCTCATTGACATACATACTTCTGTAGGAAGTGGCTTGTATCGCCCAGCTAAACTAGCTTTATTTGGATCCTGGACAACTCATGTGTCCTTATAATTATATATATATATACACACACACACACACACACACACACACATATATATATATATATATATATATATATATATATATATATATATATATATATATATATATATATATATAGTTGACATAAATGGATACTACCTTAACTTTTTTTTAAGTGAGTTTATTGATATATCTCATGGATGAATCTGAAACCGCTCTTAAAATGGCAGTCAGTCTTTCAGTTATTTCTCGGTGCATTGTAATGATATCTTTAACCATAGTCCTCCTAAATAGCCTCACAGCAATTCTTCCTGTGGAATTACATAAATACGACGACCTCACACACAGAAAAGTGAGAGTCATTGTCGCTAAAACTACCCTCACCCAGTGCCTGACCCTCAGGTGAGGGTAGTTTTAGCGACTGCCTGACCCTCAGGTGAGGGTAGTTTTAGCGACAATGACTCTCACTTTTCTGAGGGTGCTCCTATAGGCAGTTTAGTATGGTATTTGAACAGTAGTGTATAAAATGACACGATTTTAATACATAATGTTAAACAATGGTAAAGCTGCGGACCAGAGACCTATCTTGTGATCCTCATCATTCCTAATCAGGTTGATGACTGGCTTTGATGAACTTGTGATGTTTTGCTTATTGTTTAGTTCATCTGGTTTTCGTCCACAGCTCCTATTACAGTATTAGCTTTACAAGTCCCGTTAGGCCCAAAAAAAAGGTTTGTTTCAGGTAACATGGGAAGAAAATGTAGGGTCGGTAGGTGGGATTTTTTTTTTACATGAAAGTACTAGCCGGCCTCTCCGAGGACCCCAAAATTGACCCAAAAAAAGGTGAAAATACGAAAAAAAATTGAAAATTGCATAAAAAACGTAGGGTCGGCGCTGTTGTGATAGGGTCGGTCGGGTTACCTGAAACAAACCTCTTTTCTTTGGCCTTATGTTGCCTGAAAGGAGGCTTGCTCTCTCCATACAGCAATTAGTGCAAAACACTTTGTGTCCTTGTTCATAAAATGTATCTTTCCCAATCTGTCAGAGCTTCATTCGGGACACATGCAGTAGAGTCCCTGTCCCACTGGGCTACTCCATGCCCGGGGAGGTATCTCAACTCCAAGTATAACGGTACCGGGAGGAGTGGTCATTATTTGGAATGATATGGGTTCTTTTTCAGCCCCAAGGGAGTGGAGTGGTGTACACCTATAGGGGTATATCCTTTTTAGGGATAACCTCCATTATTCCTTTATAGGTATGATATCTAGGACTGACTCACTCGCTTAACTGCTTAAGTCTTCCCTTTTCCCCTTTGAACTACAGTATATGGTATAGTTCTTTAATCAGAAATATCAAAATGTGTACTTAGCCCTTTACAGTCGCATTGGGATGTTGTGTCAGGACCTATGCATAGAGGCCTTGCACGAATATGGGTATGATCTTCGCATAATTTACACATGAATGGGGTAATATTTTTAGCAATGGCACTACACCTATATGGGTCAGATTTAGATCCAATGACCACACATCCCGGTGAAAACAATCTAAGACACCTCCCTGGGACTCCATGCTTGGGCCTCTCAGTGGCTGAGCCTGGGCCCATCACCTCCAATGACCACCTGGTTCCTCCATGGCAGGACCTCTCAGCGGTGGTGCTTGATGGTGGTCCCAATGGCGCCTCTCAGTGGTGCTGGTGGTCCCATTGGCCCCTCTCAGTGGTGCTGGCGGTCCCACTGGCACCTCTCAGTGGTGCTGGTGGTCCCATTGGCCTCTCTCAGTGGTGCTGGGGGTCCCACTGGCACCTCTCAGTGGTGCTGGCGGTCCCATTGGCACCTCTCAGTGGTGCTGGTGGTCCCATTGCCCCTAGTCCCTGGCCATCTATGGTTGTCCAGGGTAATTTGTAGGTATACCTTTGTTCACTCAAAAAGTAAAATTGTCTCCAGACTCTTTCAAGTGACAGTCATAAAATAAACGAGTCAAAAACTCGTCTAAGTGACAAGGAACCGTGTCTTCTAGCTGGAGATAGAAGACCCACTTGGCATGTGCCAGCCCAAAACCCGACATTTGCCAGCTCCAGATTCTATTTGTGGGATGGTAACCTGATAGGTTACACAGCTTTTGCCTCGTTTATTTTATGATAGTCACTCCTACGAGTCTGGAGACAAGTTTACTTTTTCAGTGTAGGTATGCATTCATGTGCTAGCCAGCCACAGTAGGTCGTAGATGTCCCGTCGTTACTTCCTCTATGCGTGGTACATTACTCCAGGTCAGATAAGGCTCCAGAGACCCTGTGCATATGTAGAGTATAATTGCAGCAATAACTAGACATACCATGGCGAGGCCGATTATTCTAAACCCATGAACTGCAGTCATGTTCCAGATGGTTGTCCCTAGGTGGCGCAATTGTCTGTAGTAGACGGTGAATGTCGAACACCCGAACATGGTGTCACCTTAGATGTCACACTGCCGACCGGTCGCAGGCCCTGACTATATAATAGTAGTCTGGGCAAACTCATATAAAAAACTTGTTTCACTAACTTGCCTTCAGGAGTTGACCAATCAAATCCTGTACACCAATTCCTGTGCACAGCCTGGCAGGAAGTAACAATCTAAATATAGCAGTTCCACCAGTCCCATTTGTAGCCCTGGTGGCTGAAAAGCGTACTGGTTGAGCGAGTCTGACTGCTGACTAGGGGTGCTAGTGATTTTATAAACTCCCCTATATAAGTCCCAGAGTGTCGGTCCTTTATCCAATCCGGCTCTTGGTGTAGTGGCAGTTGCTAGTTAGAAGTGTTGCCAATATCAAACGCACAGCTTTCCACAGTTCCAATCCTGCATTACCAATCCTAGCTCCACTCCCACTATTGCTGCAGGGAATCAATAGTTGGCCCTTTAGAGCCACACCTGGGGTATAGGTGTAGCTAGATCTGTGCCTTAGAACTGCTGGTTATGGATGTGGATGGTGTTAGTCTGGGATCTTGTACTACACACCACAGTCACCTCTGTGTCAACTTCCAGTGACCACTTCTTACCAGGACAAACATAGACTTGCGCAAGTGATTTGAAAGCATTTTTCTTTTTTATATGCGTTATGCCTCGCCTAGTCCTAGCATCAAGGTTATGTGGCTACAGGCTTCAATGTCATTCATTCCGATGTATACTAATAAGAATATACTGACTTCTGATGTTGGCTTTGCATAGCGTATTTGCCTAACCTAATTTGATAAATATCCATACAAGAGCAGGACGTCTAGCCTATGACAAAGGTCCCGATGGGTCATGCTTTATTAAGTTATTTCTAATAGTAGGGTATGTAAAACACTAGACCATTCTCATCATTGATGAAATTCACCCAATACAAAAGCAAAGGCAGAGGAAAACACCTATGATTATACAAGATGTAAACAAATAAACGGCTGGAGGGACTGGCACTAGTCTATTGTTGAGGCTAGTGCTGGTGTGTGCAGTAGTATAGGGAGATGCAGGTTTGGGCCTGTCACCTCTCTACATGTGTGTGTAACGCAGGCAGGAAGGGAGGGGCTGCAGAGGGGTCTGTCGGTAGAGCATACCTGTGTGGTGCTAGGGTGCTAATAATCTATGCTAATTATGAGTTTTGATACAACGTATTAATTAAGTGGGTGGAGGCCAGTGGATTAACATACATTAGCATAAACACCCTAGAATCGTACTACAATGCCTCACCACTATCAAAGGATAGTATTTTATGTACAAGTATATGGGTGTCCATAAGTGCCCAAAAAATTAAAGCTGGGCCGTCAGGAAATAAGTTCAGCATTTTCCATACATAGACTAAAATAACGTTTCCACCAGAGGGCAGCAGTGTTTGAACAGGGGACCATGAGCATTGTCCAGCTACAACATATTCACCCTATCCTGTGCCTGTAAGAGCTGAGCTCCCAACCCTTAAGAGCCCTCTTGTGAGTGAAAACTGAACTATATCCAAAAGTGCTTTTGGCCTCACTTCAACCATGACGGTCAAGCTTTGATACTGGTAATATAATGAGACACATATGTAGTTCGATGCCTTTATAGTTGCCAAATGACTAAAGAAATTCCAAAATTCTTAGACACATGTGTCTGTACAAGTGTACATAAATATAAGTTTCCATCCTTTCCGCAAAACACTATAGGTCTAATTCATGTTATCTCATTTCTCCACCAGGGGGCAGCTAAGATGGTGCTGGAGACTGGCCAACATCCGGGTGTGTTGAAGGACGCAGTTTGCTCCCCAGGGGGCACCACCATAGCCGGCGTCTACGCCCTGGAGCGGGGCGGCTTCCGGTGTAGTCTCATGGAGGCGGTAGAGGGCGCCACCCTCCGCTCTATACAGCTCTCTAATAATGGGAAAACCAAGAAATGAACTTACATTATACCACACCTGGGTGGAAAGACAAAAGGACACAGCCATTTGTGTATTATATACATGGGCTGTATGTTGCTGCGGTCTATTGAGCACACTCTCCTACTGTGAGTGTAAGTCAGATATGATACGCGTGACTAGCTGCATAAGTGTTCTAAGCCTTGGACAATGGTAATAAACTATGGCTAGCACATTGGACAATTACCCTGTCCTTCGCTTATAACACAGCAAGTCCCTTGTACCAAAATATCTAGTAATTACATGTATTGGGTGTAAAGACAAAGAAAACTGCCTGCTTGTATAATACATGCAAAATAATTGACACTGACTTGACTTAATCACGGCTGAGTATACTCGTCTGCGACTTGTGATTAGCCTTGACTGTCGCCAATATCCTGAGTACAGGGCTCTAGAAGTGGTATAACTGCTACTAACATTACACACTAGGGCTCTACAGTAGTCTGGGCAAGGTCATGTAAAATAAAACTTGTTCTTCAGGAGTTGACCAAGCAAATCATGTAGGCCTCCACCAGTCCATGTGCACAGCCCGGCAGGAAGTCCCGATCTTGCCCAGTCCCTTTTGTAGCCCTGGTGGCGGAAGATTAAGCTGGAGCTCGAGATTGCAGGCAGCGGAAGGTGTTAAGATATATAAAGGGGGAGGGGGGTCTCAAAATATGACATTAGGATATGGTTATTCAGAGTGGTTATAATCCGATGAAAAATTGGACTAGGCTCCCACACTGCTTTTGCTGCTGCTGGTGTCAAAGATTCACAAATCCACCCAAAACTGTGTTTTTGGATTTTTCAAATGGGGGGGGGGGTACTTTAATTATAATTTATTTTCTTGCCTTTTCCATACTGTGACCTCACAATTAAGCATGTCTTTCCAAAATTGCGTATTTTTTATTTGTAATCATCTACAATCAATTCATAATATATGAATTCAAATATAGTTAAACTCGTATTGTGCCTCCTACATGTCCGTCCATAGTGTTTTGCGGTGTAATTTCCCAGCATGAGAACCCTGAAGTGACTGTATTTATTCCGTGTGCCATTGGAGAAAATATGGGATGAACATCATGTTCATGTATGAGAAATGTATTGCAATCTCAAATTGACATCATCCAATGACTTAAAGCTGGGCCGTCAGGGAATAAGTTCAGCATTTTCCATACATGGACTAAAATAACAGTTCCACCAGAGGGCAGCAGTGTTTGGACAGGGGACCATGAGCATTGTCCAGCTACAACATATTCACCCCATCTTGTGCCTGTATTTTTCCAAGTATTAAAAGTAGTAATATTTTCATAATTGCCATTTAATGCACCTGGGATTATATCCCAATTAAGTATTTAATGCATTACTGCATTTACCATAAAGTCAACAGTGGTACTGTCCTAATTACAGGGCAGATTTTCATGTTTAATATGTTTACCAACTTAGCATTAAGATTTCTCTCGGTGAGTCCTCCCCAAATCAGGGCATTCCCTATCTGGGCAGCACTCACCTGAGTAGAGCCATATAACTCTCCTCTAAGGAAGCCGTATGTATGTTTCTCTATAACATCTGAGATCCTGCTCTACACACCACTGTATGTAGCAAACAGGCCCTGGGCCTACCTTATACAGTATAAATAAAAGAAAATTCAGTTCAGTTCAGTTCAGTTCAGTTCAGTTCAGTAAGAGCTGAGCTCCCAGCCCTTAAGAGCCCTCTTGTGACTGAAGACTGAACTATATCCAAAAGTGCTTTTGGCCTCACTTCAACCATGATGCTGAACTTATTCCCTGACGGCCCAGCTTTAAACTCTATCATCATGACTTGTATACTAATGAGATGAGGCGAGTTAACATTGGCTGTTAAATTTAAAAGAAATTGACATTATGCATCATATTGCTGTGATATTCTGTGATGCTATTCATCTCATGACAATGGACTGAATACTGAATTGTTATCAAATTGAATTTGAAAAGGTATAAAATTATCATAGTATGACACTTTAACAAGGCGTAGATTATTCAGTTCCTGCCTCTGCTTGCACTTAATAAAGAGCACATTTTTTGTCAATATTAATATGTTGAGTTGTAGTCGATGGTGTACAGGACTAGACTTGGTGACAACGTTGACCACTTTCCAAGTGGAGCCCATGGACCAGTGTGTGCCTATAGGTGGGGCTCCACTAACCGATTTTATTCCCAGATCGGGGCTATTCTCACGAATGTGGCTCAGTTATATACCATGACAATGATATACAGTAGACAGGAACTATGTTTACAAATAATGTCTTTGTTTATAAACAATGTGGAAAATAGAATTGCCAAGGCTATGTAAAACAATTTAGGTCCCGATTTAAGCCCCGATTTTGCATCTCAGGCCAATCTGGACATCCAATCTCATATCAAACAGGTTTGATTTTCATTTATCAGATGCTTCCCCATTCAAAGGGGTATATAATCGGCCGATTTATGCACAATAACAGGTAGGAAATATACGTTTGTTTTGACTTGATCAGACTGTAAAGACCTGTATGATCGGTTTGTGCGAATGACCCAAAAAATCGGGTAGTGGAGTCCCAGCGTAAGATGAGTAGCAAGAACATACCTGCTACTGATTGAGGCCTACGAATATCTGATTAACCAATTGTATTATTTGAATTGAGTTAAATTGAATTGAATATTCATTCTGATTCAGATTTCCTCTAAACCAATCTAGATTTTGCTTTGTGCGTGATATATTATCAAATATAAGATGATGAACAGCTGCATAATTATGTTTTCTGTTCTACACCTTAATTTGGCAGGTAGTTTAAAACACCGTACAGTTGCCTCAAAGCATTGTGGATTTAAGATTATTTGTCAACACCTTGGTCCAATACATGTATATGGGGATTACAAAAATCCCTTTTATAACTATTGTATTTACAGGTATATTGCTCCTCAAATATGTCCATAATAATTTTTTTCTTAGTAGATAATAAGCCGACGGTGAAGTTTAATTCTGAACTTTCTGGGGGTGGGTGAGGGGAGAGGGTGAGCTTAGTGGTGGCAGAATTTTGAATTAACGGGCACAGATGAACAGTACGGCCGAATACATGATGAATATCAGATGTGTATCAGTGGCAAATGGACTCAGTAGTGACATCTAGTGAGTACTAGGAGAAAGCATTGGAACAATATTTATTGGACTGTTGAGAACCGTTTCTTCACCCACAAGGAAAGGGTCTCTAAAGGCTTTCCTAGGATATATCATTATACATTATAAAGTACTCAAAAATAGATTAATTCAATAGACCTATTAAAAAAGAATAACATGTGTCAATCTGCTGTTCAAGGTTAGTTGAATCCAGCGTTTCAGAACAAGGCAATGTCAAAGGAACAATAGATTGTCCTGTCTCGAAATCGAATTGATACAAAAAAAGAAGAAGTGGAATTTCCTCAGGCATGCGGAGCCATTTAGTTCATGATTCCACCACGATGTGTCAGGACAGTGGGCTTTAACTGTTCACTCGGCTTCACCTTGTGAAATACTGCCCAAGGCCAATTCACGAAATTATCCTTAGTTGTGAGTGATCCTCGTGAAGCTATTCTATACACACTGATTAGCAAGATAGTGTTGTAATGTACAGCCCAGACTCTACTAGGGCGATACAGGCGATCTTTGTTATGTTTATTTTGCACAATATGCTTCATTTCCCGGCAGTGTCGCCCTGAATGTCGCCCTGTTGCTGCAGACAATCATGGCGACACTGCCGCGAAATGAGGCGGACTATAGCCTGGGCTCCACTACGGCGGCACAGGTACCTGCGAAACGTGGCGATCTTGTTTTATGTTTTGTTTTTCACATTTTGCTTCATTTTGCTTCATTTTGCTTCATTTCGCGGCAGTTTCGCGGCAGTTTCGCGGCAGTTTCGCGGCAGTTTCGCCCTGCTAGTGGCGTTACATAAGCCCAAAATCCACGGCGGCAGGATCCTGCGTTAAAACGGTTTCGCCTCCCTGCCGCCGCTATTTCGCCGCTATTTCGCCCTGCCGCCTCTTTTTCGCGCCTGTGCCGCCAAAGTCCACAGCGTTAGAGGGGCGAAATTGGCGCGGCAGGGCGAAATAGCGGCGAAATAGCGGCGGCAGGGGGGCGAAACCGTTTTAACGCAGGATCCTGCCGCCGTGGATTTTGGGCTATAGGGCGACACTGCCGCGAAATGAAGCGAAATGAGGCGAAATGAAGGAAAATGTGAAAATCAAAACATGAAAAAAGATCGCATCGTTTCGCAGGTGTCGCCCCAGTGGAGCCCGGGCTTGTATCAGAAGTAAATATTAACAAGTTCGCCTCGTTTCGCAGGTACAAGTGTCGCCCTAGTCCATGGAGCCCGGCCTATATAGACGGTAAACTGTGATGCTTTCGGGAGTGATAATATTTTAACAGCAGGGAGGGGGGGGGTTAAAAAAGTCATCGGTTTTCGTTTAAAAAAAAACATGCACGATACTATGCTTCAATGAGCCCGCGTGCACCACCACCTCCCCCCTGTTGTTAAAAAAGGATCACTTCCCTATACAGTACAGTCTACACGTTGACGACCACATGCAAACAGGTAATTTTCGATATGTCAGTTACCATGCCAAATTGAGGTTTCCTTAAAAGAGTTAACTGACACGGACAGCATAGTCCTACATTCTGAACGAAAGGTCATGCATATAATAGGATATAAGTCTATAGATTTCCGGCTTGAAATATCCTTTAATAGTACTTAATTATGTTGCTGTAAATGGCAATGTAAATTAAATAACGGATATGTAACATCGAAAGTTGAATCCAAGATAATGATAATAGCTCATTTGTCCTTTTAATGGGCTAACTAAGGTACCTTTAAAGAACCCTGCTTGGGGTTATATATAGACGGGCCCCTTTTCAAATGTCAGGAGATGTGGACTCTGTGGGAAAACTAAATTGCATTTTATTGTGCCTTCCTTTTACTCGCTTTACAAACTCCTTTCTGTATATAGCCATTGTTACTGCTGTTATAGTCGACTCATTGTCGTGAAATCCGTGTTCCATACCGGGTAGTAATACCCCGTTGTATCTGTAAATGGATGCAAAACAAATGGACCAACAAAATTGATATATTGAAAATCATAATAAGCTTAATAAATTGTCATGAGTCTACATAACCAAAAGAAAATACAGCTGTTATATCATTAGTAGTTGTGGCTGTAGTAGATCTGGTACTAAAATGCCAAACTCCATAAGTGTAGTGTTATCAGTTGTTGGCTACTGGTATTGGAATATCTAAGGTGACTTATAAGCAGTACTTGTATGTATTTATGTGTGAGCGACCTTAATCAGGTTCTAAAGAGAGACTAAGTTAACTGTTGGACAATCTCATCTCTTTCACACTCATTATATATCACAAATCAATGAGACAATCTAGGAACAATAGTATTTTTAATCCAGCGTAGTGCTCTGATGTATGCATGCTTGATGCCGGCGTGATGCATGAATGCTGACCTAGTAAGTAGCTCACTGATAATGGATCCATGCTTCTAGCCAACATACCGGGTTGATACACTCCGAAAGCTTCTGCTGATGTATTACTTTTGCATTGTTACATCATGGTGTCAAGGGAGCATGAACTTTTAGACACCAACCGGTCTCTTAAGGGTTAATTATGGCCTGTCAGACTACATATGTATAGGAGGAGGTCACGGGAAAGCAAAGGTGAATAAAAGTAAAGAAGCTACTGTTACAAAAAAGTGTCAAAACATCATGTTTCCCATTGATTAGTGAAGGTAATACGTGTGGGAGAGTTAGAGAGTGGTCATTTTTTAACAATAGGGGTAGGATGATTTGGTGAATTTGTGGAGACCAACAAAATGCAACCCTTTTTTTAAAGAAAAGGGTTAGCGCGTTACTATGGTAAAAAGGTCGGGAGAAATGTTTTTAAATGACCACTTCCTTCCCAGCTATCAAGAAACGTTTTTTAAGTCAAAATAATGTTTTATATAACATTATGACATATTAAGGAGCCTTAGAGGAACGTTATATAACGTTATTAACTGTTGTATAACGATTTTTGTTTACTGGGTTAGCCAAATTTTTTTTTAATGAACAATTTGTGTCTAAGTGGAAGCCGACTTTGACACACAATGACACACAACTATTCCCAGAACAGCTTGGTATTGGAATGGGATACCTTATATATGAGTGTATATTTCGACCAGGGGTGCGGTCTAGATTGATGAGTATTAATACTGATAGAAATGTGAATCATACAAATACAAAATCTACCTTTAACATTGGGTCCTTGTTAGAAAGGTAGTGCAATAAATTAACCCATGTCCGAAAACCATTGATTAGTATTATGCTATAGGAATGATATTAATGAGTGATGTACATGGGTTATCTCGACATGAGATAACATTGTGTGGAGTTCCTGGTCAGAGGTTATTAATCATCACTGTTGATAACTCAATGGCTTAAATTAACAATCAATAAGGATGACTTATCAGTGCTATGTCGTTCTTAATATTCTTTTAATATTCTCTTTTTCAATTCGATTTCAATTGCACTATTTCAGGATTGGAGGTCATAGTTAAGATGATATAAAGGCAATATCCAAGAGACAATGTACAGTACACAGAAAGGTTATTAGAGAAGATTTATTTCGGTAACCATGGCAATCAAAATCAATGAAAAGAAAAGTATTGTTTTCAATTATTTTGGGAGCAATACATATGGCCAACACAGTTTTACTTCTGTCACCGTTTCTTTTCTTTTGAGTGAAAAATCTGATATTACTGTCAAGTTTATATTTGTTAAATGATTTCAAAGTGCACTTCATTCTCAGTCGAATGAGATTGGACTTACCATAAAGGTAGATTCACCTCAAGTCGGCCACCTCCCTCCAGGGTAGATAAAAATCTGTTATATGTTGTTAGGTGATATTTGCTGTTAAACTAACAGTTTCCACAAGTTGAAGCAATGTTATTCAACCAGATGTATCTGTCCATCCATTATCATTTTGCTTTTTATCCACCCTAGAGGGAGGGTGGCTGACTTGAGGTATGTGGCCGATTTGGGGTGAACCTACCCTACATGCATGCTCGTTATCTAAGAGAGCATGTGCCAGAGAGCGGGTGTAGTATGGTCGGGTTCCCACTGGTTTATGACAGAAAGAGTGACATATCAAAGGCGTCCTAAATATAGGACAGCAGGCTGTCTAAGTTAAGTGGAGAGGGGGTTTACCATCACATTCTTTTACTAAATTCATTATAAAAAATGGGAAATAGTCTTGAAACTAATCCTCTCAAAATGCCCGAATGCATTTCGCTCGCTACTAGATCCTCAAATATCTACATTTGCAATAGTTAATAGATGAAAATTAAACATTACAACTTCAAGATTGATAATTGTATTGACTATGTCCGATCTTAAAATCCTGTTTAAATTGGTTCTAGTATCATATTAAAGCCACAGTATCCCTGTTCTAATGGAGGGTATAGTTTTTTAACACCAGGGGGGTCTACTGCCGTCACTAATCAATAATAGCAACATGTCCCTCCCCCTTTACCATGCACCTACAAATGCCCCATGCCACCTACGGCACAGAGTCCAGCACACACACTTGCTTATCCCAGTGCATGCGGAAACAGAGTTGTCATTTTTCACAATGGGGGGGCAGGGGCAATCAATACAATATCCATATTTTATTATTATGATTATTAGATTATGATATAGGGAGTCTAGATAGGGGTCCCTATGCCACATGTCAATTTTAAGAAATGCCTATGTCACTTATCACTATCTTTTGAATTCTTCTGTCATTTTTCACTAGGCCTCATCTTGCCTGCCGATGTTAAGAAAAGGCCATGTCACCCTGTCTATTTTAGGGGTTGAAGTCCACAATATAGAGCTTTTGCCGCAGTCAGTGTTGATGTTCCCTCACACAAAATGTTAAATAATGACCACTCCCTACGTCTACTAGTACTACAGGACTATTTCCCCATATCCCCCAACCTCTTCATAGAATGATCACTCCTTATCACTTCTACAAGGTGGGGAAAGGGCTATAAGGGTTACCAGCCGGTGCTATTTATGGGTGATTGGGGATCAAAGAAACACAGTACCCTGAGCTGGGTGAGTCTGTAGGGTCAGTCCAGGTAAAACCAGCCAGTTCATGGGGATCAGCCAATGCTATATATATGGGTGATTGGTGCGTATTGTGGGTCCATCAGAACACACTAACAATCCTACCTGGGTGAAATAGTATTCATATTCCTTGGCAATTTGGCCATAAGATCTTGTCATTTTTTTATTTGTATAGGGTATTTCTGTTATTACCTTTCTTTATCACGGTAGCGGGGCTAACTACTCCACTTTAGTTATCACTGGATTAGAATGATACCAAATTGGGTTAGGGGGTTTGTGTGATTTTTTATATAATATACTTCATATTGGACCCTGAATATAATACCCTTTTATAGACTGGGGGCCAATGTAAGAAAAGGGGCTTAGAAATGTGATTTTGTAGCACCCCTGACAAAACAGGCATAACATGGTATCAAATGAAAGGGGAATCCCATGGCTATCACCTAATAGTGTGTATCACACTGTAAACTACAGGCACATAGAGGAAAATGCTGGTTTCCATGGTAACTTGTACTTCTTTCCATAACACAAGATTTCCCTGTTCCTCTTCCATATGGCTAGACCAGGAATTCTGCAAATTTATCGTGAGATAGCCATGTGTATGCCCAATCAGTAATCAAACATGTGTCCCATGATATTTGTCCTGTATAAGACCTTATAGGTTTATGTAGGGATATGAAGCAGTGCCATGGAAACTAGCATTTTTTTCCATGTGTCTGTAGGGTTACAGTGGGATATACTCTTATCTGATAGCCATGGGATTCCCCATTGATTTGATACCATGTTATGCCTGTTTTGTCGGGGGTACAACGAATTTCAAATAGTTGTGGGACCCCAGTCTATTATGTCCATAGGGAATTCTTTTCTGCCTCCGCTGCATAGTTCAGTATATACCTATATATGTTTGGTGACGCAAAAGGTACACCACAGCATTTAATAAAATAATCAAGCAGACTATAATTACAGTGACTGTCCAAATGTATCCTCCATGGCATATTCATTCATCAGTGAAAGTGAATTCCAACTATATGATAATTTCATGTAAGACACAATTTTCACATAATACCCAGTGGGCACAAAATTCAGTTTAGCGTTGCATCAACGTTTAATTGAGGTTGAATCAACATTGACAATCATTTACCAATGTTGATATGATGTTCTGTGCCCACTGGGTACATTTTATATGGTCGAAAGGTACAATAAAAGGTACATGTCTACACCTAGAATTCCACATTTTGCCCTGTTCTGCCATGGTTAAGAAGTGATCCCCACTGGTTGGTTTTACCTGGACTGACCCTACTGACTGCACCCAGCACAGTGCACATCGTTTGTTTGATCCCCAATCAACCATAAATAGCAGCGATGAATGCCTATGATTTCTATATATATAACAGACCTGTCCCAGGTCCTAGGCCCTTGCACTCTGCATATTACGACCTAAGGTGATTTGTGGGCTGGTCCTACTACATGTAGGCGGGCCTTACTATGATAAGTAGCAAGCTATAGGAGCAAAAAGGCGGGCCAAAGCATAGGGATACTGAGGCTTTAAGGGGCTGGTTAAAATAGAAATGTTATCTATGGCCAGTATGACTTGAAGAGGTCCAGCTAAAGGTTTTTTACATCTTATCAATTACAAGCAGCAGAACGTTACTTTTTATTTCCCATTCATCCGCACTAACTATTATCTCACAGGCACTAAGAATAAGAAGCAAGAGAGCTCCGCACTTCCACTAATTTGTATCCTCTTAGATGGAATCGATGGAGTTATCAATCATGCTTAGAAATGTATCAGTATTTATTACTTTAATCAGAGATCATATGCACAATGTGACACATATTATTAACATTGTCAATTGTCAATTGTCGGAATGGTACCAAGGGGACACACTGAAGTGTGTATTGTACTCCAATCAAGTGTGTCTATTTACGAGCGGCATATGACCACTTGAACTGTCACGAGCTTCAATTAACATAATTCATCAATATTGTAGCCATGACACATACAATACTGTATTATGATAACGAGCCTACAAACTAGTATGTTCCTGATTGTATACAATGGCATGTAAACACTCATATCATATCATATTACTCTTATGATCCGTTTTCGGAAGTATTGTGGGCCCTATTGAAACACTGTTTATTTCATGGTCACAAACAGTGAACAATCTGTAATATGAAGTTAAGTTTAGCATACCATCAGAAAAAAAAGATCGATCTAATTACTCTATGTTGGACATGTTACCTGAACAATCACCACAAAGCTTGCCTGGACAACCCTATCCTGCATACTCTTAAAATGTCTTGATTGCACTGATACCTCTCCAACTTCCGAGAGATTGTTCCGAGTACATGTACAAGGGCATAGAGATACGATGACATTAACTGAAGGATGTCATTTGAGATAAGCTGCAGTCCATGGATGATACATATGTATACCAGTAGTTCAGATAGCGTCTATCGTCAGCTCAACAGAAGGACCATGAAGATGATGAGTCCACTATAAAACTGAGCGACTGTATCAAGTGTTCATGTGTCTTTGCTACCTC
The DNA here is from genome assembly GCA_947462335.1 of Harmothoe impar. Classification (NCBI taxonomy): domain Eukaryota; kingdom Metazoa; phylum Annelida; class Polychaeta; order Phyllodocida; family Polynoidae; genus Harmothoe; species Harmothoe impar. Next base: position 56,893,522 of record OX381718.1, on the reverse strand, counting down.
AGCGTTGTAACATCTAGTATTCCAACACAGAGAACAATGAATGCATCATGCCTACCCTTCAGGAGTGTATCAATTCCGCGGAGTCGTCATGATGCATGAATGCAGGCCTGGTGAACTATTCCCGGATATTGCTAAAATATGACATTTGTCGTCATGATGCACCAATGCAGCCCCGGTGAGTAACTCGCCGGTGCTGCATTGGTGCATCATGCCGACCCTGCGGGAGTTCATCAATCCTGTAGGGTTGGCATGATGCATGAATGCAGCACTGGCGAGTTGCTCATGCATCATGATTACCAAGGTATGATGCATTAAGTCATGATGTCGCCCTTAAAGGGTTAACGGTTGAAGTGCTCAGGAGAGCCGCTCAGACACCCCCTGGTGAGCAGCTCGGGAACTACTGGTGAGTAACCGGTGAACCAGGGTCCTGGTCCCTAACCAAACCCTTTTCTCTAGCATTTCTGACAAAAAGATATATATGTTGGACTAAAATTGAGCACAGACCAAGCAGACGGGGATAGACCCCTAAATTCGACACGGCGACATGGACTTCTCGTAAATACGACATGTTGACATGAGGCCTAGTGACATGTGACATGTGGCTTAAAAGGATTGTAACAGGGGACATGGACATTCTTAAAATCGACATGGGACATGAGCATTATTAAGCGACATAGACATACGACATGGTCAACTCTTAAAATCGACATACGACATGGGGACCCCTCTCTTTGGAGGAAAAGGGCTACATTTTTAAGCCTTATAACTAGAAAAAACAAACTCGCAGATGACTATTAGCAAATTTTCTCAACAAACATTTCATGTAGCATATTTCATTGAGAGAGATAAAAGGGAAAGGTTTAGGTCAATATATTTTATATCCATGTTGATCAATCTTGATCAGGATGTATTTCTCTTGGTTTCCCTTTAATATAGGGTATGCCTTTTTTGCTCATTTCCTCTTGATGTTATTCTGTGAAATTGCTTCCAGTGATAAGGGTACCAAATTTGAGGTGGTGTCCAAACATAGTTACTATAGAAAATATAGGGAGTCCCCCCCCCGGATGAGAGTGCGGTAACCACTGATTGATTAGTATGTCAATTCCAGTGGAAGCAGAACTATGCTTCTCAACCCCAACCCAGAAATATCTCCCCATGCCACATCGCCCTGAACCCAATGTCATTCATCTCCCATACCCACATGTTTCACCTGCTCACAGCTTATTTAAACTGCAAGTTGGCAGACTCAAACCTATCTTTTCTTCCTAGATACCTCTTATGTTTATAAACCCCCTTTCCCTCTGATGATATCACAAGGAGTGAGTCTTGATATAAGCAGAACAAGGCTCCGATTTCACTACTTGTGCTCTACCTTCTGGTGGGAATGAACACATTGGATCATTTAGTGCTAATCATTAACTTATTAAAACTTGCCAGCTACTTGACTGGAACTGGAAGGGTTCTGTTGCACATCATTGAACAGTACACTGTAAATATTAAGTGTAGGTACACAGTAGAATACACTGTCGTCTTACAGCAACTACTGTATATAGAGTTACAGCATATTCTACTGTTTACCTAAAAAAACTGTACCCCTACAGTAGATTCTACTGTACACCTACAAAAATGGCAACCAACTGTTTACAGTTCAAAGATTACAAATGTATATTGTGTGACAACAGATTGCACTGCTGGCTTGATTCTTAAATGGAAGCCTTTTCTTTTTCTGTTTCTCTGAATGTAGCATGGTTGAAAGTGACAAAAGAAGTTGAGATGCTACCAGTAGAGTCCATAAGGAAATGTCTAGAACTATGCAGAAAGTGAAATATCTACATATCTGAGGTTGTATGCCTATACAAGCCTTAACCTACTCCCAGGCACTGCTAGTAGTGTAGTACTAGCACACAGCCCTCCTAATCTATCATCTACATATATATGTTTGTTTGTTTAACAGTACACATTGGGTTCAATTAATCAGTTAACACATACTATATATGTACTATTCCCACTTGCTTACGATAACTGCTCATTTATAACACTTGAAACTTTTGCTTTTTTAACATTACAAAGATATACTAACCGTCTTCCTGCAACTAGAGAGAGAGACAGAGACAGAGACAGAGACAGAGAGAGAGAGAGAGAGATGGAGAGAGAGAGAGAGAGAGAGAGAGAGAGAGAGAGAGAGAGAGAGAGAGAGAGAGAGAGCAGCACCACACCAGTATACCCCAGTTGCCTACACTGTAAAAAGTAAATGTAGGTACACGGTAGAATCTACTGTAGTTTTACAGCAACTATACTATTAGATTTACAGTCGATTCTTTACTTACAATAAACTGGACAATAAACTCCTACAGTAGATTCTACTGTAATGTACACATACAGAAATGGCAACCAACTGTTTACAGTGTATACAGTAGATTCTACTGTTCACCTACAGAAATGGCAACCAACTGTTTACAGTGTATACAGTAGATTCTACTGTACACCTACAGAAATGGCAACCAACTGTTTACAGTGTATACAGTAGATTCTACTGTACACCTACAGAAATGGCAACCAACTGTTTACAGTGTATACAGTAGATTCTACTGTACACCTACAGGAATGGCAACCAACTGTTTACAGTGTATACAGTAGATTCTACTGTACACCTACAGAAATGGCAACCAACTGTTTACAGTGTATACAGTAGATTCTACTGTACACCTACAGAAATGGCAACCAACTGTTTACAGTGCAACTCTATGTTCTACCTGGAGAAGCGCGTACTGACGCAGGTACTCAGTTCCTGATATTCCTCCTATGTATGTCAAGGCCTGCCCTGGAGGAGCACCTTTATTTCTGGAGGTGTGACCTGTATTGAAGACAGGTGTGGGTGTGATCTAGGCTCGGTCCCTAGGCCTCCCCATCCCTCTTGCTGTCTTATGTTATCCAACTTTTAACTTGACTTGACTAGTCAGCTGCTACGGAGCTGCTCCTTCTATGAGCTGCTCCCCTCCAATGCTATGCTTACCATTACTCCAGTCCCATACCAAAGTCATTCTCAGCAATAATTCTTATCCAAAAGTACTTGCTTGTAGTTGGGGCTCTTCCAAAAATCTAACTGAAAACCTGAACCTACCCCTTCCCCAGGCACCAGTAAGGCTCAATGTGCTAGGATACCCAGACCATGAAGCCTCTACCGCCCGGTCCCAGGCCCGCACTTCTGTATAAAGATAGCCACCATCCGCATTCGGAAAACGCGAAGAAAAGGGGTTGCTTGACCCTAAATATGCATCTATAATCTGCATTTTCACCTACATAATTTAGCATAGAGCATCTGCCATTAGTTACAGTTCCAAAATGGCTATTCACTTTGGATGTTTACTAAGGATGTAAGAAAATATGGCGTGTAATACAATGCTATCAATATTAGTATGCCTATATGTGACTAAAATATGTTTGCGTTTTTGAAGTAAAAGGGGTGTTTTTTGGGCCTCGACAATTCACAATTTTGCCTAAATATGGGGGTATTTTACAGCCAATATTCCTGGAAATGGGGTATATATTTGAAGTGCTGAACGAGGATGGTGTCAGTTTTCTAAAGAGTGCGGGGACCGAGCTCTACCGCTGGTTTGTAACAGTAACCCCTTACCACCCACACCAGTTGATAGTGGGGAAAAAACACCCCTCCCTGACTGACTGACTGACTCCTCTCCCAACCCCTGCTACTCAGAAATAACTAACCTGTGCTAGGTGGATACTATCGGTGTCACTAACCCCTAGTGATCCCATGCTTCCACTACCCCTACCCCCTACACCCCAGCCCCCCTCACACCCCTACCTCCATTCCCTCCGGGGGGGGGGGGCACTCCTTACGCTTTGGTTATCCGGAGTGTTCATGACTCCAAGGGGAAGCGTTTGTTTCTGTGGCCTCCCACGAGGGCTATTTGAAATCAGTTTTATGGGAAAAGGGGTACATTTTACAGTCTTATGAGAAGACCCTCAATTTTGTAGTTATTCTTGTCATTTGTTGGTACAATAACAGTTAAATTTTATAATAATGACCAAGAGGAGCACCTATCATGCATAGATGAAGTACAATAGGGAGCCAGTAAATGACTAAGGAAGTTGGTCAGTGATGCCTAAGATTATTAGCATAGAGAATATCTGTGTTAAGGCACCACGGGGGTGCAGAGCCCCCCCCCCCCCCCCCAAGTCGAAAATTCGCCTGAGTTAGAGGCCCGAGTCACATTTTCAGACCATTTATGCTATAGTCAAACATTTCCAAAAGTCGCTAGGTCGCTTTTATTATTGTACCAGGTCGTCAGGTCCCTCAGAAAACAGCCCAGGTCGTCAGGTCGATTTTGACCCATCTGGAGCCACCGAGGTGCCACACAACTATAGCGAGTGCCCCCCCCCCCCACTCCCCACCACTTCCTCCAGGGTCTCTCCCCTATCAGTCTCCTGGTACAGTGGAGCTCTAACCGAGCTGCTTCTCTCACAGAGCACGTGGACGTCAACCCAGGAGGATGTTGTTTGACGACTTGTACCGGGAGATTGGCGAGTTTGGTCGCTACCAGATCTTCCTCTACTGCCTACTGGGACTGGTTGGCATTCCCACAGGTGGGTCATCGCATGTCTTGATGCTTATGGATTATCTTTTAGTATTTATAGGATCAATTCAATGGGAGGTTTTCAGGGTAGGAACACGTTGAATGATAAGTGTAATGGGTGTGGACCACCAAATTCGACATGGCGAGATGACTATTTCTTAAAATCGACATGAGACATGAGACCTAGTGACATTTGACATGAGGCTAGCAAAACATAGTGACAGGCGACATGAGCAACTCTTAAAATCGACATGGGACATGGGCATTTTAAGCGACATTGACATGTGACATGGCCATTTTTTAAGATCGACAATCGACATGGGGACCCCCCATCCAGACCCCCAGTGTAGGTACACAGTAGCATCTACTGTAGATTTGCAGTAGAATCTGCTGTAGAATGGATTTACAGTAGATTCTACTGTTTACTCTTTATAACATAAACTGTAAACCTACAGTAGAATCTACTCTACACCTACAAAAATGGCAACCAAAATTCGAAATTCATGGGCCTTTTTGGGGGCGTAGTGACATGGGACAGGAGGAATAATAATTATTGAAATGGGACATGGCATGGACATCTCTTTAAAGTCTCTCCCTCTCTCCCCCCCCCCCTCTCTCTCTCTCTCTCTCTCTCTCTCTCTCTCTCTCTCTCTCTCTCTCCTTCTCTCTCTCTCTCTCTCTCTCTCTCTCTCTCTCTCTCTCCTCTCTCTCTCTCTCTCTCTCTCTCTGTCCTCTCTCCCTCTCTCTCTCTCTCTCTCTCTCTCTCTCACCTCCACGGGGACTGACCCAAGAATTTGAAAGCGGAGACGGGGGTTGGGGGTCCACTAAGCACCAATGTTTATCTTAATGTGCAAAGGGGGAGGGGCATGTCCAGACCCCCTGGGCTAAGCCAAACAGTGAGAGGAATCCGGGATCCACCCCCTTACTGTACTGGTTTAATTTACTCATTGAAACAGTATCTGCCCATTAGGTCATAATGACAACATTGTAGTCAGGCCGAATCTACTCACATGGCAGTGTGGGGGGATTGTTACATTCATTGATAACCGCCCTCCCATTTACTGTACGCCAAAACCTGGGTAATGCATAAGGCCAAATAAGGGCCGAACCTTGAAATCTTTATTTATATTTTAGGTCCTTTTGGGGCTATTTAAGCGTTGATTTGATAGTTCACGAGTCAAGGCGGTCGTCGGTGACTCTGCATTGAAGTTTGTGAGTCGATTTTTGGGTACTTTTCAGGCCAAAGTTTAAAAAAAAATCCAACCTACCTACCCTAGATTTTCAGACCATGTAACCTGAAACACACCTTTTCTTTTTTTTGGCCTTAATATCAACTCAGGGGGCTATAACAAATTTAATATATATCCTGTAGAAGAATTGCGGAAAGTGACTCCTGTCTAAGAGAGAAGGCTTGATGCATGGCTTCCTCGGTACCCGGTACCATGCTAGGAGGTCGGACTTAGGAGAGTGAGAAATCTTCACCAAAAATGGTAACTTATTGTTGCGATTTCAAGCAGAAATTGCGATTTTAGGGTCCAAAATTCGTAACAAATACACTTTTTGGAGGTAAGATAATTACCGTACCTGCTTTAAGCCAGCGCCACCAGTATAGTGTATTCAATGCAGCTAACCCTAAGTGGTTAACGATATAAAGAGGCTTCCCTTTCCCCAAATACCACACAGAGAGAAGTAAAGGCGTCGCCATGACTCTTTTACCATAGTCAACTCTAGTTGACTCTGGTAGCAGAGTCATGATGACTCTGGTGGAGGGGTCACAGCTACTCCAGTCATACCCCTTGCTCCTTGTACAAATTGACTCTCCCTCTTGACTCTATCAGTGCAGAGTCAAGTGCAGTTGACTCTGCCTACAGCAGAGTCATTTGTAGTTTGACCCTTCATGAAGAGTCAAATAAAAAATGTGTTGACTCTGATAGTAGTTGCATATGAAACCACCTGGTGGGGCAACCAACATTAATTTGGTACCAGTGGCAACCACAAGGCAGAGCAACTATCTATATTTTAGGTAATTGTTACATACCACACAGTTTTGATTCTTTATAGATAGGTCCACTATGTCTAAATAGTGTGGTCAAGGGATGTCAATGGATAAGCTTTCCAGTTAATTTACCTGAATCAAATGTGATGACAAACTATACAATACATTCCAAGAACATCAACAGTTTAGAGCTTAGTCACCCTATTTATGGGTATGGGAAATAAACATAAGGCTGGACACTAACTCTGTGAGATATAATGTTTGGCACTGCTTACTACTTCATATAGATCTGATATTGGCATCTAATATGTGTATGGCCAATGGTCTGTAGAATGTAGTGTGAGGCAGATATAACTTAGCCCTTTCACACAGTGAGAAGTGGTGGACATAAAAACATGTCTTGTTATTGACCTGTATTGGACAATAACCTCACCAACTCACTTCTCTCACAGGCCTCACCTGGCCTGCCCACTAATTATATACACCTGTTGCCCCCACTCTACCCTGGCATAAATACGCAATCCACCTGACCTGCATGCATTCAGGTATTATATTTTGACTCCCCCTCTTTTGATGGGTCAACTGCTGTTGACTCTTCAGGAACAGAGAGTCAAACTCATTCGACTCTCCTCTATAGGTGTCGCGTGGGAGACAAACTGCGACTCTGGCTGTCAGAGTCGTGGCGACTCCTTTACTTTTCTGTGTGCATATAATAAACTTGCCCTCAAAACTTTCACCAACATTAAAATCCAGTGCAGTATAGCTTTAGTTCCTACCCTCGATGCAAAGAGTGAATTGTCAGTGACAACATAGAGCCGTAAAGAGTACGTGGCAGTATAATATTTCCCCTGTGTGAGGAACGTGGACTGATATTCTTTGGCTCCCTATACAACCAATCTCTCAGTCACTAGTGCCTAGCCAAGTTAGTCATTTTTTGGCTACCTATACAACCAACCTAGGTTAGTTTATATTGTCAGGTTGGTCAGTACTAACTCACCTTAGTCTTATCGATTTCAATGAGTTTTAGGTGAAGTCCTTCTGAGTAAAGCATTAGTTGTATGGTGTTTGCCTCAGTAATTTTTGAATAGCACTTGGTCATGCCTGACCAATGTCCCTATGACTAACCTGGGACAGCCACTTCAGACAAAGGGCTGCAGCATGTAAATATTCTGTGTAGCAGACTGCACAGACCTATCACTATACACTGATATTCTTTAGCTCCCTATACGCCCAACCTCTCAGTCACTAGTGCCTAGCCTAGTTAGTCATTTTTTGGCTCCCTATACGACCAACCTAGGTCAGTTATTATTGTCACTACTGACCAACCCACCTTAGTCTTTTTAGTTCCAGTGGGAGTCACTGAGTGGTCATGACAGGTGGCCCCAACTAGTGGTATACAAATAAAACACACCAATGATAAACCTAGGTTAGCCACTACTGACTGACCCCTCGGTCGTTTTTGAATATAACTTTGCCGTTATGACTAACATTCATATGACCAACCTAGGATAGTCTGTACTGACTAACCCTTTCAATCTATGGATTTTCAGTGTAGCGGCGGAGGACGGACTTGAAACCTAATTGCTGATATTATCATGCGGTCTGACATTAATGTATCAGACTCTGTCTCTTTTTTAAATTAGACATCGATTTTAATAGCCACGTGTTTGATATAGTAATGCTACACTGTAAAAAGTTACTGTATTTAAAGAGCACAATGTGCTGTACATTTACAGCACCTTTTGCTGTAGTTGGTATTACAGCACTATTTGCTGTATAATTAAAGCATAATGTACTGTAAATTGGGTCTTCAGCAATGTTGTTGTACATTTACAGTACATTGTGCTGTAGATTTCTGCCACTAGGCGGCAGTAGTATACCATTTCTGTAGTAATTGTTCCACCCAACCCTTTCCCGAGTCAAATAAAGCCTCACAAAATCGCAAGAAATTGCATAATAAGAATGGATGAGAGACTGAATGCAGTTATCATAAACTGTATTGATATTTGCATAATTGTGTTGAATAATATCAAAACCAGCAAAAGTATAGAATAGACACCACATTGGTGGGAAAAGTTAAATGCTTAAGTGCCTGGACTGGGAGAAAGCTGGTATCACATACAGTTCAGCTGTATTAAAGCAGGATTAAGACATTACATTGTGTAGTGTGTATTATCCTAGTTGAAATTGAACTATTATGCAGGAAAGAACTCTCCATGCATGCATGTTAATTGATATAAATTGATGAAAACAACAATTTGAAACCTACAGTAGAAGTTTCTGTAACTTTACAGCACCCAGTTGCTGTACATGTACAGCAAAATCTACTGGAACAAATGTTGCCAGCAACTTTTGCTGTAGATGTACAGTAAAAGTTGCTGTAAATTCACAGTAGAGGTTGCTGTAAATTTACAGTAGAAGTTGCTGTAGATGTACAGCAAGTCAGTTGCTGTACACCTACAGCAAGATCTACTGGAACAAAAGTTGCCAGCAACTTTTGCTGTAGGTGTACAGTACTTACATCTTACAGTGTAATGATACATAGTACCACTGAACACGCTCCTGAACATCTGTATCTATATCATCTGTGACCGTCTGCACTAGTTACGGTTTATTATTGTCAAACCCAGACATGCATGGCATGCTCTTTGAATTAACCGTTGGGAACGTTTACAAATAATGTCACAGACTAGTATTAAGCATGTGATGATGCCCATGGAATTAGCATGGATCAGGGACTTTCTACTTGTCGCAGGATTACTGATGTTCTATTGACTTTTGCATATAACTCAGGATTATGTTAGTTTGATGTATTATCTAATAGAAAATCAAAAGAAAATTGCCATGGTATTGTACTAACTTTCATGAGATGGACATTTGAGCAAAGGAGTACCTTAACTATAGAAATGAAAGGGAAAACAGCATTTTCACAGCATCTGTCATGGATAATCCCCTTCTTCTATTGAGATTGCAACCAAACCTTGGGAATGTATAATGGACATCTATACAAACATTTTAGGTCCAATAAAACAGGGGGTCACAGATGAAATGAGAAAGGTATGAATTTTGGAAAAATATTTCTTTTGCCTTAACTATAGGATCCTATGGGTGTCCTAGCAGTGAATATATGTGAACAATGGAGGTGTACTGTCAAAGTAGCAAATACAGATAGTTGATTTAGGGAAAGTGGTCTATGTAGGAATATGAATACAGCTTAAAGAATACTTTTCATGAGCTTTGGTTTTTGCCACCAGGTGGCTTCTGAACTAGCGATTCCCTTTAATGCATTACTCGCGAGTTACCAGCTGGTGATGTAGTTATCCGGGATATTCATCATTATGATGCATGGAGATTGGGAATTTAGGTACTATGCTGCCCCTAAAGGGGTCAAAGTCAAGATGTCACCGGTCAAACTTGGCACCCAGTCAAAGACTATCACATTGGCGCCATCTCATGAGACACAGTCATTATGCTACCAGTCGAATGTGTACTATATTCATAATATAGACTTAAGCACATATATACTAGATGTTATGGGTCTTGAATGCCCATTCAAACGCATCGCTTTCTTAAGAAGATCACATTTTTGTGACTCAAAAAGTTGCATTAAGGAGTGCTATCATATCCAGACGTTCGTGTATGCAGGGGTATCTCAGCTGTGGGCCACCCGCGCCCATAGCTCCAAAAATCTATGGGCCCGGACTCTTAGATGTGGGCCAGGGAATATATCTAACTTTTTTTCAAAGAGAAAATCATATAAATTCCTGATTTACCAATGTTAAAATTACACTAAATTACTTCATTTCCTCACATCTTTCTCTTTCCAATGGCATAGGCCTATCACATGTCTATACTGATCAGTTATATTTCCTGTGGGCCACCCGGGCCCATGGGAAGGTTATTCTGAAGAAAACTACGGGCCATTGGCTCCTGGGCCAGCGTTAGTGTCTACCCCTGTGTATGTACTAATATTTGGACAGTTCTAAGGCCAAAATAAATAAAAGGTGTGTTTCAGGTTACATGTGAAAATCTAGGTAGGGTTGGTCGGATTTAAAAAATATATTTTTTTTTCACCTTTGGCCTGAAAAGTGCCAAAAAATTCCTTTTAGCTGTAGTAAAGCGCCTTATTTTTTGCTGAAAAAGGCTCCATAAAAGGGATCCCTGCAGGGGACATGAATGGTACCCAAAAATTGACTCGCAAACTTCAGCACCGACTCACCAACAACAGCGTAGACTCGTGGACTATCAAATCGACTCTGAAATAGCCCCAAAATTACATTGAATAGAAATGTTTCTCAAAATTGGATGAATATTTCTAGGGTCTGCCTTGTTTTGCTAGGTAGGGTTGGGTAACGCGAAACATACCTTTTTTTAATTTGGCCTAATTGCAGGTTTACATGCTTAGCTTATAATATAATTATGTATGTCCAAGACAGAACAAAATACACACAGTATGTGTCTATTGTCTGTTGAAAGGGTAAAATTCAGATACGATTTGAAAACTATAGGTTTCCAAACTTCACTTATCATTTAATTTAACTTTAATGGATGAGTAATTGTATCATATTATATCTTGCACGATGTCTTTGACTGATAAAAAAATATGATAGGGGTAGTTTATATGCGATTCGATCTTGGTGTGCCAGAGTCGACCGATCAAAATCTACAACTGGTCCCTGCACTCAGCATGAAAAGGAAGTCGTGACTTGCGCTGTTAGTCGTCAAAAATACATGTAGAAGAAACCTCATGTTATAAAAAAGGAACATGTTTCCATCTCCAAAAGTCCCTCTTTATTTAATATTAGTTAAAAGGAACATTGCTTATAAGGAACAAATATGCCTTATATAATGAGATTACACTGTACCCCTGTAACTTAAGGAGCTATAGGTAAAAAGAGAAAACACAGTTCCGTTTTTCCTTAAAATTCTTTTTTGTTTTAGGAAAAGTACACCTCTTTTATAATCCATGGATTTTAATTATATAAAAATCTAAAAGAACGCAGGTGGCGATCTATGTGTTTCTTCAGCATGGGACGCTAGCACTAGCGTGATATCATGTTGATGCATAGATGCAATCTAATTGATTTGAGTGAATCATGAAAGGGTTAGCGTGATAAGGCAAATGTATGGTAAAGCCGTGTTACTTTCGTAAATAGAAAAATAATCAACTTTGAGAGAGGCCAGGGAGTGAAGTATGTGCAATAATGTAACCAAAGACCTGTGCATTATAATTTGACATTATGCATGAATAGACAAATGCCAATGCCCATCGATCTCTGACGAGTGGGGATTGGGGCCATATCCTACAAAGCCGCAGGCTGAGTGGGATATGCCCCAGCTCCCATGAGTGAAATACGGCAGAGAGGTATCAAAGTAGTTGACATTTGCATTTATATTAATTTTTATTTGAAGCATTTAATGAAGAAAAGCCAACGTTTTCTTAGCCCATTCCATACGGCCATATTGTATTCAATGGGGGGTATTGAATACGGCCCTTCCTATCAAGCATAGTAAGGCTAGTATTTCAAAAGAATTGATACTTGTACTCACTGTATTTGTATAACTATTATTAATACTCCCTACCATGCTATTCAATAAGGTGATGAAAACTCACAATCTATTGGAAATAGAAATCTTTCCCTCTATATTCAATAACTTTCACGACTTGAAATTACAAGAATATAGCAAACAACTCTTGAATCTATCTTCTGTTACATATATTCTAAAGAGCTGAAGACAGACTCCATTTGCCCGATATACCTACATATCACATGTTAGATTGAGCAACTCACCCGGAAACACTGCCAACTCACAGCCAATTTACAGGTCAAAGGTCAGGGGGTTCACCGCCAGGTCAAACTGGTATCGATGCACAGATAGACTACTTAGTGGGGGATATATGTGTGGGGCTACCCCAGGGGTAGACACTAGCGCTAGCCCGGGAGCCAATGGCCCGTAATTTTGGGTCCGGGCCGCAGTTTTCTTCAGAATTACCTTCCCATGGGCCCGGGTGGCCCACAGGAAATTTGGCAAGATATTTGATAGGAATATAACTGATAAGTATAGACATGTAATATGTCGTTGGAAAGAAAAAAAAGTGAGGAAATGAAGCAATTTGGTGTCATTTTAACATTGGTAAATCAGGAATTAATATGATTTTCTCTTTAGAAAAAGTAAAATATATTCGCTGGCCCACAGCTAAAAGTCCGGGCCCATAGATTTTTGGAGCTACGGGCCCGGGTGGCCCACAGCTGAAAAAGTTAGTGTTTACCCCTGCTACCCCCATAGGAAACGAGCATATGTCATATTGCTCAAAGGATTCTGAGACTAGTAAGAGCTATAGATAGTTGAGAGATGCAGGGCCAGTGGTTGATACTCATCTGTTATATCATTGATGCTAAGACAATGTATAGCGAATTCTATATTATGTAATAAATACAAAATTACACCTAAAATAATAATTTTGCACAGTTCTTGCCTGGTTGAAGCCGAGCCAAATCACATTTGGCTTACGTTACATAGTTGGTACAATCCTAGGTTCAACGAGGATAGTTCAAATATATCCACTGTAATTATCATTTTTTTACATTCTCCCAGGGGTCATTAGGTGTATTTCCAGTACAAGTGCAGGTCTTGCACTCCTGGGGTAACTGAGTCCAGGCCAACATCCTGACGTGTTAAAAAACTAAATGTCTCTATGCAATATTTATTGCTAACAACACGTAGACAGCTAGGGAGTGATCATATTTTAACAACAGGGGGGTGCTGAGTTTGGGAGGGGAGGCAACAATTTTTTGACCCCTTGAACGGGGGGAGGGGGGGGATCCGTAAAGATTTTAACTCCTCTTGGGGGGGGGGTGAAAAAAATTTAACCAGTTCGAGTCAAAAAGCCATGCGTTACCATGTTTCATAAGGGGGCGTGGGGTGATGTAATCTATTTTGACCCCTTGACTGGGGGGATGTGTGAAAATTGTGTGTGCTCCGCACAAACTCCCACCCCCACTGTTGTTAAAAATTGATCACTCCCTTAGTTATACTGGTGGTATATCAAAGAAAATGAGGCGGCTGACGTCAATTTGGCTCTCTCTTTATATAATTTTATATATATATATATATATATATATATATATATATATATATATATATATATATATATATATATATATATATATATACACATACATATGTGTGTGTGTGTGTGTGTGTGTAATTATTGCTCTTGACATTGTCTCAGGGGTCATGAGGTGTTTTTCCAGTACAAGTGCAGATGTTGCACTCCTTGGGTAACTGAGTCCAACATCCTGACGTGTTTAAAAACAAAATATCTCTATGCAATATTTATTGCTAACAACACGTGGACAGCTAGGGAGTGATCACTTTTTAAAAAGAGGGGGTGGTGGGTTTGGGAGGGAGGCAAGTTTTTTTTCTCAGTAGGTCTCAGTTTTGAGTCATAAAGCCATGTGTTATTATGTTTTAAAGGACCTGCTCATGCATCGATTTTCAACCCATAAGGTAAACAATTTTGACACCTTGAATGGGGGATGTGTGAAAATGTGTGCTCCGCACAAACTCCCACCCCCACTGTTGTTAAAAAATAACCACTGGTGGTATATCAAAAAAGATAAGGCAGCTGACGTCAATTTGGCTGAACTCCAGAACTGGGCGCTCTTCGCTCTGGCCCAAAGTTGTTCTTGATCGAGAACAACTTTACATGACATGTGCATGTAGAGTATGATAAAATGCACATAATATAGCAACACTTAAAGTAATTCATATCAGTAAAATGTGCAGATAATTATCATCAGCAATGTTCAAAAAAAGTGTAAGAGAAGAAGATCATTAGACTACAAACAAGCTAAATATAACAACTGGAATCAAACATGACATATTCTATTTGGGTTTGAATACATATATACACTGCGGAATATTACAAAATGTACATAATAGCTATGCTGCAGGTAGTTTATTTAGACATTGTCTGAAAAATGTGCCATCATGATCAGCAATGTTTAAACATGTATAATAGAAAAAGATAATTGGATTCCAAATACCCCTGACAAGAAAAAAATCAGATTCAAAAGGGAGTCCAGGCTGCCACCAGAATGACTCCCCTCTCTGGGGGAGTTCTAATCTTTATGTGACTCTCTTGGGTGCGTCAGGGAGCAATGTGACTCCCCTGGGCACCTCTAATGAGGAAAGTCATTCTGGACGCAGCCTGGCCTCCCCTTTGACTCTATTTCTTTTCTCTCTAGATTCTGCAGAATAAACTATGAAAGATTCTTTTAAGGTTTGAATACGTTTACAATAGATTTTCCCATCGGCTCATAACATATACTATATAGCATCCTGACTCTAGCGTACTGCTTAGTAATATTTTAAATATGTACCAGTCTGCACTCTATCTAGCGGATAGCAAAGTATCTCCTTTTATTTTGAGGCAACAGGAAGCAAACTGCATCTGATACTCTTTGATACCTGCACATATAATCTAAATGCTCCTGACCTTAGTCTTTAGTGGCTATCCCAGGTTGGTCATAGGGACATTGGTTAGGTATAACCAAGTGCTATTCAAGAATGACTGAGGCAAAACAACATATCACTATACCGCTTTAATTAAAAGGACTTAGCCTATAATGTAAAGGCTATGGTGAGTTGGTCAGTACTGACCAAAATAACAATATGAACTAATCTAGGTTGGTCGTATAGGGAGCCAAAAAATGAGTAACTTGGTTAGGCTATAGTAACTGAGAGATTGGTCGTATAGGAAGCAAAAGAATATCAGTGTACCTAGAGGATAGCAAGGTATCTCCTTTTATTTTGAGGCAACAACACTGAAAAAATTTGTCTCTAGACTCGTCTAAGTGACGGTCATAAAATAAGCGAGTCAAAAGTTGTCTAACCTATCAGTTTACCATCCCACAAATAGAGTCTGGAGCTGGCAAATGTCAGGTTTTGGGCTGGCACATACCAAGTGGTTCTTCTATCTCCAGCTAGAAGACCTGCCTCCTTGTCAATTAGACAAGTTTTTGACTTGTTTATTTTAGGACCGTCACTTTGAAGAGTCTGGAGACAAGTTTATTTTTTGAGTGAAGAAGCATGCAGCATCCGTTACCCCATGATACCTGGGTTGTTGTGTTGGCCTCGACTCCAGTGTTTGGGTGTTTGCCTCTAGGCACGTGCATTAGGGATATAGGTCAGTCCACTCCCAAGCTGAGGTTTAGAAATATAGATGCCTACAGTGTAGGGAACTCATGTCTACCACCTGCTGTGTACTTGAGTGGCTTGGCCTATATGGATAGTCTTAATGGCATGCCAAGTCTCAATTATACCGTAATCAAATAATGCCCTGAGCATGATGTGGCTAGTTATTTACTTTAATAATGGAGATATCAACTTTAGGATCTGTCTACCATTTCCTGTGCACTGTAAGCCACTAAGAGAGTGTCCCACACTATCTTATACATTGTAAAGTGAATCTACCAGGATTTGGCAAGGCTGACAAAGAGGAAAATAGCAGATTAAACTGCAGAGTTCTATACACATACTGTTACACTCTTTGAGTTTATCACCTCCAGGGCTGTCTGCCTGTCATAAATTACCACCAAGGACAATGGAGGATATTGTTCACCCCTTGTTAATCCTGTTAACCCAACTCCTTAATGTGATTCTGAAAGGGTTGTGAGGTGATGGAATCTAAGGCTAATGAGATGGCTGCTAACATGGGACAGCGTGTGGGCTCGCCTTCAGATGGGAGATTCACTATATATATATATATATATATATATATATATATATATATATATATATATATATATATATATACATATACCGGTATATATACACGCATGTCTGGACCAAACCTCAGATGGTGAGTGTATTGACACAGATGTACTGCTCAATCCCTGCGTGCACGTGCGTCTAGGGGTGGGTGGGGAGGGGAAGGTATCCCACCAGGATATATCATGACACCCTGGAGGTCCTGTTTATACACTAACCCTGGAGTTATCACCTGTCTGCACCCCTCTGCACCCCCCCCCCCCCCCCCACACACACACTGTCTACCCCTACCCACTCACCTTCAGTGAATCCACAGCAATAACCCGGAGACAGCTTGAGCTAAAGTTGGCAGGAAAACCCCTGTGAAGCAAATCCTCATCCCGGGGGGAGGGCATGGGGGCTCACTCAGATTTTAAGTGTCGGTTTTTATGCGTGATGGCGCATATAAAATACAAGCTTACATTAATTTTTATTTAAAAAAAAAGTTTGAGCCCCCTGGGGCCCCCCGGCCCTTTTTCTACGCCACTATAGGTGCTGTGTAAAACACTCCTGCAAAACGTGAGGAACAGAAGGCAGGATGAAGCATTATGTTATGGTCTAAGATTTATATGAACAATATCACCTCCATTCCATATGATTATGTTGGTGCCTAGTATTATGTTTTGTACTGTAGGTGAAGGTAGACAGATTAAATAAGTGTTGGTCCTAATGTTGCTAATCTCAGGTGTCACTGTGTGTCTACCTGTACTGTCTCACCCTGGATGCAGAGATAATCTTTAGGTTCCAGTCAATAGAGACGAACATAGTTAGTCATTTTTGGTTCCCTATACAACCAACCATGGGTAGTTTATACTATCAGGTAGAATCACTAGTGACCAACCTCATTCCATTCCTATGAGTATAAGGCAAAGTTTTTTTTGGCAAGGCCTCAGTCATATTTTGTTTTCTCCTTGTCATTTTTGAACATTAGTTCGTCATTCTAACCAATATCCCTGGGATAGCCACTAACCTGGGATAGCCACTACAGACTAAGGCCCGGAGCATACAGACTTTCAGTGTGGGTGTGGGGATAGGTATGCAGGTAGGTCATGTACCTGGAGGTGAAAGGGTCACACACCTTACTCAGGTTACAGCTGCACTAGTGCCAACTCAGGGTGAGCGGCTCAGGGTGAGCGGCTCAGGGTGAGCAGCTCAGGGTTAGCAGCTCAGGGTTAGCAGCTCAGGGTGAGCGGCTCAGGGTGAGCAGCTCAGGGTGAGCTGCTCAGGGTGAACAACTCAGGGGAGCAGCTCAGGGGGAGCAGCTCAGGGTGAACAACTCAGGGGAGCAGCTCAGGGTGAGCGGCTCAGGGTGAGCTGCTCAGGGTGAGCAGCTCAGGGTGAACAACTCAGGGGAGCAGCTCAGGGGGAGCAGCTCAGGGTGAACAACTCAGGGGAGCAGCTCAGGGGGAGCAGCTCAGGGTGAGCGGCTCAGGGTGAACAACTCAGGGGAGCAGCTCAGGGGCAGCAGCTCAGGGTGAGCGGCTCAGGGTGAACAACTCAGGGGAGCAGCTCAGGGTGAGCAGCTCAGGGTTAGCAGCTCAGGGGGAGCAGCAGCTCAGGGGGAGCAGCAGCTCAGGTGGAGCAGCTCAGGGTGAACAACTCAGGGGAGCAGCTCAGGGGGAGCAGCTCAGGGGGAGCAGCTCAGGGTGAGCGGCTCAGGGTGAACAACTCAGGGGAGCAGCTCAGGGGCAGCAGCTCAGGGTGAGCGGCTCAGGGTGAACAACTCAGGGAGCAGCTCAGGGTGAGCAGCTCAGGGTTAGCAGCTCAGGGGGAGCAGCAGCTCAGGGGGAGCAGCTCAGGGTGAACAACTCAGGGGAGCAGCTCAGGGGGAGCAGCTCAGGGGGAGCAGCTCAGGGTGAACAACTCAGGGGAGCAGCTCAGGGGGAGCAGCAGCTCAGGGGGAGCAGCTCAGGGGGAGCAGCTCAGGGTGAGCGGCTCAGGGTGAGTGGCTCAGGGTGAGCAGCTCACTCTAAATTATAATAGACCAATACAGCAAGAAAGTGTGACTACTTCATCATAAAGTTGTGTTTATATTGGTTTTAGTAGAATCCTAATAATATTACAGGTAATGGCTATGTTTGCAAACAACTCATAATTATATCAGAAGATCGATCCACCGGACAATTGTCCTTCAAATAGTATATATTAGAATGCAGGATTTTGAGGTTATAGTCATGTTTTTGGCGGTCATGCTTCAGACAGGTCCAAAAACTTTATTAACAACTTTTCTGAAAATTCACCCTTTCTTGCTACATTGGTCTCTATAGTGAGCTGGAGTAGATGCCCAGCAACTTGGTGTGAGCCTGTCCCAGTGTGTGACAGTGTGTGAGGAACGTGCACTGTGTGTGAGGCTTGTACAAATGTGTGCTGTGTCTTGTGATAATGGTCAATATCATATATAATGTTCCATGATTTATTGATAATTTTGACGTTGAATAGAGGCTGATTTACCCTGAGAATAGTGCACAGATGAACGTTTATCAAAGGGACATTTGAATGGATGGGTAAACGTTGGAATACCAGTGATTATGAACCCCTTTTCAACCTATTTTCAAGGTCGAATTGACGTTTAAAAAACGTTAAAAAAAACGTTCATATTAACGTTGATTCAACATTGAATTGAGTCCACGTTTTGAACGTTTTAAAAAACGTTCAATATTAGGGTATTCTGTACGTTTATTCAACCTGTTCTGAACGTTAATTCAATGTTGAAACAACGTCATTTTGTTACCTGGGATTGGCTCACACAATATCAGGCATTATCACATAGAGGCAATAGTAATACACACAAACTTCATCACACATCATTGCATTTATGTTCTGGGTAACTGTAAAAAATGTCTTTAGATCCTAAACACTTTTCAAATTAGTGTTTAGATAAGTGTTTAAACCCTAAAGACTAAGCATTTAAGTGTTTAAAACCTAAACACTTAGTAATGTGTTTAGTTGAAGAGTGTTTAAAATCTAAACACTTTTGACAAGTGCTTGAAATAAGTACAGGACGGCGCAGTCGGCAGCGCGCTCGCGCGGCGACCGGAAGGTCCCATGTTAGAGCCCCACCCTGGGTTGACTCAGCCTCAAATGAGTAGCACTAGAGATTTATCTCAAGGGTGTGAGTTAAACAGGAGGCAGTGACAAAAAGGTGTAATAACCTTAGCGACCATCAAGTGACTCCTTTGGGCACTGTGCATGTATCCTGAGATCAGATAGTAGTAGTCTGATATTCTGTGAAGTACACCTCCTGAAAGCTAGGGGTCAAAGGGAGATTAGCACCCAGTGCCATGTGGCAAGGCCACAAGCCCAGAAAAAGACTTATCAAACTGACTGATGTCTAACATGAAAAAAGTCAGGCGTATCACTAAACTTAACTTTTTAAAATAATGGACATAATAAGTTTTTCGATTCAGTGGAATCAAGGAATAACCAGAGGATATTAGTCCAGTCAAACTAGAGTTTTCTTTGAAACAGATCACAACAAAGCTAATATTCTGTAACTCGGTAATTTACTGTATCTCTACGATGTCCCACAAATGACATACTTATATAGCAATAAATGACGAGTTCTGCAATCATACCAAATCGATAAAAATAATGTGTTGGAATAAAACCCACTGGATGTATGGTATATAGCATTTGAGACATGTTTGGAATGTCAAGCTGGATGTATGGGGGGAGGGGTGGCAGTCTATCTTAACTTGAGGTCAGTTTTTATTAAAATAATGTCAATTACTTGGGATAATTAAGTAGACAACTTATCTTAGTCGGCTATTGTTAACCTATAGATAACCTCATACCTGCCCAATGTCTGAAGTACAAACATACCTTTTTTTTGGCCTTAAAGAAAACGATAGGTTAGGGGAATCTAGGTGTATCACTGATAAGATGAGATGATTGGAGAGATTGACACTTGCCCCGCCAGTGGTTAGTCAGCTATGCTGAGGGGTGAGGGGTTCCAGCAGATGGGGCGGTAATGATTGTTGGGTCATGGCCCCCACACTCATCACGTCTGGTCTCCTAGCCACAGCCATAGGCAGTCTATACGAAAACATTTTCACCATGCAGGACATTTGGTCCTGCAGATATTTCATTTTGCAGGCCCGCCTTATTTTTTGCTGGCCCGGATATCGGAGTACAATCTTATTATTTAATCTAACTAATCTTTCCTTGTCAACTACATAGTGTAACTACTATAATCTGCGACTTAAACATATCTAAATACTACCTACTTTGCTTTGATTGTTTCGCTGCAAAAAATGAAGAGTCAACAATTGTGTTACACACTAATTGAGCAGTAGAATCTACTGTAGTTATACAGCATAAAAAAGCAGTCTATACGAAAACATTTTCACCATGTAGGACATTTGGTCCTGCAGATATTTCATTTTGCAGGCCCGGATATTGGAGTACAATCTTGTTATTTAAAAAATCAAATAAAAGGCAATTTTTCATACTAATAATGATAACAAATAGCATTACCCCGTATGTTAGAAATATACAAATCAATCGAATATCTGAACAAAAACGCTATTGACAGTTCGAACTGTCAATAGTGGAAGATATTTCTCTTATTGACAGTTCACACTGTCAACAGTGGAAATTATTCCTGTTATTGACAGTTCCTCATGCAAACTGTCAATAGTGGAATATTTTTGTCTTATTGACACTTCCCACTGACATTGGAGTAAAAAAATGTGGTTTTCTTTTGCAAAAATATTGTTATTCACCAAAATCGGATTTGCCCCCAAAATCAATTTGGGACCCAAAATCGGTTTTGTCTCCAAAATCTGTCAAAATCGGTTTTGGAGCCAAAATCGGTTTTGGGGCCAAAATCGGTTTTGGAGCCAAAATCGGTTTTGCCCCAAAATCGGTTTTGCCCCAAAAATTGGTTCTGCCCCAAAAATCGGTTCTGCCTCAAAAATCGGTTTACCACCAAAATCGACTTTTCCACTAAAATCGACTTTTCCACCAAAATCGACTTTTCCACCAAAATCGACTTTTCCACCAAAATCGACTTTTCCACCAAAATCGACTTTTCCACCAAAATCGACTTTTCCACCAAAATCGACTTTTCCACCAAAATCGACTTTTCCACCAAAATCGACTTTTCCACCAAAATCGACTTTTCCACCAAAATCGACTTTTCCACCAAAATCGACTTTTCCACCAAAATCGACTTTTCCACCAAAATCGACTTTTCCACCAAAATCGACTTTTCCACCAAAATCGACTTTTCCACCAAAATCGACTTTTCCACCAAAATCGACTTTTCCACCAAAATCGCTCTCAGGGTTGTGACGGATAAGGAACTGTCAATAAGAGAGGAAATTCCCACTATTGACAGTTCACTGAAGAACTGTCAGTGGCCCTTTAATTTACCACTATTGACAGTTTGAACTGTCAATAAGAGAAAAATATCCCACTATTGACAGTGCGAACTGTCAATAAGAGGAAAGTTTTCCACTATTGACAGTGCGAACTGTCAATAGCTAGACCAAGGTGGGCCGGCTATTGACAGTTCAAACTGTCAATAGTCTAAATCAATCTGCTTATTGACAGTTTGAACTGTTAATAACAGAATCAAATTCCCTTATTGACAGTTCAAACTGTCAATACCAGGATATTATTCTCTTATCGACAGTTCACACTGTCAATAGTGGGATATTATTCTCTTATTGACAGTTCATTTTTGGAAGTGTCAATAAGAGAATCGTTTTTCCCTTATTGACAGTTCAAACTGTCAATAAGGGAATTATATCCTGGTATTGACAGTTTGAACTGTCAATAAGGGAATTTTGTTCTGTTATTGACAGTTCGAACTGTCAATAGTCACGGCCATATCTGAATCAGTGAAGAAAATTATAGAAAATATTCATGCTTTCTATTTTATGCTGTAGAAACCTTAATACTGGTCTGATTAACAAGCCGTAAAAATTGGCATGTAGGCAAAAACCTGCAGATGACAGCCAGTTATTCCGGCCGGTATAGACTGCATAGGGGTTCACTAACACTGTAAAACACTGGGCCTGGAATCTGGAGTTAGCCCATCAAAGATGGCGGATGGTGCACAAATAATGCTAACAGATTTTGTCTATTTGTAATGTAAATACTTGATATTCTTACATGATAGTTGGTAGAGTCTTAGTTTAAGTATATGTGGTCATGTATGCAATTGATAGCCTCATTAAATCAATACAATAATATAGAAATCAGCCTGAAATAAAGATTGAAGACCAGGCTAACTCTGTTGACGGGACTAGGCCTAGTCATCCATATCATAAAAACATTATTCCCTACTCCTACAGACCATTATATGCAAAAACCATTAGAGCACTACATTATACAACCGTGATCATGACATCCAACTTTGGTGTGTAGAGAGGCAATTAAGGGACGAATTGCACGTCTAACACCCTCTACATACATTTGATCATTGAATTGTATTTATGAAAATCACCTGGTGAAAATAAATACTCTTTACACTCAAATACATAGCCACCAACACATAACTTTACAATGTTCAGCACCCTATAAATACTGTGTAATCACCCCCTGTAGTTTTGCTTACAAACACAACCATCCACCATTATAGATGGGCTAACTCTTCAGTGTTCCTACAGTGACTACAATGTTTCCAACCTGGGATATGGGTGTACCTATGGGCATATCATAGCCTAAAAAGTATAATTAGTATCATAGCGTACACAATGAAGATATAGACAATGACAATCTAACCAAACTGTTGTTTTTTCTCGAGCTGGGGCTGGGTTGTATCACACGAGGGGGAGGCATGCAGGAGAGATGCAACTCATAGAAATTCCAGTTTTAGACAGAGTGAATCTTTCTATTAATTTTATGTGATTATGGATAAAACAGTCATTAAAAGATTGGGTTGTATACAGCTGGGACTCCACAACCCGATTTTGTCATCAGATCGGACCTATTCTCACAAATTGGACCCAAACAGATGTAATTATAAATAACCCTATGCTTCAGAGTTTGTTTATATATACATCTGTTTGGGTCTGATTTGTGAGAATAGGTCCGATCAGACGAGAAAATTGGGTAGTGGAGTCCCAGCTTTAGCCTTGCCTCAAATCTCTGCTCTTTCATTTAAAGCTGGGTCGTCAGGGAATAAGTCCACCATTTTCCATACATGGACTAAAATAACAGCTTCACCAGAGGGCAGCAGTGTTTGGACAGGGGACCATGAGCATTGTCCACCCAAAACATATTCACCCTATCTTGTGTCTGTAAGAGCTGAGCTCCCAGCCCTTGAGATCCCTCTTGTAAATGAAGACTAAACTATATCCAAAAGTGCTTTTGGCCTCACTTCAACCATGACGGTCAAGCTTTAATCTCCATATCCCGACACGTGTGCTACTTTCAGGATGGCAGAATATGGCGATCACCTTCATCGGGGCCGACATGGGCGGCTCCTGGTGTCAGATCGACGCACTACAGAACCTAACGGACGAGCAGCAACAATTTGTGGCCATGGCCCCCGACAAAAAAGATGAAGGTTTCAGCAGGTAAGATAAGCTGGGGCTCCACTACCCGATTTTTTTGGGGAATCCTCATGATCCAATCATATATATAGTTGGTTCAGACATAAGGTGAGGCTCCACTAGCCGATTTTGTGCTCAAATCGGGTCTATTCTCACAAATCGGGCTCAAAGCAAAGAATCATATTTGTGTATACTGTAAGTAGGGAGGTACTTAAGACCCTGCCATAGGTTCATGTTTATAAACATGTTGATGTTTATAAAAACTCATGCTCAAGTTGAAATTAGACTTGCCAAGACTATATAAACAGGATCTAAGTCCCGATTTGGGCCCCGATTTTGCATCTGAGGCCGATTTTGGCTCCCAATCATATATCAAACTGGTTTGATTTTCATTTATCTGATGCTCCCCCATTCACAGGGCTCTAATCGGCCGATTTGTGCACAATAACAGATAGGATTTCTTTTTGTTTTGACCTGATCAAACTGTAAAGACCCATATGATCATGATGATCGGTTCGTGAGAATGACCCAAAAAATCAGGTAGTGGAGTCCCAGCTATAGCTCGGGCTCCACTGCCCGATTTTCTGGGCCATTCTCACAAAAGTAATGCTGGGACTCCACTACCCGATTTTCTCGTCTGATCGGACCTATTCTCACAAATTGGACCCAGACAGATGTGAATATAAAAAACCCTCAAGCATAGAGTTGTTTATATTTACCTCTGTTTTTGGTCCGATTTGTGAGAATAGTTCTGATAGCTGGGACTCACAAAATTAATCGGATCCAAACACCCTAGTAGCAAGCCCACACAGGGCCAATTTGGTTTTATCTCGGATTTGCTGTTTGAAGTCGGGCAAAACTTAGCTGGGTTTCATGTTGGGCAGATGGCTGGGCTGAAGTGTGGCCCCGATCAGGCTTCCCATTTTGGGCTCAGATCAGTTTCAAAGCGGGCTACCTGATTTGGGCTCAGATCAGTTTCAAAGTGGGCTCCCCGCTTTGGGTTCGTGTTGGGTAGATGAGAGGAAGCCCGTCCAAAACCCGATTTGAGCCCAATTCGGGCAGCCCACTTGGGGCCACACCAAAGCCCAGTGCCCTAAACCAACGGGCGCCCATCGGTTAGCCCACTCCGGGCCACACTTGCAAACACAGTCTGGCCCCGTCCGGGGCCACAGTGTGTTTGCTACTAGGGCAGTTGCAACTCCAGGTTAAGATATTTTTCAAATCAGCTTTATGACACAAGCTATGACTCCACTCTCCGATTTTGTCGTCAGATCGGACCTATTCTCACAAATAAGACCCAAACAGTTGTAAATAAACGAACCATAACATATCTAATCATCCATGTTACCATGATCTGACAGATTTTGTCTTCTAAGAATCGACAAGAAAATCGGTTAATGGAGCCCCAGCTAATTAATGCCTCCAACTCAATGAGAAAATCCCATATTGTAAAACCTCACGTATGAGCCACGAGTAGTATGCGAGTCAGATATCAAGTGCGGCTTATAGGATCGGCACAGAGTCCAAGTGCGGCTTATATGCGGGTTTTTGCTCCTTAAGTACAAAATAAAAGTCACCATAATCAGATGGCCAGTGCGGCTTATAGAATCAGCCAAAATTCGGGGTGCGGCTTATTCACAAGTTAGGCTTATACGTGAGGGTTTTATGGTAGTGGGTTTTCAGCTCTAATGAAATGGTTATTTGCTGGAGTTCCACTAGAAATAAGTCCTCCAGTAAAACTGCGCTAAACAATGAGCACTTGTTCTAAATCCTATGTGTGTCTTTAACCAGGTGTCTGCAGTACGATTGGGATTTCACAAATTATACATACGACCAGTTAGTTAATTGGACAAGAGATACGATACCAGAAGGTACGCCTACAAAGAGGTGCGACAAGTTTCTCTATAATACAACAGTATTTACGTCGACGGTTGGAAGTCAGGTATGTGTGCCCCCTTTTGTGCATTTAGGGAGTGTTCATTTATAAATTACAATTAATTATTAATTACGAGAGCGTCTGGAATGTTTCGCGCCCCACCTCGCTGAAGGCAGCGAAAAATGTCGGTTGATACTTGAAGATGGGATCTGCATCTACAAGTGATGTTAACAGTATCAAGGGAACCATAGTTATGATGAACTGAATTAGTTTGAGCTAAACACATGAATACTATGGATTTTCAGTGTAATGTATCTTTAAAAGTGTTAAATGTAATGTTATTTCATCTCCCCCTGTTCCTGGTTTCAGTGGGAGTTGGTGTGTGAGAAGGAGTCGCTCATCTCTCTCATACAGACCATCTACATGGCCGGCTTCCTCACCGGCTGTCTCGTCTTTGGACAGATATCAGACACGTAGGTGCACTGTTAAAAATTACTGTTGCTTATTCAGAAAACACTGTTAAAAATTAACATTGTTTTCAAAATCAAAACAAGAGAATTTGTTCTAACAAGGGTCCATTTTCACGAAGATTGCCCTAACAAGGGTCTATTTTTCACTAAAAACGAATTTTCACAGAAATTTCCTAGTTTTCCTAGTTTTCTCAAGAATCTCTCAGGTTTTCCCCCTGGAATATCCCAGTTTTTGCCAAAATCCTTCACACAAGAATATTTTTCCTCGAAAATGCCCTAACAATTGTAAAAGATTGGTTAAAGTCGCCCTTACAAGGGTAAGGGTCGTCAAAGGTCCAGACGCATACCTGTACTACCTGTACCTGGGCTAAATCGTTTTCGATTACTTTATTCATTACAGTGTCAACACTGTAGCCCATGCCTTAAAGATAGGTTAGGAGTAAATTTGGGGTATATTTCTATTTTTTAGTTTTTTAACGTTTTTGTGCTCATCATGTCCGTATACATAATTGTGCAGCTTTTTTAATCATTCTGATGTGTGTAAATGCATAGTATAATATATAGAGAAAACCAGGTCAGGAGACCCTAGCTTTCTGCAATATAGTCGGGTCCCATGACCCATTCTGACCACAGTTTGTTCTACTTTCTATGGATTTGTATGTGTCAAAATGAGTTAAAAAGTTACACACATATTCATAGGGACATTATGAACACAAATACATTGGGAAGAAAAACAAATATTGACCCCAAATTAGCGCCTAACCCATCATTTATCTACCTATAATTTCAGGATTGGGCGTCGTAAGGCAATGTTGATTGGCTTGGTCCTGGAGGTGCTATTTGCCTTCGCTGCCACCTTTTGTCCTATCTATGAGCTCTACTGCGTGCTGCGCTTCTTCGTCGGCGTCGCTGCTGCTGGAGCCTTCACTACAATATTTGTTCTCAGTGAGTTGCGTTAGTTCAACATTTGATCTGATGTTGGCCTGGGTTCATCGCCTCATCATATTGTGGCACAATTGCAACGTTGGCCTCATCCGACAGGTAAATCAGATTGTATTAATCTGATTGTCAGATGTTATTGTGGGTCTTAAGGAGTGGGAATAGATAATTACACCGGTATACCCAATTTAGAAATGTGTGTGATTCCTGGGAAATGCACAAGCTGCCTACACAAGATAGACACGGGAGATTCACGAGAATAGTGAACATTCCTAGTGACATGTTCAATGGTGATGTGTATTTCCCGAGTTTTACTCATGCAAATAACCAGAAATTCCACTGGTAGAATGAAGACCTGTATTTCACGAGTTTCACTACAAGAAATGACAGGGAATATGGAACAAGAAAATTTCAAAAAACATTAAAAAAACGCTCTAAAAACGTTCTTAGATTCTAGAGGTTTGACACGAGAATGGCATGAGTTCCACTTGAGACTCCGCTAGAGATGAGTATTCTATCCTATGTATCGCTATTACCGTGCCGTCGTGATTAAGCGCCGGGGCGCTCTTCAATTTGACAGGGCTCTTACCCAGGCGCTTATTCAAGACAGGCGCTTATTCAAGGTCACAATTTTAGTGCTTAAGAAGCATTTGGATGCCCCTATACCCCGGCGCTTATTCAAGACCGGCACTTTATCGCGACGGTACGGTACACTGTATGCCACCGTGCACTTGGTACTCATGGGAAGAAGTCCACTTCTGTTTCATCATTATAAGATGCTCTTGGTATCAGTTTGAAAAATTAAATCAAATTCCTTGTCTAATCTTACAGCGATAGAGATCATCGGTCCTAAGCACCGCATGGGCGCGGGCATCTTTGTGCACTAGTATTGAGATTTCAAGTAACATCATGACTTGTAACATTTATCATATGTCATCTAACTTGAAGAGTACTGTGATTAGAAATTCATCTTATGAAATAAACCCTTTATAAACTCAAAAATCAATTCCTGGTTTAATCTTGCAGCAATGGAGATCATCGGCCCCAAGTACTGGATAGGCGCGGGTACCTTTGTGATTGATATTATAACATTAATCTTACAGCGATGGAGATCATCGGCCCCAAGTATTGGATGGGCACGGCTATCTTTGTGGCTGATATTGTAACATTAATCTTACAGCGATGGAGATCATTGGCCCCAAGTACCGTATGGGCGCGGGTATCTTTGTGCAGGGCTGGTTCGCGGGAGGCCTCATCACCTTCCCCTTCATGTCGTACCTCGTCAGGAACCACATCCACCTCCAGCTCCTCGCCTCCTCCCTCACCGTCCTGCTCTGGGGCCTCTACTTGTAAGTACAATGTTTGCATGTGTTGGCATATGTTGGTATGCCAATGTTGGTACAACGTTGGTAAATTTACGTTGTACAAACGTTGGCGATACTCCCAATGTGTTGCCAACGTTGATACAACGGAGGATAATTAATGTCATTCCAACGTTGGCATAATGCTGTGTCTCCAACCTCCACCAGATGGCATTGGAGGTTGTAAGAAGATATTTTCCCCATCAGATACATTATCTTTCTCATAATTGGCTAATAATTGGGGGTCATGGGTGTTTTATATAGCATTTGAAACCAAGTATATTATCTTTATGATCCATTGTATTCCTTATTATCACCTTTATTATGTAATATAAAAGAATCCTGGCAACATTCCGATGTGGACACCTTTTTGTAGGCAATGACAGGGAGATAAGTTGTAGGGAAAGGATAAGATTCTGTATCACTTCTTGGCCATTCAAGCTGAGATTAAGGTCAAATGAAAATAGAGAAATGCTCTTAAATGATGATTGTTCACAGCCATTAGGCCTAGGCATATATGACGAGCAAACTATGTTCATTAATTCTCTCCAATCACACATTAATAATCAAAGTTGGATAAACACCACAAACAAATATCATATTTAACCATAAAGTGGTAGGGTAGATATCTGTGTCAATATCTGACATTGGTACAACATTAAGCCAATGTCATGCCAACGGCGACATTGGCGACGTTGGCGACGTTGGCACAATCGCCGGCCAAAAGGTAGTTGTGACAACGTCAATGTCAAACGTCATGCCAACGCGAGCTAACGTTGAACCATCGTTGGTACAACGTCAGAATTCTAGCTGGGCTGGGAGTATAGCTGTAAGCATTCAGCACATGGGTCGGCGCTAAGTATTTCTGGTAACTAAATCTAGAATGTCTTGTTTTGTTGTTATAGTGTGATCCCTGAGTCTCCTCGCTGGCACGTGACTCATGGGAACGACAAGGAGGCAGAGGATATCATGAGGCTTCTCGCGAAACGTAACGGGCGACCGTGTCCAGAAGTGCTGAACCTGGCTGACAACCGACAGGCCGTAAGCACTCAATCTTATTACATTTATTATATCTATCTCTCTAATATTTGATCATATTGTATAATAGACCAATGCAGAAAGAAAAGGTGACTTTTCAGAAAAAGTTGTTGATGAAGTTTTTGAACATTTCTGATGTATGACCCATAAATATGTAAATGTAACCTCAAAAATCCCGCATTTTAATATATACTATTTGAAAGATGTTTGTACTCTGAATCTTCTGATAAGAGATGTTTGCAAACATAACTATTACAGACAATGTTACGAAGATTTTATAGTAAAACCAACGTAAACACAACTTTATTATGAAAAAGTCACCCTTTCTTTCTGCATTGGTCTATAGTAACACAGCTATTGAACCTGTCTGCAGTTTCCGAGAATCTAACAAGACAGGGCATGTAGGTCTATGTAGAATCGTCATTATTGAAAATAAAATAACTGTATTGGTTGTTGTTAATTTAATTGATGTTCTCATTTCAAATTCCAAATGTTATTTCAAAATATTTTTATAATTGTAACTTCATATGCGTGACATAATGCATAGTTTTCCATCTTATCGCCCAGGAGGCCATGGCCATGGCTCTTGTAAGTACATTTTGTAAGGTGGTTTCAATTCGTTTTTTTATAAAGCAATTTTTGCTGTATTGGAATCTAATACCCTCTTTCATCTAACACAATATATAATGTCTAACTAAATTCTTTTCCGTTTATTGTGTTGTTTGACTTGACAATTTTGGTGTTTGATATATATTCTGTGTTGGGGATTCGTCTGTGTTACATTTTTTCACACTTTTTACAACCTTAGTTTTTTTTATATGAGTTATAGATTTTTTATAGACATTTTATAACGGCATATTACGTTATATAACGTTTCTCTAAGGCTCGTTACTTTTGCATAACGTTATATAACGTTTTAAAACGTTATTTTCACATTAAATTATGTTTTTTTTTTTAGCTGGGAACGTCTTCTTTCCCTTCATATTAGTTCCGAACCATTTCCTTGTTTTGCTCCTAGATAAGGCCACTCAAAAAATGAAATGGTTTCTCATTAGCAATTACTGAAAAATACGACAAGGGAGGCTTTTTAAATGAATTTTTTACTTTGGGGCTGAAATGTATAGGTAAATCTATGCATGCGTTATGTGACTGAATTTCATATTTTAGTAGTGAAGAGTTTATTGATCTTCTAAAGTTTGGAGAATGTAATTCATTTTCAGTCCACTGCAATACTGACAGTATTAGCTTTAAATTGGTAAAAAAAACGCCAATATTTGACAATTTCTGATGTTTATAACGCGTGTGGTGATGAGTATTTCTTTGGAGTGCCCTAACATTGTTTTTTTCTGCACTTTGTACGACTGACTGTTACATGCCTGCTTGTATCTGTCGGTGGGGCTTCTCTTAAACCTGTTCCTCTGAGGAAAAGGGATCCGATAATTCAACTTATTCTAGTTTTTCTACACAGGCAAAAATATTTTTCCCATCTCAAGAAACTAAGATTAATAAACTCAACTGGTGGACAAATGACTTCTCATTTATTTATTTTCTTAAAACTAGTCATTTGTCCGCCAGGCGAGTTTATCTATCTTAGTTTCTTGAAATGAGAAAATTATTTTTGCCTGTGTAGTATTACTTGTGGCTTTCTTTTTTGACTATATATGTAAGCCACATGAGTATAGTTATTTTCTATGCAGCGCTTACTGTATACTTTCTACCAGTATACTTAGGTCATATAAATGTACACTTACCAAAATTCCAAAGGTGTATTTATCACATGAATACATTATCACTCACTCTATACAATACAACAAAATCAAAATTGGCGGAGCACCTTCTATGTATTGTTAACTGAAATACATGCTTACTACATTAAAGGTGTTAATTGTTGAATCATACAATTAACATGATGAAGTCAATTTTGACAAGCGTCTAACCTCTAACCCTACCCGTTAATGATCAGTGATAAACATTACTTTACATGATTATTTATCTGTGCCATAACAGGGTGACACTGGGAAAACTTCGGCCAGTGTGATAGACCTGTGGCGGAGACCCAGAATCAGGAAGCTGACCTCCCTCATGTGGTTCTGCTGGTAAGTGCTAACATTCTCAGTTTGAGTTTGAGTTGATTTTGAATTGGGTTTGAGTTTGGTATGCATTTAGTTTGAGTTGCATTGAGTTTGACAAGTTTTTATTCTGCCATTTCAGGGTGCTGTTTCTCCACAAAGTATTGACATCCGCAATTTGCGGAATTGGCCTAAACTGTTTCCGTTCACAAAATTCTGTAAATTGTGGAGCTCTGTATTTCAAATGCGGATGTCCGTATTTGTATGCATGTAACAGTGCCATTTTTGATTAATGAAACAATTTTATTCATCATTTTTATTCTTTCCCAAATTGCGGAATGTTTTGTCGCAAATTGCGGACGTCAGTAGGTACTTTGTGGAGAAATAGCACCCATTCAACATGAAAGTATGTACAATTACATTGGTTTCCATTGAAAAACCTGTCACATTGACTCAAACCAACCTACATTACGGACAACTGTGGGTTTGTTAATAGGTACATAAAAATATTATTGCTTCCATACACGCATGTCAATGTGTCTCAACCGTTCTATATCATGAGCTTCCAGACATGACTCTCATAAGGGTTCATTGTCCCTTACATGTTCTATCAAAGATATATATATATATATATATATATATATATATATATATATATATATATATATATATATATATATATATATATATGTATATATATATAACGTCATAAGGTTATGTATAACATGTAACAACTGGTTAAAGGTTACACAGAGACAAGAAACAGCGTCAAAAGGGAGTCCAGGTTGTCGCCAGAATGACTCCCCTCTCTAGGGGAGCCCAGGTGCTTATGTGACTCCCTTGAGTCGGGGAGCTATGTGGCTCCCCCATGTGACTCCCTTAGGTCAGCAAGGGAGTCACCTAGGCTCCCTCAGGCTACCTGGGCTCCCCTAAAAAAGGGGACTCATTCTGGAGGCAACCCAGACTCCCTTTTGACGCTGTTTCTTTTCTCTGTGTACTTCGTATTTAAGGGATACAATAAAAATGCCAATATTATATACTCTTGTCCTTAATTAGGGATAGTTTCTATTAAGATTTTAAAAAACCCAAAAAGAACACACAAAAGCATCCTGAGCTATGCAATCAGCTCATCACCACAATCTACTAAAACTATATATGGCGTTGGACAGACACCTAAAGCTTTAACTTACCACCAAGTATTTTCTTATTAACTTTCTATAAATACTTAAACCTCTCGGTATTGGATACCAGCAGTTAAGCTTTCAAATGTTGTACCACCTCATTCATTTGTAAATATCATCTATGTGTATGTAGTTGAGTAACAGACTGTCACCTAAGCAGCAAAACCGGGTGGAGCCAAAAGGTTATCTAAAATTGTTAAAGCATGTGTTAAACTATAAGCATCTACCTGACTGGATGGATTACCCGCGCAGAATTAACCAGGAAGACCTTCATGTGTTACTTGTTGTATGTGATGACCGGTTAGATAAAAAATTAATCGGCCAATAAATAAACCACTATAAAGCAGAATACTAATTATAATTTATGTACAATGCCATCCTTCTATTCACCCCAAAAGGTTTGTGGCTAGTCTGAGTTACTACGGCTTGTCCCTGGGTGTGGACTTCCTTGAGGGCTCTCTCTTCTTCAACTCGTGCCTCTCGGGGCTCGTGGAGATCCCAGCCTACATCGTCATCATCCTCATCATGGACCGGACCGGCCGGAAGTGGCCGACCATCATCACCTTCCTCCTCGCAGCTCTCTTTTGTATAGCCTGCATGCCCCTCTTTGCCTACCCAAGTGAGTGATATCCACTGCATGAGCATTGGGATTTAAGCAAACTTTGTAATAGCAATTTTCTTTAATATAAAGGCCAGTCAAACCAGTTCAAATTTTATTCTGTTACCGACAATTCAAATTGTCAATAACTGGCTCACTATGATCTTGCTAGTGACAGTTCAACCTGTCAATAGTGATATATTTTCTTGAGATTCACCATAAGATAATGCCTACAGTGGTGTTTTGACTGAGTTCGAACTTGACCCCATGGTCGATTTTGACCCTATGGTCGATTTTGGCCCAACACTGTCGATTTTGACTACACAATCAATTTTGACGATGTAATCTTAAGATTTTGGAGGAAAAGATGTTTCACCATGAGTATGCCCATACCTGCATGAATATCGCCAGTTTCGTTCATTGAGTCGGCCATATCGCTGAAACAACAGAACCCACGACTCAGCCAGTAATACACCAAAGAAACAAAAAAATCACGATACACAACGTAATATACAACGTCTCCCTATGGCTCTTTATCATGGCCCAACGTTGTATAACGTTTAAAACGTTATTTTGATGTAAAATAACGTATTGTTGTTAGCTGGGATGTATTTGTAATCCATGTGAACCACTCTTCCCCCTGTACAGACCTGAACACCCTGCTGACCACCTTCCTGATGACAGGGAAGTGTGCGGTGGCCGGCTGTTTTGCCATAGCGTATGTGTACGCGGCCGAGCTGTTCCCGACCGTGGTACGTAATGTGGGGGTCGGGTCCTCCTCCATGTGTGCCCGACTCTCTGCTCTACTACAGCCACAGGTAGCACTCATGGTGAGCAAGAAATGTTTTTACCTGATATAATTATTTTCCTGATGCCATCTCCATTTGAATCCTTTAAAGACGGATGACATTTGTCTCAATGTATTATGCCATCCTCAAAGGGTTAACAGCTTCTTTTAAGTTTTCATATGATTTAATTTTTAATTTCCCTCAGGTTGAAGAGGGTAGGGAGCCTTACTATAGGGCTCAATGATACAGCACAGAGAAAAGGGGATTGAACTTCCAGATTCAGTTTCTCTTATTGATAATTCCGATTTTTGAACTGTCAATGAGACAACTATGTTCCTCCTATTGACAGTTCAAACTGTCAAATAGAGCAATTTATTCTGTTATTGATGGCTCATATTGTCAATAAGAGAATATTTTCCTATCGCTAATAGCTCTTTACCTGAACTGGCAATAGTAAAAGCTTCCTCTCTTATTAACAGTTCCTTACCATAAATGCCTATATAGTACGATTTTTACTCCATGGTTGATTTCAATCTCACAGTCGATTTCTCTGGAGTTTATTTAGGTCTATTTATCTTTTGATTAATGTATATAATTTGTGATTCATGTGAAAATACAACACAACTAGAATCTAAATGTAAATAATTGTTTTGTGTACTAGAGTGGCCCAGGAGGGTCAAAAAGTGAAATTCGATTTCAGAGATGAAAATTGAATTGTTAATTCTTTTTTTGAAAATTGAAATGAAAGTTCACTTTTCAATATGAGAATTCATTTTTCAAAAAGGAAAATTGAAATGAAAACTTGAGATGGGAATTCACTTTCACATTTTAACTTCAATTTAACTATCACACTTGCAAGTGAGACATCACTACTGTCAAGGTGTCAACTGTCAACACACAGTAACATGCAGTAAATATATAAATGCATTTGTAGAGGAACATCTGGGTGCCCCTACCCTTCCTGGTATACGGTGGCACGTCGCTCGTTGCCGGGTTTGCCGCCTTCTTCCTCCCGGAGACGCTGGGTAAACGGTTACCTGAAACCCTGGAGGACGTAGAAAATGAACCACAAAAGTAAGTATGGCTCAATTACTAGCTGACTGCCTCTCTCCATCAATACAATCACCGAGCTACACCGTGAGAAGTTAGTGTAGCTGCACAGTGAGTTATACTGTAGATTTACAGTATAAAAGGACATATTTTTGGTTTGGAACAATGTTCAATGTGCATGAGGTGATTTGGAAATCAAAAATACATCCTTAGATACTGTAAATCTACAGTATAACTCGCTGTACAGCTACACAAACCTCTGACAGTGTACTCTAATAACATGTAATCAACTGGTATTATGACTAAAATGGGATAAAAGCCGATATGTTTTTTTCTCGGTATATGTATATAATTTCAACCAACCATAGTTGATCTTTTAAATCTAACCATCTAATATTGAGTA
Organism: Harmothoe impar; assembly: GCA_947462335.1. Classification (NCBI taxonomy): domain Eukaryota; kingdom Metazoa; phylum Annelida; class Polychaeta; order Phyllodocida; family Polynoidae; genus Harmothoe; species Harmothoe impar. Next base: position 56,857,837 of record OX381718.1, on the reverse strand, counting down.
GCAAAATTATAGCTAATTAGCAAGTAGCAAAAGTGACCATGGTAAGGCCAAAGGAAAAGGCATGTTTCAAGTAACCCGACCCTACCTAGCAAAACAGGGCCAACCCTAGAGATTGTTATTCAATTTTGAAAACAAATAAATTCAAGTAACTTTTGGGCTATTTCAGAGTGGACTTGAAAAATAAATGCTTTAAGGATTTTTTTTGTCAATGGATTTTGGTCATGGAAAACTGAAGCGAGCAACCAATTTCTTTTTACTAAGCCTCTGACAAAAGTTCTAAGGGAACCCATGGCAAAACATTCAATTGGTTGATTTGTGGGAGTAAAGAGAAAGAGGCGAGCGAAATCCATTTCCGAAAATAAGGTGCGTGAAATCCATTGACAAACTTTTTGTTTTGATCTGGCCTTTCAAGTAATTTTGGACTATTTCAGACTCGATTTGATAGTTCATGAGTCAACGCTGTTGTTAGCGAGTCGGCGCTGAAGTTTTCAAGTCAATTTTTGGCTACTTTTCAGACCAAAGTAAAAAAATATATAACAAAAATAAAATCTGACCTACCCTACCTAGATTTTCAGACTGTTTTACCTGAAACAGACCTTTTTCTGGCCTAATTAAAGATGGGTTAGGAGCTAATATGGGGTTGATTTTTATTTTCAGATTTTCAACGTATTTGTGTTCATTATGTCCGTTTAAATGTGTGTGGAGCATTTTGAATCATTCTGATACTTGTAAATGCATACCAGGTCGGGGGTCCCCTTTCTCTAATAGAGTCGGGTCCCCTGACCTATTCTGACCATAAGTTGCTCTACTTTTCATTGATTTATATGTATCAGAATAATCTGAAAAGCTACACACATATTTGTATGGACATTATAAACAATAATAAGTTGAAAAAAAAAATTGACCCGAAATTAGCTCCTAACCCATCTTTAAGTGATATTGTAACTTTAATTAACCACTAACACTGGCTAATCTTGACATCAGGAATAGTGTTGCCCCGCATGAACCACCAAGTTACCAAGATTCACAGAACGATGCGTGAGTTTGCTGTTGGTCTTCCCTAGAATGCCATCACATGCACAGAGAAAAGAAACAGCGTCAAGGAGTCAGCTGGGGGAGTCATATAGCTCTCTGGGTCATATGACTCCCCAGGTGACTCCCTTATGTCAGCCAGAGAGTCGCTTAGGTGACCTGGACTAGGCAGGGGAGTCATTCTGGAGGCAACCTGGACTCCCTTTTGACACTGTTTCTTCTCTCTATGTGATTTGCAACAGTAACTGAATAGTTATGTACGATTAAGGGGCTTTGGCAAGTCTGGTTTCACACAGGTTTTGTTATTTTGAGAGCGATCTCTCGAGATGGCTCTTCTTAAATTGGACCATCCAAGCTGAAAGAATGATTACACAATTGGAGCATCCTTTCTGCGTGGTTGCACACCTCGAAAGCAGAACTACATTCCTGACCACTTGTAACACATCATTTCTGAGAATTCACATGGTGCTAGCACTTTAAAGCAAAACAGTAATCATGATAATCATGACTACTTATGGTACTATCTTTTGGTGTCTATCTTGGTTATGGGTACATAAGGTATGCTTCTAGTTGAATTACTTACATAAATGGGATAAGGTATACCCCCCGCCCACTTTACTTAAAGCTTGACTGTCATGGTTGAAGTGAGGCCAAAAGCACTTTTGGATATACCGTAGTTCAGTTTTCATTCACAAGAGGCATCTCAAGGGGGAGCTCAGCTCTTACAGGCACAAGATAGGGTGAATATGCTGTAGCTGGACAATGCTCATGGTCCCCTGTCCAAACACTGCTGCCCTCTGGTGGAGCTGTTACTTTAGTCCATGTATGGAAAATGCTGTACTTATTCCCTGACGGCCCAGCTTTAAGATCTAAGGTTATGTACAATGGTGGTGGTCATGGTTGAGGAAGCGGTGTGGTGAAGAGGAACTTGCGTTGCTTAATAGTTTCATATTTCCGATTGTTCACAGAGAAGAGAAATTGGTCTGGTTTTCCTTTCAGACAATAATAAAGTTCGACTTTAGATGTTTTGGTCAAAAGATAATTTGCTTTAAAAAAAGATGCGTGATTTTCATTTATAGTATTTTTTGTCCAATATTATACAAAGACATGATCAGAAAGTAAGGTAAATAAAATCATCAACATTTCAATTTAAAACAATTCCGAAAATACATGGAGAACCACATATTATGGAGTGAAATAAAAGGAAATATGTCCTATGTTCACAAGCATGTTCCTGTAAAATGAGCACCTTCTTTATCCTTTTATTTCAGAAACGGTTTACAGATGAAAGAAAAACTCCCAGAAGTAATGATGTCACCAACCCATAGACACCCAACACAGGAGAGTGTACGATTCTAGACGACTGCCGGCCAGTGTATGGAAGTTATACACTTAGATACATACTGGGTGTCTTAGTGTCTTTGTAACTATTGTGTGTGTGTTTTATACAATGTTATGTACTAGGTTGTTGATTCACAGGAGGCATGTCTATACTTATATTAAAGTGGGCATATCCGATTTTTCTTCAAATTCAAAATTTTACCCACATGTGTTCCCAACACTGTAAAAGTATAGTATTTAGAGAATAGAGGTCAATTAAATGTCATCAATAGGTCACAAAGGGATCCAATGTCCTCCAACCATGGGCTATTCTAGTGTATTTCCATAGAATGGAATAAAAGCGTGCACGCTTTTATTCCAAAATGACCATATATTGGGTAATAAAATCGAATTAGAGCAAAATCGTAGGGAATTAGGGGAAATGTAACTGATAGTAAGTCATATTATTTGTGAACATTCTGACTCACTTTTAGAGAAATCCATTTTTTGGCCCCACACATCGGATGTACTAATTTTAACTCTGTTGTTTTGTACTGTATCCTGTGTATAGCCTACACTGTTTAATACATAGTAAGTACTGTAGCTGCACAGAATTAAATGAAGTACTTTTGGTTTCCAGTATCACAAACCCAGCTACTTATACCTCAATCTGAAGATCATTAGTCCCACCTTAGCACAATAGGTAGTACTGTTGAAATATGCATAGACATCAAACTTATACAAATATATGTATTCAAATATTCAATATCTAACATTTCTCTATCAATATAGGTGGAATTGCATACCAAATGGGTTAGATATGGACTGAAAAACGTAATGCCTAGTTTGTGGGTTTTGCAGTAGGTAAGGGTAGCTGAACAGTATGTCATATTGGAAACCAAAAATATGTCCTCATATACTGTAAATCTACAGTATACCATGTTATGCAGCTACATTTACATCTGACAGTGAACTGTAAATGAAGATTATATTAGACACCTTCCTGGGTGGAATACACCAAAGGAGTGGTAATTTTGTAACAACAGGGGTGCAAGCATGCCAACAATTCCCGCTCTCCCTTGCAAGCGGCGTCCACATATTTTCTGCCCCCCCCCCCCCCCACCAGCCAGGTTCAAATTCATCACGTCAACCCCTTTTAGTTACAGAGTGGGTCTTATCCCCTGCCCCTTTGCAAGAGGGGTAGACATCATTTTGGTCTGAAGGGATTTTCTTTTAGTCCTCCCGATTCCACCCACCCCCCACCACCCCCATTGTTATCAAACAACCACTCCCTAAAGGTCAAATCCCACAATGCGGGAGAGGGTCAGGAAATGTTGTGTACGACAAGCCCAAATTGGTGAGAAAGTGGTGCCTTTGTCTTGTGATTTAGGAAATCGCAAGGATCAAAAGAGTTAGATATATTCTCCCAGAAGGACTAGAAATGTTGCTCATTGGAATATGACAACAATTTGGTTTATATAGGGGGAACACTCCAAATGTCTCTAGGCTAATTGAGAGGGAATGGTGAAGACAAATCATACTGTGAAGTAACTCCCCTCAAACAGATCCTTTAACCAGTCCTGCACACAACACTTTGCTTACCTATTATTGACCACCGTGGGATTTGGAGAGGCATAAGATCATGGGATAAGTGTTGCGATTTACAATAATGGCAACAGTTGCCCCTTGTTTTTAAGTCAATAATCAACACTTTCTGGCCCATTTTTCGCGTTGTGGGATTTGACCTTAAAGGGTCGTTTTTTTTACATACAATGTCACATTACCACTGTCATTAAGACTTATAAAAAGTACATTTGTATGTTAATGTCTTCTGATGCATAATCATGATGGAGGGAAAACACAGAAAGGAGACTGCAACCCTCCCTTCTTTGCACTGTATATTACATTAATATATGTGTATATATATATATATATATATATATATATATATATATATATATATTATATATATATATATATATATATATATATATATATATATATATATATATATATATATATTATATATATATATATATGTATGTATGTATGTATATATATATATATATATATATATATATATATATATATATGTATGTATATATATATATATATATATATATATATATATATATATATATATATATAAAGGAGCCTGTTAAATCGATACTCTATGCACGAGATTGCAAAAGATGAGATGGACTCAGGGACTGCAGCCATATACCTCCCCCTCCCCTCATGTTTTACCATAATACTAGTACCTGAATATAATAGTCTTATCACCAATAGCAGTTGGATATATATTTCTAGGTGATATATAATTGATCAGTGAACGTGGAACTCTACGTAAAACTAAGTGAAATAGTTTAATACTGAAATCCTAGTATCTAGGATGACAATAATTATGACAATAAGAAAAATGGTATGATTTGATATTTGCCTATTGATTTTGGAAATAAAAATTTGAAAATAACTGTCGTCTTTTATTTGCATGATGTAATTTGTAAGGTGATATCACACGGGATAATACAGCAATGTTTTAACGTATACAGTCAACTCCCTCCTAACGACCACCCCTCTACAACGACCACCTCACTATTGCGACCAGTTTTGGATAGTCCCAACCATTTTCCCCTTTGTTTTAATATAAAAAACTCCCCCTAAGGCGACCACCCCTCTAATGTGACCACCCCACCCTCCGACCACTAAAATTCCAGTCCCAAAAGACGTTTTACTCCCTCTAAGGCGACCAGTTCAGAGGCCCAGAGGCCCCCTGCCTGCCCTCTCTTGTCTTCACCTCACCAGAAGCCCCCCCCCCCTCCTCTCCACCGCCATGCACAAACCTGACTGGTGGTTACACATTATAGGGCCGGCTAGAATCCCTCCCCCCCCCTCCACCGCCGTGCACATCAGAGGGCCGGCTAAAAGCCCCCCCTCCCTCCACCGCCATGCACATCAGAGGCCCCTACTGCCTACACCAACAGGGCCCATCGCCTAGCATTTTATCCCGACTTTTTTCAATTTAAATCATTAAAATTTGAACATTCATAGTTTCTAAATTGTACCAAAAATGTTATTAAGTACATGTGACTCACTCCTGCGATTTCTAACATTAAAGAGCAAAGTTCGACCTGATTAGGACTATGTTGCCTGAATCACACCTCTTTTCTTGTATCTACCTTTCAAATGGCCCCATATACAAACCTCGCCATTGCGACCACTTTGAGATAGTCCCAAAGGTGGTCGCAATAGAGGGAGTTGACTGTAGCCATGTTTAATGTTAAGGTATTAGACTAAGGCGTTTAGGATTGCATGCAGAACCTCAGCTAGCAATATATCCTAATTACAGGCATCGCATAAGTCTTGTTGACACGCGCACAATATTATTTCATCCTTGATCCTTTTGCGCCATTTAGTTATTGTGACAATATGCTGAGGAGTATGGGGTACCGTTGGTTCATAAAATCCAGAATTGGACTTAAGTCTAATTAATTGTACATATGTAAAATTCAATTTCACTTATGTCCAATTCCCCACTACATAATGGGGATTCAATTTAACTTATGTTAAATAGTACATATGTGTAATTAAATTTCACATATCAAGAATTCAATTGTACATATCATCATTTCTACTCACATGTTGCCAATACTCTAATTTACATAAGTGAAAATCAATTGTACATATGTGTAATTCTATTCCCATTATGTAGTCTTAAATTGTACATATGTGGAATTGAATTTTACATATGTACAATTTGAATTAGACTTATGTACAACTTGAATTAGACTTATGTACAATTAGAACTAAACATATGTTCAATTCAAATTAAACTTAAGTTCAATTCCACATATGTACAAATAGAATTACACTCATGTACAATTAGAATTAGATATATGTACAATTTGAATTAGACTTATGTACAATTGGAATTAGACTTATGTACAATTAGAATTAGACATATCATCAATACGAATTAAACATATCACTAACTCGAATTATTATTATGTACCGGTACATAATAAGAATTCGATTTTCACTTAAGTACAATTAATTTGGACATATCGTTAATTCATTTGGACTTATGTACAATTAGAATTAGACTTATCATCAATTCAAATTAAACATATCACTAATTGGAATTCTTATTATGTACCGGTACATAATAAGAATTAGAATTACACTTAAGTACAATTAGAATTAGACATATCATTAATTCAATTGGACTTATGTACAATTAGAATTAGACTTATCATCAATTCGAATTAAACATATCACTAATTCGAACTGGAGTCAAAATCAGCTTTTCTTATTTCTAGGAGCATTTCTGAGTAAAATTTGGTGAAACACTTTTTTAAGTCAATTTTAGGTTGTAGATTCCAAAAATTCATTTCCCCAAAGCGAAAAATGCATTTTAAGCCTTCAAAATTCCAAAAAACAAAATGGCCGCCAAAATGCCAGAAAAGGCCAAAATATGCTCTGAAATATCTATTATTTAATGTATATAGTCATGCAATAGTGCAAATTAAAGGTTTCACCAAAATGTATATGCCTGTTATGTTTACGGAACTGATCTGGTCCTTCTGTTACCATGGCAACCAAATATAAATGTGAATTTTGGTTACCATAGCAACCAAATGCCCATCAATATACTTGCGGTTTGAATATGAACAAACGTCTGAATATAGTTTAAAAGTCTTACCTTTTCAAGATACATGATGTTAAGGAAAGGTCTCAACAAGATGCATCCTACCAGAAGGTCTTAATAGTTATCCTAGTTACCTGGTTACCATAGCAACCAAATGTCATGATTAATGTTGATATAACCTTAAAGCATCATTTTTCATTGTAAAAAATCATACCCTTAGAGGGGGTTATTTTGGCCAGTTTTTGTGGTTTTTAATGCATCCTTCTTTTAATTCTTGATTCTTTTCAATAAATTAAGCTTTTTCTGTAAGAACTAATCCCAATATGTTGTTTTATGAAGAATTAGTGATTTTCGTCAGTGTCCTAGTACCTTTTTTGAGAAAAAACAAGGGCGTCAAAATAGCACCCGAAATGGGGCTATTTGATTGCATGTTGTATGCAAAATCTGTCCATATGCATATATTCCAGTGATGAAAGTTCGGGACATGTCAGACTTTTTCACACAGATATGCACATCGCATATGATTTGTTAATAATCATCAAAACACATCCCTAGATACATAAATATATCATATCTAAACTGAATTTTCAGTTATTTTTATCTCTACTACTATATCATGGATTCATACCAAAAATCTTAACTTTTTTGGGATTGGTGGCCAGTATAGCCCCACTAGGCCAAAATAGCCCCCTTTTATGGTATGCACCAAACCATATCATCAGGTGGAAGACTGCCTGAACTTACAGTACAGCCTGCATAACACACCCAGCCTGTTTTTACAGGTCGCTCAGCCTGGTATACAGGGTTGCTCTGCTAAAGCACTGTGTTTTTAGCATAGCTTTTATAAAATCATATTTGCAATTTTTATATGATATTTGCGGAAAAATAAAGCCACCTTAAGGTCTATAAATCATAAGTGCATGGTCCGTTGCATTCATGAGTCATTGCCAGATTAAATCCATAGTTTGTTTGGTTTGGCACATACATAGCAGGGTATAGCAGCTGTATCTGCTGGGAGAAGATGTGAAAGCCTGAGCCCCAGCCTGCTATACCTGGCTGATATGCTGGGAGAGTGTGCCAACATGACATAACACCCTGCCTGTCTGTCCTGCTAAACCAGGCTGGGCAGCTTGCATTAACAGGCTGCCTGGAAATACGGGTCAGGCTGTATCTTTGGTCCAGTCTTCCACCTGATCATGATATTATAATACAGCTTAAAACATTGCCAGAGCATTTATCTACTATGGTCCCGTTATCCAGTCAACTCCCTGTACTGTGGCCATCCTTGGGACTTTGTAAAGCTGCCGCATTAGTGGGGTGGATGCACTAGAGGGTGTCATTTTCTATACATGGGACTATGGGAAGTATCTGCATTAGAGCGGTTATCTGTGTTGGAGAGGTGGGCGTTAATAGAGAGTTGACAAAATTGGAAATATATAAAACTGTTGCCATGGTAACAGTTAGGAAAATGGCAATTCTCATAATATTAGGCTTTATAGGGTAAAGACACCTGAGTCGGACAGACACCTTCAGTCGGACATAATTGGCTCTTAATTACATAATCAATACAAACAATTCACCTTTAATATTAGCTAAATATGAGAGTTCAAGTGTTCCTCCATCTAAAAAATACAGCAGACCATACATAACTCACTTAGAACATGATTCTATGACAGCTTGAACATGGGGTGTTATTGCAATATCCTCAACAGAAAACTCTGTTATAAAGGATATGGGGAAATGGGTTTCATTTTTCTGACCAATCTCGCTTTCCCATTCTATTTTAGTCAATTCTAGGCATACTAGTAGCAATATACATATCTTTTGCAATTATTCACGTCATAAAATACTAATCTATTACCCAAAATTCTGTCTGAGAGGGTACTTAATAGCAGCATTAAATTGCACCTAAAGTCGGACACCAATTACACCCTGATTCAGACACTATCTGCCAGGCTTTTCCCAAACCTGCCCCACCCCCAGTCGGCTATAAAGGTTTCTTTATCTCTAAGTGTGAAAACGGGTGCCTTTACCCTAATAGTGGGAGGACACCCTGTTTAGATAAACCCTTGCTGTTGACATTTTGATAGATAATGCAGCCTAGTATCAACAGAATCAAAGTCAAGGTCATCAGAATTTGATTATGGCTTTCAGAATTGGATCCTCTCAGGATTCCAATCCGTTCTTCCACCCCTACCCTCATAGGTTCCTATCCCTCCGACTGTTTCCAATTCTCCTCCTGAGGCTCCCAACCCTCCTCCAGGGGTACCAACCTGTCCCTCACTGGCAATTATACCTCCTCTTGTGGTTCCCACCCCTCCTCTCAGGGCTCCCACCCGTCCTTCTGGGATCCCCTCCTCCTTCTGAGGCTCCCACCCCTTGTCCCACGGCTTCTACACCTACTCCTAAGGCTCCCAACCTTCCTCCCAGTGGTCTCAACCCTACTCCTAAGGCTTCCAAACTTCCTCTGTGTTCACTCACTCATTCTCCTGGGGCCACAATACCTCCTTTAGGGGGGACACTCATCCCTCCTATTAGGCACCCACTCCATTTCTCAGGGATCCCACCACTCCTTTCAGGGTTGCCATCCTCTTCCCTGGGCTTCCGCACCCCTTCTTAGTGCTCCCAACCTTCCTCCTGGAGTTCCCACCCCTCCTCCTGAAACTCCTACCCCTCTCACCGATCCTTGCTGGGCTCCCACCCATCCTTCCTGGGCTCCCATCCCTCCCAACGAGATTGCCACACCTCCTCTAGGAGCTCCCACATTTGCTTGTGGAGTTCCCACCCCTCCCCTGGGGCTGAAGCTCCCACCCCTCCTGCTTGGGTTCCCAGGGACCCCACCCCTCGTCCTTGTTCACCAACTCCTCCTCCCAGTGTTTCCACCCCTCCTCCTGAGGCTCCCACACCTCCTTCTGCAGCTCTAATCCCTCCTTGGGGAGGGGGGCATCCATCCCTTCTATTAGGCTTCCACCCCTCCTCTTGTGACTTTCATCCCTCCTCCTCAATGACTCTCTCAAAATCTCTGTTTTAAATGTCCTTCCCCCCGTCTCAATGCCATTGGCGGATCCAGGGGGGTGGCCCGATGGGCCTCGCCCCCCCCCAAAAAAAAAAGAGAAGAGAGGAGAAAAGAGGGGAAAAAGAGAGAAGGGAACAATACCATATAGACACAACCCCTAGTATGGCCGCTGCGCCTTGCACTTCGTGGGAACAAACAGACACTCCATGGTTGGCCAGGTTTGGGCCCTCCCCTCTGGAAAATCCTGTATCTGTCACTGAATGCCTTCTGAATGCCGGGAAGGGGGTGGGAGGCTTGGGAAGAGAGGTGGGAACCTGAACATGATGGGCAGGAGTCTCGGTAGGAGGGCTGGGGAATGACGGGATCAGGGGTAGGAGCCCTGAGACCCGCCCTGAGAGGAAGGTTGGGATCCTTGGAACAGGAGTGATGGGAGCCTCAGCAGGAGGAATGGAAACCCAAACAGGAGAGGGCGAGAACCTCTAGAGGAGGGGCGAGAACTCCCGGAGGAAGGTTGGGAGCCCTAACAGGAGCTGTAGGAGCCAAGGTAGGAGGGATGGGAGCCTTAGTAGGAGGAGTGCAGACCCCAGGAGGTGGGTTGGAAGCCTTTAGAGGAGGGAAGGGAGCCCTGAGAGGAGAGGTGGGAGCCTTGGGAGGAGGGATAGAAGCCTGGGGTAGGGGAGGAATGTAACCTTTGGAGGAGAAGTGGGAACCAAAACAATAGCTATATAGTCTGGGAGCCTTAGTATGAGGGATGGGAACTCTTTGTGTAGGGCTGGGAGACTTGAGAGGAGGCATGGATGACAGAGGAGGAGGTTTGGAACCTCTAAAGGAGCTATGGGAGTCCTGAAAGGAGGGGTTGGATCCCAAAGAGGAGGGGTTGAGCTCCCAGAAGGAGGGCTTGGAGCCTCAGGAGGAGAGATGGAAACACCAGGAGGAGCTATGGGAACCACAAACAGGTGGGTAAGAGACGGGATTTGAATCTGACAGGATCCAATTCTGCAAGCTGTAATTAAAATCTGGTGACCTTGACCAAAGCCATCAATATTAATCTCAGTGATGCAAGACTGTATCATCTGTGAAAAGGTCATCACTGTAGTGTTAATCTCAGTTTTGCCATATCTTTGGCCAAAGTGTATATGACCAGGATAGCTGATAATAATACAGGCACAGGAGAGGGATGGCATATCTCCCTGTACTTTTGGTAGAAAAGTCAATTTGTGGAGTCTAATAATTATTTGTGAACCTAAATCAACCTATAGCATGCTAGATCACATAATGAGCTAGGTCCAAGTGAATCAAAATTGTATTTCTTGAGATATAAGGATTTCATTTCCAAAATACAGCTAATCTATTATGTGGACCCGTCCTCTCCCCCTCCTCTGCCCTACATCCCCACCTGCCTGGACCCATGGATGCCTCTTATGGGCAGCCCTTATCTCTCCCTCTCCATGGCAACAAGATCAGATGGGTCCGGCCCATTCATGGGCAGGGTCGGCAGCCCCAGTGAATTCTCCTGTTGATGGACTTTTCTACCCGCACTGTCTCATTGTCAAGTTTATCCAAACCTGGTAATATGTGGACAGATGAGAAGAAAGAGCCTTCTGAGGTGAAACATGTTTTAAAATTGAAGTCATGAGTTTTCAAATGAGGCATCACAGATGGAAATATCCCTGCTAGCTTTTGAGAAATTACTTTATTAACCTTGAATGGTGCTACCCTTGCCAAACAGCCAATAGGCTCTATCTGTTTTAATTTTATTTGTATTTCTTATTATCCAAATTATTCAAAATTATTCAAAATTTTACTCAATACCTTATATTGCTTTGGAAACGCTCCATTTACATTCCAATTATGGAAGGATTGTCCCAAAATAGAATGTTTTGGAGAAAACCATGTAAAAGTTCACGTTAGAGAAAATTCTGACCTTTTTTCACATTTGGGTTTTTTGTCATGCCCCCTAGTGGCTAACCCCATTACTTAAAACCTCGCCTGTATGTACCTTTCTCCTCAGCTAACCACATATCAGTGCTTTAGTGATTTTTTTATGTTCAAGGTCAACTCTGGTGACCTTGACCTTTGCCTAGATCATGAATATGGATATCATTAGTACCAGATCCAGATATCTGTCTCATGCCAAAATTTCCTCACTGTAGCTATAGCGGTGAGGAAAACATGAGGGAAAATTTTCTGAATACTGAGAACAGTTGAAACATAGAAGTATCAGTATTTTTCCTTGTTCAAGGTCAACTCTGATCTTGACCAAGGTCATAACTATTGATATCATGGATACTAGGCCCTTTATTTCACCAAGTTACACTCAGAAATAAGGAAAGCTGACTTTGACTCAAGTTTTATGCTGCATTATATCATGATATGGTTTGGTGCATATGACTATTTACAATGGAAAATGATGATTTACGCCCAAATGAACAGTTTTGTTGACATTTGTTGCTATGGAAACCAGGTAACCGGGACAACTATTAAGACCTTCTGGTAGGATGCATCTTGATGAGACCACTGCCTTTCACCATCATATGATCATGTGTCTTGAAAGGCAAGACTTAAAAAAACATTAAACCATTCAAAAACCACAAAAAGTGGCCAAATAGCCCCCTTTTAGGATATGATTTTTTACAATGAAAAATGATGCTTTAAGGCCATATAAACATTTATTATGATATTTGGTTGCTATGGTAACCAGGTAACCAAGACAACTATTAAGACCTTCTGGTAGGATGCATCTTGTTGAGACCTTTCCTTAACATCATGTGTTTTGAAAAGCTAAGACTTTTAAACTTATTTGGACGTTTGTTTATGTTCAAACTGCAAGGATATTGTGGGAAATTTGGTTGCTACGGTAACCAAAATTTACACTGATATCTGGTTGCCATGGTAACATATGGACCAGATCAGTTCTGTAAACATAACAGGCATATACATCTTGGTGAAACCTTTAATTTGCACTATTGCATGACTATATATATCGAATAATAGACATTTCAGAGTATATTTTGACTTTTTTTCTGGCATTTTGGCGGCCATTTTGTTTTTTGGAATTTTGAAGGCTTAAAATGCATTTTTCGCTTTGGGGAAATGAATTTTTGGAATCTACGCCCCAAAATTGAATCAAAAAAGTATTTCACCAAATTTTACTCAGAAATGCTCCTAGAAATAAGAAAAGCTGATTTTGACTCCAGTTCGAATTAGTGATATGTTTAATTCGAATTGATGATAAGTCTAATTCTGATTGTACATAAGTCCAATTGAATTAATGATATGTCTAGTTATAATTGTACTTAAGTGTAATTCGAATTCTTATTATGTACCGGTACATAATAATAATTCGAATTAGTGATATGTTTAATTCGAATTGATGATAAGTCTAATTCTAATTGTACATAAGTCCAAATGAATTAATGATATGTCTAATTCTAATTGTACTTAAGTATAACTACGGTACTAGGTCTAGGGTGGATGAATGTAATGAGACACAGAACCCGGTATGGCTGTCAGAGACGGGTTTTTCCTACCGCCATAATACTTTTATTTAAATAGCCAATTAACAAAAACAAAAAATGTGCGTGTGTCGTCGGTCAATCCCTCTGTCAGTGTGGCTGGTGAGCTGCCAGCCACCACTCAGGTGAGGGGGAGGTGCCAACCCCCACCTGGTGAGTACAGTAGTAGTCTTGCACACGGCTCTTAGTCCCAGTTATAGGGCACACACTAGTGTGTGCTACAATAACTACGGTACTAGGTCTAGGGTGGATGAATGTAATGAGACACAGAACCCAGGTATGGCCGTCAGAGACGGGTTTTTCCTACCGCCAACCACCCAGACCGAAGGCGAGTTCTTGGCCTTAGACAAAACGAGATAGGCAATCGGCCACATACATATCCTTAGAATGACCAGTGTCTTTATCAGAGCTTAAGTAGAGCAGAACTGACAGGGATTTCCAGTCCCCATACATACGTATGTCATGAAGAGGGAGGCCTATCCTGCTGAGGAATGTTGCAGCCCCTCTCCTGAGGCTATGAGTACCGTAATAGCCGTACAAGCCAGCCTTCCTACATGAAGATCTCAGCTTGTTCAGGTACCAAATGTAGGTAGGGGGGATGTCTGTGCCTGGCATGGGCAGTAGAGGGCCAGATGATGGATGAGCCCTAGTGTAGCGTTTAATCCATTTTACTGGGCACAAAGGAGAACAGGATTTCACTACTGGAATCACAACTTCTCTCTCTTGAAACTGGATTGTTTTTGAAGACCGAAGGGTGACATCAAAGCCGTATGACGTCATGACCACATCAGAGGTATGCAGGGTGTGTGGGGACTGCGTAACATGACCCTTCCTTAGCAGACACCTGAAACTGATAGTGATCAGGCACCACAGTAACATGTCGCAGGGTTCCTGCATGGATAGAGATGAGAATATTTTCAATAAATGATGAGGCATAAGAGGGTCCACTTGGGTAGTGGCACCACCCAGTAGTCTGCGTGCGCCCAGCATGGTGCACCTTACTATGAATGAGCCTTTGGCAGGGGACTCAGAGCCGAACCACTGATGCAGGACCCAAACAGCACTGATGTAGTTGGTGATCGATGAGTACTTGAAGGTGAAGGTCAAAAAAGAAATGTACAGGCATACTACTTCCACAGTAGCGGGTATGGGAATTAGGCTCTGGTCCTCACAAAAGCCCAAATACTTCCTCCACTGTGACTCACGGGTCTTCCATGTGGCGTCTGCCCAGCATCGGGACTTTAGGTCTGTCCATCGAGACCGCAGATCTGACCCTATAAGCACAACAGAGGCAAAATACTTCATGTAATGACGAACAATTATTTACATGTTTTAGTGCGGGTAAACGAGAGAGGGAGTCAGCCAGGGAGTTTTCAGCTGAAGAGATACACCTTGGAATGATAAAAATGTTGAGGAACACACATATCCAAAAAATCTCACGAAGCCAGTGCATACAATTAATGTTCTTGGACCGCCCTGTGGCCAACATGGCTTCTACCTGAGTGTTATCCGTGTAGAGAAGCAAGGTTGAATCTCTGTAGTGAGAACCCCAATTAATCAGTACACTCAGAACAGGCCATAGTTCCTCTACATTAATTTGGTCATCAGACAGTGCCCCTGACATTGGCGGGGGTACATGGTGGGGACAGGCTGGAGAGAAGTCTGGACCGCTTTTAGTGCACTCCTCTTCACTTTCCCACATACCGTACAGGACCTTTGTAGAAGAGGCCGCGCCAAAGCCTGAATCAGAAGAGTCAGTATAAATCGTAGACGTATTGGTATGGGGGAGGAGAACTTTTGCCCTACCATTAAACCAAACTAAGAAGCTGCGCCACCACTGAAGGTCGTCTTTATATAATGATGACAGAGAGAGTCTTCTTTTCCCTGACGTAGCTTTCAATAGATTGAAGAGTCTCCTAGTGAAGGTCCTTCCTCCCTTCACAACTGATGAACAGTGAGAGAGGAGACCTGTTACACTCTCTAATTCTTTCCTAGAACACCAGGACTTGCCTACCAAGTCTGACACCGCCTTTTGTGTCCTCTGGAGTTTTTCTAGTGGAAGTCTCAATTCCATTTCCTGAAGGTCTATTTCAATGCCCAGATATGTCACGCAAGTGGATGGGCTTGTAGCTTTTTTCCAATTCAAATTGAAACCCATATGTCTGAGTATGTTCATCAATAGAATTTGATTGTGCTGACAACTATCAAAGTCGGACCCTTGTACATAGAAATCGTCCAGGTAATTAATCACAGATACATCATGCCGATAAAGATAGCGCCGCACAAAATCTGTAACTGCATTAAATATGCCACAAGCACTTGCAGTTATCTATGTACCAATCCTCGCCTTCTCCACAGTCCCAGCGGAAACCACAGAATTGCCTATTTGAAGGATGTATATTTATACTCCGGTAGGCGGCGCTGATATCAACTACTGCCCCCATGCCTCCTTGTACAGATATAGACACTGCATCTTCAACTGTAGAATACGAGAATTTACGAGTGGTAGTCTGCATGTAGTCATTGATGCTGTGGTGAGGCCTAGAACAGTCTGTAATGCACCTGATTTTTCCGTCAGCTCTCTTTATTGCACCTAAAGAGTGAACATATTGTGGGGCTTCAGGTACTTTAGTGATTTTATGACACCTAGACTCCTCGAGAACTGTAGCGGTGAGTTCAACTGAGGCATCTTCCACACTGCCATAATTAACACAAGAATATTTCAAGGCACAGGCGGGGTCCAGAATATTGAAGCCTTAGCATACGCCCGTTAACACGTATAAGTCCTCTGCAGACGGGAGACTATCATTGCTGCACATAGCACAGCATCGACAAGGCTTGAGTTGAGTTGGAACTCCGTTCAGGAAGTAAACACACCGACACGGTCCCTCATAACACTCGTGAAACAATGGCATATGTTGATCAGTCGCCACTTCTACACACATAACATAACCAGCACTAATTCTCGCCGCCTCACACTGGTCCAGGGAACAGTTTTTAGCATAGGAGACGCGATAATCCGCCATAATATCCGAAGGTTGCTCTGTCAGCGTCACTTTCGTCTCGTATACGTCGCCATCTTGGATCCCACAATGCATAGCGGCACCTCGGGGGGCCGAAGTGACGCCGAAAAACACCCGAGGCTGTGTCGGCAACCTCCGAAGGTGAATGTTCATCATAATTAATCGCAGCACTGGGAATATTATCTGCCGGATAATCACAATGGGATATTTCATCCCGGTCCTGAAGAATTACAGTAGAAAAAACGCCATTTGGAGCTTGGCGTATTTTGGTAGCCGGGCTCGGGATCGACCGTCGGGATTCGGAACCAACATGGCGGCCCGCAACTTCAAAACCACCCGAATCGGCTTGTGTGCAATCAAAACAACCATCGTCGCCAATCACAGAGTGAGTAGAATCAATTAACTGAAGTACCTGATTGTTCGTCGACTCCGCCTTGTTTGTAACAACATGTAATTGCCCTTTTACTGGCCCGGGCAGGGCACCTGTGGGCGTGGGAGGGGGCGAGTCGGCAGCCGGACCACCCAACAAAACACAGGCCGGAGTATAGCTCTAGGTGGGGCGGGTAGATGGCGGAGCTAGCCCGGACAGGGAATAGCACGACGCAATAGAGTGACCTGGCTTGAAGCAATATGAGCAGACATGAGGGAATCTGCACGGGGAATAGCTACAACCCGCACCGTTATACTTCATGCAGTACATAGAGTCAGTGTCCACCTGAGAGCCCCTTGACGTAATAGACCTTGACTGATTGCCAGCGCCCTGACCAGTGCTGGTATAGCCTGCTTTGTTTTGGTTGTAACTGGGCCTACCACCTTGACGATTCCCCTGTTGCTGATTCTGACTCCTCCTAACGGCCCTGGTGTTATCTGCCCCCAAGTACCGTACACACAACTCCTGATCTCCAGTGGTGAAGGCAGACGCACCCCTCTTGTTGGCCTTCTTTCTGACCCCCTCATCATACTTAACAAGGCCTCCTGTTGTATACGACCTGGTAGACGCCTTCTCCCCCAGAAACACACTATGCCTGAGCATTCCACCTACATCATGCCCTTTTTCATACATTTTCAAAGTGAGCTTAGATGAGGTGGTCCATAGACCCTCAACAGACATAGATTTGCCCCTCTCGTCTCTGGGGATGAAGTGCTGAATGCTGAACTTACTTCTCCTGTGTCCCTTTCTAGACTTGTGGTGACCACTGCTGCTTCTCCGATGATCACTACCACTGCTGCTGCTGGAAGAGGCGCTGGCCGAAGAAGAGGTACTGGAGGACGACCTCCCCCTACTCCTGGTGCTGCGGTGTCGGTGTGGGCTGCGGGAACTCCTACTCTTGTAGGGAGTGTCTGACGATGATACTCCATGGGATGACTGCTTTGGATTACCATGTTCCCTCTTCCTCCTGGGAGACTTGTGACCTTCCTTATGACTCCGTCTGGCCTTCGGCAACCTGGAAGGCAGGTGAAAGAACTGTGACCTGCCCTCCTGCTCGGTATCCAGGTAGTAGTCGTCATCAGAGGTCCCCTCAGACCGACGAGTAGGCTTGTGTTTATAGTGGTGGCGGGGTGGTGACTTGGACTTGGGCTGACTGCCCCCCGACGCCCCACCACCACTGCTGGCCTTGGGCACCACGTGTACCGCGGACTTGACGGCTGTCTTGACACTAGACTTGCTCCGGCCCTTGACTTTGGACGGGTCTCCGCCTGACTTGCCTTTGTCAGACGGACACTCAGAGCCACTGCTGTCTACCTCAAATCGCACGCCCTTCTCGAGAACTCTACACAGAAGGCCTTCTATCTTCTCCATGCGGAAATCAGCCTGGGTAAGTCTAGCATTTACCTTTTTCATGTTCTTCATAAAGGTGCAGAACTCCTTGTCAATTGTTACAGGATCCTCACCATTGTCAGATCCCGAGACGTCATCAATGTCCGGGATAACCGTTTGAGGAGGGACTTTAGAAGTCGAGGGCTTACCCTTCGGAGTCAACTTGACCTTGGGAGACCGTCCTCCTTTGCCCTTAGGTGAACGGCCTCGGGTGTCGTAATAATCCACCAAGTCCTCCTCATGTTCGCTTTGAGAGGAGAAAATTGGCAGTCTGGTACACTTCTTTCCTGTAGGTGCCTGGTGACTGGACCTACAAGTAGCACAATATCTTGTCTGTTTTCCCATACTTAGTTCAGCAACGCCAATATGCTGCTAAGATGAGAAGTTCGCTCAACAAAAAAAGTGCGTGTGTCGCCGGTCAATCCCTCTGTCAGTGTGGCTGGTGAGCTGCCAGCCACCACTCAGGTGAGGGGGAGGTGCCAACCCCCACCTGGTGAGTACAGTAGTAGTCTTGCACACGGCTCTTAGTCCCAGTTATAGGGCACACACTAGTGTGTGCTACAGTAAATGGAATTAGCATTATGGACCGGTACATAATAAGAATTTTAATTAGTAATATGTTTAATTCAAATTGATGATATGTTTAATTCTAATTGTACATAAGTCAAATTCCAATTGTACATAAGTCTAATTCCAATTGTATATAAGTCTAATTTGAATTAGCATTATGTGCTGGTACAGAATGAAAATGAGAATTAATGATATGTGTAATTTGAATTAATGATATGTGTAATTTGATTTAATGATATGTGTTATTTGAATTAATGATATGTTTAAATAGAATTACACATAAATCTAATTCGAATTGTACATAAGTCTAATTCAAATTGTACATATGTAGAATTGTACATAAGTCTAATTCCAATTGTACTTAAGTCTAATTCAAATTGTACATATGTGAAATTCAAATTAAACATATCTATAATTCCAATTTTACATATGTAGAATTGAATCATACATATGTACAAATGAATTCCCAATATGTTAGGCTGAATTGCACATACTGTAAACGTATTAATTTTCGCTCAGTACATATTTTCGCGCATTTCGCGCACATACCTATGTGCGCGAAAATATGATGTGCGCGAAAAAATTGCTTTCCAATAATATCTGGCATTAATACTATATTGCAATGCAGAAGAGATTCAAATACCAAATCTAACATGCTGGAGAAATCTCATCCTGAAACTTAGTAGGCTTATATGATGCCTGAATGATAACGCGGATGTTACGTGGCTCCTGATGTGACCATAGACCATAAAGCCTGTGTTGGATGGGGCATGGGGGGGGGAAATATTTTGAGCAATAATTTTTGGGCTGTAAAACCCTTAATAATTGTCCGATTGAAAAACCGTAAAAAATGGCATGTAGCTAAGGATCCTCTGATTGCAGCTGCGCGAGAATATGATTGCGCGAAAATGGCCTTAGGTGCTAGGTGCGCGAAAATTTAGCTGCGCGAAAATATCTACGTTTACAGTATGTACAATTATATTTGTGATATGTGAAATTCTTCTATAAGTATTATGTTCAAACATTTTCATTATGTATCGCCGAATTAAACATATGTGCAATTGATTTGTTGATATGTATAATTATACATAATGCAATTTCAATTCTACATATGTTCAATTGAATTCTACTTATGTTTAATTGAATTCTACATATGTGTAATTCAATTAGACATATGTGTAAATGCAAAAGTCATACTGCTAATTGAATTGTACTTAAGTAAAATTAATTGGACTTAAGTGCAATTAATTAGACATATGTCTAATTGAATTAAACATATGTCTAATTCGAATTAGACATATGTCTAATTAATTGGACTTAAGTCCAATTCTGGATTTTAGGAACCAACGGCACCCCATAGTGGAGTACGGATAGAGAAAAGAATGATACAGCATTTGACAAGCAAAAATAGTTTAGGCCAAACATTTATATCATGATGAATATCGTGACTATAGTGAAAAAGGTGAAAAAGATGTGCCACAAAAGCTGCAGTTGCCACCAAGCCATTACTTTCTGTTTTACAGTATGCCCATGTTTTGGCATTCAAGAGTTGAGTTGTAGACCTATTTTTTTTTTTTTGGTTTGAAAATGTTTTTATTGCCTTCCACAATTTTACAGAGTGATTGTAGACAATGTTCTAGGTCCGTTATGACCAAATCAAATATTACCAAGTAAATATTCATTCATCAGGCTTTATGCCCTGATTACAAATTACTGAAATGATCTTAGTAGATACAGGGATACACAATACAGCAAACAAACAAAAATGACAAGCATAAAATACAAGATACAGAAAAAACTGGAGAAATTATAGACATCAATTGTAGACATCAATTGTACAATAAGTAATTAAGTACCAACAAGAAAGAACAAGGAGATTATGACAATATCACTTTGTATCAGGAGAGGCCAAATTGGAGGGGCCTTGAGGGCGTCATGCCTTCACTACCAGGCAGCAAAATTCAAAGTCAATATGTAGCAATATGTAGCAAGACAAACACAAGGCATTATTATGCAGATATGATAGATAGGCTGATTTAGGAAGCGTCTTAGGTAATTAATTAATTAATTAATTGAGTGTTTAATAGCAGAGTTTAATAGCAGAGATTAAATTCACACACAAATAGGCATTGTAAATTACATTAATTTACATTGTAAATGAAACATAAAATAGCCTACCCTTATGGGTATAAGGCTGTGTCTCACCACTTTGGGCCAATGTGAACGTCTTTGACCGGGTGCCATCTTTGACCAGGTGCCATCTTTGACCAGGTGCTATCTTTGACCGGCCACCATAAAAAATAAGATTTTAAAGAAATAATTTCTCTTTGATATGTAAGGGATAGAATAAAGAAAATGGCGGTGGTAGTACTGGTGGTTCTATCTGCATATATATCTTCACCTGCCCTAAATAAACCTTTTTCTATCAGGAGGTCAAAAATGGCACCCATGCAGTCAAAGACGTCACCGGGTCAAAGATGGCACCCGGTCAAAGACGTTCACATTGGTCCAAAGTGGTGAGACATGGCCATAATAGTATCCAATAGTACCAACGGCATGGATATGACAATGTCAATGATAACTATTCTTATTTTCCAAACCTCAGAAGTACAGGAGATACGTAATAAAGTTTATCATAAACAGTTGCTATCCCTGCCTTCCGCACAACGCAAGTTTCACCACAAAAATGTCTCAGAGTTTTCAACCCCTCACAGGTTGGCAGCACTGCCAATCACAGAGAAGAGGGGCCTGAATATGTTTGGGCCCCCCAAAATTTGCCAAGACCCTACAATACACACATTATTGGGCCAGTCCGGGAGGACTGGTGGACGAAAGACTGGGTTGAACCCTTGCTTGACCGAACATGACACAAAACGAAAAGGAAGATTTCCCTCCACAACTCACAGAGCGCCATGTGACCAATCTAGAACCAATCCAGGTCAGTGTTTACCAAGATGCATAACTCCCCCGGTGACTCTGTCACCATGGTAGCGAGTTAAACATTTGGCTGGATGAGGATGAGAAAATTTCACCAAAAAAGTGCACCCATAATACACACATTACCTAAATTGTACCCCCCCCCCCCCCCAATGAAGATTTTCTTCCTACGCCTCTGCAGTTACTGCAATGATGTTCTGCTCATAGCTGTTTACCATTTCCAGTGAGCTAAAAAAAGCTAAGCTAAGCTAATTGCTGTTACTCCTGCCTTTTTTGTTAGACATTAATCGGTATGACGTCTTTTTCTGGGCAGTGCAAATGCACGTGGAGCTGCTCCAGTGAGCACCAACCTTTAATAATTCAACTCAAGGTGACTACATCCTAGCTATGCACTATCTTTGGAAGGTTGAAAATGACATGCTGATAGAGGAAAGGACATGACATATAGAACCTATTTAGCTTTTATCAATGACAATGACAATGACAATGACAATGATTTTATTTCTCTAAACCTGCGAGCGGTACATGGGTACATGAGATACATGGGTCCTGGATATATACAAATATGATACAGAAGCATATGTTATAGCATGGGGTATACATGTCGCTGGTTATAGTAACATCCCGAGTAACATAGGCCTACAGTGAAAAAACAAGTTATAAAATGAGTAGTTTGTAATTTTTTCAGGACCATATGTCCACAATAATAATCTAAGGGCAGGCACCAAACATAACTTAAGACTAGATCTGCACAATATCGCCGTCTAATCTACTTTGTACAAACATAGAGGTATCAATCATGACTACATGTAGTTCTAAGAACCACTACCAGAGTGCAGCATAGTCCTACAGTTGCCACCTGGTGTCAAACAGCAGCACCATTAGCATCTAGGTTGCAGGGAACGGCAAGAAGAGACCTCCATCCATGGATCTTCCCGTCAGTTTGCTGCTGTTGTCTATTACCTGGCAGCTAGGGTCTGCAGTAGACTCTACATGTAAACTAACCAGCGTTGTGAGTACCCATAGTAGGTTGTATAAGGGGGTTGAGGGCTAGTGGTATCCGTGGGGGAGTGGACCGGGGAGGCCTCCTCGGGTCCCCGCCTCTGTCAGCCCACAGGCCGTCAACAAAAGACCTGTCAGCCCTCTGAAAGGCCGGGCCACTGACACTGTGTCTGTGACACTGGAGTGTGGGTGTATCAATCCGGTATCAATGTATCATTGCCCTGTCATTTATCCCCCAACTTAGATGCTAAGCAACTGTTATCTTTTATCTGTCCTATAATTAAACAGTAGAGGGAGGGGTCGTAGAGGGTTAGAGAGGTTGGATTAGATTCAATTCAATTTCAATTTCAATTCAATTTTGTTTATTCACATCCTCATGAGAGGTAAAGGAAAGAAAATAAGATACAGAATCAGATTCAGCCGATAGTTACAATGGCATCACTGATGTACAAAGTTATGAGGTTTACAATACACTCTGTGTTCTGCGTAAATCTACATGATAGACACTAATAGTCTGCGAACTCTATATTTGACTAGATAAAATTAATGGAGCTGGCAAGTTATTAGCTATGCAACATTTTTTGATCAGGTAGTATAGGCCAGGTACATCTGGCAGCACCAATACATATATAGAGATTCTCTGTCTTTTTCAGCACCAATGAGCACCAGGTTGACTAGTAAGGGTGCAAAGACAGTGTGATAAAATGAGAATGATAGAGACCCTCAGACTCTGATGGAGAGGCGGGAGGGCACAACTAATAATTACATATAACCTAGTATAGACTATAGTACAATGTATATTATATCTATATTTAATATGCTGTAGGGTCTAACACGTCTAACACACCAACTGTGTAAGGTCCTTTATCATACTAACTAAGAAAAACATTCCATAGGCCTACATATGCCTACTTTCTGAAAATGATATCGATCTACAAAAAAAATCAATTAAAAAAGTAGGAGTATATTATGAAGGAAATCTGACATAGGGGGTCTATCAGGTGGAACTATAAAGAATGCTTGTCTCTTCTTTATGAATACCCATTACATTGTGTTTGTCCAGTTATTTCGCCATGGGGACCGGTCACCCATGCGTGCTGTTCCATCAGATCTTCACACAGAGTCTGCCTGGCCGCAGGGATATGCTCAACTCACCACGGTATGGTACATTCTTGTTACAGTTAATAATAATAAGTGTCCAATTTTGTGTAATTATATGTAAGCAATAGTGGTATATAATTTATGTAACCAAATGTCTGTTATCATAAAGTATTAGCTTTTGTTGACAACAAAAGGGAGGTCATTACTGACCCATGTGTCATAATTATAACGGGCACCTTATAATATAATATAAAGGACACCTAGATCTGGAACATTGTATGAGTAAAAGCTGCATCAAATGGACTTACTTGCCTCGCTGTTGTGACCTCACCTATACCATAAAAGTTGAATATAGAAATGCATTGGGGCCTAACCAAGGGGCCTAAATGTGTATATCTTTATTATTCACCAAAGGAGGCTGTTTTATTCCATTAAAAAAAAATCATTAGCCCAATCAAACGTTTAGAAAAATAATTAAATCAAACTGATGAGCTTTTAATTGGAAATCAACATGGTACACCTGCAAGGCCTACACAATTTCCCATAGTTATGAAGATGCATAAAGTATGACAATGTCTTCTCATAGATCTAACGTTCTCTATTACCTTTGGCGTATTTAACTACTATTTAGGTGGGCATGCGGCAGGCGTACGAGTTGGGTCAGTTCCTGCGATCCTGGTACAATGGGTACCTGAGTGAACGCTACGTCCGACGTGAGGTCAGTCTTCAGATAATATCTGAATGAGTCTTTTCTGTATAAAATCTAACTTTTGTTATGTAATATTTTCAGCAAATATGAGAATAATATGCTGCACTTTGCTTATCACTGAGATGATCCAGCTAGCACTATATATACCGATATTTATATTTGGACATATTATATGGATGCCCTATATGATTTAACCTATGTTTGCATGTGCATTTAATTAAATAGACTCGAAAATAATTATGTATTATGTTACCATAAACACCCCAACACACAATTGAACACAAACAAAGGAAACATGCCAAGATATATATTTACAGATGTTTCACTGACCACTGTTGAAAACCTCAAATCCCTGCAGACTCCAAATCCTTCATTATAAATATTTAATTTGATCAAAATTTTTTCTAGGTGTATGTGGAGAGTACAGATACCGAGCGGACCCTGATGAGTGCGCAGGCTGTCTTGTCGTCTCTCTATGTGCCACACGGGGTGCAGGCCTGGCAGCCCGGCATCTTGTGGCAGCCCGTACCCACCCACCCCTCCACATGGGAAAAGGTAACACCATGTTTATCATGTCTAATTTTTGAATAGGCCTATAATTAATTATGTTTTTTCATATTTGAAAAGACCTTCTTTTATAAATAAGTATCTATATATATATATATCTATACATCTATATTTATATCTATCTATATATCTATATATATATGTTTCTCTCTCTATATATATGTGTATGTATATATATATATATACATATATATACACAGTATAGACCTATACCCGTATAAACCCAGGGCAGGGGGGCGTGGCATCGAACCGCTGGAGGTAGTTCCTCCAGCCCTCCTGGGGGGCGCCAGCGGCGCCCTAGGAGTTCCAGCGGCCGCCGGGAGGTGGCGCCCCGGAGTGACGTCATCCCCAGGCGTGACGTCACCAGCCGCGACGTCGCTTGGCGACTGTTCTATCTGTTGTACGGGGACTAGAAAAGGGCACATCCTTTGAACGGTGGTCAGTCGGCCGGTCAATCTCTTTGTGTACACACCTCCCGCAGAATTTTCAAAATTTCCCGAGGCTTTTCCCGAGGTCTACTTGAGTTTCCAAGCTACCGAGGGCGTCTAAGAAGTTACAATGGGTCGTGTGAAGAAAACCCCCAAGAAGTCGGGCCGGCCGGCCGAACCTGAAGAAGATGTGGGCGGGGCAGCCCAAACGAGGGATCTTCTCGAGAGGACGAGGGCAGCGGTCGCAGAATCCGAGGGCAGATTGGCGAGGGTGGAAGGAGGTTTCTCCCGGTTGGTGTCGATGGTGGAAAAGGTCCAGGAGTCGGTAGAGAAGAGTCTCGAGGGCGGCAGGATTCCCGAGGGCTCGACCAGTCGCCAGAGCAGACCCAGGAGGAGGCGTCAGGAAACACCACCTAGGTCTGAGAGGGACTCATCTGATGACTCGAGGGCTTCGCCAAGGCCCGAGGGCGCTCACCACAAGAGATCCAGAACAAGGTCCAAGTCTAGTAAGCATTCAGAATTTGCCCAGAAGAATTTTCTCGAGAGGGGGGTCAGAATTGATTCCCTCGAGGCCCTGTTGCTTGTAAATGTCAGAACCGTTCTAATCATGTTGAAACAAGGTATTGATGTTGAGGGATTGTTAGCTCACATGGAACTCATTTGTGAGAAAGCCCTGACCAAAGTATACAGGGTCAGTTCCCTGATCTCATATGACAAGTCTGTAAGGGGTAGGGCAGATGAGGGGGGCCCGGAAGTTTTTGGGCAGGTATCAAACAGTGACGTGTTGAGATATTTCTCATATGATAGCACTATCATTTCTTCCAAGGGGGGAAAGAGTACCAAGGTCTCCTCATCCAGGGGAGCTGAAAAGAGACCCTGTTTCAGTTTCAATAAGGCCCAGGGATGTGATTTCCAGGGGTGCAAGTATCAGCATGTGTGTATGTTTTGTCGTAGCTTAACCCATGGCTCAGCAGCATGTAACATGTCTAACCCTAAAGCTGATAAGTAGGGTAGTAAGGGTAGGCCTAGTCTGGAAGGTGTCGTATGTAGTTCCAGCGAGGCTATTACCCATGATTTGTATGGCCATGACAAACCTCCCTTCTCCCTTAACCCTAATTGTCAAGAATTTGTTCCTAGGGGGGGGGGGGGGGAGGTAATTCAATCGTCTAGCCAGCTAGAGGTATCAGACACCACGTATAAAGTATGCCCTGTTTCAACTTTGAATCCTATGTGTGAGGAGTTCATCCCAGGGAAGAGTTTTAGCACTGGTGAAGTTTTTCACCCGTGTGGAGCCTTAGCATTGAACCCTATGGTAGTGTCGAGGTTGGATCCAACCTGTCCACCCTTCACTCCGGGAGCAGTAGCACATGATTTTGCACCTAGGGGAAGGGTTCTTCTATTTACCATTGATGGTAACCGTGATATAGGGGATGTTAGAGTCTTTAGTGATTGCCTAACCGGTACTTGTAATTGTACATTTTTTATTGGCTCTGAAATTACCCAATTAAAACCCTGTAGGTTTGCTGCCTTTATTTCAGGCAGCGGTAATGTTTTTCCTGGCAAGCCCTTAGATGCTGAATACATCTGGGAGGGGGTAAATAGGGGGTTTAAAATTGTTGATGAAAATTGTGATACAGAATACTCCTGTAGCAACTATAAGACTATTTTGGAACCTCAATTCTATTCTGAAATGTGTGATATTATCCGCCAGGAAATAGCTGATGGGTATGTAACAAAGGTTGCTCATCCTCCTAGGTGTGTTCATGCTATGGGGGGGGTGGAAAAATCCAATGGCAAACTCAGACCCATCACTGACTGTTCCATGCCTGCTGGTAAGGCGATAAATAACTTTATGTGTACCACATATGAGCCTTTTTCATATAATTCAGTCTATACGGTAGTGGATCAATTGGATCAAGGTATGTTTATGTCAGTGGTGGATTTGAAGTCCGCCTATAGGTCGGTAGGGGTATATGCTCCACATGCTGAGTTCCAGGGGTTCGCTTGGGATCTGGGCAAGGGTAGAGAATACTATATAAACAATAGGTTGAGCTTTGGCCTCAGGTGCGCTCCTAATATTTTTAATGCCCTGTCTAATTTCATTGTTAAGGTTGCAAAATCCTATGGGGTAGAGAAGGTGGTTAATTACCTTGACGATTTCATTGTATTGGCGAGGTCAGAGGCCGAGTGTTTGCGCCAGAGAAATGTATTAATTGAAGTAATGGAGTTTTTGGGTTTCGGTATATCCTACGGCAAGGTTACCACCCCCAGTCAAAGGACTGTGTTCTTGGGTATCACTATTGACTCTGCGGCTATGGAACTTTCCCTACCCCCGGAAAAAATTGTTAAATTAAAGGATGCCCTCGACGAATGCTTAGGTATGCAATATGTACATAAGAAAAGATTGCAAAAAATAGGTGGGTTAATGTCCTTTTGCTCTCAGGTTGTTAGGGGGGGTAGGACATTTAGCCGCAGGTTATACGATCTATGTGCTAAGGCAAAAACAGGGAGAGCTATTTTCCTTTCTCAGGCTACTAAGGACGATCTACTATGGTGGAGGCAGTTTTGTGATGTTTTCAATTGTCGTGCCCTATTCAGGAGAGAGCTGGTGGATCTACCCATGGTATCAGACGCATCTAAGAGAGGTTTCGGCGCCTGGATGGGTTCTGATTATTTTTACGGCTGTTGGGAAGGCTTTAGGGTTAAGGATATTAGTCCACTGCATGAGGAGGCTGCCCCAGAGATGGACGGTATTAGGGTACATAGAGGTAACATTAATGTTTATGAACTTTGGCCTGTCCTAGTTGGTCTGAAGAGGTGGGGTGTTGCCTTTAAAAATAAGAAGATTAATATAGTTACTGATAATATGCAAGTCCTGGCAATGGTTAATACCGGTAGAAGCAAAAATAAGCTGTGTATGGATTGGCTGAGAGAGCTGTTTTGGACTTGTTTTATTTTTAATATCGAGTTGCACGCTACCTATATAAGGTCTAAGGATAATGTTCTGGCTGATGACCTGTCGAGGTTGCCCTATAAGGGGGTGGTGGATAGGTGTAAAAAGAATTTAGTTGTTTACGGTATGTCTGATTCCCTTTTACAGCAGTGAGACTTCAGGCGCTGCGGACTGCTCAGTGGATCCTAGCTGACCATGGTGTTGCTCCTACTACTAAGGCGACGCGTCTGGTTCAATCAAAAAGGTATATCAAGTTCTGCAAGAAATTTACCCTTCACCCCTACCCTAGCTCAGCCAGCCAGGCTTGCCTTTATGCTACATATTTAGACTCTGTAGGCTTTGCCCCTGTTTCTATTAGGAACTATCTGTCTGGTTTATGGTACCATCAGAAGATGCTTGGATTTCCAGGTTTTGCTGAGGATTTTATATTAAAGCAAACCCTTAATGGTATCGAGAGGAAGTATGACCCCTCCAGGAGGGTCACTAGGTACCCTTTTTCTCCTAATGACTTGTTGAGAATTTTTTCCATGTTAGATATGTCTAATTCTAA
Organism: Harmothoe impar; assembly: GCA_947462335.1. NCBI lineage: Eukaryota > Metazoa > Annelida > Polychaeta > Phyllodocida > Polynoidae > Harmothoe > Harmothoe impar. The sequence goes on along the minus strand of OX381718.1, from coordinate 56,828,647 downwards.
TGATGTTTTGTTCTGGGTTGCAGTCCTGATTGGGTACAGATGCCTTCTCCGAGCCTGCCACCTAACAGCTTCGCAGCACAGTATTGGCGTGAGGCATTTATTAAGGTCGGAAGGGTATATCCGTATTAAAATTGTTTCCAGTAAGACTGACCAGTTTGGCAGAGAGGACGTATATGTTTATCTACAGGACATGCCTGGTACCCCGTGGTGTGTGCGCCCTTTACTTGACCAGTTGTTGGTAGGCGCTAATCCTGGGGACCCCCTGCTATGCCACAGGGTGGGTAATACTGTTTTTCCATTCACTTATGATGAATTATATTCCAGAATCAAGTATTTTGCGTTGGTTTTAGGCTTGCCTGTTGATAGAGTGTCTACCCATTCCCTCAGACATGGCGGCAGTACCATGCTACAGGACCTTGGTATGCCTGTTCAATCTATAATGAGGAAGGGCAATTGGCGCTCAGCGGCTGTGCGGCGGTACCTACATCAATCAGTATCAGAGTTGTCTGTTTTGGAGCAGGTCCCCTGTACTTATCTAGCCTCTTTGTAATCCTTCGGATTAATGTTCCATTGTGTGTGGAGGTTGTTGTTTGGCTGTTATTTAGGTACTATATATTTCCACCACACTAATGTCTCGTGTCTTCTCTTATATTAATATTATATTAATTATATTAATAGCCTATATACCGGTAGCTTATTGTATGGGGATATCCCCAAGTTTCCATGGTAACTTATCTTTCTATTAAGCCTAGCCCGAGTGCTGGCAAGTAGTCTATATTATTATTGTGCTAATAATATCTTCCACCCCACCTAACCCTTTATACACAGTATAGACCTATACCCGTATAAACCCAGGGCAGGGGGGCGTGGCATCGAACCGCTGGAGGTAGTTCCTCCAGCCCTCCTGGGGGGCGCCAGCGGCGCCCTAGGAGTTCCAGCGGCCGCCGGGAGGTGGCGCCCCGGAGTGACGTCATCCCCAGGCGTGACGTCACCAGCCGCGACGTCGCTTGGCGACTGTTCTATCTGTTGTACGGGGACTAGAAAAGGGCACATCCTTTGAACGGTGGTCAGTCGGCCGGTCAATCTCTTTGTGTACACACCTCCCGCAGAATTTTCAAAATTTTTAATTTTTGGGGTAAAGTTCTACTAAATATTGTACTTTGGGATATTTATGATATTTATGATATTTGTGATATTTATGATAATTATTGATGTTCATATTTATTACTGTATAATTCTATTCACCTGTCATCTTAGCTGCTGTGTCTGTTTAGACCTGTGTTAGGCGCTAAAGAATTCTGTTATTGCGATACAGGACCGTGGATTGTCCTAGTCTGCTGTGTTATTTATGGTTATTGTTGGTTATTGGTTATTGTCACTAAAAAGATGAGTGTGACTGCTATTTGTAACTGTGATAGTACTTCAGTGTTAATAAAAATATAGGCTGTTATTTAGGTACTATATATTTCCACCACACTAATGTCTCGTGTCTTCTCTTATATTAATATTATATTAATTATATTAATAGCCTATATACCGGTAGCTTATTGTATGGGGATATCCCCAAGTTTCCATGGTAACTTATCTTTCTATTAAGCCTAGCCCGAGTGCTGGCAAGTAGTCTATATTATTATTGTGCTAATAATATCTTCCACCCCACCTAACCCTTTATATATATATATATATATATACATATATATATATATATATATATATATATATATATATATATATATATATATATATATTTATAATATTATATATCTTCTTTTAAAAAAAAGTTGTATACAACACATAATTAGTTGCAGTATCATCAGTGATCCTTATACATAGTAATTATCATCTGTATTGTATTCAAATGCAAGTGTGAAAAAAAAAAAAAAAATTGTTGTATCTTTCTGTCTCACCCAACTTGAAAAGCTTGACCGTCACTGCAGAGACAATATTGTCAATGATGCCAAGGAAAATACTTTTAATGAACTTCGTCAAAAATACAAGGTATTTATAACGATCACTTAGCATCGTATCAATTTCCTTACTCAGTTTTCTTATTGCTACCTTAGGTTAAATGTATTTTAATAATCCTTTAAAAAGAATATTAGAATGCTGTTCTTTATTAAATAAAGTATAACCATCATAACAACCATCGTGATATTGAAATATTACAGAATTTATCATTCAACTATATTTTCCATATTAGGAAACCTTCGAGGAGATTGAAGAAGGCTCGGGAGCAAAGCTACAGAATTTAGGGATGCTGTGGACTCTTTATGACACGTTTAAATGTGAGGTAGGTAGACACAAGGTTTTTCTGATGAATTTTTTCATATAATAATTATGTTTCCTAAATAGTGATACCCGATAGTTATTATATATTTATCCTATTTTGAAGCTACAAAACACTATGCAAGGTGTCTTTGAGTTAGATTTTAATCTTAAAAGTCTGATTGTATTTGGAAATTGTATTTCTACATGGACAGAAATGACTTGCTTCTTTGGATAACTAACAGATTTGTATTTTGACAGTCAAAAAAAAGAAGATTATGACAGTCAGCCTTGAATCTAATTTATTTTTTATCTATAATTCAACATAGTAAAATAAAAGCCATTTCAAAACAAATTTTGGTTGTTCAGTTCTAGGTCTGTCCATCATATGATTATAATATTCTAATTTATTTTTGTTTGGCCCGAGCAGCATGAACACAACATGACCTGGCCCGGTTGGATGAATGAGCGCCTGCTCCACACGATGGGTGAGATCATCCCGTACCACATCCTGGCCGCCTACAGTCTCAGCCCGGACAGAGGTACCTACCTAATTCAATTATAATTTCAATAGTATTTTGTTCATATCAAGTTCAAAGTGTGATACATTTGTTGAAAATCCAGGTATGAAATACAATAAACAGTTGTGTTAACAGACTTTGCAGAGTCTTCTGATCCTGAATTAACTTTTATAAAAAGGCTGCTACTTGGCGGAAACACCAGATGAATTAAGCCACCTATAATCTATTATATCAATACATTTGTTATAATCCTAGTGTGTTACTCTAGATGCATGCATGTCAATATTGGTGGATTTATTGAGGCTCCATCTAGAGTCTCCTGTGCTAACTATCCAGAACTGAGTTGATTAGAGAGGGAAGCAAAATTAAAATGCGTCCTGTAAACGTAAATATTTGTGTGTATAAATTTCCGAGAATTTGCATTGAGGACTGTGTTGCGTCTATTTTAATTTGTTAATTTTGGAATATTGGAGCTCTGTAACAACGCTGTGCAAATGTTCACGCTGTACATATTTTTAATTTCTGCGGAATCCGAGGAAATATGTACAACGCGAAAATATGTTAAGTTTACAGTAACCATAACTGGGTCAATGCACAGACAGTTAGTGTACTCTCCATTCTGAAATGGGATGGAGGTCCTCAGAAATCAATACTAGATGTATATCACAATCATTTTCTATAGTACCCATAACATAAGATAATAGAGGTTTTGATAAACTGTAATATCTGAAAAGTATATGAGGAAATCATATATGAAGCTTTCAAGATAAATGTGAAATAAATAAAAAAAACACTGTTGTTTTTCTTTTTATGACAGCGGACCTTTTGTCTAAGATGATTGGTGATATGACTGAATACATTCGCGGCACTGCTGATACGGACAGGAAGGCATTGGTTTACTCAGGGGTAAGATTTAGTATTAGTTTGTGCACAGGAAATGGTCTATCATGGGGGGGGGTCCAACTGCAAAGACTCCATCTCTCGGGAAACAGGGGAACTGCAACATTGAGCTGCTATCCCTCCAGCCCAGCATGTCTGAGAAAATGCCATAATACTTTAACCCTTTCCCTGCCGCTTTACTTTTGAAAAATTGTTCCCAACCACCGGGGACATTGCAGATGAATATGTCCTATTAAAACCGGCACTGCACTACAGATAGTGCCCTGGTACTGCATATATGCAGTATCGGTTTTTGGGTACTAAAATACAGTACTGCATATATGCAGTATCGGTTTTACAGTGGTACTGCATATATGCAGTATCAGCAGGGAAAGGGTTAATACTACCACATGTGACAACTAACCAATGATACATCAATATCAAAAAGACTTTCCCCTTTGTGCCTGCTGCATATTTAGATGCATGCAATGTTTGAGAATAGAGAAATCTAGGCTAGTTGACCTGGCATTGGCTGTCCATGAATCCAAAGATTAGACAGTTACTGAGAAGCTAAAGGGTAGGTCCACTGAATCTCAAAAAGGAAATAAATAGAATGACATGCCCTGTATAAACTTGCATATGGAGCTCTGAGGGAGCTTCAGTGCTTGTGGTTGAAATTTCTTTTTAGATTGTCTCTATTTAGCATGCTGCCCCATTGAGGCCTGCAGTAACTAGTTCCCCAAACTGCCATAGATGGCACCATTGTACATGAATTGGGATCTCACCACTTAATATCCAGTTTGGTCCTGAACCAGACTGAGTTATGCATGAGGCTAACACCAGGGGGAGAGGCAATTCCGCCCTCCTCTAGGTCTATCATAAAAATAATAATTATATTCCTTTGCATTGGATCTTTATGGAAAATATGGCTTCTGCACAAGATATATAACAATAAATTTGTTCCATTCTATGGAATTAGATGAAGGAATGTCCTTGCTATAAAGCAGCGAGATGATATCTATAATTTTAATGCCGGTCCCTCCTTTGATAGTATTAAGCAAATTTTTTAAGAAGAAAGGAAAAAGAAATAGGAAAATATTATCTGTAGCATGCCTTATACTAACCTTTTACAACTGATATAATATGAATATATATATTTATATATATATATATATATATATATATATATATATATATATATATATATATATATATATATATATAAACTAAGTATAAGTGTGAAAATTGCTTGTCTTTCAGCATGATACAAATATCCTTTGTATGTTATGTGCCTTGGGGGTATACAACCTTCGTATGGCTTCCTACTCGACGGCAATCATGATCGAGCTCCACTACGGGAACTGGACGGATCATATCCATGAGGACAAAGAGCCCTATGACAATGGTGATGATGGCCAGTGGCTGCAGTCGGTCAGTGGGGACAACCGGAAAAGAGTCACACGCAGTGAATATCTCTACAATCTTAACCCGGAATCTAACAATGACACTATTAATTCAAACGAAACAACATCATTGCCAATGACATCATCAGCAGCAACAACATCATCAGTAGCAACAACATCAGCAACAACAAATGCAGATGACAGCATCAGTACGGAACATCCAAGCGTAGAAAGTAATCATAATAGTACATCTAAGCCTCGGTGGTTTGTACAAATTTGGTTACGGAATGAGACTCATCGAGGTCCCTACAAACTTACAATACCAGGTATGTACAGATGTACACCAGGGAGGTAATACTATCTGTAAGTGGGATTACTACTGACGTTTTATTAATCAAATGTATTAAATATAAGGATGATGTAAATTGCATAATGCATATGATAATACTGCACAAAAAGCTTTGTTAAATTCAAAATTAGGCCACACCAAAATAAAAAATTGGTCTGCAGATTAACCACACCATATTTTCCTAAATTCGAATAATTTCTTTTGAAAAAAAGTGTCTACGGAGAGGGCCCGCACCATTACTTTGGAAATTGCATTTTTTCTAATCGGGAGCCACGAAATAAAAAAAGAGACAATTTTGCCTTTAAAAAAAGTAAAAACATTTGCCCGCTCCAGTGATTCAAGGTTGAAATCCATAGACAAAAAAAATGGGGAAAAAATCAAAGGGAAATCGCCCTACCGCAAAATCTGTAGACCAACTTTTTCATTTGGTGTGGCCTTATGTTAATTTTTGTAATTTTACAGAGTAAATACAACAAAACCAGAGTTCCAACTTGGATTTATAGACTTATTTTAATTTTATTAGATATTTGAACTTACAGGATCGGCTATTTATAGCCTTTATCAGGGTTGTTAATTGAAACTTGCTCCTTAATTTTCTACAAATCTCTTATTGATTATTCCTACAGGTTGTACATCAGACTGTCTGTGGGAGAGGTTTGTAGAGCTGACACTACCAGCAGTGAATGACTTACATCAAAACCTGAGCTACTGCAGCATGGGCAGGAAGAAAATGGGGCACTATCACAAATGTAAGTAGGAGTCTGTAGACTTAGAAATAAGTAGAAAAATGCCTATGTCCATTGATACTGTCTCTGACTTATTTCACGAGTGGACGCTGGGGCAATATTCCATAAAGCCGTAGGCTGAGTGCGATATGCCAAGCCCCCACGGGTTGGCATTTGTGTTTTGGCATCTTTTTATTTGAAGCCATTTAGTGAAGGAATGACAACTTTTTCTTAGCCCATTGAATACGGCCACATTGTATCCAAGGGGGGCATTGAATACGGCATAGTAAACCTTGCATTTCCAAAAGTTTAATCATAATTTACATGGCTATTCTTATTCTTGTTATTGACCGGCCCCATCGCTATGGGTACGGTCTATATGAAGCGGAGTGAACCCGCTGTAAGCACAGAGAGAGAAAAAGCGCACCATTGACTTAACCCTGAGACCGCGAACCGTAGGCACAGTACAGCCTGCACAGCGGCAGAGCCAGTGGTGCGTGACCTGGCTGCAGTGTGGGGGTGTTCGCTAAATCTAGGTTAGAATTTGGTGGATTTGTACCTGGCTGGGGTGCATAGTATGGACGGAAGGCACATTCGTAAACTCATTTATGCATCATGCTTTCTTACACTAACCCTTTAAGGGTGGCACACTGCTTCAACTACACAGTGATGCATTTGTGCACCATGACTCCTGAAGACTAAACCTTTAAGGACAGCACAATGCTTCACCTACACAGTGATACATTTGTGCATCATGACTCCTGAAGACTAACCCTTTGTGCATCATGACTTCTTTAACCCTTTAAGGACAGCACACTGCTGCAACTACACAGTGATACATTCATGCATCATGACTTCTTTAACCCTTTAAGGACAGCACACTGCTGCAACTACACAGTGATGCATGAATGCATCATGACTTCGGTGAACTAACCCTTTAAGCATGGCACACTGCTTTAACCACACAGTGATACATTCATGCATCATGACTTCTCTACAGTAACCCTTTAAGGCCAGCACACTCCTTCAGCTACACAGTGATACACTCATGCATCAATACTTCTCTACACTAACCCTTTAAGGATAGCATACTGCTTCAACTACACAGTGATGCATGAATGCATCATGACTTCTCTACACTAGCCCTTTAAGGACAGCATACTGCTGCAACTACACAGTGATACATTCATGCATCATGACTTCTTTAACACTTTAAGGACAACACACTGCTGCAACTACACAGTGATGCATTCATGCATCATGACTTCTATGAACCAACCCTTTAAGGATGGCACACTGCTTCAACTACACAGTGATACATTCATTGATCATGACTTCTCCACACTAACCCTTTAAGGACAACACACTGCTGTAACTACACAGTGATGCATTCATGCATCATGACCTTTTTGAACTAACCGTTCAAGGATGACACACTGCTTCAGCTACACAGTGATGCATGAATGCATCATGACTTCTGTGAAACAACCCTTTAAAGATGGCACACTGCTTCAACTACACAGTGATACATTCATGGGTCATGACTTCTCTACACTACCCCTTTAAGGCCAGCACACTCCTTCAGCTACACAGTGATACACTCATGGATCATGACTTCTCTACACTAACCCTTTAAGGACAACACACTGCTGTAACTACACAGTGATGCATTCATGCATTATGACTTGTGTGAACTAACCCTTTAAGGATGGCACACTGCTTAAACTACACAGTGATACATTCATGCATCATGGCTTCTCTAGACTAACCCTTTAAGGCCAGCACACTGCTGCAGCTACACAGTGATACATTCATGCATCACGACTTCTCTACACTAACCCTTTAAGGACAGCACACTGCTTTAACTACACAGTGATGCGTGAATGCATCATGACTTCTTTTCACTAACCCTTTAAGGACAGCACACTGCTGCAACTACACAGTGATGCATAAATGTATCATGGCTTCTGTATACCATCAAACACACACAAAATCCTTTTTTTTTTAAATCCTTAATAAAAGCCGGTCACCACACCTATGGTGTGCAAATCCTAGATCAAAACCATTGCATCCTCGTGGTACCAGTAGTTCAATTGAAATACGAATCTATCAGTTTGTAAAAGATTAAATGATGTTTTGAAAGGCAAAAATGCAAAAAGTTAAAACATAAGGGAGATATCAATTTGCATGAAATCTATGCATTCTTTCTTTGCCAAACAGTATGATATGTTAAAGGTGCTGAAGCTTTGACAACATGTGTATCCTGTTTGCAGTATGGCGTGTGATGTTTGTGACGGTTGGAGCGGGCGGGGTTGTCATGTTGGCAGTGGTCGTGTTTAGCGCCATCTGCCTGTATCAACACCGTAAACGACGACAACGACTACAGGCCATCTACCGGCAGCTTAACACAGAGGACATCCCAATGTCAGATACCAGCTAGTCACCTTTTCTTTTATATATACATTTTGTTGCTATAAGCTCAAAGCTTACGACCTAAGTCTCCACTTTGAATAATATGAGAGGTTGAATTATCAAAGCAAATCTGTAGCATGTGATTTCTGAACTGTTCACTGGGGAAGCAATGCTGCTAAATAAGAATTTTGTTGCATTGGTATTGAGAATTTCCCTTAAAAAGAATCAGGAGGAACATGAAGTCACTATGAATTGCTGTTGTAGACAATTTTATTTTTTCACATTATTTTCATTTGAGCGAAATCATCAAATCACCTGAAAATGTTATTTTTATGCACTTCATAGTGGTCATTTTTCGAGACTTTATTGATAATGAAATGTTGTATGTTCAAGTGTTGAACCTACAGGTTGATTTTACCGGCATTGGTCTTTGCCAAGACTATAGTAGATATTTTAATAACGTAAGTAGTTATCTATTTTGCCCCTTCATTTCCTGTCGCCCTTCAAAACCAGAGAGATATAATGTGTATAACATTATTTTATACAGTATTTGTCAATTTCAATAATTTGTTGTGATTGGAATCATGAGAGATGTGCACACTTTGCTATAATCTTTCTTTTTATTTTAAGATGTGTCTCTTTTTGAGCACATAAGTACTGACATATATTTCCGATGGTAATTCAAAGAATTACTTAGATCTTATTATTAGAAAATAATCATTGAACCTGTAAGCATTCCGGTCCAGATATACCATGCGATGGCAATTGTCAAGCACAGTTTCTTTTATTGAATAGAGCATGAATTTAGAATGGGTGTTAGAAATATACTCGTTACAATAATTTCTTATTAAGCAGTCCATATCTTGATACAAGTTTACAACGAATTTCATGAAGTGCAACGTACGGATCTGCTAACATTTCTATGTATTTCATACGTTAACTTCAATGTGAGACGGTCGTAAAGGAAGTAGCACAGTCTTTGCGAAAACGTTTTCATCCCACAGGACATTTGGTCCTGCAGATTTTCAATGTTGCAGGACAGGCTACATTTTTGAAGGACCGGCTAGCAATGTATTTGATGATATATATGTATTTTTAACTATAAATTGTATTGGGGCTTTATATTTGTAACAATTTATGGCCAAATCAGGATAAATACATTGCTTTACACAGTATATTGACAAACATATTTCAGGTTAAGAAACCCAACTAAATTATTTACGTTCAGAAAAGCCCCACATGTGACTGGACATTCGGTCCTGCTACACTTGTCAATATGCAGGACCGGTGGCATTTTAGCAGGACATTGCCACTGTCCTGCAGGTTTTCGCAAAGACTGGTAGCACAATGTAAGTTTATAATGAGACATAGTGCCAATATAAACGTCATATTCCTTTCTGCCAGAAATTTACAGGCGTAGCGATTAATTGTTACAACATTCATCTAAGTGATGTGATGTAGGTTGTATTAATGAATATTGATGAATTTTATCTGTCATACCTCGCCATTTTAACCTTTGTCAAATGACAGCATTTGTAAATAGGCGGTTGTGCAGCTCAAAACATGCTATACACAACATATACATGTATTGGGATAGATTAGAGAAAGGTGCAAACGTTATGTACTGAGATTATATAAATCTATATATATGATCTGATAAGTTGTTATCTAGTCCCAAATTGGTTCAGTGGAAATGTTAAGGCAGCAAAATATCTAAGCCGACTGCCCACAGCTCACAACCGACTGCTGAACAGGAATGCTGTAAATTCCTCTGTATAACCTGCGTATAAAAATTGATAAGGCCAAATTAAAAAAAAAGGTTTGTTTCACAGGTAACATGGGATGAAACTATAGGGTCAGTAGGTCGGATTTTTTTCTTTTTGTTTTTAGCCAGCCCCTCTACATACTGCAAAATTTCCAAAAACGTGTAAAGATGTGAAGATTTCTTCAAAATTGCATACATTTGCATGTATCATACTGCATTTCTAAATCACATTATGTAATAATGATGAAAATAGTAGCTAGTCTCCTTGTAAACCTAAAATTTACCAAAACAAGTGTAGAAGTATAAAAATGTCTTCAAAATTGCATACAAAATGTAGGTTCGACCCTATTTTGATAGGGTAGGTCGGGTGACCTGAAACTAACCTTTTTTTTGCCTAATATAGTACTGTAGGACATCTAAAATACCTTGTATGAGCCGCACCTTTTACAGGTGTGTTTGGTCTTAAATATAAGTCTGACTTGCATACTACAAGTCGTGGCTTCTACGCGAGAATTTACGGTACTATTTAAATGCTTTTTTAAAATGCATGAATGGACAGATTTCCAATCTGTTCATACATAATTTAGGCTTGCTGTATGTTTTTCAATGTGAATATGTTCCGCTTAGCCTGTGAAGTAGCTAGTCATCCATAGGTCCCATAGGCAGGCCATTAGAAAATGATATTACCTTACCCCAGAAGGGTACGAGATACTGGCGATAGTCCTGTATTAAAGTCCCATGTTTTACCGGACCGGATATAAGCGCCGGGGCGCTCTTCAATTTGGCAGGGTTCTTACCCAGGCGCTTATACAAGACAGGCGCTTATTCAAGGTCACGTTTTTAGTGCTTAAGAATCATTTGGAGACCTCTATAGGCCTACCCCCGGCGCTTATTCAAGACCGGTGCTCTTTCAAGACCAGGCGCTTTATTGCGACGGTATGGTAAATCATAATTAGTGCTAAGCAGATACTTTTATGAGTAACAGAGGATTTGAAAAGTTGCTAAAATTAGTATTTTAACATATTTACCCCATTTATTCATAACCTTGTAATGTGATGAGCACAGCCTCATGTCTTAAAACATGATAAATTACTTGTTTTATGTTTTATATGCTGACCTTTTAGCAATGCAAATTATTCCATCCGATGAAGCCGACAAAGATATCTTCCATCTTGAGAAGCCACACGAAATCCGTCTAATCAGAAAAGGCATGTTTTACTGTATTTCATGAATTTATACCCAAGATGTTCAATTATCCTGAACCAAAGCGTCCATATCTTGCCATATTGCAATACATATTTCTTTCTACACATCATACTGTAATGTAACAGTGAGGAAATCATTTTCTTTATGGAAAATAGAGGTGTGGTATCTGCTCAGAAGGTTATTCATTTCTACTAAAGTCCAAAGTCCACGGCGACAGATCGTGTGTTAAAACAGTATCGCCCCTCTGCCGCCGCAATTTAGCTGTATCGGCTCTCTGCCGCCCCCATTTCGCCTCTGTTTCGCTGTGGACACGGGTGAAAAAGCAGCAAAATAAAGGCGGCAGAGGCGCGATACAGCAAAATAGCAGTGAAATAGCGGCAGCAGAGGCACGATACTGTTTTAACGCAGGATCCTATCGCCGTGGACTTTGGGCCATCTAAAGAGTCTTTTATCGGGAGCTATTTGGTTGGTGTCTGTTATATGAATATAATCAAAACGGCTATTGACAGTTTGAACTGTCAATAGTGGAAAATATTTCCACTATTGACAGTTCACACTGTCAACAGTGGAAATTATTCTTGTTATTGACAGTTCCTCATGCGAACTGTCAATAGTGGAATATTTCTGCCTTATTGACAGTTCCCACTGACATTACAGTCAAAACGTGTTTTTTTTGTGGCAAAATAGTTTTTTTCACCAAAAGTCTTTTTTCGACAAAAGTTTTTTTTCACCAAAAGTGATTTTGGCCACAGAGTCTGTTTTGCCCTTCAAATCGTTTTTGCCCTCGAAATCGTTTTTGCACCCTGAATCGGTTTTGCACCCAAAATCGGTTTTCCATCAAAATCGATTTCCATCTAAAACGATTTTTCCATCAAAATCGATTTTTCCATCAAAATCGTTTTTTCCATCAAAATCGTTTTTCCCATCAAAATCGATTTTCCATCAAATTCGATTTTTCCATCAAAATCGATTTTTCCATCAAAATCGATTTTTCCAAATAAAATCGATTTTTCCATCAAAATCGACTTTTCCATCAAAATCGACTTTTCCATCAAAATCGTTCTCAGGTTTGTGGCAGTAATGGTAAGGAACTGTCAATAAGAGAAGAAATTCCCACTATTGACAGTTCGCTGAAGAACTGTCAATAACAGTACAATTTATCACTATTGACAGTTTGAATTGTCCATAAGAGAGAAATATCCCACTATTGACAGTTTGAACTGTCAATAAGAGGAATGTTTTCCACTATTGACAGTTTGAACTGTCAATAGCTAGATCAAGGTGGGCCGGCTATTGACAGTGCAAACTGTCAATAGTAGAAATCAATCGTCTTATTGACAGTTCCAACTGTCAATTACAGAATAAGATTCCCTTATTGACAGTTCCAACTGTCAATACCAGGATATGATTCTCTTATTGACAGTTCACACTGGCAATAACAGATTAATTTTCTCTTATTGACAGTTCCTTTTTGGAACTGTCAATAAGAGAATCCCTTTTCCCTTATTGACAGTTCAAACTGTCAATAAGGGAATTATATCCTGCTATTGACAGTTCGAACTGTCAATAAGGGAATCTTATTCGGCCATTGACAGTTCGAACTGTCAATAGTCACGGCCGAATATAATATTGCTTAAAATGTTCTAATCTACAGTGTATACATATACATTATATTTCACTGTTAAGTTGCAAACTATGACACATGTGCATGCCTAGTCAGGTGGTTAGGGATATATCCAGAGGGGCCACCCCGATTGACAGGTTCTATTTGTGTCAACTAGGCCCCTTTCCCTTTTTTAATTTCTACGCCGCCGGTGGATCAGGAAAATAATTGGGGTACACCTACATTTAATAGAACTTTACAGTTATTGCTGTGAGAAATATGTGTCAAATAAACGGATTACATGCAACTCGTTTTGTGTTTTTCTATAGCCCGGGCTCCACTAGGGCGACACCGTCACCTGCGAAACATGGCGATCTATTGTTCTTACATAGTTTGCTTCATTTTGCTTCACTTTGATCCATTTTGCTTCAATTGGCAGGAGTGTCACCCTGATTGTTGCCCTGTTCCTGGTGACACTCAGGGTGACACCTCAGCGAAATGTAGTGAATTGAAGCGAAATGTGCCAGAACAAAAGTTGTGTCTGTTACTCCACTAGTATTGGGGACATGTCCTGGTCTCAGTGAGGGTAATCCCGCAGAAAACTGAGAGTCATATACGATTCTGGTCAGAAGTGAATACTGCAGGGGCACTGAATGGTCCATAATTAAGTTGAAAATGATGCCAATATTATGAAAACTTGTACACATGCTGCTGAATGTCTGCCAATTTCAATCAAATAAAAGGAAAGGGATTCTCAGTGAGTTTACCTTTTTTTCAAAGGCTACATAAGGGATCAGTGAAAATGCAAATTATTCAGTGCAAATTCGGGCGAAATTCAGGTGGTTTTACGCTACAGACCAGTGCTCAAATTTTCCGTGGTCAGCAGTTAATTTTTGTTGGAAATGTTTTGTAGGAAAGATGTATCTTTTAGGTCAAGGGTGATTTTCAGAAATTGTAAATGTCCTGGTACACGTGCCTGGTAGCTGTTATTGCGTTTTCCGCTATATCAAAATATACAGTAGAAGGATTTCCTTCACTGAGACCTCCTTTCAGCTACTAATACACTATTCTGATACCAGGGGCAGCACTGAGTCATGTTATATGGTTATACAGCAGTTCCAAATACACACACCAGAGGGCAATGGTAGTGGGACTGTTGGGCGCTATTCACCTCTGTGTGCAAAATGCCAATCTTGGGTTAGGGAGTGTTCATTTATTAATTACAGGGGGGTGGTGAGATGATTAACACCCCCCCCCCCCATTGAGAGCACTTGGCATTGGAATGTTTCGCCCCCCCTCGCTGAAGGCCCCTTAAATCTTTCGCCTCACCCCCTTCGAACTATAGTAACGCTTGGGCGTTTTTCCTTAAAAGGGGCATACTCTTTTATACCTACCCTCAAGGGTGGGGGGGGGCAGAATTTCTCATTTGTAGGTCTATTATGTGCCTCTACATGGGTCCTCACAGTTTTGACTGTGTCGCCGTGTCGATTTTTAGCAACAGGACCGTGTCACTGCGTCGATTTTTATGTATATAGAACATACTAGGGCCTTATAAAGATGTTTGTGTCCGTCGATTTTTAAAAGGGCCGTGTCGCCCGTGTCGATTTTTAAAAGGGCCGTGTCGCCGTGTCGCCCGTGTCGAATTTTACCCCATGTAGAGGCACTATTATATTATATGTTGATCTATTAAAAATAATACAGCTCAATTAATTCTAATCTATGTGAAATGGTGGATAACTCGTCAGCACTGCATTGTTGGGCACCCTCTAATAATGATCGGGGCCGGACTCCCATTTGAGAGTCAATGTCATTCTCCTTCTTTTCTCTGTGCACCATGATGACAAAGGGCCATCGTGCATTGCGGCACTCTGCCGGCCCGTTAAAGGGAATAGCTGGTTCCTACACAGAAGCCGCCTGGCGGCAAAAATCGAAGCTCATGAAAAGTATTCTTAAAACTGTATTCATATTCCTATATAGACCACTTTCCCAACTATTTGTATTTGTTATTTTGACAGTATGCCTCCATTGTTCACATATATTCACTGCTAGGACACCCATAGGATCCTATAGTTAAGGCAAAAGAAATATTTTCCCCAAATTCATGTCTTTCTCATTTTATCCGTGACCTCCTGTTTTATTGGTCCTAAAATGTTTGTATAAATGTCCATTATACATTCCCAAGGTTTAGTTGCAATATCAATAGAAGAAGGGGATTGTATAAATCCATGACAGACAATGTGAAAATGCTGTTTTCCTATTCATTTCTATAGTTAAGGTACTCCTTTGCTCAAATGGCCGTATCATAAAAGTTAGTACCGTGACATGGCCATTTCTTTTGATTTTCTGTTAGATAATAAATCAAACTAACATAATCCTGAGTTATATGCAAAATTCAATAGAACATCAGTAATCCGGCGACAAGTTGCGAGTCCCTTTAAGGGCTGCACAGTGCTGTGCAATGCCCTATGCCTCGAATCATGACGATCGACCTTTTGCAAGTGTATCTACTCCGTAGGGTCGGCACCAAGAACCAATGCAACCCTGGTGAGTAGACTTTCCATATAGATGCATCCATACACCATAACGAGCAAGCTCACAATGATACATTTATACACACGAAAGCACTATATATGCGGCTTTTAATCCATTAATTACGCATGTCGCTAAATAATGACATTAGTTTACATGATGAATGAATGCAGCCCTGGCGAATAACTCATCAGTGCTGCATTGGTACAAGATGCCGACCCTTCGCGAGTGTCTCAACCTCATAGGGCCGGCATGATGCATGAATGCAGCACTGGTGATTTACTCGCCAGGGCTGCATTCATTCATCATGACGACCAAGGGTATGATGCATTAAGCTAGGCATCATCCTGTCATTAAAGGGTTAAAGGGTTAAAACACGTAAAACAAGGGTGTCCAGTGTGTCTGGATACAGCTGGGGGCGTGAAGGAAGACCCACAATGGTGGCCACAGTGTGTGGGGTGTAGATAGCATCAGGCAGGGGGAAAGGGTGCCCCAGGGCAGGGGCAGGGGGACAGAGGGGGCACTTAACACAGGCCTCAGAAAGAAGAACCAAGATAAGGGGCTTAGTAACACTTAGTGGTATTTAGACAGGATAATGAGATAGGTGGGGGAAGATAGAGGGAGAGAGAATCCAAATGAAATAAGTACTAACGGCTATCCATCATTCTACGGAATAGTTTTGTTTCCGCTCCTGTTCTCATTGCTGCACCGGAACTATCTTACACTGATATTCCTAGGCTCCCAATACGACCAATCTCTCAGTCACTAGTGCCTAACTTAGTTAGTCATTTTTTTTGGCTCCCTATACGACTAACCTAAGTAAGTTATTATTGTCAGGTTGGTCAGTACTGACCAACCCACCTTACAGGTAGCCCCTACTAGTGGTATACAAATACAGCACACCAATGATGAACCTAGGTTAGCCACTACTGACTGACCCCTCAGTCATTTTTGAATATAACTTTGCCATTATGACTGACACACATAATGACGAACCTAGGATAGTCTGTACTGACTAACCCTTTCAATCTATGGATTTTCAGTGTAGAGGTGGAGATGCTGAACTGTTGAAAATGCAACCATACATTTCGTAGAATTGTATGCACATAGAATAACTACTACTTAATTTACCCCCCCCCCCCTCCTTACTCCCGCAATGTATGCCCCGATCTCTGCAAAAAATGCAGTATATTCGCATTCTCAATATAAAGTACACAAATACCATAATTCAGAAATCATGAGGTGCATATGCCTGACAAAAAAGAAAAGAAAAACTTTCTTTCTTCAGGGTAGACTATACTGCTATAGATTACTGATGTTCGGATGACTATACCATTTTTACTAATTATACCTGTGCCCATGCTCCCCCTTTAACATCTTCGTTTCCGGAGACAGAGTGCACTTGGTGTGAGTGCGTGCTATATGTGTCTCAGATTGGTAAGTCAGTCTTGTATAAAGTATACACCAACAAACAAAGACACTTGTGTCCTAAGTGACCACCTATAGTGTGCCTTACCCTTCACCAACCCCCCCCCCCCCCACCTTAACTCTTTAAGAACAGTTATGTGTTATGCTCCATGTCTTCTGTATTCCCTGTGTTCTCCAGATACCAGCTCAGGCAGAGCCTGTGTCCCAGATTAGGGAGCAAATATTGTAAATGGCTTGTAACTGGACAATACTCATATCACCTGGTCTGGGATAGGGTAGTGGTTAGCACTGTGGACTCATAATGTAGAGTGTCTGAGTTCAATTCTCTTCTATGCAATGCATGGTAATCAAATTCATAAGTAAAATCATTGTGGAAACAGAAACAAAAATTTTGAAATATGTATTTAAAGAACATACACTTATTTGGCCTGGGATTTGAACTTGGGCTCCCAGCATCTTGAGTCCAATATGCTAACCACTACCCCATACTGGACAGATGACATATGAAATGTCTACCTACAACCCATTACCAGTACACTCACTCTGTTTGCACCCTAATCTCGGACACGAGATTTGGCTGAGCTGGTCCTTGCAGAGTAAAGGTTTATGATTTCTACCAGTGGTCCAAAAGGTGGCGCCACTGTATCTCGCTAGTGCGGAATAGGATCGGGATGTTATACACCAATACAGTATCGACAGCTATTGCTCTGAGACACGGTGCGGTACTTAAAGGGTAACCCATACCCACCTCTTTCCAGGAAAAAGCCACACATTTAATGATCTATACTTTGATGAGTTTCCATCAAAGCATTCACATCATACACCATGATGATTGTATATACATATTATGCTCAAGGTATAGATCAATAAATGTGTGGCTTTTTCCCTGGAAAGAGGTGGGTATAGACTATCCTTAAAGGGTTAACCTCTCTACCTCCTGTACCCCCTGAGGTAATAAGGGAGAGCTCCATCCCAGGGGAGAGGGGGGGGAGGGGTAACCCCTTAGGGTGGACAACAGTAACGGATGTTATTATCAGGTATTATTGGCCAGACAAGCCCACAGGGGAAGGGAAGACTGTACACAAAAATACACAGGACAAGAGTTTGTGGTTCTCTCCCTATTTGGGGTTACATCGACAGGTCCAGGCGTATTCCAAATACTGGGCCTGAACATGGAATAATTTGGCCCATAGGATATGAAATCAGTTTCCATTTTGGTTTGTTCAGAACTCATTATTGGTTGCCTATTGTCATTAATATCGATAAGGGATCCAAGGACAATGAGCATTCATTTTCTTGCACATGAAATGCTGTTTCCCCATCCTGTTATGTATAAATAAATACACGATTTCACTGAACAGAATGTTTATGTGATATGCATCACTTGCATTGTAGTCCAGAGGAATTCAAGCTATTTTACCAGTTTTGTTCAGAATAAAACAAGACATTTATCAAACTCAATATTATCATAATGTTACAAAGATGATACTGCAAATCTCAGCCTAAACGTTCAATAAGAAATTGCAAACCTCAAAACTAACAATGGCTCTTTTAGGAGCATTGATCTGAAAAACTTCGAGTGTATCAAAGAATTTACTGCCAATAAGATAACCAACAACAACAACAACCACAACTAACGTCTCCCCTCCTTTCTGGGAGTGTTGAATTCAGCTTAAAAGTGAACGTAATGGCTGTCCTATGGGACAGTTACCTCAATATTCTCCTAAACATGGAATAAAAGAGGTCACCATTACGTTAAATAGATTGATGGGACCTGCCTCTGGTACACAGAGATGGAGGTAAGGTCAGGCCAATCACAATCACAGACAAAACCTGCTACACACATAAGTGGCTACTTTAGTGTCTGACACTCGGCCCGGAGAGTGATGAAAGTTGTCAAATTAGGAGAAGTATATAGTAACCAGCTGGTGATCATATGAATGCGCATGCGTGAAACATGTCAATGCCAATGCCCCATCTTCATAATTCTCAGTGTTTAGGCCAAAAAAAATAAAAGGTGTGTATCAGGTTACATGGTCTGAAAATCTAGGGTAGGTAGGTCGGATTTTTTTTTTTTTAAGATTTTTAATTTTTAATTTGTCCTGAAAAGTACCCAGAAATCGACTCACGAACTTCAATGCTGACTCACCGATGACCGCCTAGACTCGTGAACAATCAGATTCACCCTTAAATAGCCCCAAGATGACCTAAAATATAAACATTTTTTCAAAATTGCATAAAAATTTCTAGGGTCGGCCCTGTTTTACTAGGTAGGGTCGGGTACGGGTAACCTGAAACACACCTTTTTTTTATTTGGCCTTAGTTCTATACAACTGTCACTAATTGTTGTTGTGAGTACATGTAGTGGTCCATGATTGTAGAAGCTTACACGTCTTGAAAACTCATGTGGACCAAGGGAAAACTCCCTTTTAAATATTATGTTCCTTGATCAAAGCCTATATAGCAAGCATTTGTCCATATGAATTGCAGTTTAAAATGATTGTCATGTCTTTCCAACAGTTTATATTGTCATGCTATGCTAAACTATAACTAATACAAACAAATATGATATCTAAATGCATGGAATTCATTACCAGATGAAATGACTTGATCAGTGCGCGTTGTAAACAATCAAAATAACACTACAGTCAAGAGTTTCTGTCTCCAGCGGTGATCCTCACCTTAAAACCTCTCAAAATAAGAATAACAATTGTCCAAATATGGAATGATTATCTATAGGATGAATCTTTAACAAAAGGCGTACAGGATGAACAAGAAACACACCCCTTAAATACAATGGCAAATCTATCTGCTCAAATCTGGATATTTCCAGGTAGATTGTGTGTATAACAGATGTGTAATAGCTTGCTTATCAGCAACATTATACATGTAGTTGTCATAGGCCTATATGTATATGATGAAAGCATCTATGATAAGCCAATCTCATTCTTTGTTAACTTATATGCAACGGGCTAGACATCAGTCTAACAGTAGAACTAGAAGCATATGTTTGGAGATTACCACCAACGTGTCCAATACTAATTACCATTACTTGCTATGAAAATGGCCATGATTCTGTTCCATGTGCTTGGTGAGGCCAAAAAAAAAAGGTTTGTTTCAGGTCACCAGACCGACCCTATCTAAACAGGGCCGACCCTACGTTTTTTTATGCAATTTTGAAGAAATTTATATATTTTCAGACTTTTTTGGGGTCAATTTTAGGTTTACAAAATTTTGGAAAAATATCTCTCCATTTTTACACTTTTTCGGGTCAATTTTAGAGGGGAAGTAAAAAAAAAAAAAACAGGAAAAAAATAAAATCCGACCTACCGACCCTAGAGTTTCTTCCCATGTTACCTGAAAACAAAACTTTTTATTTTATTTGGCCTGATGAACACACAGATGTCCATGTCTATATTATAGTTCTGCCTGCCGCCACCCCTGTAGTGGTGGCGCGCTGATCGTATACGGCGCTATGTTGAGGAGGATGCCCTGGAGGTAAAAGACTTGTACTGATGGTGGTAGACCCCCCCTCCTCCTCCCCCCCCCCCCCCCCACCTCACCTCCCTCCAGCCAGGTGATAGTCACTCACCCAGGTAGTTAGTCAGTCACAAGGTTGGTCAGCCACTCAGGCAGTCAGTCAGTCAGTTGCCACAGGCCCAAAACCTACTTATGTTATATAGTGATGGCCTCACATATAGATATATACCTGACCACTAGACACTGACAGGAGGGGATGGATGAATGGACGTATGGACACTCTATGTCATAGGTATAACCACATAGGTTGTTACCTGGCATCGATCTTATTGAAACACAACTGCAAGTGAAACTGCTCGCGGCAAAATCAAAGCTTACTTAATGCTCAACATTAATACCTGCTGGAGATCATCACCATCGTCATCATCATCATCATCATCATCATCATCATCATCATCATTGGGCTAGCACCTGACATGGCACCAGTGTTATATAAAGGCACTGATGTGAATGGAAACTTCTCTACCCACAGGAGATATTGACCACTGTATGGTGCGATACTAACTGTTTTACTATATCACTGATATCTGTATATCACTGACCATTCAGTTCTAATACCACCCTGGAGGATCTGACCAAGGAGACTCCAATAATGTACACTTCTAGCCCTTGTGGATTAACTATGGGCACCCTGGAGGAGGACTCATAGGCTGCTAGGAGGACATAGGTGCATGGCAAGGTGAATGCTATTGTTGTCATGGACTATTCTCATGAGCTCTACCTTAGCAAGTGACCACTTTGGTCACCACCACCACCGACTGTTAGCATACTCTGGGACCCTGTGCGCTTTAACACTGTACCCTGGAGGAAGGGAGCAAGCCACCACAGGATGACACCTGGCACTAGGAGCTGTGTATATGCACCAGTCTTCCACTTGTCATATAAGGTAGTAGCATTGTCCTTAAGGTCTGTGCTACTGGAGGGGTGAGTGGCAGGATAGAGGTAGTGGTTGGCAGTTCAGGTACCTTCAGTCCTCCTGGGTACAAGGCATTACACTCCTCCTGGGCTAGACTATAGCCTACACTTGAAGAAAGTATATATCTCATGAGAAAACGTCCGATTTTATCTTTATTTAAAATCAAAGACTTGCGCAAGTCTACTCCTGGGTCTAAGGCGGCACACCTGACACATCTTCTGTGCAGACAGGTGTGATATACAGTTATACACACTCCTCACATTTATACTCAGCATTATAATAATTTGTGAATTACACATCTGATAATACATTCTATAATACTATATTCACATTTGACAGCTCATTGAAAAGACCACAGACAGCACTCTCATAGCAATTACAACAAGCGATTCCCTCATAACGCAAGTAGATATAACCATGGGCAGTTTATGGAACCATTGATAAATATCCTATAAAACCCTAGAGCCATATCACAACCCACTACAGCAGCCCCATACTGTTGTGCCCAGAGTCTAGCTGTATACTATACACTGTAAAAATATTCCGTTGAATATACGGAGAATCAGTGTAAAATTTAACGGTGATTCATCATAACATATGATTACGGTGAGGCAATGTAAAATCGATCAATTTTACTTTGAATATCCGTAATCCAATACAGTGAAACACCGTTTATTTTTACAGTGAAACACAGTTTATTTTACGGTGAAGCTACGTTTAATTGATTACAGTTTTATCACACCAGGTGGCAGTTTGGTTCATGAAGAGATTTTCCTGTATGCTAGGAACACCATTTTTGTGGTGATAAGAAATAGATATACAGATACAGCTGTAATGTTTGCTCTGTAGCCATCCTAGAGTGACTTCTGCTCATGGACTGGTATTACAAAGTGTCATGAAGCATTCTATAAGGCTTTCATAGACTAATTCCTAATGATTGGGTCTGAAGTCTTGACACTAAGATGATATTGCCGATTAGAACCAAATTGGGTTTGGAACCATATTGAGCATGGAGTTAGGTATAGGGGGATAAATGAACTGAATAACACTGGGACAAATCAGTTAAATTACACAGAATACCATTACAATTATTGTTTAGGCACTGAATCAGAATACAGTGATGTTTTGTATTCTGTTAAAATAACGGTGATTCACAGTTCCGTAGAAATGACGGCGACTTTGGAAAAAACGGTGACCGTGACAATAACGGTGAAAGTCCGGCACCCAGTGTTGCCAGTGAATCACCGTTTTTTTAACGGTACTGATAATCACTGTTAAAATAATTTATAACAGAGATTTCTTGTTTAAAAATAGCGGTGACAGTTCCGTAAAAATAACGGTGACTAAGGAAAAAACGGTGACCGTAAAAATAACGGTGAAAGTCCGGCACCCAGTGTTGCCAGTGAATCTCCGTTATTTTAACGGATTTCTTTTTACAGTGTAGTATACTGCACCGACACATGGCCCATCCCTGTGTATGTCACCTCCGTACATAAACACAGATACCTGTCCACTGCAGCAGGGCGGCTTGGCAGGCTGACCGGCCCGCCCTGACCCGACACGTGGTCAGGTCCCGCCGCCGCCGCCGCCAAGGGAATATTAACAACTCCAGCAGGTCCCCGCTCAGTGACGCTTACTGGAGGAAGCAGTGGTGTGCACCAAGGTAAAAACACACTCGAGGAAGCAGAGGACACCGATGCAAAGTAAACCCCTGCTGCAGGAAGCATTGGTCACCAATAGGATAGCTATATACTGGAGGAAATACTGGTTGCTATCCTGTTACTTCCCTTTCTGTGGCTGATATAGGGAGACATGGTCGATTGGTTATAGCAGACGACATTTCAGATTTCTACACCATCTCTAAGCATTGAGAACGCACGTGGGTGATCAATATGGGACGCGGGGAGCCGCGCGCAGCAGCTCGATGACGTGACGTCACGCTGTGACGTAGCACTCCTCCAGGGTCTCCCGTGATGCACTGCGCCACCCCGCAATTGTGACAGACAGCGCGCGTGCGCGGGCACAACGGAAGCGGGTTATCGGAAAATGGATGCGTGCGCAACTTCCGCCGCCGACGCGGATACTGCGAGAACCGGCGTCGGGATTTTGGTTTGCCGAACGAGACGACGTCATGGCGGCGTTTGACGTCACGTCCTCGTCATCGGTTCGTGATACCAGCGGCTGCTGGTTGCTGCGACGATCGGTCATTGCTGTCAGGCTGGACACCAGTGACTTCCGGTTGTAATGCTGTTATCGGAGAACGATCGGTGTGTTCAGAACAAAACGTCGTAACTTGGCTGGAACTTCTAGCAGACATCCCGGCTCGTGTTGGACAGTGGAGGCAGCCAATGGAAGGGAAGAATTAAGACAAAGGACCACTAGACCATTGCATTACTTCTGGGAACTCACTGGGAAAATCCAATTTGGCTTTGACTATAAAACATGGAGCAATTGCTTAGTTCCTAAAAACCTGTGATACATAAAGGAGATACTTTATGAGCTGAAACCACATGTAGTACATCCAGATACCATCAGGTACCAATGTCTGCAATTGCTAGAAACATGGAACCCACGTCCCTGTACGTATAGGACCTATAAGTCATCTTAGAAAAACAAAAGAACAAAGGGAATGACCTCCGGCAGATCCCAACTCTTCTAAAACCCAGGAGGATTATTACTGAGACACACCTCCCATTGGGAGACGGGTAGAGTGGGCAGGCGGCGGCGGTGTATCGGGGTATGCTCCCGGCAGGCCCGGCACAGGATGCGCCCGCTCCCCTCTGCTACCTCCCTCGGCGCCATGCTCCTTCCCCTTCTACTTCAGCTGGTGACCGCGCCGCCGGCGCCATCCGCATGGCGCGGGGCTGCCGGCGCCGGGGAGGCCGGACAATGGGCGGCCGGACAATCGGGGCATGGCCGGACTAGTAAAGACAACAGTAGGGAGGCCGCATCATGGGCGGCCGGACAATCGGGGCATGGCCGGACTAGTAAAGACAATAGGACGGGTTTTCAGGATTCCTCCGCGTCCGGCCGGAAGAAGGGTTCCGTACCGGAAACGTACAGAGGTCGTCACGGCCACACGGCTATCCGGCCACAGGGAAAGGTAAGGTTACTTTTAATTTATGAAGCGAACACGAAAAGACTAAAGTCTAAACACAAATATTATGTGTTGATATAATGCTAATGCCTTCTTATATGTGTAGAGCAGCGCAACAATATAGCTCATTATTTGGGATATATATATCTATAACCCATCGGTGAGTTGAATATTTAGGCTACTGTTGTGAATTGACTATTTAGGCTACTTTTGCAAGTCCATAAATGTCCATCAATTTAATACTAGTCTCTGTAGAAAGAGTGCTACACATGGATCACGAAGACGTGGGTTGTACCCGGATGCTGATGTAAGGTACCAAATCATAACCTGCATGGTCAAATCTGCCCTGACACTGGCACAGATTAATATATATATTATGGCTGACATATGGCTGGCAGACTGTTCGACAGATTTTGACTCTCCACTCAAGTGTGGTCTAACGGGAAAGAAACTCAATAGCACTGCGATACAGTAGGGCCAGCATGATACATGAATGCAGAACTAGCGAGTTACTCACCAGGACTACATTCATATAGTACAGCATGGTTAACGGCCATATAACACCTCGAGGTACTAAGAAGTATAAATACTGTCCTTCACTCAAAGTGATTATTAAGTATTGTGAGGTTGTTGTTACATTTTAAAGCCCAACCCCTTGCGGGTTCAGACAGGCATACGAACCAGTGGATCCAGAATTCCATTTAACGTTTACCCAACGTTGAATCAGCATTGGATCAATATTGACAACTAGTTTTCAATGTTGGTTCAATGTTCTGTACCCACTGGGAAAGACATTTGAAGCCTATGCCAATGTTGTGATGGGTGTGTCAATGTGGGAGTGTGTACCAGAAAAGGGTACCGCACACGTGTACGTTAGTACTATTAGTACGTACCTGCTTTCTCTGAGTGTTTATCCTGTACATCATGCCGACCTTTTTGGGGTGTCTGAACCGGCATGATACCAGACGGCATAATGCTTGAATACAGAACTGCCGAGCTACTCACCAGGGCTGCATTCATGCCTCATGACGACCCCTTAAGGGCATGATTCAGCAAGGTATCATGCCGTCCTTAAAGGGATATATGCAGTTATCAAATCGGTGACAAATCAGTCAGGACAACGCTCAGAAGTCTTACCACATGCAATCCGACCCAACTCTGTCTTCTCATTCATTCTAAAGCTGTAAATGCCATCTTGGGGTAGTAAATGACACGTTGTATTTAATGTCCTTACTAAATAACGATCTGTATGCCAACAAGTCACATGTCATGTTCCACATGCACTTGACTACTGCAGAGCACACTCTTTAAAAAGGTAAATTTGCATAGGAATACATGCATTAACCCTTTAATGACAACATTGTGCTTTAATGTGATTCATATGCATACTCTTAGTCGTCATAATGTATGGCTGTATAGTCTTGGTGAGTAACTCGACAATGCTGCATTCATGCATCATGCCGACCCAGTGAGATTGATACCAATGTGCTGGTACAATATGACAATGCATTTTGCTTTAATTAACTTCTCCTTAAATCCATACAGGGTTTAACAGCTACCGACTGTCCACCTGTACTATAGGCCTAAGCTTAATAACATGGTCTTTTTGCACACTTTTATGTAACTTTATGTCTAAATCAAAACAGTTTAAACTCACACAAAAAGACCCCATTAATTCATATAATATAAGAATATATGTATATAAGGCCATTTATATATATATATATATATATATATATATATATATATGTATATATATATATATATATATGCATATATATATATATATATAATATAATAATATATATATAATATATATGTTTGTATACACATGTATATATATGTGTGTGTTTATATATGTGCATGTTATATATATATATATATATATATATATATATATATATATATATATATATTTACACATATATACAGTTACATTCAAACATACATACTAAAGTGAATGTCTGACTGGTTTTACGGTTAGCTGAGGAGAGTGGGGGATGGAGACCAGCTTCTGCTTAGAACACGGTGGTGAAGCCAATCAAGTTTGAAATCTGACAGCTCTGACACACACATAAACTGATAAACACGTTCACCTGAGTTGAACATCATGAAGAAGTGAAGGGCTGGGATGTTCCAGAATATATGTGTGCTTCTGGGGGAGTGGGTAAGCTTCTTCTCTACTAACGTATACACACAGAGAGGCTGTTAAGTACTAGTAATAGGGATAAAAATCGTGCAAAGTGAATATATACTGGTCTAAACTAAGATGAAAATCCTTTGATATTGGTTGGTTTGGAGAGAACACCAGCTTTGGTAACTGATATTTAAAAAAAATCTGGCATGAATTCGAAGTCAGAGGCCCCAAAATTGCCCCAAATTGGGATGCCAGTGTACTAATCACTCCCTCAATCCGGATAGGTGGTGACATACTACCACTCATTTAAACGGTTATGACCCCTAAAACTCCCAATTTTGGACAGACCAGGAACCAGCCTCAGCTTTAGGTATCACAAGGGAGAATTGCTGTATCCCGCTAGTGTGGAATACTACAGGCTCTCCGCACCATCAAACAGTACGACACACCTATATATTTGTTGGGAATGACCTTACGTCTACTCAAAAGGCATCAATCCACCTGACACGGCTAATATAGACATGGAGTATGTAATGGCATTTCTGACCCTGGACTAATCATAGTCACAGACTGTCTGTAAGAAAAAACAACAATAGATGAAATAAAATATGAGACATACATACACTGATATTCTGTAGGCTTGCTACGTTAGTCAGTAGTGCCTAACTCATGTTGGTGATAGGGGCAATGGTCATTTGGACCAACTGATACTCAAAATATGACCATTTGGGTAAGTCATGTTGACAAACTAGGGTTACTTTTGTTGACTTACAAGGTTCCTCAAAATGAGCAACCCTGATACACATGTTATTCCTAGAAATGGAAAAAATGGCTTGGTCAGTATTGACTGACCTCACCGACCTGGGTTGGTCGTATAAGGAGCCAGACAATGACTAAGGAAGGTGGTCG
This sequence comes from Harmothoe impar, assembly GCA_947462335.1. Lineage (NCBI taxonomy): Eukaryota > Metazoa > Annelida > Polychaeta > Phyllodocida > Polynoidae > Harmothoe > Harmothoe impar. The sequence goes on along the minus strand of OX381718.1, from coordinate 56,800,963 downwards.
GTACTGACTAAGGTTTCTAGCATAAGGAATATCAGTGTAGAGAAGCTGCAAGTGCCATGCTGTAGGATGAGTCCCAGGTGGGTGTGATTAGGTGTGATTATGTTTTTGTGTACAGGTGTGTCAAGGTCTAAGGTGTGTGCTGCCTGCCCTGCTGGTGGTAGCACTTAACAGGACCTAACCCTCTAAGGCCAACCTCATGATTTAACCCTTTAGGGACAGATGTCGCTAAAATGATGACATCTGTCGCCATCATGCACCAAAGCAGCCCTGGTGAGTAACTCGCCGGTGCTGCATTGGTGAGTGTCTTAACCCCATAGGGTCGGCATGACGCTTGAATGCAGCACTGGCACCAGGGCTGCATTCAAGCATCACGCTGACCCAGGAATGATGCATAGATGCATTATGCTGTCCTTTAAGGGTTAATACACTGTGTCCCTTTGTCGCCATATGATGCATGAATCCAGCTCAAGTGAGTCAATACTCAGTGCTGCATTCATGCATCATGCCGACCATACAGGATACATTCCCAAAGCATTAACACGCAGCTCACTCTAAGAACAGTGTGATACGTTTACACACTTATCAACACACTTTTCTGCAGCCACATTTAACACACATTTTGGTGTAACACACTTCACACAACACACTCTTTGCCAAAAATGTGTTAATCGTAAAAGTGTGTTAAAAATTTGTGCGTGGAACTCCTACATGCATGTTCCCGCAGCACACAGTTCCTAGAGTTTGGTGATGCGCCAGTGCTGCATGGTGCCTCTACATGGGTCCCCACGATTTTGACCGTGTCGCCGTGTCGATTTTTACCAAAAGGGCCATGTCACTGTGTCGAATTTTATGTATATAAGAACTCACAGAAAAGTTCCTGTGTGTCGGATTTTAGCCCCAATTTAGCCGTGTCCGTCCGATTTTAAAAGTGCCATGTCACCCGTGTCGTTTTTTAAAAGGGCCCGTGTCGAATTTTACCCATGTAGAGGCACTGTATTGCTGCGTCATGTTTACAAATGTTTATGAAGCATTAAGGCATCCTGCTGTCCCTAAAGGGTTAAGGCCTGCTGCCACATTAAGTCATTAAGGTAATGTGGAGCTGACCAGGGAGTATCAGCATGTAGAGACACTGCAGATCAATTAACCCTTTAAGGACGGTATAGTGCATTTATGCATCATGCCTTGGTCGTCATGATGCATGAATGCAGCCCTGGCGAGTAACTCGCCATGGTTGCATTCAAGCATCTTGCTGACCCTATGGGGTCGAGACACGCCCCCCCCCCCAAAGTGTCAGTATGATGCACCACTGGAGACAATTCATCATGACGAGAAATGTCATCGTTTAGCGACATCTGTCCCTAAAGGGTTAATTAACGTACCATCCATACACCTCTGTCATCCCTACCAACTGGTGCAGGAGGAATGACATTAACCATTTAACTGTCGCATACTGCTTTAATTGTTTTATACGCTGTGATGCATAGATTGGATGCAGCATTGACGAGTTACCGATGTTGAACCTTGGGGAACTCCATAAGGTCGAATTGAATTGAATTGGATTGAATTGAAAATTCTTTTATCTATACTGAAGGTATAAAGGTCAAAGACCTGAGATTAATATACATCCAGTTGAACGTCCATATGCAGGCTTCATTTGATGTAATGCTTCAGAGGAAAAAATGAAAAATATGATGCATGAATGTACCCCTGGCGAGTAATGCTGCATTCATGCATCATGTTCATGATGACGACAAAGGACATACGGTACATGTACCAGAAAAAGAAAGGTTTGTTTCCGGTCACCCAACCAGGTCTAGCAAAACAGGGCCGGGTCCCCCTCTTTTTTTTTATTTCTGGAAAGTTTTGCTATTTGCCGTCTTTTACGGTGCGTAAATCGGACAATTATTAAGACTTTATGGCAAAAACCTTAAAACCGGGCCCTAAAAAGGTAAAAAGCAAAAAAATAAAGATAAAACAAAAAAATAATTCCGACCGGCCGGGCCTAGCTTGTCAGACCATGTTACCGGAAACCAACCTTTTTTTTGCCCTTATACAGGGAACAGGGAGGATAACATTTATATGCTTTTCATACAGCCATAAAATGTAATTATTGGTATTTCGGGTGGCCAAATAGCAGCCTTATCTTATGTGTATAAAATACATACAGTTCATAAGTTAATCACCAAGCTACGGGGCTTAAGAATTATTAACCAAGTAATGGGACTTACCTGCTTCCTATAATAGTATGAGTTAGTAACAAAGTTCTGTGGCTGATGAGATGATTGCAGCCTTACACCATTGATACGAGAAGTCATAAACAGAGGGCATAGAAGTATGAATGGAAGAAGCACATCCACCAGAAGTGTGAATAGATTCATACAGTGAGCACTTTACTTTTATGATTTAATATCCAAGTTGTCCAGGGGCATGGCAAGCAGTTTCAAAGTGGGGGGACAAGTGTTTTTTTTGGCCAATGTTGACGTTTTTTTGGCTTGACCTTTTATGTAGTTTGGACCTTTTTTTTTAGGGTTGGTCAAAAGGGGGAGGGGGCATTTTCCCCCGCCCCCCAGGTTGCCACGCCCCTGATAGTTGCCTGTTTTGTTTAAAATTGATCTATGGTTAGAGACATGTCGAAAATACCCTCAATATTCCCTCTTTATTATAGGAAGATTCATCAATATGTCTTAATACAGGTACCTGGAAATAGACAATTAAATTAAAATACGATGAACTTAAATTCATATCATAATAACGGAATCCTTGTACAGATCGGAGAAAGGCTGACAAATTATCTTAAGATGGAAAGGTCATCAAGTTTGGATACGGTGGGAACTGCAGGCCTTCCGGTCCACTAATAGGGGGTGTGAGATATGGGGATATGGGGATATGGGAGTGGGGGGAGGGGGGCATGGGGTGGGTTGGACACACCCATACCCAGGTATGGCCACTCAAAAAAATAAAATGGTTTCTCATCACCGCGCGCATCATAAAAATCTGCTTTTGAGTATATTCCCCCCCTCATTTTTAATGAAAAAATATGATAAAAATGGACGACTAATTATTGGGTTTCTGGTATCAAATTAAAGCTACCGGTAATACTGCCAGCAATGCAGTAGCATAGAAATTACTTACATTTTCCCTACTTTTGTATATCCATAAATTCTTAACTACTAAAATGTGAATTTTGGTCATGAAAAACATATATCATCCCATATATTTTTACCTGTGAGTAAAACATATTTTTTTTGTTTTAAACCAAAAATACCTCCCTCGTTACATTTTTCAGACCTTGGTGATGAGAAACCACTTCTTTTTTTTTGAGTGGCCTATATAGGTGGGGAGTAAAGACATAGTAGGCCCACTGTTACTGAGGCCCCCAGGTGACTACTATAACGGCTTTAAGGTGCTCTGACCCCACCACAAGCTGCCTGATAAGGCTCTATCCCCCAAAGCCATAATTATGATGAACCCAATCACCCCTGCCCTGCCCTTTACACCACAGCCCCATAGGGAACAGTGCTATTACTTGTCTGTATCAAAACCTCCGACTCAACCACACCTTGTCTTCATCCTGGAGGTGTCGTGACACACACTGTATGCTTTAGATTGGTGAGAACAATTGTTTTAATCAACACACAAATGGACTGCATTCAACACTAGATTACACTGATATTCTTTGGCTCCCTATATGACCAATCTCTTAATCACTAGTGCCTAACCAAGTAAGTCATTTTTGGCTCCCTATACAACCAATCTAGATTAGTTAATGGACTTAGTCCGATGATGAGGACTCAAAAATAAATTTTGTTAAAAACGAACCACAATATTCCCTATGGCCATATTTTATGTGCTACATATTTTTTATACTATTTCCTAGACTACAGCTTGGAATTCGATTGATAAGGCCAAAAAAAGTTTGTTTCAGGTAACCCGACTGACCCTATCAAAACAGGGCCGTCCCTACGTTTTTTTATGCAATTTTGAAGAAACTTTTGTATTTTTACCCTTTTTTGGTAAATTTTTGAGTTTTCGGAGAGGCCGGCTAGTACTTTCACGACCCTAGATTTTGTTGCCATGTTACCTGAAAAAACCTTTTTCTTTTTTTGGCCTTATCAGATATAGGCCCAATTTACTTCTTTTGAAGTGCACGCTATTAATCCCCCCCATTGATGATACACGGTAAAATACTTGGGCCTGGGCCCTGGGCCACATAGAACCCTTTATTTGGGCCATACGGACTTCCTGTAAAGTGAAGACAATATAAGGCCTCAACCTTTCGGCCTTAAAAAATAATGATTGATCCTCATTAGGATATTCTTCCTTCTGCCCCATCCATATCAACACTTGATTCTCATAGTACCCCATGCCTCTAGCACACTCCATGCTCCATGCCTTCTTCTAGCACCTCCATATCCCACCCCACCTTAGGGAGTGATCATTTTTTAACAACGGGGGGGGGGGGGGGGTAAATCATTTCGACCCCTTGACCGGGGGGTACAAAATATTTCACCTGTTTTGAGCGAAAAAGCCTGCATGTTACTATGCATCAAAGGGCCCGCGCGCGTGCCAATTTTAGACCCATGGGGGCGGGGTAAAAACCCACCACCCCCCCCCCCCTGTTGTTAATAAATGATCGCTCCCTTACCCCGACCAGACGGCCACTCCCCCTGATTAAGGGCCGCCCAGACACAGTCAGATTACATGGCCTCGGGGTGCTCTCACTCTCCCAACACAACTTCCATATAATCAGACTAATAAGCTCACTGTCCTTGTGCTTGGAGTAGAGAGGTCACCCGTTAGCTGTTGGGGTAATTACCTGATAGGACAGATAGAGGCAAGATTAAGCCTCCACCTTTGGGAAGTACTGTTAGGATCACTTGGAATTGTATTAACTAATTTGTACTATTAACTTCCTTAAAATGTCTACGGCAATTAGAGAAGATGCACTGTACAATAGTTGGTTGCCTTTTTTGTAGGTACAGTGAAATCTACTTTAGGTGCACAGTTTATTGTAGGTGCACAGTAGAATATGCTGTAAAGCTACAGTAGATTCTACTGTAAAGTTACATTAGATTTCACTGTGTACCTACACTTACTTTTTACAGTGTAGTAATTAACAACTTTCAGTGGGTAGTACTACAATGCTACTCTTATATGTTTATACAGCACATTATTATTTATCTTAATTACTAAAACAAAGCACAGTTTTGGTCGACTAGAAATGGCTATGGCTACCATGTTAAATACAAGAGGCAATATATGATATAACCTGTTCATGTATAAATCAATATCAAAATGTCGACTATGGTATATAATAACGCACGGACATGAGACCATTGTTTAAAGGTATTCTGCAAACTTTTAGTTATAGACTTGTATAATCTGGGTCATGTGGCATCCATAATTATTATAGAATGGAATAAATGTAATACTTATATAATCATATAGACACTGTCATCATGACTTGTACTTTATATCTTAAGGGACCTAATAACCATGATAAAGTCAGTTTTAAACATTATAATTTATACATTAAACTTTAAGGAACTTAATAATAATGATGAAGTGAGCTTTAAACATTGGACACCTAGTCATTACGTTGGTAATCAATCATGCATGATCTTTATTGGAGATCTATTTTGTAATAAATCCCACCAGGTGGCGTCCAGACATGTTATGGGGAAATGAGTAGCCACTTTTATTTCATTGCAAAAAAAGAATAATGGTTATACAGGTAGACTTGCATGTTAAACAACAGTACATTAATATAGATGCGCCCAGAAAAAGATGTAGTGTTGAACTTGGTGTAGGAACAATTAAATTGAGAGAGGAACAGTGAATACCACCACCCTGTGGGCACAGAACATTGAATCAATATTGAAAAATGGTTGTCAATGCTGATTTTTATGTTGATTCAATGTTGAACTGCATTTTGTGCGCATTGGGTAAGCACAATTTTCTTTAAAAAAATATTTAGACTAAATGCATATTCATAATAAAAATCAAAATTCTGAAAAATAAATGTGAAAGTGACTTGGGATCTACATACCAGAGACACGTCAGCCGCCATGTCTGGTGCATGACAGTCCCTTATTTGTACATCATTCACCACTAGATAGAGAGGCTAATTCTCACTGAGGCTGGTCATGTACTATACAAGATAATCTGCCTTAATCTCCTCCCCTAAGAGGAATGCACCTGTAAGGATCAGGTGACCTGTCACAGTTCAGGTCATGTGTGTGTGAATGATCCTAAGGAAAAACAGTGACTTTGAACTACATGTCTGTGTAAACGTTGCTTTAATTATCTGTTCTGAAATATATAGACAAAGGTTCATGAGTTTTGGTGTGTTGATAGGGTTATTTCACGAGTTGAGGGAATTTCACGAGGCCGTAGGCAAGTAAAATAACCCTTCAACAGACTTAAAACGAGTGTTGCTTTGTGTTTATTTTTTATCTTTTCTATTCAAATTATTAGGATTTTGATAGGGGGAGCCCAAAATAGCATTTTCTAAGCTGTTCAAATGTGGCTTAAATCAGTGTCACAGCCGTATTTGATATACAAAGTGGGTCTTCCCTCATTTTCATTTCAAAATTGTTTGTCGATAATACTTCGTGCAGTGAAAAAATTACCACTACATAAGTGATCCCCAAGGACTGTATAGTGCTTTATTAGGCCACTCAAAAAAAAAATTGTTTCTCATCACCCGGCAGTGAAAAATGTGAAGAGGGCGTTTTACATTTCAATATTTTTTTTTACTGTGAGCTGAAATATACAGGAAAATTAAGAGTTTTTGCGCGTGGTTTTCACATTTTGGTAGTTAAGAGTTTATTGATCCGCAAAAGTTGTAAAAATGCAAGTTATTCCTAGCTGTATGCATTACTGACATCATAAGCTTTAATTTCATACCAAATATGCCTATATTTGTCCATTTTTCAACGGATTTTTAATCAAAAATCAAAAAGAAAAAGAAAAAAAGAGTTTCCCAATATCACGATTTTCATGATGCATGCGGTGATGAGAAACAACTTTTTTTTCTGAGTGGCCTTTTCATCAGGTATGAATATAACGTATTATATGCTGGTATACTAGAGTGATCCATCTTCCTCAGCTCCCCCTGTCCTACACCATGTTAACAGGACAGTGGTTGTGTCAGTATTTGGCAATGTTATCCTTCTCGGCTCACATAGCGCACATAGGGTGACCACATCAATGATACCTCTCACACTGAAACTCCATAGATTGAAAGGGTTAGTCAATACAGACTATCCTAGGTTTGTCATATGTGTGTCAGTCATAATGGCGAAGTTATATTCAAAAATGACTGAGGGGTCAGTCAGTAGTGGCTAACCTAGGTTCATCATTGCTGTGTTGTATTTGTATACCACTAGTTGGGGCCACCTGTAAGATACCTTGATGACCACTCAGTGGCTCTCCCTGGAAATTAAAGGACTAAGGTTGGTTGGTCAGTACTGACCAACCTGACAATAATAACTTACTTAGGTTAGTCGTATAGGGAGCCAAAAAATGACTAACTAAGTTAGGCACTATAGTGACTGAGAGATTGGTCGTATAGGGAGCCTAGGAATATCAGTGCACATGGCCTACACTGAAAAAGTAAGCTTGTCTCCAGACTCGTGTAAGTGACTGTCATAAAATAAATAAGTCAAAAATTGTCTAACCTATCAGGTAACCATCCCACCAATAGAATCTGGAGCTGCCAAATGTCGGGTTTTGGGCTAGCACATGCCAAGTGGGTCTTCTATCACAAAACGAAAGTACATGTTATGATTTAAGGGACATTGAAATTGGGAATATCATCAGAAATGTTAGTGCTATATTAGAGGTGTAATACTAGTAAACCTACACTATTAGTAATAGCTTTTAATATCCATGTTTAGAATCCATGTTCAAGGCAATGTACCCCAGGTTAACAAAAATAGTTTAGCATGCAAAAGCCATGTTCAGAAATGTGTTTAAACATGTTAAAAGGTTCAAGAAAATGGTCTTCAATTTGATAAAATGCTAAATAGTTTCTGATCCTTAATTTATTGATGCAAAAACCATAAAAAATAACTCTCTGATGAAATTTCGATCAGGGAGGAGAACCTACATTGCATGGGAGCGGCCATTTTCTATCTGTCCCCTGACTCAGAGCAGTGCATTGTGGGTAAATCTGTTATCAGCCACTGTTCACAGCTAGGAACAATGGCCACAAATAGCACTGATAACATTGATGTGTGGCATTGTCTCAGGTATGAAGTGAGGGACTTAGCCTGAGTGGGAGACAATGCATTGAATACACTCTGACTGTCATGACATGTGGTCACCAACAGAGGTGTTAATGCTCCATTCCTCTAAGATTTAAGATATTCATATTGCTGTAAGCTTATCTAATTAAAGGCCAATTAATGGGGAAAAGATTGATCTAATTTATACAGAAGATAAACATATAGTGAATGAGAGAGAACCCTCCAAATTAAACTTCACAAAGAGGGAAAATGGAAGCTTGACACACGACTACCTGAGCCCCCTGGTACATGCCTCTAGAACCTGCATAGGATGATAATGCATTGTTGACAAAATTGCCTAGACACTTCAATATCTGTACCACTTGTTTAAACTTTGTGAATCAGCCTTCAGAGTTTCTGCATCTGATACAATGGTCTTTGAATTGAGGTCATGGATTAGATATCGGATCTTTTGGTATAGTTTGTTACTAAAATTTCGATACAAGTTTTAACTAACAACCCTCATTTAGATTTTGTTATCTGTTATTTTCAACACCAAAGCTCTGATAAAGTGATATTGAGCACTGAAACCTCAATATGGAATTTCCAGGGTTAAATTAACGAACAAATGACCACCTTAAGAAACTGTCTTCAATCCTGTGGCCAAGTATTATTTCAACAGGTTCTGTGGCCAATTCTAACTCTTTGATACAAACTATGTGTTCTGTTATACCAATACCTATAGATATAGATTACCTTCATTGTGGCCATTATCAATCCTATCCCCGTGGCATCTATGGTAACATAAGGGTGGGGTGGGGGGTCCGACAGCAGTTCGTGGTTTTACCACCAGCTGGCCCAGAACAGGTGTCAAGGATGCACACTAATTAGAGGTTTCCCTCATTCTGGCTACTTTAGTAACCGTCCCCATGGCTGTTCCCTCCCAGACTCCTACCATGATGCTTTCTCTATCCCAAAATTCCCTACACTGCGTACTATTCTCTCTCTCTCTTTCTCTTTCTCTCTCTCTCTCTCCCTCTCTCTCTCTCTCCCTCTCTCTCTCTCCCTCTCTCCCTCTCTCCCTCTCTCTCTCCCTCTCTCTCTCTCTCTCTCTCTCTCTCTCTCTCTCCCCCCTCCCTCCCTCCCTCTCTCTCTCTCTCTCTCTCTCTCTCTCTCTCTCTCCCCCCTCCCTCCCTCCCTCTCTCCCTCTCTCTCTCTCTCTCTCTCTCTCTCTCTCTCTCTCCCAGCTTCTCTGTGTCTCTCATTCCTTTGGAAAATAACCTCGTAGTAACTATTGTAGTTATTGGGTCAGGATTCCCCACAGATGTATACAGACATTTGGGAGAGATTGCTTGAAAATGTTCTCAGTGGCGTAGGAAAAGGGGGGAGCCAGGGGGGCCCGCCCCAGCCCCCCCCCCCCAACCACTGAGGAGGGCCCAGTCTATACAAAAACTTTTTTTACCCTGCAGGACATTCAGTCCTGCAGAAATTTCTTTTTGCAGGTCCGGCTTCATATTTGCAGGCCCGGATATTGGTGTGCAATCTTTAAGATTTAAGAATTAAGTATAAAGCAAGTGTTCATACTGATAGTATTACATGAATAGGGTTCCTCAGTATGCTACAATAACATTCATCATTTTAATATATAAACTACTGAAGAACATTAAAGAAAATATTCAAGCTTTCTGTTTTACACTGTAGAAACCTTAATAATGGTCCGATTTACAAGCCGTAAAAAATGGCATGTAGGCAAGGATCTTTGGATTACAGCCTGACATTTGGGCCGGCAGAAGCAGCATTTCTGCCGGACCGGCAGGCTTTCTGCCGGCTATAGCCGGTGTCCGGCAGGATTTCGTATAGACTGGGAGGGGGGGCCTGAATATGTTTGCCCCCCCCCCCAAATTTGTCAAGACCTGTAATATAATACACACAATTTTCAATCCTGCATAGGGAATAGTGGGGGGCATAGGGGACCGGGCCCCTAAATCAGACCTTAAGGCGGCTCAAATACTATATTTCCAGGCAATCTAATATAAGGATGTATATGATATATCATGCATAAAAACCGACACTTTAAGTTGGTTGAAGTGGCCCCACTTGGGTCCCCCCCCCCCCAATGAAGATTTGCTTCCTACGCCTCTGGTTCTCCCTCACCAATCGTGTATTGTATGGTATTGTTTATTTCGGCATGTCAGATTAATACATGACATTCAATGACGAACTTACATCTGTAGCTATATACATAGTATTATCGTGTCCTTTAAGCCCTTGAGTTTCTTAGACCCAAATGATCAAATTGTAATCACCGTTCAAAGTGTGTGTTTAGGCACATGACAGCTAGTGCTGTGAAATAAGAGAAGTCTGTCAAGAAAACGAGTTCCTGATTAGCAGAAGTTGTGGGGTACTTACAGGTTGACATTTAAATTCAAGTTATCATCAAAAATATATTCTGGACCGGACAGTCAATATCTCATTACGTACCGTAATGGCCCGTATAAGCGCAGGGGTCTCAACTAAGAGCAGGTCTCGTTTAAGCGCAGGTCTAGAATCCCTCTTAAATCCAAAATCTCTCTTTAAAGGGACTCATGTAAGCACAGGTCCCTGTATAAGCGCAGGGGTAACTAACGTGGACTTGAAATTTACAAGCGTAGGGGAGCTTAAACTGGCCACTACGGTATGTATAATTAGCCTTCATTCTCCCCAGCAGAATATCAGCATCTGGCGGTATCTAATTGTGACTTCTTGCTTCTAGAGTGGATTTATAATAGAATATAGAACAGCGTAAATACCTCCTGCGGGGCCTTGAACCATACATTATTAGGCTCAATTTGGATTTTGGCAACCAGACATGGGCCCTAGTGACAACTTGCTAGAGGCTAGATAACCAATTATAGTCTCTATAAGAAAGTGGCGGAGTTGTAAAGATAAATGATAGGTGTTAACTCGTTTTACCTGTTCTGAATACGTCCATACCATATTGTCAAATACAGAGTTCAATATACTATTTTGTGTACAAGTCGAGGGTGGTCCAAATCCTCCCGTGGCTACGTTTTCTTCTTTTGAGAACTTCCCTATTTGCAGGGGTAGGCGATGCAACCAGCTTAGGCCATATTCTACTGTTCTGAACACACAAGAAGGTCCAGTTGGCAGATTTAGCAGAACAATTATTGAAAGCTATTCATTAAATCATTGCCATTTTCAAGTGTATTTTCGGTGTATCACGCATATTGCAATTGCAAAATACTAGTAGTATATTTTGGCAAAAACGAGTTGACGATGGGTTCCCTACAATAGTTAATGTAGATACACAGTAGAATGTACTCTGGTTTAGACTGATGTACCCAGACACTACAGTGACACTGTAAAATGTTGGTTGCCATAGGTGTACAGTAGATTCTACTGTAGGTGTACAGTTTGTTGTAGGTAAACAATAGAATCTACTGTAAATTTATGATATATCTTACTATAACTCCATTCTGCAGTAGATTCTACTTTAGATTTACAGTAGATTCTACTGTGTACCTACACTAACTATTTACAGTGTAGCACAGTACAGCTGCAGTAGATTCTACTGAGTACCTACACAAACTAGTTGGTAACTGTTTAGAGCCACAGTATCATATGTGCCTCTACGTGGGTACTTGCAATTTTGACGTGTCGCCAGGTCGAATTTTAGCAGGAGGGCAGTGGCATCATGTCGATTTTTAGCTATATAAGAACATAGAGAAAACCCCTGTGTGTCGATTTTTATCCCCGATTTTCCTGTGTCCGTCGATTTTTAAAAGGGCCTAAAAGGGCCGTGTCGCTGTGTCGCCTGTGTCAATTTTTACCCATGTAGAGGCACATCATATGGTAACTTGTAAACCCATGGACGTGTCAGAATTAAAACTCTAGTTAGCTGCTGTGTGGCAATCATGACGGGGACCCTGTTTACTCTGGAATGTGAACCCCACACATAGGACGCTGATCCCTCATCTCCGTTAGGCAAAACCAGACACCCTCCAGGACCCAGCGAAAAGCACGTCTGGTCTACAACACTGGGTCAGACCCGGATCACGCTGGTCACCAGCGAAAACTGCCCCTGCAATACTGAACCAAATCTATAGTGTACAGGGGTGTCGGAACAGGGGTGGCCAGGGGACCATGGCCCCCCAAACCTAGACATGGGGGGTAGGGCAGAGTATCTTTTGGCCCCTCCAAAATTTTGGAAATGCTAAAGAATTATATTCATTACTCTGTAGTAATGTAAAGAAATTTCCACAAATTGACCTTAAAATGCACCAAATTATGTCAAAATTGTCAAAGTTCTCCTTGGGGGCCATGCCCCCAGATCCCTAATAGTTTCTCAGTGTGTCGCGTTAAACGCTCAGAATCGCGCACCCTTCCAAACTTTGGTTCGGTTCGGCCGTGGCCCCCCCAAAGTCGAGTTGCTTCCGACACCCCTGCATATTGAATGTGTAACCAGCATCACATAAAGCTATAGACCAATGCAGCAATAAAGGGGGACTTTCTCATAATAAAGTTGTGTTCACGTTGGTTTTAGTTGAATCATTTGACATTGTCTCTGTTGGCTATGTTTACAAGCATCTCATATTAAGAGATTTAGGGGACAATTATCTTTAAAATAGTGCATATTTAAACGCAGGATTTTGAGATTATATTTATATATTTGTCAGTCACACTTCAGAAATATAGCAAAGTTTATCAACAACTTTTCTTGGTCTACAGGACAAAAACGCATCATGGGCAGTGTGGGCTAAACTCATTATGCATCTTCTTGTGCACTTTTGTACATAATGGTGTTGATAGCCCCTCCCTTAGTTCTCTCATGTAATCATATTTATATACACTCATAAATGTTCATAATCAGCTTTTGACCCATGACACAATGCCTTTAAAAAACTTTAGTTGTTGACACCCCGCCCAAAAAACACACTCCATGTAATTAAATGTCTAGGTCTACCCCTGATACATGCCCGTAAGGTCGGTATGATGCATTCATGTATCATGCCCACAAATCACATTACATGAAAGCACTAGGCAGCTCTTAACCATTAAAGGGCGGAATGATGCCTTGATGCATTATGCACTTGGTCGTCATGATGCATGAATGCAGCACTGGTGAGTAACTTGCCAGTGCTGCATTCAAGCATCAATCCAACCCTGAGGGTGACTGCAGAGGGGTTTTCGGCGACCTGGCGACCTGGGCCGTTTTCGGCCGTTTTCCAGGCGACTTTTCGACCTGGGGCAATAATTTAAGCGACCTGGTGACTTCTGCACAAAATTGATTATAGGATAAAGGGTCTAAAAAAACGACCTTGCGACCTGAGGGGGGGGGACCCCTCTGCACCCCCCTGAGGGGTTGAGACACTCCCAAAGGGTCGGCACAATGCACCAATGCAGCACTGGCGAGTTACTAGCTGGTGCTGCATTGGTGAATCATGATGACAAAATGTCATCTTTAAGTGACATCTGTCCTTAAAGGGTTAAAGGTCCGTCTCATTGTGAGGTGACAGAGTTCACAGCACGATTGTGGTCGGTACCCAATGAGGCTACTAAGTAGAAGTAGCTAGTTCCCCTTCCGTCCACCAGGCGGCAGTGTGCGGGTGGTGCCCCCTGGTGGGAATGGAGTGACTTAATGACAGGTTGCCCCAACAGGGGGAGCCACCTCCCCAGGGCATGCACTGCGCATGTCAGCTGTAGGAGACTATCCCAGGATACACTGCTTGCCGGAAGTTACCTGTCTGAGGACTGTGGTGGGATTTTTGCATTGGCGTCTGTGGTGTACAATATCACTGGTGAAAGTTACACTGCTGGTGTGTACACTGGAAATCCATAGTTTGAAAGGGTTAGTCAGTACAGACTATCCTAGGTTTGTCATATGTGTGTCAGTCATAATGGCAAAGTTATATTCAAAAATGACTGAGGGGTCAGTCAGTAGTGGCTAACCTAGGTTCATCATTGGTGTGTTGTATTTGTATACCACTAGTTGGGGCCACCTGTAAGATACCTTGATGACCACTCAGTGGCTCCCCCTGGAAATTAAAGGACTAAGGTGGGTTGGTCAGTGATGACCAACCTGACAATAATAATTTACTTAGGTTAGTCGCATAGGGAGCCAAAAAATGACTTACTAAGTAAGTCAATAGTGACTGAGAGATTGGTCGTATAGGGAGCCTAGGAATATCAGTGTACTCCAAACTATACTGATATTCTGACTTTAGTCAGTACTGGATAACAACACAGTCATGATTATACACAATAATTAACTATTGGTCCTTTTTAAATATATACAGATAAAATATACACCACTGTTAAGGCCCAAAAAAATAAAGGGGTTTGTTTCAGGTCACCCGACCGACCCTATCTAAACAGGGCCGACCCTACGTTTTTTTTTATGCAATTTTAAAGAAATTTTTAAATTTTTATACTTTTATGGGGTCACTTTTAGTTTACAAAATTCTGGCAAAAAATCTCCCCATTTTTACACTTCTTTTGGGTCAATTTTAGAGGGGAAGTAAAAAAAAAGTTTAAAAAATCAAAATAAATCCGACCTACCGACCCTAGTTTCTTCCCATGTTACCTGAAACAAAACTTTTTTTATTTGGCCTAACCTAGGGAAGCAGCAGACCTCCAAAAGAGCCACATTCTGGAAGTTTAATGCATGGAAATACTGATGGCTAAAAACCGTTTTTTTTTTGTGTTTGGGAATAGCCTGGGCTCCACTAGGGCGACACAGGTTTCTGCGAAACGATACGATCTTTTTCATGTTTTGTTTTGCGCATTTCGCTTCATTTCCCATGTCGCCGAGTTTGTCACCCTGTTCCTAGCCTTGCTTAGGGCGACATGAACGCGAAATGAAGCGAAATGTGTAAAACAAAACATAAAAAAGATCGCATCGTTTCGCAGAGACCTGTGTCGCCCAACTGGAGCCTGGGCTAATGTCTCTGCATATGGGGAAATGAACTTGTGCTATCAAATTCATATACCGTTTTTGAGGAATTCATGCTTTTTTGTTTGTTTGTTTGTTTGTAATTGATTCTTTATTCTGTCCAATATGAAGGCTTATAGCCTATATTATTATAAAGAACAGATACGGCTACCTTTTCAAATCTAGGCTCTTTTTCTGGGGCCTTAGTCACTCCTGAAGGCCCCCTCGCTGCCCTAAGGCCAAAAAAATTAAAGGTATGTTTCAGGTAACATGAGAAGAAAAAGCAGGGTCGGTAGGTCGGATAGTTATTTAATTTAATTTTTTTAAACATGAAAGTACTAGCCATCCTCCGTGTAAACCCCAAAATGTGTAAAGATATGAAATTTTCTTCAAAAGTGCACAAAAAAAATTAGGGTCGCACCTGTTTTGCTAGGATCGGTCGGGTGACCTGAAACAAACCTTTTTTAAAAATAAATTTGGCCCAACCGTAAGAGAGTTTGAGACCACTTATTAATTCTCAGGGGAGATTGGTCTCTACATCTCGGTCCTTTAATCAACATTAACCTCAACATTAAATGCAACTCGTCCCCCGGGTCACAGGGTACCTTAACACACAGCCCGGGCTGCCATCTTCCAAGTTGCCTCATCTTCCCTCACTTTGTACTGTCCTGTTACTGGGCAGGTTTTTACCTGCATTAGTTAGCCCTTTTAGGGCTGCATTAGCGTTTTAATGTCCCATGCGCTTTGTGAGTAACTCGTCAGTGTTGCATTTCAGTATCATGTTGCATTTCAGTATCATGTTGACCCTACTGGATTGATACACTACTCAGAGGGTCGGTACGATGGTTGAATGCAGCTTCATTCATGCATCATGGCGACCAAGGGACATGGCACATTAAAGCACTCTGCGGTCTATAAAGGGTTAAGTGTAGACTAAGTGGTCACCCCGCTGACCGGCGCGCATCATAGGGACATTACTATCATGTGTGTATCTATTTCTGTCCAGTAGGTTTAACCCTGTAAGGACGGCATGATGCATTAATGCATCATACCCTTGGTCATTATGATGCATGAATGCAGCCCTGGCAAGTAACTCGCCAGTACTGCATTGGTGCATTATGCCGACCCGTCAGTAGTGTCTCAACCTCATAAAGTTGGCATGAAGCATGAATGCAGCCCTGGCAAGTTACTCGCCAGGGCTGCATTCATGCATCATAACGGCAAAGGTTATGATGCATTGAGGCATCATGCCGTCTTTAAAGGGTTAACTGCCAGGTGTTGCTGATGGAGCTACTTTGACAAGCTCGGAAGCCCAGATTGCAAAGTACATGATGTTCATGTGCGCTGATAAAAGTAGACCTAACTATTTATCGACAAGCCAAGTCCACTGTATTCAATGATTAACATACTGAAACCCACGCACTTGAGAAGAAGCGGGAATTGTTTTCTCTAAAATAACGTGAACGTGACACATTCTTTGTGAATTGATCTCTTTATTTTTGAACTGCACATAAACGTTTATGTACTCATGTAACATGATACTTGGTTTGAAATTATATATCACATATATGAAGCTTAGTTTATGCACGAGGGTTGGTCGGCCCAATGTTGCGACTGAAAAACATGTATTTGAAGTTATGCAATAAAACATATTGAACTTGAACTTGAATTTGGAACATAACATGTTGCTTGTACAGTTAGTTTTCATAATGATCCATCCGATACATGACAAGGGCATTTGCAACCTTTTGGAATATAATACGTATACACTTAAGGTGGGTCACGGCCATTGCAGAATGGACTACTGCGCATCCTTCTGCGCATATGGCTTAAAATGGTTAGAATAATGCCATAATTTGGTAGGCATATAATGCTCAGATTAGTTTAATACACCCAAATAAATTTTTGGACAATTTTGAGCAAAATTGAACATTTTAGAGCACCTTTATATTTTGATATTATAATCATAGGTATTTTGGGCATTTTCTAACATTCTTCAGGAGCATTCAGTCATGAAGCAATAAATGGAATTTTAAAGAGCATAACAGTGAATAAATTGCTTAAATATATCCAAAACTACAAGGTGAGATAATCTGATATGCAGATTGTTGGGAATTTTCCCATAATGCAATGCTTCAAGCATTTGGTTTAGTTTGCATTTTTGCATTACTTTATTCTTTCAAAGGGCCAAAACCCTCAAATTATGCATGGCACCCCATATCATAATTACTCTTATCCATCAGCAAATGATCCAAGCAATCTTTTGGGGAAGTTTAAGAAAAATCTGATGACTTTTACTACTATTTTTCTTTGATTATGTAAGGAAATAATGAAAATTTATTCCAACGTTTTACTGGAACATGACATTTTATTCCCAGAATGTAAGTTGATAAATCTCCTAAACTATTTTTAAGAATAAAGGTATGTGTCCTGGTGTTCATTTTGTGATCTTTCAGAATTCTGTGGTTATTGTTTGATAGAAAATAAAATCCTAGAAATCTTTACATTTTTTTATTTTTTTTAATGTAAAATGAAAATACTTTTATTTTTCAAAATTCCATATTTTAAAAAGTAGCACAGCAACCCCTACTTTGCTTTTCATTTTCTGTTTTCAAATGATTTAGGGTACACACAGAATTTCTTTTTGGAAATTCCGATGACTTTGATTCAATGGGATCGACCCACCTTAAACCTGACAAATTGGTGAGATGCTAAGATACTAGGTGCAGTGTGTTAGAAACCTCTTGTGAAGTCGCTTCTATGTAACAGAATCACCCACCATGGCGCAACCTGTGAGGAAGACTGATCAAATACGTGCTCTGTATGTTTTATATATATACCCTCTCAAATTCGTAGCACTTTTCTATGAGTGTGAATAAAATTTGGGTTTTGAATCTATACACAGATTGTACACATGTGAGTCACTGTCACCAAAGAAAACGTCCTTCCATATTTATACATATATCATGGAAACAGACTGACTAAGTGATTGTATCATGTTGCATGAGCCTATGAAATAATACACCTCTTAACTCTATGAGGGACTGCTATAGTGTCCTCTATGCCTAAGCGAAGAGTGAGAGGGAGGGAGTACACTGATATTCTTTGACTCCCTAAACAACCAATCTTTCAGTCACCATAGTGCCTAACAAAGTTAGTATTTTTTTTGGCTCCCTATGCGACCAACCTAGGTTAGTTAATATTGTCAGGTTGGCCAGTACTGACCAGCTCACCTGAGTCTTCTCCATTTTAGGCTAAACCCTTTTGAGATTTATAGTCATATGTTGTTTTGTCTCAGTCATTCTTGAATAGCACTAGGTGATGTCTGACCAATGTCCCTATGGCCTACCTGGGATAGCCACTACAGACTAAGGGCTGGGCTTTTATATTATCTGTGCAGTGGGATAAATTCTGGGGTATGGACCTACCGAATACTAACTCCTGGACTATGGAGCTTTAAGTAGAAGAGTTCCTTTCATATACTTATACATGGCTATCGTATTATGGAAAACTAACAGATAATCAATTGTAGCTTATTGTACAGGTCCATGAAAGAACACAAATTTTTTACACCCCCCCCCCCCGGTCAAGGGGTCAAAATTTTTTACCCCCCCCCCCTTACGGCCGAAAATTGGCTCTCGCGCGGGCCCTTTGAAGCATAGTAACGCGCGGGCTTTTTGGCTCAAAACAGGTTAAATTATTTTGCACCCCCCCCCTACGAGGGGTCCAAATTTCCCCCCCCCCCCGGTCAAGGGGTCCAAATCATTTTGACCCCCCCCCCCAAACCCACCACCCCCCTGTTGTTAAAAAATGATCACTCTCTTAAAGCTGAGGATGAGAGGGAGGGGAAGGGATAGGCCTCTAGGAGGGTGACAGGTGAGATGATAGGGGGCGTGGCATGGGGACCATCAGGTCAACTCCTTCCCACACACTCACTCAAGGACCCTCTTTGTGTGACTTGTATCCAAAAAGTCAGTCCCCATTATAAAACACCGACACCCGCAAACAGGCACATAGGGTGACAAAAACAAAATGGCCGCCCCTTTGAAAAACGTCAGGAAGTTAAGTAAGTCGTTATACGGATCCCGCTGGTTACTGTCGAGTGCCCTCAGGCTATGAGGACAGTCAATCAGGGAGGTTGGGAACCAGCGGCAACATACGGGTATCTGGCAGAGCTTGGATGTAGTTGGCAGCCATTTTGTTTGCGTTGTTATATGGGTTGTACATATAGAGTAAGACAAAACCCAAAATGGCCGTTATGATTCCTTGCCAATAGAATGCCCCAACGCTGACCCTAATGCAATGAGTAATGAGTCTAAAATGACTCTAACCATCATGGCATCATCAGAGGCAAGTCTATGACTCATTAGACTTGCAATATGCAAATTAGGTCTACACAAACGCTCTCAATATGTCAATTGAATGGATCTAAAATGTCAGGTAAATGAATACAAAATCACCAGGTCATATCCTCAATCCCAGCGGACACATAATTCAATTCAATGTTGAATCAACTTTGAACCAACATTGAATCAACATTGGTCCCACCTTGCAATATTGATTCACTGTTCTGTGCCCACTAAGATTGGGTGAAGCAAAGCCATGTTTAATATGTGAGGTGTATTCACTTCGTAGAAGCATTCATACTACAATAGATCATCATTCCTGTTTTTTTTTAAATGGTCAAAAACATTCTTAAGATGTCTTTGGCATGACCGTTGGTTATGGACAGATCAGCCCCAGGATACCAAAAGTAGGAGTGGAGAATATAAAGACAGACAGAGGCAAGAGGATTGGGGCCTTATTACTGTACATAGTCTCCATTCCAAAGGTCACACCCCCAGGGGTAAAGTGTCAACTGGCCATACCATTACAGTCCCAGTGAAAACCATAGAAATTGGTCATATCCTCCTCACCTTCCAATAACCTTTGGTGACTTAAAACAATTATTATAGGGTAGATTCACCGGGAGTCGGACACATACCTTGAGAGGGACACTTGATTTTGTGGTTATTCAAGCATTTCCAGGCCTTTAGTTTTGTGATTAGTTGTAAAGTTTAAGTATTATTCTTTCCAAAGAGACAAAATGTATATGAATAACCTCAATTCCACTGTCCATCTCAGGATATGTGTCCGACTCATGGTGGATCTACCCTACAGAGACCATGGCTCAGTTTAAAAGCGATGGCTAGTGACAAGCAAAACCTTTGTGAAGCAACCAATTCACTTTTCCTGTCCCGCAAAAGTCAGATTTCCCAGTGGGTCAGTGACAGATGAGGTTATACAGGACAGACTCACAGGCAGTCAGGGTTCTGCCTTCATATTGGCATTCTTTATGATTTCCTTCCTGGATAAAAACAATTGTCTGATGATCTTTTATCTCTTAACATTGTGAACATAGAAAAAAGAAAGAGCATCCCCAGGTTGCTTCCAGAATGACTCCCCTCTCAAGGGGAGCTCAGGTCCCTGTGTGACTCCCCTGGGTGAGCTGTGATAATACTTCCCTATTGACGACTCCCCTAGGCCAGTCAGGGATTCTTTTTTGGGAGTTACCCAGACTGTATTAGACAACATGCTTGGGCTCACCTAAAGAGAGGAGTCATTCTGGAGGCATCCTGGACTCCCTTTTCTCTCTGTGGACTTCTTCAAAATCAGACATATTCAGTCATCCTAGACTATCCTAGACTATGCTCCTGTCTTGTCGTAATTTGCTAGGTGCTGATTAGACAGATAAGATCCATCCCCTGAGACAGCTTGGCTGGTGGGCGGGGTGGCGCATTGTTAGCGCGCTAGCTCAGGGATCTGAAGATCGTGGGTTTGAGTCCCGGCCTGAGTTTACTCAGCTCTCTATCTTCCCGAGGACGGTAAACTGAGTAGCACAAGAGACTTGTCTCAATGTGCGCAGCTAAGCAGGAGGCAGTGACAAAACGTGAAAGCGTAGCGACCATATCTGACCCCCGTGGGCACTGTGTATGTATCCTGAGATCAGTATAGCCCCATGGTACTGGAACTCTATGAGGTACACCTCCTGAAAAGCTAGGGGTTACATCAGGAGATTAGCACCCAGCTCCACATGCATTTGCACTGCCCAGAAAAAGACATGACACCGATTAATGTCTAACAAAAAAGGCAGGAGTAACAGCTTAGAGTTTGTGGGCACTGGCTAGGTGTTGATAACGCTTTCAGGGCCGGATATTGCTTTAATACCCTTGGTCGTTATGGTGCCTGAATGCAGCCCTGGCGAGTAAATCGCCAGTGCTTCATTCATGCATCACGCCCATCCTTCGGGGGTGAAACAACTCCATGATGCTTCGATGTATCACTAGCGAATTACTCACCAGGGCAGCATTCATGACTAATGATAAATAGCGTACTGCATTAATTTAAAGCACTAGTTATGCGTACCTTAACGGCACCCACCAGGGTTCGGTCAATTCCAATCTACCGTACCGTCGCGATAAAGCGCCTGGTCTTGAAAGAGCGCCGGTCTTGAATAAGCGCCGGGGGTATAGGGGCCTCCAAATGTCTCTTAAGCACTAAAAACATGACCTTGAATAAGCGCCTGTCTTGTATAAGCGCCTGTGTAAGAGCCCCTCCAAATTGAAGAGCGCCCCGGCGCTTAATCGCGACGGTACGGTACCCACACTTTTTGAAAGCCACTTTTTCTTAATCACTGTAGGTTATATAAGTTTGATATTAGATTTCATAACAAAAGCAAAGAAAGCAATACCTCACGATGCTAGATTATGATGTATTGACATTTGAGGATAGGACATCCTTAGCTATGACCGCGTTTTGGTAGGCCCTTATTATGTGTTTATAATGGCTTTAACGGTAATTGATAATAGTAGAATACACATATAAAGGTTTCATATTGCATTGTCAATATCACACATCGTATTGTAGCTTAAGTCTCGGATGCGCACGCACATAGTAGACATGATTAACACGATTCCGGAGCTTCTGGGCATTATTCTCGTGTGGTCACGCGAGATCTCAATTTAAATAACTTTAACGCTTCATGGGCGGCACGGTACTGTAATGCAATTCACCCATTAATTGTCGTCGGGATGCATCCTTGGTGAGTAACTCGCCAGGGATGCATTCATGCATCATACTGACCCATTGGGGGTTGATAATGATTGATACACTCCCGATGAATTAGCATGATGCACCAATGCAGTGGTAATTAACAGCTTGCGTTGGTGCATCACGGCGAGAAATGAATATGACGCAATAAAGGCATCATAGGGCCCTTCCAGGGTTATATATCCAATACTTATGATTCCCCCAGAGTGCCTCTGCCCTGTTTTACACGTGCTCTATCGGCGTTATGTGACACTAGGTCCCCATCTGGCCACTTCATTGCGTGTCTTCCGTCGCCATTTTGGCGTCTTCTTTTTGACCAATGATGGATTGGTTCATGATTAGAGAACGTGATATATAGGCCGGGGATATATAGGTTGTTTCTATTCACTTTTCTTTTACGCTCAATGGTCAGTTGAATAAAGACTACTTTTATTTCTCGGGCAAAATGATTTGATATTCATAGGGACATCATCAAATTTAACATAGGTTACAAGTTTGTTACTTTCTCATGAAATGAACAAGTCGCACAACTTAAGCAACCTTTTAAAACCTGATCACTCCCTAATACCATAATACCAGACACTTCTTACATATTATAATCAATATGCATCAGTCCATCGTGTTTTTTTTAACTTTCACACCATTGATACTTACGTACTGACCATCTGACATTTCTGCAAGTATGTGGTCAAAGTTGTTCACAGAAAAATGCTCACAGCTAAAGATGTTATTCACAAACACAAATGTTATTGGCAATCAATATTGTTGATATAGCTGAGCAGTATAATATATACTGTGAATCTTAACAGTATATTACACTGTGAATCTTAACAGTATATAACCACGGTTCTCATGTACAGAGAACTGTTATAGACCAATGCAGCAAATAAAGGGCGACTTTTTAGAAAAAATGTTCATATAGTCTTTGAAAATTGACAAATAAATAGACATAAACACAAAAAATAGACATAAACACAAAATCCTCCATTCAAATATGAGCAATTTGAAAGATAATTTTCTTGTGAATCTCGTTACATGGAGTGTTTGCAACTATAGACATTACAAATAATGTTGTGAGGATTCTGCTAAAATCAACGTAAACATAACTATTATGAAATAAAATCCCCATTTCTCGATGTATGGGTATATAGATTACAGTAGAAAAGATGGTGTTTATCAGTTCACTATTTACAGTGCAGAGTTACTCGTCAACACTTGATTGGTGCATTTTGGCGACAAAACGACATGACTCGTACATACACAGAACATCTAAAAGCCCCAGCTATTTGTCTGAAGTGGCTGTCCCAGGTTAGTTATAGGGACATTGGTCAGACATAACCAAGTGGTATCCAAAAGAGACATAACAACATATATGACTATAATACCTTACTCAAAATGACTTCGCCTAAAAATCATTGAAATGGAGAAAACTAATGTGAGTTGGTCAGTACAGACCAACCTAAGTTGGTCGTATAGGGAGCCAATAAATGACTAATTTGTTTAAGGCACTATATCAGTGTAGAGTTACTCGCCAAAACTTGATTTGTGAATCATGGCGACAAGAGGAAATGAATTGTGCCTGTCATTAAGGTAGTCGGGTCACCATAGTCCTGCAGCATCTGTACTCAGAATGTGATTATGATTTAGCTACAGGTGTCCTAATTAGGCACCCACCTGGTCACGTGATACTACAGCACCAAGCCAGCTCTTTAACTCTGGAAATCCGCCTGGAATGATACTGATACACAAGGCATGAAGGCATGCATGTATGTTGGGTTAACCCTTTTAGGCCATAGGGTGGGTCCCAAAAAAAAAAGAGATTAGAAATGAAGTTCCGTTCCAATGAAGGGGGCACTAAATTTTGAAGGTGGTTTCACATAGCTATTGCCCCTACCAATCTTAGAGAAAAGTTCTCAGCGTAAAATTGTACTGTTTGCGCGTCGGGCAAGGTCAAAGGTCAAGGTCATTCAAAAATAGAGCTAGGCCAGAAAATTTACCTATTTTTGAAATGCTCTGGTAATATTAACAGGGCGGGTCCAAAATTTCATGGCAAGGTAGGGTGATGTAAGACCTTTATCCATGAGAAATTAAAATGACCTTGGCCAAGGTCAAGGTCACTGATTTCAAGGCCATATGTTGAAATATGGCCCAAAATGGCTGATTATCCTTAGTTTCAATTGCTCTGGTGATCAGGAATATGAGGTTTAAGGCCAGGTTTAAAAGATGACATTTGTGATCATGATCATCATGCCGACCCTACGGTAGTGTCTCAAGCCTGTGGGGTTGCATGATGCTCGCATGCAGCACCGCCGAGTTACCCGCCACGGCTGCATTCATGTATCATGCTGACAAAGAACATGATGCATTAACGGTTAACTGTGCCTTACGCTACTGGGTCAGTATGGTATGGGATTACCCTAAGGGCCATAACCCATTACCCGATTTGGTGGCATTATCGGCCGATACATCCACAAAATTATACTACAATGTACTGCATTGGTCTGTTTGTTGAGGGTTATCGGCCGATGATGCATCCAAATCGGCTAGTGGGTTATGGCCCTAATGGTCAAGCCATGAGGTCATATATTATAGAACCATTGGTCAAGCCATGAGGTCATATATTATAGAGCCATAAGTCAAATTTCATAAAACCAGTAGCTATAAGATTATGTTGATCCCCTTTCAATATCGAGAATCTATAACAGGAGCGGTATACATCACATCACCAGCTGTTTAAACGCTTATTCCTACCTACAATTGAAATGGGATATTAAGGTCCAAAAAAGGTGGGGTGCATATCAACTGGTATATTTTGTATAAAGGATGAATACTACATACCCCTAGAGAGGAAGGCACAATACCATATGCTGCCTGGAGACCTGACGTTATCAGTGCCCGGGAGGGGGCGTGGGCGTAGTGAGCGCTGGTTCCCTCAGGCCAGAACCAGCCGCCGGGAATTAGCGACAGCCGGATTCCACCACTGGTGCCACCTGCCGAGAGCCGGCGGCGATAGATGACGTATACGTCCTCACACTCATATTAACGTCATAGCCTTTGATATAATAGTAGATCTGATACGGATCAAATCTTGATCCAACTTACTGTAAAGCCTCTATTATAAGGCTAACTCGCGCATAAGCCGAACCAATAACTTTGACAAATTAAATGAGCCACAGAGGGGTCCTGAAAATTGCTTATTTGGTACTATACTTATAGAAAATCTTGTATAAGCCGCATCCTACATAAACATGTTTGGTATCAAAAGAAAGCTGAGTCTGACTCGGGTACAAGCCGCAGCTTCAACGCGAGGTTCTATGGTAGTCAAATTTTTTACCCCCCCCCGGTCGAGGGGTCGAAATTTTTTACCCCCACCCCTTTAAGGCCGAAAATCGGCTCGCGAGCGGGCCCTTTGAGGCATAGTAACGCGGGGGCTTTTTGGCTCAAAACAGGTTAAATTATTTTGACCCCCCCCCCCAAGAGGGGTCCAACATTTTTTGCCCCCCCCCAAACCCACCACCCCCCTGTTGTTAAAAAATGATCACTCCCTAATAGTATAGCTTGTGTAAGACAATAATAAAGCAATGTGTGCATGCCGCTTTAGGGGCCACATAGAACATTAATGCAGGATGGCCTTGTGTGTTCACGATGCATGAATACAGCCTTCACGAGTAACTTCCAGGGCTACATTCATGCATCGTAACAATCCTTCAGGGTTGATTCACTCCCGAAGGGTCGGCATGATGCATGAATGTTATATTGTTGGTTAACTCTCTGGGGCTCAATTTGTGCACACTGAAGACCAAGGACATTAAAATAGTATACGGTCCTTTAGGGTTTCAGGCAGATGGTAGCTAGCTCACAGGAGACATCTATATTAATTAATCCATCTTAATTAAAGACTTTCCAGTTGTAAGACTCCAGGAAGTTGGGCCAAATAAAAAAAAAGTTTTGTTTCAGGTAACATGGGAAGAAACTCTAGGGTCGGTAGGTCGGATTTTTTTTTTTTTTTTTAATTTTTTTTTTTTAAAGCTCAGGGGACGAGGACTCTAAATACCCTAAAATCGGCTAAAAACTGTAAAAATGGGAATAATTTTTTCAAAAATGTTATAAACCTAAATTAGATATAAAATTTCTTCAAAATTGCATAAAAAAACGTAGGGTCGGCCCTGTTTAGATAAGGTCGGTCAGGTGACCTGAAACAAACTTTTTTTTTTTGCCTTGTTGTAAGACTCGCTGTAAATGTTTGTCCGTGAGCTAGGTCGGTTGTGCGGGTTTTACCTCACGTCCTCACCTTGGTGGCCATCTTGGTATAGTCGGTGCATCTCAGCACACAGAGTGGTTGGTGCCTGGGGCCGCTGTATCTAACATGCCCCGGGGACAAACCCGTATAGCTGGCCCCAGCCTTAGCCTCACCTCACCCCAGAGCTGCCCATTAAAATTCTTCTCATACATATATCTGAGCCTCACCGAGGAGAATGGGGTCACATAACGCTTTACAGTTTTTATCTGATGAAATTAGTCCCATGACAGCTGATCTATGGCAATGCAGCTGTTTGGAATATTGTGCCGCTACATGGGTATCGTGTCGATTTTAGCATAAGGTGTGTGTCGCCATGTCGATTTTTAGCTATATAAGAACTTAGAGAAAAATTCCTATGGGTTGATTTTTAACCCCTTTTCCCCTGTGTCCGTCGAATTTTAAAAGGGCGGTGTCGCACGTGTCGAATTTAAAAAGGGCCGTGTCGCCGTGTCGCAAGTGTCGAATTTTACCCATGTAGAGGCACAATATTGGATTTACGCTCTTATATCCCAGTCAACATTGCTTAATGGGTCACATCTAGGTCCCGGATGGGCTGCCATATGGGACCCACCACATCGTTTTTTCCTTGCCTGCCAATGTGTACCAATTTCTTTTTAAATGTGTTTTCGGTAATTAATTACATAAGCATAATTACATGGTTCAGCGCGTTGCCGTTCTTCCACCAAGACCCCAATATCGACTCTATCATCTCGTAATCATGATACCTAAATGCAGCAACAGTGAGTAGCTCAACGGTGCTGCATTCATGTATCATGCAAGCAGCTACAGGGTGGATATCCGGGGGGGGGGGGCACTCCCTATCTTTTCTATAGTCACTATGTGCGAACATCACCCTAAATTTGGTACCCTTATCAAGGGGCAAATTTTTTTTAAAGCATACCCTTTTCAAGGTTAACTTACCAGAAAAACGGACCCTAATCAGGAATGACCCTGAAAAATATACCCTTATCACAGGGTGACCCTGAAAAATAAAGTAAAAAAGACCTTATAAAAAGACATGAAGGTCTGAAAATGTACCCCTTTCTCCCCAAATTTGCTTAAAAAGCACCCCTTATCAAGGACCCTCGCGGGTCCGTGCCTAGGACCCAAAAACAGACCCTTTTCCTTGGAATCATGTTCACACATAGTCAGTAATGCTGAGGGAGTGGCCCCCCCGGGGTGGATATTCACGATGGGCTAGCCTGATGCACTAATGCAGGGCTGGTGAGTTTTTCTCCTTCGCTAGGGGGGATCCAATTGCTCCGCCATCTAGTGAGTAGTAGAGGCATAACACGAAAATACTCTTCTGTCTCTCAAACTCAACATGTCTGAGCACATGCTACAATTCTCTAACACTACAACATATGAGAACTAATCAATGATACACCCATCTCAAAAAGACTTCTCCCTGTATACCATCTACATATTAGGGGCATGAACTGTTTGAGAATAGAGAAATCTAGGCTAGTTGACCTAACATTGGGTTGTCCATGAAGCCTAAAATTAGACAGTTACTGAACATGTTTAAGGGTAGTTCCACTGAATCTAAAAAAGGAAATGATTAGAATGATACGTGCTGTATAAACTTGCAGATGGAGCATTGAGGGAGCTCCATTGCTTGTGGTTGAAAAGAATATTCTAGATTGTCTCTTATAAGCACTCTGTCCCATTGAATATGCATTACCATAGAATACATAGAAAACATTTAGTGATGAGCCATATATGTACAGAGAAGCTCCCTCCACAACAACTCACCATAATAGCTCACATTTGTATACAATTATTTATGCATGATATACCATATACACACTTCTATTAGACTGTATGGAAAAGTAGTATTTGAACCCCTTTCGTTCTGATTTGGAGGCCAAGCCCCGTCTATACCAACCACTTTTCCCTATATGATTGAAAAGATCTTGACAGATTTTGGGGGCCCCTGCCCCCCCCCTTTTCCTACGCCACTGTCACATTTATAATGCATTAAATCACTTTGCAGCCCTTAAAGGGTTAATAGTGTGTGCGCCATCAACACGCGGCGAGACACGTATGTGCATGACCACTGCTCGTGGACCAGCTGAGGGGCCTGTTATTGTTGTTTGATTCTGTGCAGCCTCAGGGACTGGTCACTAGGTCAATCTAATGCAGTTATTTAAGCAGTGAATTTTGAAATTACGTATGTATGTGGATTAATGGGCTATCATGTCTTTAGGTGGTTTGCCTCACACAGAAAAGTAAAGGTGTCAACTGTGTCTCCCACGTGGCTTTGGCAAAAATGGAGTGTCAAACAGGTATTGACTCTGCTATTGACACCGATAGTAGAGAGTCAACTCAAGTTGACACTGATGGTAGAGAGTCAACTCAAGTTGATCCTTCATATAAGCAGAGTCGTTAGCTGTTTGACTCTATATTTTACCAGAGCCACGTGGGAGACATAGTTGACACTTTTACTTCTCTCTGTGGCTGACTTGCATAGTTTTGACTATCAAACGATCACTGTCTTATTTCATGGTAGCTCCAGCAGTCCCATTGACTTAACCAAGGAAGGTTGTATTTCACACCCCCTGTTGAATAAACATATACCCAAGGTGAATACTATTTCACGGTGTTTTAAATCATTGAAATTTATAATTCAATCACTATGAAATAGCCTTTTCAGATCAATTAATTTTGACAAATATTGCTAATAATGACATGAAAGAAACTGAAAGGAGCACTCGTTTAGTTACCCACTGATAATTATTTGACTCGGTTTTGCATTGTGAAATAGGCCGTTGTGAGGAACTATACTCGTGAACCATTGTCTATGTCATGAATGGTAATGGCTTTCAACGATCAAACATACAACTCACCATTGACAGAGGGAATTAACTGTTACAGCCACTTTTGTTTCCTATATTTAGTAGCAATACTACCTCCGTAGGGAATAGTAAGACTGATTATGACACTCCAAAAAGAATTTTGTTTCTCATCAATATGGCCCAATATGAGAGCATTTTAGTATCACAGTAAAGCTTAAGGTGCCAATAATGCAATGATCTGGAGATGAACTACGTTGTGGTACACACAGAAATGTAAAGTAGTCAACGGTGTCTCCTACGTGGTTCAGGTAAAAATGGAATGTCAAACAGCTTTTGAATCTGCTTATTTATATTAAGGGTTAACTTGGGTCGACACTGATAGTAGAGAGTCAACTCAAGTTGACACTGATAGTAGAGAGTCAACTTAGGTTGACACTGATAGTAGAGAGTCAACTCAAGTTGACACTGATAGTAGAGAGTCAACTCAAGTTGACAATGATAGTTGAGAGTCAACCCAAGTTGACACTGATAGTAGAGAGTCAACTCAAGTTGACACTGATAGTAGAGAGTCAACTCAAGTTGACACTGATAGTAGAGAGTCAACTCAAGTTGACACTGATAGTAGAGAGTCAACTCAAGTTGACACTGATAGTAGAGAGTCAACTCAAGTTGACACTGATAGTAGAGAGTCAACCCAAGTTGACACTGATAGTAGAGAGTCAACTCAAGTTGACACTGATAGTAGAGAGTCAACTCTAGTTTACCCTTCATATAAACAGAGTCATTAGCTGTTTGGCCTCTATGTTATCAGAGACACGTGGGAGGCACAGTTGACACCTTTACTGCTCTCTGTGTAACTTTTGTGGATCATTAAACTCTACTAAAGCAGGAATATTGCATACAAACGGTCTACATAGCCCCCCACTCAGTTGTCAACATAAGTCTTATTTGCCACGCTTTGGTGACGAGAAACCAACATCCTAATAATAAGCTGAAATTACTAATTGATATCCAAATACATTTCATGGATTGAACATGTGAAGGGGCTAACTCTAAAAGCTTTCATTTTTGATAGTGACATGGTGAGATGTCATATTAAACATATTGGCAAGGCCAAGGAAAAGAAATGGTTGTTTCAGGTCACCCGACCGCCCAGATCAAAACAGGGCTGACCCTACGTTCTTTTTAATGCAATTATGAGTTTTTTTCTTCATATTTTTGGTCAATTTTAGGGTTTACACAGAGTTGAATACGATTTTCATATTCAGAAAATGATTTGAAATAGAAAGGTGGTACATGGGCAGGAATAGCTTGGACCCATTCTTTGGACAGGAAAATCATTTATATTTGTTGTTCACCTTCATAAGAAGGAAAGGGTCCCCTAGGAAGATCCTCCACACACCTAATTTGCGTGGGAGGAAGGGGACCTTTCTGATCTGAGTTATTTGGTATCTGTGTTATAATTATGTCAACCAGGATCTACATAAAACATACGGGAGTGCACCCCACAGCACACTTGCGATTAATATCTAGATGTAACTGAAATTGACATAACTCAGAATAAAGATAAATGTTTGTAAAAAAAAAAAGTATCCGACTTACCAACCCTCGACTTTCTTCCCATGTTACCTGAAACATACCTTTTCCCCTTATCAAAGAATCAATTCATGCTTATAGTTATTACTTGATTTAAAAGTCTGTATCTTCTCCTTTACAGAGTTTATCGTCGAGTGAAAGTAAAAACGACAAACAAAGTAAGGAAGAGGAGGTGCTTGTAAATATACTTGTGGAGATGCAGAAACGAACAGAGGAGAAACTAGGAGTGCACCATGTAAGTATAATCAACTATCAAACTTAATCCTTTAACCCTTTAAGCTGCATTGGTGCATCATGACGACAAATTCATCCTTTAGCGACATGCATCCTTAAAGGCCGCACATTGTTTTAACTTACTCCACAATTTTGCCGTCATGATACATGATTGCAGCCTGGCAAGTAACTCACCCGTGCTGTATTCATCTATCATGGCCACTCCAGAATATAACTGATAACATCCACAAAATTTATTGAGAAACTTTTATGGTCGATCTTGAAATTAGCTAGACAAATTCCCTTTATGTCTATGATGAATTCCAAACGTTTGGGCACAGTTACATACCCTATAACATAACACGAAGGCTGCCACTGGGTTTGAATTATAAAATTGATAGTAATGCTGGGCTATCCTTGACAGATCTATAATAACAGTTGGCTGAGTCCTATATGTCTCTGGGGTATCGGCAGGAGACAGGTAGTCTAATCTGCGCTCAAATGTCTATCTAACTCCCAATTGGCAACTTATGCTGGTTGTCACTTGACATGTTAAAAGTTTATATAAAAAATCATCCTACAGGTTTATATCATTCTGAAACCAACAGTAACTTTGTGAAGTAAGATTGACATTTCAATTTAGGAACTTTAAAAGTATGCTAGCTCTGTTTGAGAGAGCCATTGTGACAAATATCCGAAAATAGTTATCTGATACCAGTCTTGCCAGTCCCAATAGTTCATTGGTCATTGTTGATCATACTTCCTAAAACTATTTCATAAATAGTCTTAGATGGATATTGAAAGATAGATCACCGAAATATCGACCGTTGCACCTCGGTGCCTACAGAGGCCTCATGCACTCTGAGAACAGTGCGTTACGTTTACACACTTATCAACACACTTTTCTGCAGCCACTTTTAACACACATTCTGGTGTAACACACTACACACTATACACTCTTTGCAAAAAATGTGTTGGTCTCAAAGGTGTTTTGCAAATATGTGTGTGTAATTCCTCATACATTTTCCGCAACACACTGTTCTTAGAGTGTGGCTAGTGCATCAGAGGGAAACAACTTTTCCCATCGCCTGTGCCAAACAAACAATATCTCTAAGTTTGTTTGGCCATCTAGTGTAAGTTGTCTGACCTATAGAATATGCTGTCATTTGTTACATTACCCAACCTGGACCTGAACATACCTCTCATAAAGTACTGTGATGTGATCTGCGAAAAGGGCCCTGAGTGCAGGGTGTACTGAGGTCCCTTTCCCCAATACATGTCACTGTTGTTGAAATTTCCTTAGGCCAAATAAAAAAAAGGTTGGTTTCCGGTAACATGGTCAGACAACCCAGACCCGGCCGGTCGGATTTTTTTCCCATCTTAGGCCTATTTTTAGCGTTTTTCCTCTAAAATCCTTACAATTTATCAAACCGTAAAAACTGGTATGTAGGGAAAAATTTGAAAAAGAGAAAAAAAGAGGGGGACCCGGCCCTGTTTTGCTAGACCTGGTCGGGTTACCGGAAACAAACCTTCTTTTTTTTGGCCCTTATGTGAATCACCAGTTTTATTTCCCGTTTCCAGACAAAACAAGAGGAGGAGGAGGTGGACACCTTCTTTGAGGACGACATTAAGCTCACAGTATACCAGGCTGAACAGCTCCTCCAGGACCTGTCAAAGAGACCCAAGCGGAAGCTGGCCGAGCCGCTCTCCAAACGATGGCCACTGCCCATATTGTACGCCTTCGACGGAACGCACAGTGAGTTATACTTAGGGAGTGGTCATTTTTTAACAACAGGGGGGGGGGGGGGTTGGTGGATTTTAGGGGGGGGACCAAAAAAATTTTGATCCCTTGAAGGGGGGGACCAAAAAAATTGCACCCCTTTTTAGCGAAAAAGCCTGCGCGTTACTATAGCCCAAAGAGGTCGGCAGCACTCAATTTCAACTTGCCTGAGGGGGGGGGGACCAAAAAGATTTCAACCCCTCCCGTGGGGGGGACCAAAAAAAGTTCGACCCGCTCGCGTGAAAATCCACCGACCCCCCCCTGTTGTTAAAAAATGACCACTCCCTTATGATCCAGACCTCCTATAGGATTGTTTAATTGAGGCAAGTGGAGGCTAAAAAATTAAGATCCCACTAGAGGAAGGGAGGGGGCGGGGTCAGAAAAAGTCATGTGGCAAGTCTTGGGTTGGGTGTTTGGGCAAAGGACTGGAAAGAGGGGTGAGATAATTATGGAGAGAAAGTGGAGGAGATGCTGGAAGGAAGAGAAACTTTGAATTGTTTTAAATACAAAATGCACGAAGATGAGACAAGACATGCGGGTCGGTGTCTTTGTGACGATAAAATGGAGAGTGAATTGATGCCTAGATCAAAGTGAGTACTATATAGATGCTATCTCTCAGTGATTAGCGTAGAGTGGTCAGCTTGAACAGAGGGGGACCTGATAGTGGTAGCAGTGCTGGAGCAGCGGACCATCTCGGTATGACAGAGGTCATCATGGGCCCTGTCAGATCAGGACCTGATTATGCCATGACCAATAGGGTGCCATGCTGCATTTGACCGAAGGACCGAATATTGCTTTAAGGTTAAATCCCACAACGCGAAAAATGGGCCAGAAAGTGTTGATTATTGACATAATAACAAGGGGCAACTGTTGCCAATATTGTAAATCGCAACACTTGTCCCCTCTCCAAATCCCACTGTACCTGATTTGGACAGAGAGAGTGTTGCGATTTGGGTTTGAATTCGCAACAGAAGGGACTTTAATATTCAAATCTTAAGGAAAATTGATGCAATTACATTATCTGTAACTACGTTCACCAATATATGCATAGCTAGACATTATAAATCGTACAGCAAAATATTTTATACATGGATCAGGTGGGATTTGGATAGTGATTAATCAGTAACACAATCATTGCAATATGGCAAGAAACCTTGATATATTCCAATAACATTTTCTAGGTCTTCTGGGGGACAATATCTAATTTTTAATATCCCTGCAATTTCTCAAATCACAAGACATAGGCAACACTTTGTCACCGATTTGGGCATGTCTTGGCCAATGTAGGCCCCAAATCCGGTGATATTACCAATTTAAAACATTTTCCAGCCCTCTCTCACATTTTGGGATTTGACCTTTACTAAATAGTACTGCGCTACACCCTCTATCGCCATCACAGGCCTACACTGAGCCGTGTTCTATTGGACATGGTCTGCAGTGGGTTGTTAGTATTAAGGTAAAGGCCTAGCTGACACTCTTGTGGACCGGTCATCTCTGCACATAGACTCAGACCAGGCCTACACTAGAGCCATCTACTGCCTGCACACTACACTACAGGTCTGAAGCAGTCTGCAGAGATGACCGGTCCACCAGAGTGTCAGGCCTTTACCCCAATACTACCAACCCACTGCAGACCATCTTCACCAGCTAGAACACGGCTCAGTGTAGGCCTGTGATCTGCACGATGCATGCATGTAGCCTTGCATGGCGAGTCACTCACCATTGCTGCATTCCAGTATCATGCCTACCCTACATGTATCATACACTCCCGAAGGATCGGCATGATGCATGAATGCGACCTTGGTGAATAAACCTACCAGGATGAATTCATCCATCATGATGGCAATGTGCATACCACATTACACTGATATTCCTAGGCTCCCTACACACCTCTCAGTCACTCGTGCCTATTAAACCTAGTTAGTCATTTTTTGGCTCCCTATACGACCAACCTAGATTAGTTATTATTGTCAGGTTGGTCACTACTGACCAACCCACCTTAGTCTTTTTAGTTCCAGGGGGAGCCACTGAGTGGTCATCACAGGTGGCCCCAACTAGTGGTATACAAATACAACACACCAATGATGGACCTAGGTTAGCCACTACTGACTGACCCCTTGGTCATTTTTGAATATAACTTTGCCATTGTTACTAACACTAATATGACCAACCTGGGTTAGTCTGTACTGACCCTTTCAACCTATGGATTTTCAGTGTACAGCACTACGCGGGCCTCAAAGGTTTAACCAATGGGGTTCCGCGGTGCATCTCTGTTCAAACCAACGTCAATGTATCAACGTCATATGGCTCTGGGCACATGGCCATAGCATTATCAGATCGTGAGCCGCTTCCAATTTGCACACCACGTCTTTAGATGACACCAAGCGCCCTATAAGAGTGCTATCAGAGTTCACGGGACTGTAATAATGACCTATCAAGGAATTGACAGGTTACTATCGGATCATGTCAGAATGCCGATAATACCCATAAAGAACGTCAGTTAAGGTGCTACGATTATGAAGCATTAATTCCGAACTTTAGAATCCGGGTACAACTCACGTTCGACTTCCTTAAGTCCTGTTTGAAGACCTTTCACTGATTTACAGTTAAGATATATATCTGGATATTCACGAAAACGTTACGAATTATCCGGTTAGATACTTATCCATTATCAATGCAACATTTAGGGGGACTATTTGAATATTGGTTTTATGACAATTCCATAATCAGGAAACTTATGAAGGGGATAAGAATACGCAACTCCTGAATCAGGTATGAAAACTTGACTTACAACTGAACAAAAAATGAAATTACCATGGCAGACTTCAATAACACGGGAGTGATAACTATGTCTATTCAGGAGTTCATAGAAACATGCAGGCAAGCACCCAATATAAGATCTGGGTCCATCAAAAATACATCACGGTAACTGAATTCATGGTGGGGGATGCATCATAACATGTGCTGGTCAGTCTAAGTGCGTCATATAGCCTTTAACGCTTTAAGGACGGCATAATGCCTTAATGCATCATGCCCTTGGTCGTCATGATGAATGGATGCAGCCCTGGCGAGTAACTCACCAGGGCTGCATTCAACCATCATGCCAACCCTACGAGGTTGAGACACTCCTGTAGGGTCGGCATGATGCACCAATGTAGCACCGGTGAGTTACTCGCCAGGGCTCCATTCATACATCATGATGACCAAGGGCATGATGCATTAAGGTGTCATGATGTCCTTAAAGGGTAGGAGGGTGTGGCTTGAGACGGGTCCGTCCACACTTATTAATGTGTGACCCGGATGGAGGATGTAGCAGGTTGTCATGGAGACTAGTAGTGCTGTCTGTAGTCTACAGGCTGTGCTACTTAGTGTGGTGGGTCAACTACGTAGCAAGAACAATGATGTTGATTAGCCCTCAGCACCCAAATTGCACTAAAACAGTTTGGAGGGTATACTTCCAAGGAAATGTGTTAAACCTGTACATATTATACACCAATTGAACCATCTATAATAGCTTTATCAAATTCCTTCGATTATTTCTCATTTTAGTACCCATGGAATGTGGATGGAACAAAAACGTTCCATTCTCAGCCTCTTTTTTTTCCAACAGCATTATGGGATGGAAATTGGACAAATGTCTATACCTGGGGTCCTTTTTTCTCTTTTCCTGATATTCCAATTATTAAGGCCTACAGAGCTCTTCAAAGTTGCATAGTTAGCTAAAAAGTGGGTGATCATAGGGGTAAATAGCCATTTTTACCATATTTTAGTAACTATGCAACTTTGAAGAGCTCTGTAGGCCTTAATAATTGGAATATCAAGAAAAGAAAAAAAAGGACCCCAGGTATTGACATCAATATCAGTTTAAAATAGTTAAACCTAAGAATTATCTCCATTTTCCATCCCTTAATGATGTTGAAATTAAAAGAAGATAAAAAGGAACGTTTTTGTTCCATTTGCGTTCCACAGTGACAAAAATTCCAAATAATGGAAGGAATTTGATAAAAGTATTATAGGTGGTTCAAATGATGTATAATATGTACAGGTGTAACACATGTACTTGGAATTATAACCTCAAAATCGTTTTAGTGCAATATGGGTGCTGAGAGTCCTTAAGTTGTCCTCATGATGCCCCAATGAAGCCTTATCTAGGCAATGACTTGCCGGCACCAAATCTGCTGAGTAAACATGATGCATGAATATTGCACTAGCGCGTTACTCACCCGAGCTGTATTCATGCATCATGGCGAATTAGACCGTCCAGCTAGCTGGTTGTGTTAAGACTCTGCCGCACTATCGCACCTAATCAGTGTATCAGTAGATTTAATGGACTTTGGCACAATTAAATTGCTTAAACATAGATAGGTTCCTTTACAACAATACATTTTGTTGTCGCATCCCTCTCGATCTCCCACACAGAGCTTGTAAAGATAAAGTATAGGGTATATTCATCTAGAGCCACCCACACATACCTTAGGCCAAACAAAAAAAAAAGTGTTCAGGTAACCCGACGTACCCTATCATTTTGGCCCGACCCTAATCTTTAATTTTTTAATATTATTTTAGACTTATCTTAGTTGAAGACCACATCCGGAGGTTTTGAATAATATGAGAAAACCAGAATATGCTACTGCAAATATAATGTTATAAACAACCCTTCAATAGACATTGCATTAATATGTGGATACAGTGGTGCTTCTAGCAAAAGTTGTGAATCTCTACAAATATTGAATTGGTCAATGTGTGCTTCCCTCACTTTGCACAAGGGGGCACTTCTGTGTATGGTCATCTGTGAGGCCATTGCTAAGGAAGGAGGTGCATGTGTGAGGTGTGTGTGTATGTGGGACAGGGGGGGGGGGTCACTGTAGGTACTACAGTATCAACCATGTGGGTAGGCATGGCTCACCACCACTGCAACCCCCACCCCCTCCCTCATAATAGCACTGCACTGTTCTGATCCACCCAGTGCACTGTGACAACACTGATGTTCCCACCACATGGTCAGGACATCAAACATGGCCAGTTTGTACCTTGATCATTGGCAACTAACCTACCATGACTGTTTGGCCGGTCATGGTTCAGTGAACATGGTAACTTATGCAATTGGCTTGACCATTCAGAACCTACCCTTCATTTACTGCCTGCAGTAGAACTACTGCCTGTGGTAGAGAGGGGTGGTAACCTGATATTAAATTCAACTTACAGTATTAAAACAGGATTTTGTGCTCTGAACTTGTGTTAAGCTGTATAACTTATAAAGAACCTCATTGTGTTTATGGTGCCCAATACTGTATGTCTAGGCCCCTGTCATTGTTCCCTCAATATCCACTGGGTCTGAACAGATAGTGTAGCTATCTATTGTGAAGTGTACATTCTAAATAGCACAGGAACACCCTGTAATCAGGGGAACTAGCTACCATTCAACTGACCATCCGCCATGTTTGATGTCCTGACCACGTGGTCGGAACATCACTGTTGTCACAGTGCAGTGGGAGGTAGGGTGTTTCAGGCAGACTGACCACTGCAGGGGCCCAGGGGGGCCACTCCCTCAGTTTTGGCTAGCATGTGTGACCATGATTCCAAGGGAAAGGGTACTTTCTGGGGCCCTTTATAGATAGGGATTAGGAGGGGTTTCTCATCTAATTAGTGCTAGTTTGTTGATTTTACCTCTTGTAATAAGAATACTAGGTTTGAAGTGATATTTGCACATGCATGTAGTTTTTATAGAAAAGATATGGGGTGGCCTCCCCATTGGGTTGGTTGTCACCCAATATGAGATCACATTGGGTAATTGGGCTGTTGTTCATGTGCTTCTCACTGGGGACAGCACAATCACTGATATTTAGGATATGAGGTCTCATGGATTGGCCCCCAACTAAACCAAGTAATAAATGAATAAATATAGCTGTACAGGAGTTACCTTTAAATAGCAAGTCAGTTAACATACCTAGGTACCTGCTAACAATAGCGAAATTGCCAATTAAAAACCTCCGGATTTGGTCTTCAAGGTACCTAATGACCCGAGGAGATTTATCACATGTTGTGGGATAAGAGGGGAGGAAAGTCACATTGTTGTGTCTTATTCTTTGTATAGCAGATAATGGCAGTATTTAGGAACTGATAAAGCCTTAATTAGACTATTTAATTGGTTTGTAAATGGATAGTGGGGATATTAGTTACAATAAACATGATAATTAGCAGTGGGAAATATATCAATTGCAAGCATGTTACGAATCAGAAGTAGGCCCTATCCTTCCTTAGACTTAGCCATCACCTCAAAAAAATTATTTCTAAAAAAAAAAAATTCGACCTACCTCCCCTTTTTTTTTTGGGCCATGTTACCTGAACACAAATTATTTTTTTGTTTGGCCTTAGGACACTTAAATTTGAATCAATTAAAACATATGTGTAAATTAAGTGTTACTATTTCCAACAAGAGACAATAAATGGCCAGCCTATGAAGCACGAATAACCACAAAATTAAAGTGCCCAACCCAAAGTGTGTGGTCGGCTCTTGCTGAATCTACCCTACTACACTAAAAAATAAACTTGTCTCCAGACTCTTCAAAGTGACGGTCATAAAATAAAAGAGTCAACAACTTGTCCAAGTGACAAAGAAGTGGGTCTTGTAGCTGGAGATAGAAGACCCACTTGCTATGTGCCAGCCCAAAACCCGACATTTGCCAGCTCCAGATTCTATTTGTGGGATGGTAACCCGATACGTTAGACAACTTTTGACTCGTTTATTTTATGACAGTCACTTCGACGAGTCTGGAGACGAGTTTACTTTTTTCAGTGTATAATTAGACATCTGCAGTGCCTGGAAAAGCATCGCCCCACTAACTGCAGCTCTAGGTGTCAGAATAGGCCACTCACCTGTAGCAGGTGGCTGTATGCCAGACCTAGATCCAGATTTGTACACAACAAGGCCTTAATGATCAGCCAATGGGCTAAATATAACACATCTGTGTCCCGGCCAGGTGATTCATACTTAAGGAGTCACTGTGGATAACAGTCACTTTCTGTTTGTACTGTTTCCAACTTTAAACTCAAATAGTTGTTTCGTGTTTCCAGAACTGAAATATGTGTATGATAATGTATAATCTGCAATGATTAAGAGATTGTTTTCCTTGGTGGCTATCTTCAATGCAAACTTGTTTTCCAAAGACTACTTGGTGCATATTGTTGAATTTTTAAGTATGATGATGCTTATACACGCTTATATTGGAATCATATAAACATGTAGTTTTGTGAAACCTTTATATTAGCTCTGATTGGGGGCTCAAGCAACTCTGCCTTCACCTTTTCCTATATGTGGGAGCTTTGGGAAATGTGTGCATTATATCATAGGGTATTGACAAATGTTAGGGGGCAAGTATATTCAGGCACCCCCTCCTCTGTGATTAGGGGAGGGGGCAGGCCCCTTTTCCTATGCCACTGTTATTTGATCTCTCACCGTCAGACCCGCACACCCGTGTCCACCCACCCGAGCAGGAATATATAAAGACGGGGGCCCGAGTCTATTGTTATTTTTTGGTTAATTGCTCTGTTTTTGGAATTGACATTTATTGATCTCATCCTCAATCCTTCCAGATGGTATAGAGCGGGGTAAGATCCGCATGGCACTGGAGTACTGGCAGGAACTAACGTGCGTCACCTTCAGCGAGTCTCCGCAGGCCGCCAACAAACTGCTCTTTGTCAAGGGAAGAGGGTGAGTAACTCAGTCTATGATAACATCCTAGGTATGAGCAGCTCAAGAAATCCTGCTATGTATATATGCAGATTGATTGAGGATGAAGATTACAACAACTGCTCTAAAGTGACAAATCATATGTTACGTAAGTCAGTAAGCTGAACAATAATTTCATCATAAAAATTACATGAAAACGAATAAAGTGAGTAGCTAAACAGAAAGAATAATCTGAGTGCCCCGTACTTGAAATGTGTTCTACGGGCTACTTACATGCTTAGTTAGGTATTCGCCTGCCACATGCGCTGAACATCAGCAATGATGATACCTGTTTCTTCTTCCTTTCTACAGGTGCTGGTCGTATGTGGGCTATACACATCAAGTAAACCAGACCATCTCTATAGGGGATGGCTGCCAATCTGTAAGTACTTTAATATCAGTATTAAGTTTTAACCCTGGCACCATGATATAAGTCAATATGCTCCTGTGCTGTTTAGGTGTAAAACGTTTTATAATGGAGTGGGGGGTTGTTCTCCCGAACCCCCTTATTTTCTGCTTGTACCATGCATGAGCATTTTAAGATCCAATGCCCCTATCAAACAACCCAAATCGGAAATTTCCGAATTCGCAGCCGAAATATCGCTATTAGGTCTGAGGACATCGATAAAATATAAAGTTCAAAAATATCAATTCAAGCATCTTGCCTGAAGCAGGATAATGAAAAACATAGCATTACTCAGTAAACAAAAAGCATTATGCAACGTTATATAACGTGTCTCTATGGCTCCTTACTATGGCAAAACGTTAAATAACGTTAGAAACGTTACTTTGACGTAAAATAACGTGTTTTTGTTAGCTGGGTATACGACCACTCAACAAAATCACCTGTGAAATGTCTTTAAATACCTAAGAATTCAAATAAAAATCGGAAAATAAAAGTTTTTCGTGTTGGGTTTTGTGTGATAAAAATATTCATTATACAAAATTAATTATAAAGTTTGATTCAAAGTAATTTGTTCTTCCACAGAACGGGACCATTGCTCACGAGGTGGGCCATGCTATTGGTTTCTGGCACGAGCAGTCCCGGCCTGACCGTGACGAACACATCAACATACACAGACGTAACGTCACTGACGGCAAACTCTACAACTTCGCCAAACGCACATGGGGGGAGATCGTGACGCTAGATGTGCCATACGACCTGGGGTCAGACATGCACTACGGCTCCAAGGTAGGCGATTTATTTTACCCCTGACCATTGGGATTTTTTGAGAATTTAACAAAAAAAAAGAAGGGTACAGAAGAGGTATATGCTGATCAGCACACACTCAAAACTTCACCTTCAAAATTGGAAATATTTCTCAATATACCTTCATTTGATAGCCAAGAGAAGAATTTTTTCCATGTTTTTTTCCCTTTGCTCCCCTGGAAAAATTCAGGCCCCAGCTCCCCCGGAAGGGCGGCCTTTTTTTCTTTCCCCCCTGTAGCCCCCAAAAATATTTGCTGTAAGGGCCTGAGTTCCATGCTTTCATTTACTGTGTTAAATGATATTGATCACATCGTTTCAGCCTAGATTGACCCTCGTTAGTTTTGTTTTAGGTGACCACATTATATACATTCTAGTGACTTAGGGACTATGAAAGGGGGTTGCATTGGAAGAATAGTTGTGTTAGTGCACGAGGTATATTAGAGCAAGAGTTGACTTTAAAATCTTACAAATGCAAATTATGTTTTAACATTGAGTTCATGTTACGAGGGAAGCTTTTCGTCTGGTAAGCAACATGCTGTCATCACGCGTGTGAAGGAAGCTCTTTAGAAGACAAATCAATTCCCACAATAACTTCACAAATAAACTGTTTACAGAAAGTACGAAAATTGTGGTTTAACCAAAACCCCTGAGGCTAAAA
The DNA here is from genome assembly GCA_947462335.1 of Harmothoe impar. Classification (NCBI taxonomy): domain Eukaryota; kingdom Metazoa; phylum Annelida; class Polychaeta; order Phyllodocida; family Polynoidae; genus Harmothoe; species Harmothoe impar. The sequence continues at coordinate 56,758,428 of OX381718.1, read as the reverse complement.
TAATCACCCAAAGGTGAAATAAAAAAAGAAACAATATGACATCTCACAAGTCTGGTACTCTTTTACCTGTCAAGGTGAAGAGGGGCATCATGGGGGAAATGCCCTGGAGGAGCGGAAACACTCCGACAGGTCTGACTTCACACACCTGGGGAGTGACGTAGTTCCTCCTCCCGCCGTCTGTAGTGCTATTTTGGCGCCACAGTCAGCAGGGTTTCTACTTATGATTAGCTTGTTAGACGAAACGTGTGAATGCGTTGAACACGACCACGTTTTTGATTTCAAGTTCTAAAATCTTTCCCGTGATTTTGTGTACCACTTTCTACTTATCATTGTTTCTGGAATGTGCCTGGCAGAGTCTGATGCCATAAGTGTGGGTCAGAACTTCAAGAACTAATGTTAAAGCTTGACCGTCATGGTTGAAGTGAGGCCAAAAGCCATTGTTGATATAGTTCAGTTTTCATTCACAAGAGGGCTCTTAAGGGCTGTGAGCTCAGCTCTTACAGGCACAAGATAGGGTGAATATGTTGTAGCTGGACAATGCTCATGGTCCCCTGTCCAAACACTGCTGCCCTCTGGTGGAACTGTTATTTTAGTCCATGTATGGAAAATGCTGAGCTTATTCCCTGACGGTCTTTGGCGAGTTGGCATAGTTCATAGATCGTGAGTCGATTTCTGGGTACTTTTCAGGCTAAAGCAAAAAAAAAATTAAAAAAAAAGAAATCCGACCTACCTACCCTAGATTTTCAGACCATGTAACCTGAAACACACCTTTTTTTTTGCCTTAGTTTAGTGTGATAAGAGTGAAGCGATTAGCCTTTCTGACTCTTAATTCAAAATAATTATGCTCATGACTAAAAAGACTATTTGGTGTTGTATCAGTATCCTCAACTCAATGAATCACTGCAACCGCCCCCACTCCACTGCACCCAAAGAACAGTCCGTGAATCCAACATTATAGAGACCTATAGCCAACTCAAATCCAGCCTACACTGATAGTCTAAATGCTACAGACCTTAGCCTGTAGCGGCTATCCTAGGTTAGTCATGGGGATATCGGTCAGAATGACCTGATATTCAAAAATGATGAAGGCAAAATGAAGGCCTTAAGCACATATAAAAGTCTTAGCCCTATATTCATAGGAATAAAATGACTAAGGTGTGTTGGTCACTACAGACTATACCTGACCGTATTAAGTACTACTAACCATGGTTGGTCATAAGGGAGCCAAAAAAAAAAAAGGTTTATCGCTATTGACTAAGTTCTGGAGCCTTGAGATTATCTGTGAAGTACTGACCCGCATGACCCAGCCTTTGCCCCGGGGAGGGGGAGACTTTGGATATGAGGGCATTGGGTTCAAGCCCTGATCTGCCCCAGCTTGTATCTGCACTTCCAGTGGGGGTTCGGCACTAGTGGTACTAATTAGGTGAGCCCCACCCCCGGGGCTAGCCGCTTTGATACTCTCATCTTCCATTAATGGTCTACCTTGACTGATTTTCAATTTTCTTACTACAAAGTTTACTTACAATGTATAACTATAGGAGGAATTCTTTCCACAGTTTAAATGGAATTGGACACAAGCCACACATAGAATCTTAGAATGTAGAAAATCAACAAACTTCGAGGCCAGGAAGTATGGCTACGCCGCATTTCATAGGGGCATGGATTACAGAGGTCCCATAGGCTTAGCATAGCGAAGGCCGTACCACCATGTAATACAAAGCAATGATCTTGATCCGAAATACTGGGGTGGCTACTGAATATGCATATGTTGTTTGGCTGACAATTCAGGTGACAATATAACTAACTAATATAACTGTACCAATTGCACTCCTGATTAAGCTTCTAATGATTATGGGGCGGTCACACTTGGACCAGGCCCAGGGTATTGCCCATCCTGATGTAAGCAACAACCCGGATGGACCGATCGGGGGATGTCGTGAGCGTTATTATTTTTTTCCCTTATATTCTTGTTTCCCCTGTCATGAAGTTAGCCTAAGGTGACAAGAGCTAACTGAGATACAGACCCCCCCTCACCCCCCTCCCACACACACACTGATATTCTGTGGCTACCTGTACGACCAATCTCTCAGTCACTATAGTGCCCAACCAAGTTAGTCACTTCTTGGGCCCCTATATGACCAACCTTGGTTAGTTAACATTGTCAGGTTGGTCAGTAGTGACCAACTTACCTTAGTCTTCTCCATTTCAATGAGTTTTAGGCCAAGTTCTTTTGAGTAAGGCATTATTCATATGTTGTTGTGCCTCAGTCATTTTTAATGGCCCTTGGTTATGCCTGAGAAATGTCCCTATGACTGACCTGGGATAGCCATTTCAGACTAAGGACTGGGGCATTTAGATTTTCTGTGCACCTCCTTCCACTCCCCACCCCCTTTCTAACCCCCAAGTTGAGGTAGAGACCACCTGGTCTTCCCCCACAGCGCCCTCTGTGGTAGAGCCAAGACCCCCTAGCGGGCAAAAACCCAACTAATGACAGTGTCGACCCCTGTCGGCAAAGATTAAAGTCACTGAGCCCTCGAGGCACGCGCGGGGACAGTAGGAGGGTTGGTGGAGGGAGGTGGGAAACAAAGATGAAAATTGAAATTCCTCCGTATGGGAAACAACCACAGACTTGTGGTAAGCCTGACTGTGGTGGAGGGCTTGGGTGGGGGGATCAGAGTCAATGAGAGGACAAATGCAAAAGAGGATTTGTCATCTCTTAACTTCAAGGCAGGTGTTTGGGCTATCAATACTGGAAACATGCCAAGTGATAGAAACCCTGGTAACAAGTCACGAGATATTCCCGGGAATTTTTGGCGATTCTGTGAGCAAAAATTCCCGTGATATCCCGAGAATTTAAGACGTGATTTTACATGTAAAATGCTGTTAAATCACGGGATTTACCCCTCATGCAGTTTGAGATTGTAAGTTCGAATCCCAAGGGTGCTCATTAAGCGTCCATGATGTAGAATAACCCTCTTACTAGGGACCTTTAGCAACCACGTAAAAGGTCATAAAACGCAGACGCAGCAGTGCTGAAGGCACAGGATACGTTTAATGAGCTACGTCGGGTTTGCTAAAGGTCCCTATTAACTACTAATACAGGATCTCATCTTGATACACACTATTTAGACATGTACATACAAGTTGGTCACAGTTTATGTACCTCTCCAAATACAAGCCCAGATAGGTGAGGGCCTAGAGCGCTGAACTATGCATCTGAAGGTGGCAGGTTCCCTTCCCACTAAGGACACACACAAATATCAATTTACACATCTAATTGTTTTGTTTTTATCAAAATGGCCGGTTACGTTGGTGTTAATGGGTTTCATGGGTTCGATTTCATTACTAAAAGACTTGGATGGTCTTGGGTAATTGATATGAATACAGATATAAAAACGGATGGCCTGAGTGGGAAGGGAACCTGCCACCCTCTGATCCATAGTGCAGCACTCTAGGCCCTCACCTATCTGGGCTTGTATTTGGAGAGGTCCATGAACTGTGACCACTGGTGGCTGTGCCATAATAGGGCAAAACAAACCCTACGTAGCTCATTTAAAGGTAATAGGGACCTTTAGCAAACCACGTAAAAGCTTATAAAACGCAGACGTAGCAGTGCTGAAAGGATAGGATACGTCTACGTCTAATGAGCTTTTACGTGGTTGCTAAAGATCCCTACTCGCTGAAGAATTGTGTGCTGGAACCTGGTGTATATCAGAAAAACGATATTACATTAATGGCTTGTGCTGCACTCTCATGGTATATGTTTATAAGATATGTATGAAGCAATAGGGAGCTTTAGCAACCACGTAAAAGCTCATTAAACGCATACGTATCCTATCCTTTCAGCACTGCTACGTCTGCGTTTAATGAGCTTTTACGTGGGTTGCTAAAGGTCCCTACTACCTCACCACCTCCACGCATTGACACCAGAGTTGGTAGTATAGTGGTTACCAAGTCTGCCTTCAAATCAGAAGGTTGGGTTTTCAATCCCAGCAGGTTCCATATTTTCTTCGATAGAAAGAAGTCATTTTTTTCCAAAGAGGGGGGGGGGCACATCTTGTCTACATGTATTTTGAATTGTCATATATAGGCCTAGACTATAACAGAGGACTATGACATATAAGTGCTAACTTACAAATTGCATGGGTCAGATGTATATAATCTATAGTGAATCTTTTTTTCCATGTTTTTCCACCGTGGCATGTACTTTTTTTTCCATATCCTATTTGATTATGTTTTCAACTAGTATAATCCAAAGTGATTTGCAGATGGCAATAGAACAACATATTCATCTGACCACCAAACAAAAGTTCTCCCATAACCATAGTTAAGAGTTAGTTTTCATGTGGCTTTCCCATAGAATTGAGCACCATAACATGCCATATTCTTTACATTTGTTACTTCCTAATATAATAACCTATTTCTATGCGCAGTTATTTGCAGATATCAATAGAATATCTAGATCATCTAACAGGTAAAAATTCCCTTTATAACCATAGGATACAAGCACTGCTCTTTGCAAACGAAGCACTTTAGGTGTTATGGCACAGCCACCACTGGTCACAGTTTATGTACCTCTCCAAATACAAGCCCAGATAGGTGAGGGCCTAGAGTGCTGAACTATGCATCTGAAGGTGGCCGGTTCTCTTCCCACTAAGGACATGCAGGTGTTGGATTAATTAAGTGGTTAAATGTAGCGTGATCGTATATCTTTTATGGTACATGCAGTTTAAATGAATAACAGACCACAAGTTAACTAGAACCAGAAAGGCAGCAATGGGATTCGAACCCATGCCACCCTCTTTAACAAAATCCCGTGATATAACGGGAAATTTTGCTCACAGAATCCCGTGATATCACGGGAATAGAACCCGGGTTATTCCCGGGAGTGACCCCAGTTCAACCCGTGTTATTCAGGGGGAATTCACGTGAATTTGTTTCCAGGGAAGCCAGCAGGAGAGGATAACTTTATCAGAATATTTGTCTGAGGTAAATAGTGATAATGTATTATACTTGACAAAAGTGTTTAAAGTTGAATAAAAAATAGTACACTGATCAGTAGTCGCTCACATAGAATGTCCACAATATCACGATAATTATTTATGTACAGTGTAACCTCGATAATGCGGCTTTCAATAATCCGGCACCCTCGATAATCCAGCTGCTTTGTCAGAGACAGTTCTATAGTTAAAGTTAGTACATTAACTGTGTGGGGCAAAAAAAAAAGATTTCCCTAAAAATGAGTCAGAATGAATGATATAATTGACTTCCTATCTATTCCATTTCCCCTAAATCCCTCTGGTTTTGCTCTAATTTGATTTTATTGCCCAAAATATGGTCATTTTGGAATAAAAGCGTACACTCTTTTTATTCCCCCCAAACACTAGAAAAGCCCATGTTTGAGGGATATTGGATCCCATGGTGACCTATTAACACCCAATTAATTGACCTCTATTCTCTAAATACTATACTTTAGGAGTGTTTGGAATACATTCAAGCAATATTTAGAATTTGAAGAAAAATCGGATATACCCATTTTAAGCATTAGAATATGCTTCAAGAATCCGGCAAATTCAGCATCCGACCGTGTTTTTCCTGTAACGGGTGTGGTCGAACTAAAGAGGTCTCTCATGTATACATGTCTGCTGGGATAAGGCATCTCACAACGGTCCTAGACAAAGGCTGTCACATCAGGTTCAACACGAGTAGGATATAAAAAGGTACCCAAAAAGAACAATCCTTGTCCAAAATGTGCAGAACTAACAAGTGCTGCCCCCTGGGATGAAGCTCACACACTATCCTCTGTAACGTCATAAAAAGCAGCTGCCTTCCCTGTGTCGCCACCTAGTTCTGACTACTCACAGTGTAGGCTGAGTATTAGGGGAGTTGTCCTGAAAGAGAAACCAACAACTGGTATGATTCTTTGGTGAGATTTTCCTATCCCCAGCAAGCTAAATGAGTAATTTACTATAAAAAGGAAAGGCAACACACACATCGCCTTTTCGGCATTGCCCTAGCTGCATTAAATGCTGATAGATATTGAACGATATCGCCCTCCTCCATTAGTTTGCCTGGGCTAGTCATACATTGGTTCTTAAAACGGGGATCGTTCTTGGATGCTCTATTATCACTACATCTCATGTTTCTATAGTTAGGGCCGTTTTCAATTAGCCGATTTGGAGGTGATCGGTAGGCAACCGGCAGGTGCAAGTCGATTGGCCTGCCGACCGTATACTATATAACCTTGCAAGTTATCTATTTTATGCAATATCCACTGAAGGACCTCTGGTGGTTGTGGTGGGTCTACCGACGGATATTACCCTCAAATCGAAAATGGGCGTAACTCTGTAACTCTGTTTTCAGTTCTATGCGAAGGATATCAACAGCACGCTGACGACGGTACAGACCATAGACCCCCTTATGGGGCGCGTCATCGGGCAGCGACAGGAACTCTCCTTCTATGACGTCAAACTAGCCAACATGGCCTACTGCGATGGTGAGTAAATGTGCACCTTGATTAATTCTTTAAGGATGGCATGATGCCCTAATGTATCCTGCCCTTGGTCATCATGATGCATTCAAGCATCATGCCTACCGTATGGGGTTGAGACACTCCTAAAGTGTTAGCATGATGCGACAATGCAGCACTGGCGAGTTACTCGCCGAAGCTGCATTGGTGCATCATGACGACAAATGTCATATTTTAGTGACATGCCGTCCTTAAAGGGTTAAAGCATCAGTTCCTTTTTTATGTCGATCCATCAACCCATCTCAATGCACTGAGTAATTCATTGATACATTGATACTTTCATTCTTTAATTTCAATTATTTTTTGTCCATGGACTCCCGAATTCGTTATCTGTTTACCTAATTGATTACAATATCAAAATGAAGCGAATTCGGGGTATTTTCAAGTGCTGACATCCTGAGCTTTTTCAAAACAGTTTTTTGATATCGAGAATAATACTTCTTCAGCATCTCCGGATGGAATAATCCAACAGTTGTTGTATTTAGGCATAAGCCTTAAATCCACTGCAGCAGGAACACACAATATCCTGGGTTAAAACGGTATCGCGCCTCTGCAGCCTATGTTTCGCCACTATTTTGCCGCTCTTTCGGCCGCGTTCACAGCGAAAATGACGCGAAATGGGGGCGGCAGAGGTGCGATACTGTTTTAACGCAGGATCCTGTCGCCGTGGATTTTGAGCTTTTACACCCAACATCTACAGTGCTGCATTAAAGTGTTTGCCCCTATACAGCCAATAATTCGCTCCTGTTTCGCTGGCATCCACAAGCAAAACTGGCGCGAAATAGTCTGAGGGGCAGAGGGGTGTTACCATTTTAACACAGAAAGTGACTTGTTCTTGCCGCTGTGGACTCCAGGCATAAGTAGATTTGGATTTTCGATCTGCCCATCTTTCATCAAGATTTTATTATCAAGATCTAACCCTAAAGCCCAAAATCCACGGCGACAGGATCCTGTGTTAAAATCGTATCGTGCCTCTGCTGCCCCCATTTCGCTGCCATTTCGCCCCCGTAACACCGTGCTCTTTGGCTACACAGGCGTGAAAAAGGAGCGGCAGGGCGAAATAGCGGCAGCAGAGGCCCGATAGGATTTTAACGCAGGATCCTGTCGCCATGGATTTTGGGCTTAAAGCTGGGCCGTCAGTGAATAAGTTCAACATTTTACATACATGGACTAAAATAACAGTTCCACCAGAGGGCAGCAGTGTCTAGACAGGGGACCATGAGCATTGTCCAGCTACAACATATTCACCCTATCTTGTGCCTGTAAAAGCTGAGCTCCCAGCCATTGAGAGCCCTCTTGTGAATGAAGACTGAACTATATCCAAAAGTGCTTTTGGCCTCACTTCAACCATGACGGTCAAGCATTAAGTCGCATCCTCCTGTCTTCCACAGGTAGCTGCACGTCGCGCGGACACCGCCTGCCCCAGCCGTGTATGCGGGACGGGTACCAGGACCCCAAGGCCTGTCACAGGTGTCGCTGTCCGGACGGCTTTGGGGGAACCTACTGTGAGACTGTAGCATCAGGAGAAAATGGTGAGCATAGGTTAAACTGCAATCTATATGGGGATCCAGTGCAGTATCACTGGTATTGACTGTCGGATGGTATTCTGGAGAGTGACAGTCAGGTCAATCCATCTATAGAAGTAAACTGTAGAAAATAATTTTGAATTTATAAAGTATTTCTATTCATGACATGTTTTTTTCTTCACAAATACGGTACTGATATTGAAGCAGTGAGATAAAACGGATGGGTAGACAGCAGTGGATAACATCAGTAATAACTAGTGGCGGCCTTTCTTGGGAAATAATTTTTTTTCATGTAAACCTTGGCCCAGAATTTATTAGGGAGAAGCGTACCCCCTCCTTTTCACTTTTCATCATCCTGGATCCTGTAATAACTGTATCCTGCCTTACCCCTTGCAGCGTACTGTGGCGGTATCCTGTACGCCCAGAATAACGGCACCATCAGCTCCCCCGGCTACCCCACCTCACCCTACAGGGTGGACCAGGGCTGCTCGTGGCTAATCAAGGTCGGTTTATACCATGGTTATTGGCTGTTTTAAGCTGTTGTACTGTCATATGTGGAGCTTTACTACTCAGTTAAATTGCATATTTTTATCTTTGTTGTGGCACACTACATAGGGTAAATCTGGAATTATTTTGTGTACATTATGGGTTTACCTTGTATTTCATCTTTATACATGTATCATCTGTATGGCTTACATAGTCATCCTTAGAATGATTAAAACAGTAATTGACAGGATCATATATAAACTTGATTTGGTATAATAAAGATACTTTTTTAAAGGTCTTTATTGGGTCTACTGATACATCCAAAATACATAGAAAATATGAAATGTATTAAGAACCAGCATTTGGCGCATTGCCTTCGTTCCGCTGGCACCCCTGATGAAAACATTACGTACAGATATGTCAATAAATATACAGTATGACGAGCATTTGATTTTGAGTCATATAGTGTATGCTTCCCATCCATACTTCAAACCTGAAAATAATTCGTTATGTTGCTGTGTTGATGCTGCAGGCGCCGACAGGTATGCACGTGTACCTGGAGGTGGTGGGTGGGTTCGGCGTGGCCGGACACCGAGACGTGTGTAAGGACTACCTGGAGGTCCGCTACAACAGCAGCCTGGCACTCACTGGGGCAAGGTGGGTGCATTAAGCCTGTACTGACATATTGATGTATTAAAGCTGGGCCCTAGGGAATTAGTTCAGGATTTTCCACATATGGACTGAAATAATATCAAACATATGTGGATTACCGAAAATCTAACTCAAATGAATATGGAATTTGTGTGAAAATACTGTTGAAATTAAATAAACAAATTTTTAAAACTCAAACTCAAACTCAAACTCATAACAGTTCCACCAGAGGGCAGCAGTGTTTGGACAGGGGACCATGAGCATTGTCCAGCTACAACATATTCACCCTATCTTGTGCCTGTAAGAGCTGAGCTCCCAGCCCTTAAGAGCCCTCTTGTGAAAGAAAACTGATCTATATCCAAAAGAGCTTTGGCCTCACTTCAACCATGACGGTCAAGCTTTAAGTATAGAACTGTCTCTGACAAAGCAATCGGATAATCAAGGGTGGCAGATTATTGAATGCCGCATTATCAAGGTTACACTGTACACAATTAATTATCGTGATGTTGTGGACACTCTATGGGAGCGACTACTGATCAGTGTACTATTTCTTATTCAACTTTAAACACTTCTGTCAAGTATGATACATTATTACTCGCAGCCCCGGCGAGTAACTCTCCGGTCCTGCATCACCCAGTGCATCGTGCCGACATTTCGGGAGTGTCTCCACCCCGTGGGAGTAGTATAGTATGTATCGGAACGGGACTATAGTTAAGTACTGTTTATTACTCAATCGACATGCAGCCAATCAGAGGCCTCCATTTGGTCACGTGACCGGAAGTGACCTACTTAGGGGATTAGTGGTGCATTCTGGGTAACCCTGCAGCCAATCAGAGGCCACCATTTGGTCACGTGACCGGAAGTGACCTACTTAGGGGATTAGTGGTGCATTCTGGGTAACCTACTGACCTACTTAGGGGACCGGAAGTGACGTCATATGACCTAATTTAGGATCACGTGACCGGAAGTGACCTGATGAGTCACGTGAGCGGAAGTGACGTCACATGACCTAATGGCCGACCGGAAGTGAGTGACCTCATTGAGGATCACGTGACCGGAAGTGACTTGATTGATCACGTGAGCGGAAGAAGAAGTTTTTTGTTTAGGAAGTGAGGGTCTTTAGGATCACGTGACTGGAAGCGACGTCGTCACATGAGTGCCGCTTTAAGAGACTGCGCGACTTACTAGTAAAAGAAGACGTATGAAAATAAAAACACAACAATATTTTTTTTTATTTTTTTTTATTTCTTTTTTTTCAATCTTGATAAACACTCTATTTTTGAAAAGATGCACACGCTTATTTTTTTTTTTTTCATATCTCTAAAGGACTCGTTGTCACACCGTCAGAATGCACGCGACGCTTATAATACAAGTAGCGCACGCCGTCTTTCTCTATGGTGTAGGTGACCATTTTGTTTCGCACCACTTTGAAGTTTCTATTTACAGCAATGAGAGTTTTTCGTTGGCGAAGAACATCCAAGAAGTCGTCTGGTTCCTGAGGGTTTTGTTTCTTCTGTACGCCTTTTGCACTCCATTTTTTGGATTTTCTTTCACCGGTGTCGCTGACTCGATCGTAGCAAATGTAAGTCTTAGGGTTGAGACTTAGGATCCCGTCACCTTCCCACTCCGCTTTCATAAGCCCCGAAGTTCTCAGATCGTGAAGGTACCGTCTCTCACAACATCCGCCGGGCGGCGGACACCATTCTCGCACTCTTTCCGTTTTTGTCTTCACGAAAAGCTCTAAGTGATCGTCGCACACCGCTGTCGGAAGCCACTTTCGTTTCTCTCTGAAGTACGTCTCTCTCAGGCGAGGTTTGACTAGGTCATCCAACGTGTCACCGCTGAGAGCCATGTAAAGACTGTCGGTGTCCATTTGACAAAGGGCATAATCGCGCCGATCGACGAATCTATCCAAGAAGTCGTATGTGAACTCTAACATTTTCAACTTCGCGTACTGGTATACCATGAACCCTATTTGAATAGGGAGGTTGTTGTTGACTGTTTTCGGTTGTAGTTCGACTTCAAACAGATCGGAACTCAACTCGGACGCCTTTTTGAAGCGCCACGAATTGGCCAATAGTTCGAACTTCCGACTGTCAGTGTATCTCACCGCCGTGTGTTTTTCTTTGTTGCAGATTGTTTTACCGTACGTAGCGTTTCCCATTAACTTGTAACAGTCTGACAGAATTTTCTCGTTCTCGTTCACGTCGCCACGTCTTCGCGCCGCCGTTACTTCGTCCGCGAAACCGGCAAAGGAGCGTTTAGGTAGGTATTCTACCACCAGCTGCACTTTGGTGACTATCAAACCGTGCTCTAAATACCACTTGAGAAGCGGCGTTCCCAAGAGAATATTTTTTCCGTGGTAACTCCCTATCAGACATCTCTGAGGCGTGTTCAACAGCTTTTCTTCCTGCGCAAAGTCTGACATGTGAGGTCCTATGTCCGATTTTGAAACGGTCGCGTTCTTGAAAACGGGGGTCATTTCTTCGAAGTAGTCTCGTAGGTGAGGCGGCGTAGTGATGTCCACTTGAACTAAACCGAACATTTTCTCCTCTTTCACAGCGGAAAGGATGTCGCTCTCGCTCATCGCGTTTCGAGACACTTTCAAAGCGTCAACCTTCCAGCGTTGTTGGGAGGCCTTGACCCGCTCATCTCGACGCTTCATCTCTCGCCATTCGCACTCCCACACGACGACCAGCTTGTGACCTATCGCTTTCAAGTAAGCGCTTACTCTGGTCGTTCTGTCGCGTCTCTCCTCTCTCAGTGAAGCGCACTGATATCGGTGCGACGGTATGCACTCGTGAGCGTGGAACCAACACCCGTGAAACTGGAAAACCGTATTAGAGGCCGCGTGAAACCCGTCCACGCGAATTCTCCGACAGCCTACAACCATCTCGCCGCCGTTCAGAGCGTGGCGCAGTTTCACGTCGCGGTCGTGCTCTACGAAGCGTAACCACTCCAAAGCGCTGTGAGAGTTTCTTTGCCTAATTTCGGGCTTGAACTCGGTCTCGGGCCGTCTCACCGCGTAATAGCCCGTGCAGTGCGCTTCGCTCATGCAGCGCAAGTACAGAGAGTTAGCGTCTAGTCCTAGGATGTGTTGGCACGGTCTCGCTTCTTCGCCGTACTTGTGCTCCCTTATCCGCGTGGTGCCCTTCTCGTGAAATCTATGGAAGATGATGGAAGGACCGCCGACTAGATTTTCTTTGATCAGAGCGTGGAGGACGGCGTCGGACTGGGGGAACGTTGTGAAGGCGTCTTCTAGGTTTTGGAAGAGGAACCGTAAAGTCAAACCGGCGAGAGAAACTCCGTCTTTCAACATGTCAATGCCGCGATCTTGGAAAAATTTAGCGTGATTTTTCAGAGCTTGTATGAAAGGTTTGACGTCTTTGTTGTTGTAGTGGATCAAGTAGTCTTCCATAGTTTGCATCTTCTCGTCGGACCAAACTTTCTGACATGCGGCGTAGTCGGATTCGGACATTTTGACGCCCGTCAGCTCGCTGTCGAAAGCCGATCTCGGTGGCAGCGTTCTGTTTGCCAGTTTCCTGGTAGACGTCATCCATTCGTAAGGAAAGTGACCTTTCTCTTCGTTCCTGGTGAAAGCTCGCAAATAGGTCGCGTAGTTGTAACCGGGTGCCAAATAGTTGACTACGTCCAAGAAAACCGTGTGCTGTGTGTAAACCGCCAAGTATTGATTGCTTCTCTTTATGACGCTGAATTCTTGGTTTCTTCGGTCTCCGGAGGCGAAGAACGAGTGAAGGCGCATTTTGATCAGGTTCAAGTCGTAACGCCCCGAGTTGAAGCCCACGACTGGAGCTTGACGGATGTATCTCAGAAGCCGCTTCTTCAGTTGAACTAACGGGTGTCTGGTCTGAGCCGCAGCGAAGCCGCCTGGAGAAGGGGTGAACGTCGCCTCCTCCAGCAGGAGAGCTTCACCTATCGCCGCATCTAACTTCGCTAAGGTCGGTCGGTAAAGTTCTAGCACAGCTTCCCCGATGACTTTGGCGTTCTCGTTTATGTGATTTAAAACTCGGTCCAACAAGGGGTCGGAATCTGCGTCGGATTCTCTGACGAAGCAGACGGGCCCCTCCCACCCCGGAAAGTCGGATGCGACGCTAGCCGACAAAGGGACGTGATCCCACAGCAGGGACACGTGTTCCGTCGACGGTTCTTTGCACGGTCTGAAGAAAGCCTCGAAATCGAAGGCGATCTTGTAAGGGTAGATTCCGGAATGTCCGTCGGGGGGAAGAATGGAGAAGTCTGCTAGCGCTTCGAAAATCGTTCTCGAATTTTGGTAGATGCCGCCTACGTAGCGCAACTTGACTTGTCGGCAAGAGGAAAGCTGGTTCCTGTGTCTCTTCAGCAAGAACTCGGTGGTGAACGCCGCCTTACACTTGCAACATTCGTATATGCCCGCGTACGCGTTGAAGTCCGTGACGAGAGAGACGTGCAAACCGCCTTTCGCCGTCAGGTGTAGGTTGACTTTACCTCGGGCGGCCAGAGTTCTGGAAGGCGGTCTGATCAGAGTAACGCGTCTTCTCAACTTCCGCCCCGGCACTTGACGCGACGCGGTGTAAACCGCTATCTGTACGTCAAACAAGTTCTCTAACGCGGGTAAGTCGCGGATGTTCAGACCCGGAAAGGATTCAGGTGTGGCAGCGGGACAGAACTGACGTAACAAATCTGAAGCGCGCTTGCTGGTCTTGTATAAGTGAAAGGAAATGCAGCGGAAGATGCAGAGGTTGTCCTTGTTGGGAAAATCTAACACGCCGCTTCTCTTTCCAACTCGACCGGCCTGAGTGATCCTACCGCCTATGGGGAATTCCCCCGGTCCCATGTAAACGCAAATGTTCAAATTGGTAGGAAAAAGAACGTGCCACTTGGTGTCAGCGTCGCAAAGTTTCCGTACTTCCTCGCAAGCGACGGTGTTTTCCATCTTTGAGAGGAGCTCTTCCAAAGTTTCTGAATTAGTTATAGTAGGGAGCGGTTGTATGAGAGTTGCGTTGTTCTGGGAGGCGTGAAAGTAGCGCAGTTTGCTCTTGTCTTCTCTGTGTTGTAAGAGTAAGCCTACCGAGAAACCCACTTTGTATCTGAATCTTTGTGTCAAGTGAATGCGACGCATAGTATCTACAGCGTCACTCAACTCGCCGGTTGGTAGCCTGAAGTTTGTTACACTCACGCGAGTCCCGTGCATCCTGACGCCCGTTTGTATCGCAGGCCAATTCGCCGTGAACGTTTCCTCCCCGTTCGGTACAGCACATATGCGCGGAGGGACGGTCACCCCGTCCAGAGATTCGCGTCGACAGGCGATCTTTCGGCAATCGCCTTCGCCGCATAGAGGGCAAAACTTAGGTACTACTCTACAATTTTCTACGTGTCTCTCGTGGTTGTACGGTCTTTTAAACATTTTGAAACACTTTTCGCATACGTACTGTGTCATGTTTTTTTTTTCACTCAGTTACCAACTACTTAGCCGTCTAACTATCTATCTATCTATCAATCTATCTGTCTATCTATCTATCTATTTATCTTTCTGTCTGCTGTCTGTGTATCCGTCTGTCTGTCTCATACAGCGTACGTCAAAACGCTGTGTGTGTGTGTGTGTGTGTGTGTGTGTGTGTGTGTGTGTGCGCGCGCGTGAGCGTTGAGCGTCTCTCATTCCGAATCTATGCCGAGATATTTCAGAATGATCTCTGTTTTGTCATCCAACTCTTTGAGCGCTCTGGCGGACAGCGTCACTCCCTGCTGTGTGGGTTTTTTGTCAGGACCTTCGTACTTGCGCACGTGGACGAGGTTCTTACCGCTGTAGTAGCTCACAGCTGCGTACACTTCGCCCTCCTCATCCAGCACTGCGAACCAGGGGGTGTGATTAGGTTTTCCTTGCGCAGCCGCTGTGTCGCGTATGCGCACCACTGCGCGGATATCGGCGATGCGTGCTATGAGCTCGCGCAGCGCGTCGGCCGTGAAGTGCACTCGCTTGCTTCTGGTCAGAGACGCCTCTTTCACCTGGCCGTCTTTTGTGTAGCGCGGCCTCCTAGACCGTCTAGCCACGTCCTCCCAGATCTCCAGCGTCAAAGCTCCGTCTAAGCAGAACTCTAACCCGAGAGGACGGGAGAAGGTTTTCTCTGCTTCTTCTCGTCCATCTCGTTCTTTTTCTTGTATTTTTCTCTTCTTACTAGGCCTTGTTGTTCTGGAACTCACCTTAGAACGTTTCACACCCGCAGGATGAGTAACACCATCAGCGTGAGCTGAATCAGCAGCAGAACCGATAGCAGGAGCAGCGTCAGCGCTGGTGGTATCCGAGGCCTCGTTGTTGGAACAGCGCAGCCACACGCCGTCGGTGCTGAGTGTAGCGGTAGAAGATGAAGCGCCGCCGCCCTCGTAAGGTGGCGGTGAGGGCAGTCGCCACGGACCGGACGGGACGCTACTAGTGGAGGAAGTGAGGTCGAAAGGTCGAAGAGGGAAGCCGAAAAACGTACCGCCCACCCCTTTCCCTTCGGGTTGTTCGTACGCCTCGTCGTCAGCGTCGTTCTCTGTCTCACCCTGTTGCTGCTGCTCCTCCTCCTCCTCCTCTTCTTCTCGGTTTAGGGGCTGAGTGTCCGAATAGCTGTCACTCTCAGCGCGAGCGGCGTCGAGGGCGTCGGTCGATGTAGTGGTGGAGGAGAGGGGCTGTGAAACGTGCGGCAGGTCATCAAAGTCATCAACAGTAGTGGGGAGGTAAAAACCCGGTTGCCAGTACTGCGCTGTGCCAGGAGCGTTGTCGTCAGTAGTAGTAGCGGTAGCAGCAGGTGCAGCAGAAGCAGCAGCAGCAGCAGCAGGCGCAGCAGCAGACGCAACAGTAGCAGGCGCAGCAGCCTCAGCAGGCGCAGCAGTAGCAGGCGCAGCGGTAGCAGGTGCAGCAGCAGCAGCAGCAGCCGCAGCAGGCGGGGCGGCAGTAGCAGCGGCAGCGCCTGGGATAGCGCTAGGCTGTTTTATGGGTTAGCCAGTCTGGCGAATTTGAGCTGAAGTTGATTAGCCAGATTGGTGATGAATTCGCCAGATTTAGATTATGAAAACAACAGTTATAGGTAGTATTTTTCAATGGAAAAAAAACTCCCTATTCTTGAGAACAATATGGAAAAGCTTCCCAATATCAGATATGCTGGGATATTCTGGTGCAAAAATGTCATTAGGGTCATATAGTTCAATAGTGTCAATTTGAAGACACATTTCCACAGCTATTAAAGACCAGACCAAAAAAGGATTTATTTGTCAGCGGATGCAGCTCGGCTCACTTGTCTGAAATTAAGGGAGTTTTTCTGTTGACTTAGAACTTTAATTCTCTTGCTTACCCCCAGATAAAGAAACAAATATAATGTTGCCGTTGCTTCACTGCAAATCATTGAGAAGAGGCTATGTGGAAAAAAAGTTGTCGCCCATTTCACTTTTTAATGAACAATAAAAGTAAAATTTCGCTGCCTTGCATCAAGAAGTATGCATAATTTTGCAAAGAATCTGAAAAATTGTTGTACTGTCTGGAAAAGAAACTGGTGTCCGGAATTGGGTGAATCAAATGATGTTTTAACAACTAAGTACTTTCCCTAGAAATATGAAAGCAAAAACGAATCCACTGCCTGATGTTAGAGGACAAAGTTGGTGGTTAATCTGACACTAACTGTCCGATATTAAGGTACTTTACTCTACAGCCAATGTACAAGGAAAATGTTCTCTTGAAATGTTGAAGGGAATACTCTTTTCCTGGTACATACCAAAATGGCCCTTTAACTGCTGGCCTTGAAAAATGTAATTTGGGCCTTAACCGCCGGCCCTATGCCATGGGAATATGCAACTTTGCAAGCATGTACTCCTTGGGATAGTGGCTAAGTAGTAAAGTAAGCTGTATTGGAGACATAATTTGCACTTTTCTGACAAGGGGATGTAGTGCTCATGTTAAATATTTTTGGATTGATAAAAAAATTCTCATTCTTTAGTTCATAGCAGGAGCTGCAATTTAGTGGTATTGCTCCAATAGGGCAGCACTATTGCTGCCCTATGGCAGCAGTGGTTTTTCAAGGGTATTTTACATGCTGCCCAGAGGCAGCAGCGGCCCTTAATTAAGCATTAGAGAAGGGATAGATTTGCATGTAGTTGGGAACATGGGGAGATAGACAGTTACAATGACTGTGGTATTAAAATGATAAATGGAAGAAAAAAGATGCTCATGCTTTCAGTAATATATTTCAGGAAATTAGGAAAACTCAGGTTCTTAATTTATACAAATTTGATTTACACGGCCTTTTCTCTCTTAACCTTAGCTTTCCAACGATACATCATACAAGGTATTCCTAGTCATGATAATGATATTCTGGTGAGAAATTCGCCAGTTTGGCGAATTCAGTAGGGAATGGGATCGCCATATTGAGTTTTAATTCGCCAGTAGCGATCTGGCGAACGGTTAGCGCGAACCCTGAGCGCGCTTAGCAGCAACGTGTACCGTCGCGAGTGTAACAACGTCGCTAGCACGACGACTACTACCAGTAGTACTACTACTACTACTACTACTACTAGTACTACTACTGCTACTACTACTGCTACTACTACTACTACTGCCGCGAGCGCTCGCTACAGCGGGAGGGTGATAAGACCAAGCGGCTGCGGCGGTAGTCTCATGTTCAGTAGCAAGAGGAGGCACTGACGCTAAACGAGCGCTGTTCCGCGTAGTCTTCTTGTTCTTGGACGGCGCTAGGTGTTGTCTTTTGCTCATGGTGGTGACTGTAGAGAGCAGCAAAAGAATGAGTGAGTGAATGGAGGTTTCCAGACCCCTTATATACGCCTTCTCGCTTCTAGAGCTAAGCTACTTACTGACCCTGTTCAGCTGCCGCCGGCTGGCCGGCGGCCATTCACAAAGAGAAACAAAAGACATAAGGCATGACGTTTTCAGCTGGATCCCTTTCCCCCCTTTTGAGAGATCGACTGTCATGAGCTAAGCCGCTTAACACCCTGTTCAGCAATTCAACGCGCATTAGCTGTATAAAGGATTAAGCGGTTGCTGCCGTCGACTGACCGGCGGCCATTCACAAAGACATAAGGTATGACGTTTTCAGCTGGATCCCTTTCCCCTCTTTTTTTTTTTTGAGGGATCCACTGTCATGAGCTAAGCCACTTACCACCCTGTTCAGCCATTCAGCGCGTTAGCTGTATAAAGGATTAACGGTGACGAGCTTAGAGTGTGTGTACAAAAAAAACTACAGGAGGCGTGTGGCGTGAAGCAGGACCCCCCTAAGACGAACGTGTCTGTCTGTGAGTAGAGGCGTGTGCATGTGGTGAGCGACTTAAGTGTAAGACAAAAAAAAAAAATCACCACCTCCTGCCGTGGTGAGTAGACCGGGCCGGCCAGGCGGCGGCCGGCTAGTTCAATAGACTAAGGCTGTGCATGAAAAAAATCCGATTTTCACCTGACCTCTGACGTTTGTTACAATGAATGTCAGAGGGAGGGAGACGTCCTCAGGTAGGGGGTAGGAGGTAAGGCTAATGGATGAGGAAGAAACACCGTTTTCAGCTGGTCTCCACGGATAGCGATGACACACCCCTCGTCATCTAAGCTCTTAAGGAGCGGAGCGGTTGAAAAAGCGTCATGCGGACAGGTCGCTACACAGCTGGAGTGCTGTTGGAAATGGGATTAAACTCCCTCTGCATAAAAAGCTCTGATTTCTGTTGGAAAAAAACCATATCGCCTCTGACCACAGTAACGTCTACTACCACCACCGCCGCCACCACTGCCGCCGCCGCCGCCGCCACCGCCGCCGCCGCCGCCGCCACCGCCAAGACGAAACGAGATGGCTCAAGCTATTCCACTTTCAAGCTCGCCTTCACCGCCTTGTCCACCTGAAAAAAAGTTAATGCGGCTTGACGACGTGAGACGCGCGAGGCAGACCGATGGGGAGAACAGAGAGGTAGGACAGCGGCGGTTAGCCTATAGCGACGCCTTGCTTCGTCAACTAGGTAAAGAGTTGAGCGGCTGTTGGAGAGAGTTGGGCAGTAGCTTAAAAGTTACCGCCGCCCGTATGGATGCTCTAGTAGAGCGCAGTGTCAAGACACCGGAGGAGCTGTGTACGGCGATGTTCCGAGTCTGGTGGGGTGAAACCCCGCATCGTCATAGATGGGGAGAGCTCGGTCGCGTCTTCACCCGCATTAGACGTGTGGAACTGTTGGCTCAGTGGATGTCCCTTCTCCACAGACAGGGGTTGGATTTCGAAAACCCCGACTCGCGCGCGATGCATAAGCACTTGGGCACCCTCGGCAGACGTCTAGGTAGCAGGTGGAAAGAGGTGGGGGACCATTTAAAATTGTCGCCTGAGAGGTTAGATAAGATCGCTGAAGAATGCGAATACGGAGGAAGTCCCGCTGAGTGGGCCTTCCGAGTGTTGAAAATGTGGCAAGATGAAGCTGACGGTGCCGGCGGTACACCTTTTGAACTCCTTCGAGTGTTGACTGAGGACATGGGAAAGTTTGACCTCGGCATCACGATATTACTTGACTTTATCAAGCAAGAAACAACGAGAACGACGGACATGTGAATTGTTGTGTTTTATTTTCATACGTCTTCTTTATTAGTAAGTAAAAAAAAAAATATATCATAACAATTAAGAAGCGCGCCCTCTTAAAGTGTCACTTCCTCCAGTCGCAGCTGATCGCCTCATCGAAGCACGTGATAAACAAAAAAAAAACGAAGAGACACGCTTCTTCCTCTCGAGAGGAAGAAGCGTGTCTCTCGATTGAAATCTTTTTCTTTTCTTTTTTTCTTAAAAGAGACAAACGCCCCTTAGAGTGCCCCCCCACCCCCCTAGAGTGCCCCCCTCCCCCCTCCCCCCCTCCCCCCCACCACCCGCCCCATGCATCCTAAAAGCGCCCCCCTCCCCATGCATCTTAAAGGGGCCCCCCTCCCCCCCTCCCCTCCCCTCCCCTCCCCTCCCCCCCCCCTTATACACTCTAAAGAACGCTTCTACCTAGTTCAATAAGTCACTTCCAGTCGCTCGTAAAACAATAGAAAATGAAAAAAAAACCGATGGGGAGAACAGAGAGGTAGGACAGCGGCGGTTAGCCTATAGCGACGCCTTGCTTCGTCAACTAGGTAAAGAGTTGAGCGGCTGTTGGAGAGAGTTGGGCAGTAGCTTAAAAGTTACCGCCGCCCGTATGGATGCTCTAGTAGAGCGCAGTGTCAAGACACCGGAGGAGCTGTGTACGGCGATGTTCCGAGTCTGGTGGGGTGAAACCCCGCATCGTCATAGATGGGGAGAGCTCGGTCGCGTCTTCACCCGCATTAGACGCGTGGAACTGTTGGCTCAGTGGATGTCCCTTCTCCACAGACAGGGGTTGGATTTCGAAAACCCCGACTCGCGCGCGATGCATAAGCACTTGGGCACCCTTGGCAGACGTCTAGGTAGCAGGTGGAAAGAGGTGGGGGACCATTTAAAATTGTCGCCTGAGAGGTTAGATAAGATCGCTGAAGAATGCGAATACGGAGGAAGTCCCGCTGAGTGGGCCTTCCGAGTGTTGAAAATGTGGCAAGATGAAGCTGACGGTGCCGGCGGTACACCTTTTGAACTCCTTCGAGTGTTGACTGAGGACATGGGAAAGTTTGACCTCGGCATCACGATATTACTTGACTTTATCAAGCAAGAAACAACGAGAACGACGGACATGTGAATTGTTGTGTTTTATTTTCATACGTCTTCTTTATTAGTAAGTAAAAAAAAAATAATATCATAACAATTAAGAAGCGCGCCCTCTAAAAGTGTCACTTCCTCCAGTCGCAGCTGATCGCCTCATCGAAGCACGTGATAAACAAAAAAAAAACGAAGAGACACGCTTCTTCCTCTCGAGAGGAAGAAGCGTGTCTCTCGATTGAAATCTTTTTCTTTTCTTTTTTTCTTAAAAGAGACAAACGCCCCTTAGAGTGCCCCCCCACCCCCCTAGAGTGCCCCCCTCCCCCCTCCCCCCCTCCCCCCTCCCCCCCTCCCCCCCACCACCCGCCCCATGCATCCTAAAAGCGCCCCCCTCCCCATGCATCTTAAAGGGGCCCCCCTCCCCCCTCCCCTCCCCTCCCCTCCCCTCCCCCCCCCCTTATACACTCTAAAGAACGCTTCTACCTAGTTCAATAAGTCACTTCCAGTCGCTCGTAAAACAATAGAAAATGAAAAAAAAACCGATGGGGAGAACAGAGAGGTAGGACAGCGGCGGTTAGCCTATAGCGACGCCTTGCTTCGTCAACTAGGTAAAGAGTTGAGCGGCTGTTGGAGAGAGTTGGGCAGTAGCTTAAAAGTTACCGCCGCCCGTATGGATGCTCTAGTAGAGCGCAGTGTCAAGACACCGGAGGAGCTGTGTACGGCGATGTTCCGAGTCTGGTGGGGTGAAACCCCGCATCGTCATAGATGGGGAGAGCTCGGTCGCGTCTTCACCCGCATTAGACGCGTGGAACTGTTGGCTCAGTGGATGTCCCTTCTCCACAGACAGGGGTTGGATTTCGAAAACCCCGACTCGCGCGCGATGCATAAGCACTTGGGCACCCTCGGCAGACGTCTAGGTAGCAGGTGGAAAGAGGTGGGGGACCATTTAAAATTGTCGCCTGAGAGGTTAGATAAGATCGCTGAAGAATGCGAATACGGAGGAAGTCCCGCTGAGTGGGCCTTCCGAGTGTTGAAAATGTGGCAAGATGAAGCTGACGGTGCCGGCGGTACACCTTTTGAACTCCTTCGAGTGTTGACTGAGGACATGGGAAAGTTTGACCTCGGCATCACGATATTACTTGACTTTATCAAGCAAGAAACAACGAGAACGACGGACATGTGAATTGTTGTGTTTTATTTTCATACGTCTTCTTTATTAGTAAGTAAAAAAAAAAAAATATCATAACAATTAAGAAGCGCGCCCTCTTAAAGTGTCACTTCCTCCAGTCGCAGCTGATCGCCTCATCGAAGCACGTGATAAACAAAAAAAAAACGAAGAGACACGCTTCTTCCTCTCGAGAGGAAGAAGCGTGTCTCTCGATTGAAATCTTTTTCTTTTCTTTTTTTCTTAAAAGAGACAAACGCCCCTTAGAGTGCCCCCCCACCCCCCTAGAGTGCCCCCCTCCCCCCTCCCCCCCTCCCCCCCACCACCCGCCCCATGCATCCTAAAAGCGCCCCCCTCCCCATGCATCTTAAAGGGGCCCCCCTCCCCCCCTCCCCTCCCCTCCCCTCCCCTCCCCCCCCCCTTATACACTCTAAAGAACGCTTCTACCTAGTTCAATAAGTCACTTCCAGTCGCTCGTAAAACAATAAAAAATGAAAAAAAAAAAACAAACTTATATCGTAGTGTTTTTTATTAGTTTACCGAAAAAAATAAGAGACTCGCCTCCTCCTCTCCTTCTCCTCCTCCTCCTCCTCCTCCAAAAAAAAAAAAAGATATCACATTTTAAAGCCCGTGACCCCTTAAAGACGCTCATCTCTTCATTAAGTCGCGTGACGTCACTTCTTCTTCTTCTTCCGGTCACGTGATCAATCAGGTCACTTCCGGTCACGTGATCCTCAATCAGGTCACTCACTTCCGGTTGGCCATTAGGTCATGTGACGTCACTTCCGGTCACGTGACTCATCAGGTCACTTCCGGTCACGTGATCCTAAAGTAGGTCACTTCCGGTCCCCTAAGTAGGTCATATGACGTCACTTCCGGTCCATAAGTAGGTCATATGACCTCACTTCCGGTCACGTGACCAAATGGCGGCCTCTGATTGGCTAACTAGGTCACGTGACCTCACCACTAATCCCCTAAGTAGGTCACTTCCGGTCACGTGACCAAATGGAGGCCTCTGATTGGCTGCAGGTCGATTGAGTAATAAACAGTACTTAACTATAGTCCCGTTCCGATACATACTATACTACTCGTGGGGCTGGCATGATGCATGAATGTAGCAATGGCGAGTTACTCGCTAGTCTTGCATCCATGCATCATGATGGCCAAGGGCATAATGAATTAAAGTATCATGCCACCCTTGAAAGATTAAAGCTACTATGTCAGCTAATTTTAGGTGATTTTCTCACTTTATTACAGGCTCCATATAATGGCATGCAGATATGGAAAGTTCGAAGGCTCTCATTCATCATTTAGCATGTTAAAACTACAATTTATTGTTACAAATTGATAACTGTTGACTCGCACAAAACAAGACCTGTTTGGGGTCCATCATAAAACCATTGGACTTAGCGTGTAATCCCAATGTGACAACCCGTATGCATTGTAACATATGTAAAAGTGTCCAATCCATAAAGTGCTACTTCTGGCTACCATTTGGCAGCACTCTATTCCACTTATATTTACTGCACATACTTATATTTAATCCATTATTTGTTTTATTTTTGGTAAGGTTCTGCCTGGAGTCCCCTCCACGTTTCCCCATAAAGTCAGACTCTAACGAGATGTTGGTCCTGTTCCGGTCCTTCACCGAGAGTCGTGTCTGTGACGACCTCAAGTATCCGTGGAAGTGTCGCCTCGTCTACACAGGCTTCCGGGCTCATTATTATACACGTGAGTTGTCTATTTGTTTTTTTATTGTTATTAGTTGTAGAATGATTGTATAATGTCAAATGACCTATTAAAGCGCTAGCATGCATGAAAAAACGGTAGTATGTTATTAAAGATTTAAAAAGTTTGATTGGAGCCACTTACTCAAAGCGGAACTAAGCTCAGACACGTAGGCTACTTGAACGTGGCATGACTTGATATTTATTATGACAAATTATGATAAGGCCACTCAAACAAAAAGGTTTCTCATCGCCATTCACTGAAAAATGTGACAAGGTGATTTTTGTTTCATTTATTTTACTATAGAGCTAAAATGTATTGGAAAACGTAGACTTTTCGTGAACAAATTCACAATTTAGTAGTTAAGAGTTTGATGTTAAAAGTTGAGAAAATGTATATTATTTCCAGCCCATTGTATAACAGATAGTTCAACCTTTAATTCAATACCCAATATGCAAAATATCTGTCCATTTTTAATATATGTTTTACTACAGATGTTAAAAAAGAATTTAAAAAAACAAAAAAACTCACAATTTTTATGATGCGCACGTTGAAGAGAAACCAGTTTTTTTTGAGTGACCTAGCTGTAATGTTATGGGGAGAGTTTTGATGTTTACACTGTATTCAGTGGGGGGCAATGAATACATAGACAAATGCCAACCCCCATTGATACCATCTCTGTTGTATGTCACGAGTGGGGGCTGGGGCCATATCCCACGAAGCCGCAGGCTGAGTGGGATATGCCCCAGCCCCCACGAGTGAAATCCATCAGATATGGTATCAATGTAGTTGGCATTTGTGTTTATTTTTTATTTGAAGCCATTTTATGAAGAAAAAACAATATTTTCTTAGCCCATTGAATACGGCCACATTGTATTCAATGGGGGCATTGAATACGGCCCTTCAATGCTAAAGCATAGGAAGTCTTGTATTTCCAAAAAATAAAGAGCTTTAGTGCTGTAGCATAGGACATCTTGTATTTCAAAGAAATAAACAAATAAACAAAATAAACATTCCCCCTGCTTCCCTGACATACTCGGTGGTTGCGGTAATTACCATGATAACTGTGATGTAATACACATTAAACATCTCCCCTTGCTTCCCTGACAGACTCGTGCGGTGGTTGCGGTAACTACCATGATAACTGTCATGTAATGTACATTAAAACTCTCCGCTTGACCCCCTGACAGACTCGTGCGGTGGTTGCGGTAACTACCATGATAACTGTGATGTAATACACATTAAACATTTCCCCTTGACCCCCTGACAGACTCGTGCGGTGGTTGCGGTAACTACCATGATAACTGCGGTGTAATACACATTAAAACTCTCCTCTTGACCCCCTGACAGACTCGTGCGGTGGTTGCGGTAACTACCACGGCGGGGAGCAGCCGGCGTGCGTGCGGCGCATCTCGTACCCGTGCGCACACACCTGGCAGGAGAAGGTTCAGGTACGCTGTACATCCTCCTGGTGGTACCCAGACAACTGCGGACCAAAGTAAGGCACAGATTCTTGTAAGGCCTAAAAAAAAAAAAGTTGTGTTCCGGTAACATGGCCAAAAATAAACAGGGTCGGAAGGTCGGATTTATTTTTTTTAATTTTTTTTTTGTCAAAAAAGTCAATTTTCGTAGTAAAAACGCCAAAAATGTCATAAATTCCCTAAAAAATGGAAAAAATGCCCAAAAAAATTAGGGTCGGCCCCTAAAACGTACTGTCGGTCGGGATACCTGAACACAACTTTATTTTTTTAGGCCTAATATAACCAGATCTACCCCCCTTATTATTATTACCGTAAAACCTTGGTTATAACCAGACCTTGGTTATAAGCCGAATGTGAGTTTGAGAGGAAAAATTCGTCTTATAACCAAAGTGTTTGAAATTATTTTTCACTATGTTCCTGCATGATTAAAACCTCGCCTATAAGCCGAATGGGAGATTGGGGCTTAATGTTCGGCTTATAGCAAATAAAAACGCCAAATAAAATTGTGCTTATAGCCAAGGTTTTACGGTATTATTATTATTATTTACCGTGTATGCATGTATTTACACCATTAATGATTAATTGGTGTGTTTGTGTGGTTCACCTCTGCAACACCCTTCCCTCCTCCAGATTCTTGAAGTTATCTCCAGACATGGGGATGGGAGGGTGGTAGTGGTCTGATGAGGGTGACAGGGGTGTGATTAGTGAGTGGCTTTGACAGCATTTGGGGTTGTACCAATCACGCCAGAGGTACCACCATTGTGGGGCCTGAGGCGGGGGCTGTGCATGCTAGGCCCCTTCCTCTGGGCTGGAGGTAGAGCCAATAATGATGAACTGCTCAGAGCTGGGAGAGCAGAGAAGAAGGAGAGCAGACCCTCTGTTAAAATCTTGTAGAAGTTGGAGGTGGTATCAGTGGGTGTTGGACTTGGGTAAGAAAAAAACAACAACCTGGTTATTCAATTTATTTCTCCTTGTGTTATGTTACATTCTTTTTGTGTATATGTGATGAAAAACCTCCTTGGAGCTGTAGAATATGGTACACCTCTGAGGCATAGCCGAAGACTTACATGCCATATTCTACAGCTCCAGGGAGTTTCCTCAGTTATACTCTGCCCCCTATCCATAGTAGAATAAGAAAATGTTATAATCTATATTAAATGAGAAATTGACATGATTTCCGAAATAACTAACTTACTAGCTCAGTTGGTAGAGCAGATGTGTAGGCTGTGTCTCACAACCTTGGGCCAATGTTTTCATCTCTGATCGGGTGCCAGCTCTGACCGAGTGCCAGCTCTGACCGGGTGCCAGCTCTGACCGGCCTGAATAAAAACGGGTTATTTAAGGCAGATGGTGATTAAAATGGGCAACTAATTACTTGTTTAAAGGGTTATAACATCCAATAACCATTTCAGCCAAATTCTATCTACATCTGCCCTAAAGAACCCGTTTTTATTTAGGCGGGTCAGAGCTGGCACCCGGTTAGAGCTGGCACCCGGTCAGAGCTGGCACTCAGTCAGAGACAAAAACATTGGCCCAAGGTCGTGAGACACAGCTTGTAACAACAATCGCGCGATTAATCAAATAATGTAAGGTATTCCCCAAAGATCTTAATTGTACCTACTATGAAAGTACTTTCTTTTTACTGGGTATATATTTTAGCGATCTTTGTGGAAATGAAAAATTTGCAAAAATGTTAAGTATGGAATAAATACTGCGAATTTCCGATTTTTACTCATCCGCGAAAATTTAAACCTGTGAAAATAAGTACTTTCACAGTAGTTGTTTTGTGATAAATCAGTACTGGAATCACAAAATATGATAAAAAACACAAATAACATTGTGATCAGTGCATCATACGAACACTTGGGCATCAATAAAGGTGCACAGGCCTAGAAAAATGAACACAAAAAGTAAATAAATCTGATTATGTTTATATGTGATTGCTACAAATGCACTCTTGAAGCAAAATATCATTTCCATTGACATACTAATTTCCTGAGGAGCCAAGCTGTCAGCACCTGCACTGAAAAGGTGAACTTGTCTCCAGACTCATCTAAGTGCTGTCATGAAATAAATGAGTTCTCTATCTGGAATTGTCAGACCCACTTGGCACGTGCCAGCCCAAAATCCGACATTTTCCAGCTTCAGATTCTATTTGTGTTTACTGTTTCAGTCTTCTCACTTAGGGATCACTGCAGTTTTCTGATTGAAATGTTGTCCTGTCATTGTTTCAGATTGGTGACCCGGTCGCGGTATGCCACATGCTACAGAGACGAGTTCTACTGCTGTGACCACTTCATCCTCACTGAGAAAACATGCAAAGGTGAGACAGACTTTCCTTAGGGTTTACCCTGGTTTCTAATACTTTCCACCCTAGTTTACAGTTGTATAATTATGTAATCAATAGCAGTAATGATGATTGAGTCTACGAGATGGCGGAAAGCCCACCCCGATCACAAAAAGAAGTTCGTTCATCTACAGACCTCATTCTGCCTAGGAAAAAAAGAGGTTCCAAAATAAAAGTTGTATTCAGATACTGACAAACAGATGCTGAACTGTATTTCTACACATTGATCAGCATTGGATAAGCATCCATTTACCATATCAAGTTTTTGGAAATGGAACAAGAAGCTTATTGGCTTAGCTTTATACTTCAAAATTAACGTTGTCAAGCAGGATCAATGTAGACTGCAATGAATTGTAAATGTGTGTATAAGTTTATATATGTACCATGGGCATTAAGTTGGCATGGTCGGATTTTTCCAATATTTTGATTCCAGCTTAAATGCCTTCAGAATAGCAATACAATGTCATATTTAGTGAATGGGGCACAATAAAATTTCATGGATGGGTAATGAGAGGAAATAAAGAGGTTCCCATGAACACAGTGTATTTTAATTTGGTGGACTTATAGTATGTACTCCAAAAGTCTTAAATGAGCAAAAAATCTAGGGAATAATGTTTAATTAAGTAAATAGGACATGAAGTATGGTCATATTGAACATTAGGGTTAATTTTTAGCAAAATTCATTTTGAGCCCTAATCATTGGACTATGACTTACACTTAAAACCATCTCTTGCAGCTGGTTCCAGTGCCCAGAAGCGGTCGTCGAGTAATGAGGCGTCCCTGGTGGTAACAGAAACCGTCCGGCCGCCGCCACCAGACGGAAAGAGTTTCAACGTAACTCGACATTCGTGGTTGGAGTGGTCGGCGTGGGGGCGCTGCAGTCGGTCATGCGGCGGGGGTGTCCGGGCTCGCACACGCAGGTGTAGCCAACATGGGCTCTGTGGGTGAGTAACGGGTATATTCTAACAATAATTGTGATCCCCTCCATGTTGTATCATATTAGAAAATCCCAAGGAAGAATTTCAAAGTGAAAGGGGTCATATATTCAAATTTAAACCTCTGGCAGAAGGCTGTGTCTCACCAGATATTGACACAAGTTGATAGTCTTTGACCGGCTGACTTCTTTTGGGGCTATGTAGACAGAAATGCCGGGAAAAAGCTAATGAATATTTAACACTATATATTATTAATATATTTCAATTTGGTTATGATTATCAGATTATAGCCTTTTGACAGTTACCAGGCTAAGAGGTCACCCAGTCAAAGAGGTCATAGAGAGAACAAGGAATGAATCGCGAATGGAGAAATCAACTTACGACTTACCAGAATGATTCAATAATTCCTCTATTGACTAGGAATATCAAGAAGTTATTGCATATTCCTCTTAAAAAGCCATTTGCTGAAGTTAATCAATCATTCAGACCTCTAAGGTCACTGGGAGATTGTTTTCCTTGAATGAATTTGTAAAAAATGAGAAAAATAAACAATAAAAATCACAAAAAAAAAAATTCTCCAAAATTGGGAAAAAAAATGCTAGGGTCGGCCCTTTTTTTAATCTAAGGTCGGGTTGCCTGAAACACAGCTTTTTTCTTTTTGGCCTAATAACTTTTTTTTTCTCCAACAGAATGCGTGACCTGGAGATCGAGCGGGAGCCGTGTGCACAAACGGTGTGTTACCGAGTGTGTAAAGCCACCCGGGAGGAGCTCTGTGACTTCTGGTACTCCTGCCAAAAGTAAGTACCACACTGATATTCCTAGGCTCCCTATACGCCCAACCTCTCAGTCACTAGTGCCTAACCTAGTTAGTCATTTTTTTGGCTCCCTATACAACCAACCTAGGTCAGTTATTATTGTCAGTTTGGTCACTACTGACCAACCCACCTTAGTCTTTTTATTTCCAGGGGGGGCCACTGAGTGGTCATCACAGGTGGCCCCAACTAGTGGTATACAAATACAACACACCAATGATGGACCTAGGTTAGCCACTACTAACTGACCCCTTGGTCATTTTTGAATATATCTTTGCCATTGTTACTAACACTCATATGACCAACCTGGGTTAGTCTGTACTGACTAACCCTTTCAACCCCAGGATTTTCAGTGCATAGCGCACCGAAGTCTTCCGAATATGCTGCAAAATGCACAAAATACGTATTGACGAAAACTCTTTCCTGGTTCGAACTAAAAATACCTACATGCAGGGTAGCCTAAATAGGTCCCAGATCTGAGATTCTAAAGCTCAACTCCCCTTATCAGTCGAGATATATGAAGAACAACATTTTTGCTGATCGTTCAAGCTTGCGAGTGATAATGGGGAGTCCCTTAATTTTTTGTTTTGTCATGTGTTCTGGTGACCTACTTCTGCACCCTATCTCAGTGTAAATTCTAAGATAAGATGGGTAACTGTTATCTGCAATTGAAAAGGAAAACTCTTTTGAAAAATGAATTTTGAAAAGTTTACCAAAATCCCAATTCCAGAAACATACTTGTTTTTTAATTAGAAAAATTGAACCTTTTGAAAATGTTTATGTTTTGAGAATTCTACCTGCACATTCAAAAAATAGTTACTATTTAATTGCTATCCTATATAAGCTAAATATGGATGTTTCATTGTTTTTTGCAGGACATTCTACCACATCTGTAAGGTATATTGTGCGGAGGGGTTCCGGCAGGTGGGAGAGAGGTGTCATTCCCTGGGTGTTTGAAGGTCGTTACTCCATGGCATCCGCCCCACGCGTCATCCTACCTCTTAAAGTGGCATAATCACCAAGCGTGTCCCACTTACAATTCTAGTACTGTTCTAGTATACTATGTGGTTAAGTGCGAGTGGTGAGAATGCCCCTTTAACATGTTACACACACTACCCTGGTCAGGCCATGCAAAGCCTACCCTGGGTTGTCTCCACTGCAGTGGCTTTAGTCGGCCACGATCAGCTATGCAGTACCCGGGCTGGAAATTTGGTTCTACGCTAGAGGCTTCTCACTGCATAGTGTCGCGGATAAAAACCTCAACTGATTCCGTTACTGGATCAGTTTGTTTCGCTCTACCTATATTATATTTATTTTAGATTTGCTCTGGTTTTATACTTCTGGCAGATTTTCTAGGATGTATGTATCACATGTTGGTTGAAAGGTGAACTATGGTATAATATGCTGTGATTTGAATGTAAACTCTCAAGTAAACATAAAAACTGTGTATATATGGATGTAGTGAGCCACAGACAACTATTGCCTGTACTAGAGTAGAACTATTGTGTATAAAAATCTATGTAGCAACTTCTCCTTGATGGCCCTATTTATGTGACAAGACTGGAGATGGATAAGACTTATCAATGCTACAAATATCAGACTGATTGCAAGGTATCAGAGGACAAAGCCATGTTGCAGAAGCCATATCTGGTATGGCAATGTGTGAAGGACTTATTGAATAGCTTTTGGTGCTGTGTTTCTCCGTGTGCCCAGGACCCTACACTAACCAGATGGACCTGGTTCCAGAGCACCCCACGAGGGGGCTCTGTCATCGGAGCTTGCACCAGTCTCGAACTCCAGTCAGCTCTAATGGCGGCACGCTCAGTAAAGTGTCTGGAAAGACTCATACCTAGCCACTGTTTGATGTGTTCACCAGCAACCAGCCGATCTTCAGAATCCCGGGGAAACCACGATGGCCCCAACTCACTCCACAAGTACTAGCAATTGAGGTTGTTTCAGGATATGCTAATAGGACGAACAGGCAAATCTCGAAATAATATATAGGCATCTGGCACCCCTCACCCAGCACTGTGCACAGGGTTATGTCATAGCGCCACGATGTGCACACGGCGGCATGGATGAGTGCCCTCAGACTCTACTATTGATAGAGTCGGCGCGGCTGAGACTGAGCTAGCACCACAAAAGTAGCCTGCGAGCAGACAATGCTACAAGACAGAGCCAAAATAAGCCATACATTTTTGGTAGATGATGACACTGATTGCAATTTAAGACAGGCAGTTGAGCATTGGACCATTGTTAATGTTCTCCTCTGTAATACCGCGTGTGATCTTCATCATGCTTTTTTGTTGTATATGTATACAATATAGTGTGTACAGGACACCCACAAGGACTGCACATTCATTTTCTGTGAAGGAGTCAGCAGTGGTGACCAACTTTCAGTTCACAGTCAAAGCCAGCAATCGAGGAAGCATCAACACTGTAGGGATACCAATAGAACAATAGAAAGTGATGTTACCTCCTTGAATGGACGATGTCTCTAGATGTGTAGTAGCATCTAGAAACTGCAGTAAATTCACACACAAGAAAGGACGCTATATAGTGCTAGTGAGTAGCATAACACAAAAGCTGAGTAACCCTAAAGCTGGGCCATCAGGGAATAAGTTCAGCATTTTCCACACATGGACTAAAATAACAGTTCCACCAGAGGGCAGCAGTGTTTGGACAGAGGACTATGAGCATTGTCCAGCTATAGCATGTTCACTCTATCTTGTGCCTGTAAGAGCTGAGCTCCCAGCCCTTAAGAGCCCTCTTGTGAATCAAAACTGAACTATATCCAAAAGTGCTTTTGGCCTCACTTCAACCATGACGGTCAAGCTTTAAGGGAGTATATCACTGATGGAATCGGTCATGAGATCATTGGTCTGATAAGATTCCTCCACAAGATTATAGACTTTCATCGGATGGTAGAATTTCAGCCGAGTGACATCGGTGGAAAACCAGAATTGCATGTATATGTGTTGAAATGGATTCCATTCTAAGCCTACACCAGAAGCAATAAGATGTTGTATGTTTTTATTTTGTATATTTATTCAGGTTCTAGACGATCAGGGTACACTGTGTTCTGTGAAAAGCCTTTTATATATATATAGCTCATGCATTAGTATAATATGCTACATAAACTGCTGTTTAAATGCATCTATATTCAAAGTTCCATGGATTTTCATTCTTCCGATGTCCTGAAAACCAGATAATACTGAAGTAGAGCGAGGCAGAGTTGACCATAATTTACCAACATGGTTACAATAAACGAGTTGGGCAAACTTGGCTGTTGCACTTTGCCCGGGAAGATCTAGCTGCCATGTTGATTCTTATCTTATGAGAATTAGGCAGATATTTCATGCGTGGTGCTAGGTCCAGGCGAGAATGGAGCTAAACTCCCACGACAGTGCATTGGTAGACTCCCACTGGACATTCTGCGACCGAGGGAGCGATCAGAAGGCCTCTCTGCTACTGCGTTGCTTTTTATGCATACACTTTCCGCCTGTGGAATGAGATGGCCATATCCATACAGAGGTTTAATTGAGCAGGGCGGTCGGTGCCAACTCTGATCTCAAGACAGAATGAAACCAGTTATAGGGAATAACCCCTCCAAATATGGTGGTTTTGCAATCTGATGGAGGCAAGTCAAACAATATCTGCCTCTGAGAGGTTCAAGCACACAGAGACGACTGTAGAACTTGGCACCACCTTTTATTACATAATGGAGGTTTCTCTGTTAGAGTTAGATATCTGAGAGCAGCAAGGTTCTCTGCCAAACTGTATGCAGGCTAGGACGGTGGTTAATTATTATACATAGTACCTGTGTACAACCTGGACTTCACAAGGGCGACACTGATGGCTGCGAAACAGAGCGATCCAGAAAATACCTTGTCCGAAGCATTTTGAGTCACTTCGAGTGCATTTTGTTGTAGCCTATCTCACTTGAATTTCACCATCGTGGAATCCAGGTTTATTTGTGTTGAAAGATTTTTTATTGATAATTTATTGCTTTGATTTTATTGAGTAATGTTGCCACAATGGTCTCATGTGATCCATGACTCACCTATTATGTACAGAATATTGTGGGAGGTAGTTAGTGAAACTGCTTGTAATCAGGAACAAGTGCGGAGGTGTGGAACTTACACTCTATTAGCTTCCGTATCATTATGATGGCCAGAGTTCACTGACGCGACATCTGCATGACTATATAATTTACCCGAACACAGGAATAACAGGGTAGGTAATCAGATAATTATCACTCTGATCAAAGAGTGTATTACACTGACCGGAATCCACCACGAATCCCTCTGTCCATAAGTTTACCGGTATAAGGCCAAATAAAAAAAAGGTGTGTTTCAGGTTACCCGACCCTACCTAGCAAAACAGGGCCGACCCTAGAAATTTTTATGCAATTTTAAATTTTTTTTTTATATTTTGGGTCATTTTGGGGCTATTTAAGGGTCGATCTGATAGTTCATGAGTCAAGGCGGTCGTCGGCGAGTCGGCATTGTAGTTTGTGAGTCGATTTCTGGGTACTTTTCATGATAAAGTAAAAAAAAAAAAGAAAAAAAAAAATCCGACCTACCTACCCTAGATTTTCAGACCATGTAACCTGAAACACACCTTTTCTTTTTGGCCTAAGTTTACTGGTATAAGGGAGGGTTCAGTCGATTTTATTCTACCAACAATATCCCTTAATCACTGTGGGTTATTTAGTTTGAAATATGATGATGTGATAGAAGCAACAAAATTGATAAATCATAGTGCTATACTTTGGTATATGGACATTTTAAGATAAGACACGTTTAACTGATTGCATATGGTGCAAACCCTATTATTCCAACATTTTTGAACTTAATGAAAAATATAAAAAGAGATATTAAAACCAAACTTCTCAGATGCTTTTATCATTGTTTTAGGTGGTTTCACCTTTTGGCTTATACCTTCGGAATACACTCTAAAGGGGTTTTCGCTGCCAATAAATCTATCAATGAATGTCTTCCGTCTGTCATCAGTTAAAGTTTATTATCAAGCTTTGTCACATGATTGGTGGATGACTGGGATCCAATCGATTTGTTGGCTGTGCGATACCAATTATCAATATGATTAAATTAGTCATGCCGTTGCCTTGTCAGTGGACTCTGGTCATTTGGCAACCCATTGCCAAACTCTACTGTTTTATACCTCTTACCATCCACTGGGATGCTGCTTAGTAGTAACTAGCCTCTCAGCCATGGATGTTATGTAGAGAAAATATAACATACAAAAGAAGTACAAAACTAGTTGTCTCAGCTACATAGGGTTATATAAGATGATTTCCTTTAAATGCGTAAAAGCCAATTATGACCCTGTTCTAAAGAATGTGGTCCCCAGTGTTCAGCTAAATAGCATCGGTATACGAGGTCGCTGATAGAAACTAGGACAATTTTGTACGGTATATACTGATAATTGTAATTTTATCACTCTTTACAGGATCCCATGAAATCTTGATATCTGTGCTTTAATGAAAATTCCACTTTAAACTCAATCATGTATTGTTAGATTATAAACTACAGAAAGTTATAGATGATGATATCAGATCTAACAGAAATATTTAATATTATATAAAATCGGATCATTGAATGAGCATTATGAGCTCTATTAGTCTAATTGAATCCACGATATGATGTCCTTAGAAATGTATCATTGTTGCAACTGCGATAATACCATTGCCATGAATCTAACAATACAATATTAGTGCTGAGGCATCGCAATCCATAATTGTCTTAAAACATGAGTAGAATGATTAGAGATGCTGAATTCCACCATTATCTCATGAGGATAAATCCAGCTTCCTAGAAAACCATTTTTACTGTAGGATGATCCAAGCCTACTTAATGTGATGGGAAATGTTTGCTATTATCGAGATAGTATATGATTATATACCTACATGGTAGGAACTTAATAATGGTATTGTTTTAGGAACAAAATATAGAAATATTCTATATCAAAATTCTGCAAACGTGCAGTGTAATTCATGGCTACTTAGGTAGACATTCTACGATTGCTGTTTTCTAGATATGTGCAATTAAATTGAGATTACTAAAACCATGTATATGTGTTATTTACTCTATATTTATGTATAGTATGTGTCATTCAAGGCACACTCTACAAGAAGGAAAAATGGTAGGTTATTACTGTAGTAATCTAAGATTTTATGATGGTTGTATTTAAAAAAATGTTCATCACAACAGACAAGGGCTTTATATAGTTAAAACAGAGTTCTTTTATAGTATGACTGTATTTTATGATTTGTGTCAAGCTGAATGGTCTGGTTACAATTATGAATTTTCTATAAACTATACTTATTGTTGTATAATACCTTTCCTGTGTTATGAAGGATATGTATACAATGCCATGTTGAATAAAAGATGTTGACAAACACGTATTCATGTTAAGTGTCATCACTTTTCCTCTCTAGATATAGCTCTTAAGAAGGTAGTGTTTTCATGTTGAATTCTACCTGTGAAATGATTTAAAGAATGGTTAAAGTCCAGTCTATACAAAAGCCTGCCAGACACCGGCTACAGCCGGCAAAAGGTCTGCCGGTCCAGCAGAAAGAGGGTTAGTAATTTGGGCTGGCTGTATTCTAGAGATTCTTGCCTATATGCCATTTTTAACGGCTTATAAATAGGACCATTATCAAGGTTTATACAGCATAAAACAGAATGCTTAATTATTTTCTGTATCATTCTTTAGTAATTTGCATAGTAAAATGGTAAATATAATTGTAATATATAGGGAAACTCTATTCATTTTTACTGTCAGTACAAACACTTTATATTTCATTTTTTATATAGCAAGATTATACTCTGATATTCAGGCCTGCAAAATTTGACCCAGCCTGCAAAGAAAAAAATCTGCAGGACCAAATGTCCTGCATGGTAAAAAGGTTTCATATAGACTTAAAGTCAGTGAAATGACTCACGAGAGGAGCCTAAAACATACAGCTATAAGTATAAGCCTCAGTGAGGCAAATCCAAAATAGAAAAAAGGGGAGTCTTCCACAATTATGACCCAAAATGAATATTGCAGGAATACTGAGTTGTCAATAATCAAATTGAAAATAAAGCCAATAATTATAAAAACAGTGCACTTATTGCAACTTGTTCACTTGTTTAGATTGAATAAAAGGAGAACACTTCTCAAAGTGTTGACACTTTCTTAAAGGTCATTTTCCAAAATCAGACAAAATCAAGGTGGTTTTACACTTCAGATCACTGCTCATGATCAATGTTTTACTTTGGTGTGCTTATGTAATGTAAGAAGGGTTTATATATTAGGTCTGGCGAAATGGAAATGTTCCAATAGTTGTTTTGTGTGTCATGCTAAATGAAAATTAGTTGTTGCAGTGACTAGTTTCTACTTTTGGCATGAGGATAAGCATGGTGATGTTGTAGGTCATATATGAGTATATCAAAAATCTTTGCGCACTAGCTATGTCTGTCATAAATTCTCGCATATAAGCCTAACTTGTGTATTAGCCGCTCCCCCAACTTTGACATATTCTACCAACATTGGGCAGTGGCGTAGGAGATGGGGGGGGGGGGGCCGCCCCCCCCCCCTAATCACAGAGGAGGGGGGGCCTGAATATGTTTGGGCCCCCCCCAAAATTTACCAAGACCCTATAATATAATACATAACATTTCAAAAACATACCTTTTTCACATAGGGATATTTGGGCTCAGAACTAAAGGGGCTCAAATACTACTTTTCTACACAATTCCTATATGAGCGTAGATATGCACTGCAATGATTGGAGGCCAATATTTAAGGCTCGTTGTGTTGGGCCCTACCTGCCCCCCCCCCCCCATGAAGATTTGCTTCCTACGCCTCTGTTGGGCCAATCCTGTAACTTAAAAGCCGCACTGCACAGTCACAATTAGACGAATCAGCATGCTTCTCTTTCAATACACAAGGTGGCAGCTGTGTGCAGTGTGTATAAGATATTCTCACTTTTTAACCAATAATATATGAATATCGCCGAACGCGGGGTGTGTATCGATGAAAAACGACCGAGGGGCGGAGCCCCGAGGTTGTTATTCATCAATACACACCCCAAGTTCGGCGATATTCATATATTATTAGGTTTATTATACAATATTTCCATTCAAATGTCTTTAATTACCTTAAATTCGTCCTAATTTCGCCATTTTGAAGGGTCATACGACGAATATCACGAACACCGGGAGCGCCATGTTGTTTTCAAGCCAAAGCCTCGTTTTGATATGAAGGGACTGAGGGAGCATACATTATTTAGATTGAATCAAAGTAGTTTGGCGCCTAAGCTATGAAGAAGAGTGCAAGACGTAGTATAGTTCAACTCAACAAGGATATTTATTCAAAAATGCATTATAAACAATGCGAACACGTATTATAAGAAATAACATAGTAAAATATATATTTTCTTTGTGATGCCTACAATGAGAATTTTTAACAGATTTTGGGGGTATCAATATTACACATGATAATGCATCACTTATAGTGAACGTTCACTGTTTTACACATGATAATGCATCACTTATAGTGGATGTTCAGTGTGCATTTATTGAAGGTCACATTGTTGAAAATGGGACATTCCTGTGCATTTTTCTCAACCATAACTACTGTAGATACAGCAGATTGTGTGTGAGTAATATTCCCACCAGCTAGAGTATTACTCAAGGATTTTCGGACATTATCTGGAGTCTTTGAGTAGGACTCGATGCTGGCCTCTGATTTGTGGCCAGTGACCGACTTGATGTCTTGTGATGCTACCCCTTTTTCCCTGAGAGTTGTAACACAAGTTGCTCGTACACAGTGATTGGTGTAAATTTTACTCAATTTAGCAATTTTGGATATAGTTGGCATGAACTTTCCTATGGTGTTCACCCCAACCACAGACCTGGTATACCAAACCGTGCTCATTTTCCATCCCTTTGCTTTAGGGGTCTGGAAAAAGGCAGGGTTTGATGGAATCAGCTTGTTGAGATACAGCTTTAAAGTAGCCAAAGGGCAACGTTCAGTGCCAGTTCCATACATTCTTTGCTTGTGTTCATTTGACCCTTGGGATAGCCCTTGATGATTTTTTTCCAATGGGTTATAAGCCAAAGTAGCATACTCAACCCCCTCATTATCATTTCTGAAAACAAAATATTTCTGCTTTAACTCATATAAGCCTTCACGAGCATGACGCCCAAAATGCAATGATACTTCATAGTACACTTTAAGCTGCAACGATTTTGGATCTGCATGAGATAACGTACCACTGGTGTACATCAATTCTTTATCAGCCTTACTGATAGGCGTATAACTGGTAGACGTATCAAGGCCAGCAGCCTTATTTTGCTTTATATGCCCTTTCAACACATTGTTCGCTGGGGTAAAAGCTGCATCCACAATGATATTGTAAGTCACATTAAAAGGTGGTTCAATAAGGTGTCGCTGGATCGCTGCCCTGATGCACACAAGGGAACGTTTCTGATATTCCTCACCCTCTTTGGTACGCACCTCTGCATAAAAGCGCTTGAGGAGTTGACAAACAGCATCTTTTCCATACAATTCGAAGTCCTGAGGTTCGTCCACTTCTATCAGCCATTCTGGAAAAAATTAATTAAAATTAGGAAAAAATTAATATGAAAAAAATTAATTATTATATAAACTACATAAGAACTCGTTGGTTAATCGTTATTCCCATACTGTTACATTGAGTATACACATGCAATTGAAATAATAACCGCTCCCTTTGGGAAAAAAATTGCATATTCATGTTTCCGCGCATGCGCGGCCCGCTTTGTAGCGCGTCCCTGCACTATGTATATGAAAATAACCACGATGTCAGAGTTGTTTACATTTTGGAAATTAATGAATTATGACATAAATAAATACCTTTGAAGATCTTGATTCCCCAGGCAGTCTGACGATGTGTGTTGGTGGATTTGGCACCCATTTCTAGGGCCGTAACGTCCTTCTTTTGGGCGGTAGCAAACCTTTTCTTAGGCGCCTTGGTTGGTGCCGGCTTCTCCGCCATGCCTTGTAATGCTAGATCGTTGAAATCTTCGCCCATATCAAGCTGGCTCGGACGGACTGTTTTTCTACCGTGCGTCACTATTTTCCCATCCGTCATCAACTGAATGGTATAGGACAGCAATGGCTGCTCTTGCACTCGTATAACAAACCCTAAGGTCCACTTATTTTCATGGAGAACCTCCACATACTCGCCGTTTCGATGGGGTGCCATTTTGAAAGATACGTGGCGAATTGTTTTGGAACTCTCCAGTGGCGGAGGAGGAAAAATTGTCTGTCACTTCCGCCTTGCTCGGTGCGATTCGGGCTCAAATACAAGTTTTAAAATCATAATTTTCCATATAAAATGGCTAATCTATCACCTAAATTTTGGTGGGAACGTCATCACGGATATTCATACTACTATGAGTTGGCATTACAGCCTTGGATTTATCGTAGGAGCCTCATAAAACGACTTCATTGGATCTGCACCTATCACACCGGTCAGTTAGATATTTAGTATCATGTTATGTATGGCCAAAATGGCCGAGGACGTAGCGCGTCGGACTTCAAGTCTTGATGTAGCGTGTTCGAGTCCCCAAGGATCCTCGGATTTTATGGGCGACAATATTTCCGACTAAATCGTCTGATTAGTCCAAAGGCCTAACGTGGACTGAAGACAGATATCAGGTTCTTACACATTTACTGAAGCAAGGGTACTTTAAACTGCGACATAGACATGGTGTGAGAGGGACAGGCTTTTGATATGCTGTAGGTCTACCACGTACAGCATGGGAGAAGGCAGCTATAGGTATAGTCACGAAGCAATGAAGACCCCTAAGCTCATACAACTGTCTGTATGCCATCAGTCTGGAGGAATACATCCAGACTGGTCAAATCTTCTTCTTCAGTTGTCATGAATACTCACAGATGTGTAGAACGGCACCTTGTGTGACGATATGAACTTAAAGGGTATCGCTACAAAAGTAGGTGCTGGAACCCTGTGGATGCCAGCGAAACAACATTGTACTATGGAGCTAGTGCTGCCCTCTCGTGGCATATGTATGGAATAATAGCACAACAGTTCTTCAGATCTCTACCAGAATGTGTAGTGTAGCGGTTATGATACCTGCTTTGCAATCAGAGGATCTGGAGTTCTATCCCAGAAGGTGCCATGACCTTTTCTCGAAAAACGGTATAGTTATTATTTTCTTTATTTTTTTTTTTTTTTGGGGGGGGGGGGGTAAAAAGAGGGGGGAAGGAATTTTGCATAAAAGTCTAATTTTCACATAGAGAGTATTTAAGCAGCAACGTTCAATGTATGGGCTATAGGGCTAGATTGCCTCGCAAAGGTAGTACTTTTTCTTTAAATGGCCTGCCGCTCTATGTGAGTGTTTGCATGTAGTAGGACTACTCTGAAAAAGTAAACTTGTATCCAGACTCGTCTAAGTGACTGTCATAAAATAAACAAGTCAAAGGTTGTCTAACCTATCAGGTTACCATCCCACAAATAGAATCTGGAGCTGGCAAATGTTGGGTTTTGGGCTGGCACATGCCAAGTGGGTCTTTTATCTCCAGCTAGAAGACCCGCTTTCTTGTCACTTCGATACGTTTTTAACTTGTTTATTTCATGACAGTCACTTAGAAGAGTCTGTAGACAAGTTTACTTTTTCAGTGCATATAGCATGGATGGTGTATAGGGCTCCTAGGGGTTAGGCCATGGGCGCGGCCATGTCCAACCCCCGTTGCTTCCTTTAGTTGCCTCTAGATGGGGCCTAAGTCAGGATAGTGATTGCTTCAGTCTGTGTTACCCTGAAGACATGTGAATAGCATTGGCCCTCAGTAACTAGGCCTACTCACTGAAGGGCTAAGTCTTGGGAATCACTTCAGACAGAAGCAATAGTGGCCTGCCATGTGATGTCATAACCCCCGGTTAGCTGCCCTACCTAGTGGTCAAGGGCCTGTACTGAAGGTTCTCAATTTAGCACAGGTGGTGCTGCTATCAACGGCCAGGTGCCCTATTACACCACTGGTTATATCCCGACTGCTCTCCTCACACTAGTATGAGTATGCAGTCAAGGAAAAAGGGTTCTCTGGGAAAAGTCTATTTCAGAAAACGAATTCAGTTATCTTTGCAAGCCCATATTTCCCTGTTTGAAATGAAACCATCTACATATATCCATGGCAATTCATGCTGAGAACAATCTTTTAACAACTCGAATATTGAGATTTTGTCTAAAATATGGCGTGTTTCTATATTACTACAAAACTATAAAGCTATAAACTATTTATTTTTACATTTCTTAGGTGGAGCGATTATCCTATTGCCAGGTGTATATGGCTCAAACTCCTGACTTATGTTGTTTTAGGATAGAGGAAGGACAAATCAGAAAGTTCTTAATATATTTAAACAAGTTC
The DNA here is from genome assembly GCA_947462335.1 of Harmothoe impar. NCBI lineage: Eukaryota > Metazoa > Annelida > Polychaeta > Phyllodocida > Polynoidae > Harmothoe > Harmothoe impar. The sequence goes on along the minus strand of OX381718.1, from coordinate 56,716,685 downwards.
ATATTATTGAAAGGTATATATCTCGACAATGAACCTGACATGAACACGGTGTAAATGACTACCGTAAAACCTCGCGTATAAGCCTAACTAGCATACAAGCCGCACCCTGACTTTGGGCCGATCCTATAAGCCGCACCAAAGATCTGATTATGGTGGATTTTAGTGCTGTACCATAGTAGCAAAAACTCGCGTATAAGCCTCACCTTGACCATGGGCCGATGCTGCAAGCCGCAGTGCCGATCTGATTCGTGCACTAGCCGCGGCTTATACTCGAGGTTTTACTGTAACCATGAACACCACCTAGTGTAGCCTGTGAGGTGTTTCACAAGGGAATACACAATTAATTGTAGAATAAGTGTTTCTATAGGAGGACTTAATTGTATATAACTAGTAAGACCGACATTTGGTTGTATCAATTTTATACTGGTTATAAAAAGTGTTTCACAAAGGTCTACAACCAAGATGTTGAGTCAGGGCATACAATTGGGAGACAAGTAATGTATAAGCATTTCACAGTGCATATTAGCATGGAGCCCATACCTTAACCGCTTTTTTTCCCTTATAGATTTATTCTCATACTTTGCACATAATGTATGTGTCATAATACACATAAAAATCCCTTAAAATATCTGTTCATTCAGGATGAAACTAAGCTGGTTATAAACAACGCTCTATGTTGATCCTATAGTGTCATCATACAAGGTGTGAGTATTTAAGATTAATGCTACGTAGATATTAAGATCGACTTACTTTTACCAAACGTTAGTCTTAAGTTGGTGTTTCACAAGCCCAATTAGTATCTTCGATTGTATCCAAGTATGCAACCATAGATACAATTGAATCTTGTGAACTCCAAGTTGAGACTAACATTGGGTGATAGTAAGTCAGTCTTAGAAAGCATGTAAACTTAATTGTATCTATTTTACCCTTGTGAAACACCCCATTGATATAATATTATATGCCAAGTCTTAATGGGTTTAGCTGGTGGTCAAACATACCCTGACCTGGCTCCCATGTATTGTCATAACCAGCAGTCACGGTCACACATGGCTAACCCTGTTTTATTGCCAGATAAAGCGGTAGCACCTCAGCTATAAATAAAGGCAATATATCCAGTCGTGCTGAACAAGAACTGATCGAGGCCTGCTTTTAATTCAAATCTAGATCTATAGCCCAGGGGGTTACTCTACTATATATATTGCATAATCACTGCAGCACAACACTGAAGAGAGCTGGCGGTGAATTTCTATTAGATCCTGAACAAGGGGGTGGTTAGATGTTGTCAAGGCCCTGTAAAGTAGGGCGGTTGAAATCATATTCATGAGTAAATTGATCAAGTTTTCTTGCAGAAAGCAATGAATAAATTTGAGTTTGTATATAAAGTTTCAGAGAGACCAAAATTTGTAATGGCTCCTCAAATATCCCAACCTCTGAAATGTGGGGTGGTCAAATCTCCCAATCTATGCGAAGAGGGGCGGTAGGGCGGCAGTTGCTATTTATCTCAAGGACTCAGTGACCCCCCCCCTGCGATCTATAGGTATTTGGCCATTGTCTGAGGGAGCCTTTATGTACCTGTGTAAGGAACTTGCGAATTCAACGTTCTTAGAAATGAACACAGTTCAAGGCTTCTATAATAAAACTGGATTTTAACCATAGATGTACCCTAGTATAACCCAGCGGACACAGAACATTTAATTAAAATTGGTAAATGGTTGTCAACTTTGATTCAATGTTGTTCTAAACTTAACTCAACTTAATTTTGTGCCCACTTGGAAGGGTGCTGTAGCTCCTGCAGTACTAGCTGCAGTATGGAAGAGCCCATGGGCATCAACTTGGTAAAGCTGACAATAAAGAACAATTATACATCATTGTCTTTGTTTCTGGTCCCTGTATAAAGGTATACCCCACTTTATCTGACCCCATCTAGGATGAAATGTGCCTTTGTTTTAGATCCGCCCTTTGGTTATCAGACTATGACTGTCTAACTGGGCTTAATTAATGCTACTGTACAACGGTAGGCCTACTGTAGTGGGTCGCCGCTGTACTATTTCTAGGGAACCAGTTGGAGTTATATTTGGTATATGTGTTGTCGTGTATCCAGGCCGCACTCCTGTCTACTGCCGAGTATAAGGTTATATAAGCCCACCTGAGGAATGGTGGAGCGCGGCCTGGTTATGTGCATTGAGCCGTGACCGCCACGTGTCACCCGACATATCTCGGGTACAGTGTCGGCTCGGATGCACCGGCGCGTGGTTACCCGGAGTTCCTCGGGAACTCAAGTGTTTACGAGTAATGGAGAGAATTACATAACGACCAGTACATAAGACCTGGAGTTCTGCTAATCGGGGACCCAGTCTTGCTGCGCACTTCGGCCAGCTTGGCTGCTCCACAACAGAGCTTCCCCGAACTCTGTTGTACCTTTTAGGCCTAGTCCTGTCGCTGCTTCCACCTTGGTCACCCTGCGTCTTTCTCTGTTCTACCCTCTGGGGGAACTAGAGGAGATAGACGCACTGGTGTACAACTCCGGGTACAGAACTCCCTACGGGGGAGTCTGTCCCAAGAGGAGTTAACCAAGATGGAAGAGAAGCATTGGAACTCGGGAACTATGTACTAGACCGTGAGCGTATACCTCCTGTATGTTCATATGACCACTGGTGTTCAGAAGCCTATTTGATTATTGCTATCCGTCTGTATGATTACGAGCCGTCTGTCAGAATGAATAAAGTGTAATTTCTGAACAACCTATTTTCGAATCTGGAGTTTTTCATAGCAGATGTCTATCTTAGAATAGCCAACAGCTACACTGGTGCCGTGACCACTTTGGGTAAGTATTGATTTACATTTATTTTGTTATTTTTCTTTCTGAAATTGAGAGGTAAGCTCTTATATGTTTGAACCAGAATTGGTAGGTTTCAAGGATAGCTATTACAGGTTGCTTTTGTGTGGTGAAGATATGTCAGATACAGAGGTACCTCCCCCGTCGGTTACTAACCAAGGGGAGGGGATGCGTCCTAGATTGCGATCTAGGGTGAGGTTTAATGCTAGGCAGAAGGTGCATACGTTCAATCAGAATAGGGAAATTGGACATGGAGGGGAAGATAGCGCCCATGAAGTGAGATCTGAGGATTCACTAGGGGACCCTCCAGCGAAACGTCCAGCTCTGGAGCCAGATAGGGAAATGGTAGGCCGGGTCCAGGTAAGGGAAACATCAAGAGAAGATGTGATGCTTGGACCGGTAACCATAGAAGATATTGGAGAGGATAGTGACTCTAGTATACCTAGTCTGGAGGGTACAGTAGATGTACCAGTGAGATGGGAACTTAGACCGGTACCCACTGTGGAAGCAGTGGAAGGGACTAGAGTGGTGGTCCCAGTCAGTCAGGAAGGAGTTGAGGTAGTCAAAAGGGACGACCTAGGGGAAACTCCTGAGGAAGGGGAAGAGACAGCTGAGGTGATCTCCAGGGGAGATAAGCTGTTCCCAGATCCTTTTAGGCTGACGATACCAGGTCTAGAGGTTCCACCTTATGAACCCAGGGAGAGGTTGAGCCTGGATGACATAAGGACGCTCAGATTGAGAAATGAGCATGAGCATATGAAAGAAGGGATAAGATTAGAGGAGGAATCCCTTAGAAAGCTGAAGGAGGAAAGGGAAGCTTTCGAAAAGAGTTTTTTGGCAAAGAGGTCGGGAAACATTGGGGAACATGCAGCTCAGATAAAACATCTGGAACAAATTTCAGTCAATGTAGGTCTACTTGAGGGAACTGAAGTCAGACTGAAGTCTGAAACAGAAAAGCTAGTGGTGCGGAATAAAGAAATTAGTTCCGAGATACTGGCAAGACAGTTACAAGTAGCGGAGTATGATGAGTTGTTGAAGAAACAGGATAGTAAGTTAGGAGAGTTGGAAGCACTAGCTCAACAAGCTGAGAATCACATGGTGAAGAAACTGGAACCAGAAGTGACTAAGGTACAAAGGGACTCAGTGGGGACAGCACAAGAAGTGTCTAAAGATGAGACCTTTGTGACTGCCGACGAGCCCTCAGTATTTATAGTCAATACAGTGGAAGAGGTGGTGAAACCACCTGCCACTGAGGATCTAGATGGTTCCATGGTGATACATACAGCTGACATGTTATCCAGTGTGAGTGGACACTCATCCATGCATGGCAGTAAGTTTGATAAAAATGAGGAGTTCATGTTGGAACTGTGTGGTAGAGTTGAAAAGCTGTTTCAGGAGAAGTTAGATTGCTTTCTTGAGGAAACAGAGTCAGTGAGTGTGGAGAATGACACCAAGGGAGTAAAAGGAGACGTTCCGGTAGCCCAGGCTACAGGGAATAAGCCTCCTGTGGGACCAGGTAACACTGCTCCAGCTCCAGGTGCTCATTCTACTCCAGCTCCGGGAACAAGGCAGGTTCCTACAGGTCCGGTAAACGTGTCTACAGTGGGTAGACCAGGTTTGCCCAAGGGGGTAAACATGAATGCTAGGCCGCCAGGTCAAGGGAATCTGGCAGGGCCTAACACCTCCTATGGGGGGTGGAGTAATGTTGGTCCGGATAACTGTTATGGGAACGCAAGACCTATGTTCAATATACCACCTCCCCCATTGCCTGGCAGTCATGTAACTCCAGGAAGCATGAATACACCAAGGACAGGAGGTACTATTCAAAGTGGGACACCCTACCAACATAGGGCAAATATGTCTATGGAAGATGAGGTAGTGTTCCAAAACAATCCAGCAATTAGAAGATTGGGGATTGATGCGGTACCGAATGACGTGGGGAACTTTAAAGCAGTGGACTATGCTTTGAGTCAGACTGATATACCGTTGAGAACGGGGATGACACCTGTGAGAAAGCAGGCTATCAAGATGAAGCAGTATGATGGCACAGTTCCATGGAGAAAATGGTTCACACGATTTTCAGCAGATATGAGACATAATGGTTGGGAAGGCGATGAATGCCTTGCAGCTTTGTCATGGTGTCTGCGGGATGGTCCTGGTGATCCCGCTCTAACAAGCTTTGAGTTAAGCGGGGGTAGAACGTACAAGGGATTAGTGGAAACAGCTTCTTGGGCTTTAGGTTCCACATCCGGTGCGGATCCCGCATCTGAGCTAGAGGCAAGAGTTCAGAAGCCCGGTGAAGGGCACAGACAGTTTGGAATGGCTCTCAGAGTGCTAGCAGCAGAAGCATTTGCATCTATGAGTCCAAGTGATCCATGGCTGGTAAGGAAGTTGTCCAGCCTGTATATAGATGGACTTAAGGACGAAAGATTGTCGAGCGAGATTGCTTCACAGTGGAAGACCACTATGTCACTAGCAGATATCTTCGAGCTTACGGAAGATGCTCTGAGAAAGAGGAAGCTGTTGAAAACTGTAGAGGCAGCCCCTGTAGCAGTAATAGAGATGCCCGTAGAAGAGGTTGAACTGACTACAGAGGGAGTGCAAGAGGTGGCAGCAATAGATCCTAAATGGAAAGGACGTCGTTCTTTTTATGTAAGACGAAGGGTTCCAGGATCAGACGCTCAAGCGCCAGAGGAGGGTGCATTGAAGACCATGATCGGAAAAGTCATGGAGGAGCGTAGTAAGGCTGAGAAGGCTGAAAAGGTCGCATCTCGTGGTCGCGGTAAGGGGAAACCCAACAAAGACACGAAATGTTATAATTGTGGGAAGAAGGGTCACTTTGCAAGGACATGTTGGTCCAAGGATACTAAGAATGTATCATCGGTCGAGAAACAAAAAGACGGACCCTCTTCTGACCAAAGCCCACCACCGACGGAAAACTAACAGGGGTTGTTGTCGATGACAAGATAACAACCCCACCTGTGATTGTCAAAGGTACTGTTAGGGGAGAATCAAAAGATTCCACTTCATGGGAACCGCTGGGGTTAGCCGCACCTGAGTCTGATCCGCCAGGTGGAGATGGGCCCCAGGGAACGGACGAGAATGGTGTTGAAGATTTAGCTCATCTGGACACCGTCCGCAGAATTGAGTTGGCGGAAGAAGTAGAAAGGTTTTGTGCTTCGCGACTCAAACCCGATGATCCTATAGTTAAGTTTCTCAACTCGAGGGGATATGACTTGGGCGGTGAAGCTGGAATCCAGAGATTTGCCTTGCAACCTTCCCCTTTACAAGGGAAGAGATGGTACTTGCCTGTGCAGATTCAGGGTTGCTTGGGGGAATTTCTGATTGATACTGGAGCTAGTCACTCCATGATGGGTCACCATTTCTTCAAGAAGCTCGCAGGTCTGTCGACTAACCCTGTGGGGTCTGGGTCGGTCAGAAGTGCTGATGGGTCTCATATGCGGACACATGGCAGACAGGTGATACCCTTTTGGGTGAATCAACATTCATTTGTTGTTTCAACAACTGTGGCTGAATTGACGGATGAGGGAATCTTGGGAGTAGATTTTTGTTCTCTGTATGGGGCGGTATTGGATAGTGTGACAGGGGAACTCACTCTTCGATATCCACAAGAGATGAAAGTCCAGTGTGTACTCCGCCGGATTTCAGGCGTCTCGTCTGTCTCTCAGACAGTGCGAATTCCTCCCCGCCATGTGTGCAATGTAGTTGTATACTGCCGGGAAATGGAATTTGACCGCATGGGGGTGGTGGAACCGAATCAGCAGCATTTGAGTAAGCTGGGGTTGGTTTCCACCAGTGCCTTAGTGCAAAGTTCAAGACGAACAGTAGTACCAGTCAGTAATATGACTTTTCAGGATGTGTACCTGGAAAAGGGGACGACCTTTGGGGACGTAACATATGCTGACGTGGTAGGAAGGGCTGACTCACCAGAAGTGGAGTTAGCAGTAAAGAGAGCAGTGGAAATAGGAGCTTTGGATCCATCCGCTATGCCAGTGGTATTGCAAGACACTGGAGAGCAGGATAGGAAGGAAGGATATGGTTTGCCACTGCATCTTTTACCATTAGTGACAGATAGCCACTTGGAGACAGAGGAGGACAAACAGAGTCTAGCTCAGCTATTATGCGAGAATGCAGACTTGTTCTCCGCTCCAGGGGAGCAATTGTGTAGAACTGACCGAGTAACTCATCGGATAGACACCGGTTCTAGCCCACCATTGCGCTTGCCATACCGGCGCCTCCCGTTGTCTAAGAAACAGGCATTGGAGGATGAGGTGGACAAGATGTTAGGGGAAGGGATAATAAGGCCCTCAGATAGTCCATGGGCTAGTCCGGTGGTAATGGTTACCAAAAAGGATGGCACCTGTCGGTTCTGTATAGATTACAGGAGACTGAATGGGATTACGAGGAAGAATGCCTACCCCTTGCCACGCATTGACGAAAGTCTGGATTCCTTGGGAGGCAATCACTGGTTTAGTACCTTAGATCTCCAGTCAGGATACTGGCAGATTGGGATGCACCCAGAGGATAAGGAAAAGACAGCATTCACAACCCACCGGGGGTTGTTTGAGTTCAATGTAATGCCATTTGGCTTATGCAATGCTCCGGCTACTTTCGAGAATATGATGGAGACAATGCTAAGGGGATTGTTGTGGAAAAACTGTCTAGTTTATCTAGACGACATCATAGTTTTCGGGAAAACTCGGGAGGAGTGTCTATCAAATCTGAACAAGGTGATGGATCGATTGAGATCCTACAACCTTAGACTGAAAGCTAAGAAATGCAAGTTCTTCAGGCAATCAGTGGAATATCTGGGCCGAATAGTCAGTGGCACAGGTATTTCGGCGGATCCAGGGAAATTAGAGGCTGTAGCTAATTGGGCAACGCCAAAAGACCAGAAAGAAGTGAGGTCATTTTTGGGTTTCTGCTCGTACTACCGCGATTTCATTCCCGGATTTGCTGAGGTGTCAGCTCCATTACAGGCGCTGGTAGTAGGAAAAAGGAAGGGAATGTTGAAGCTACCACCGTTTATTTGGACGGAATTAGCTGGACAGGCTTTTCAGAAGCTGAAGGAGTTATTCACAGTAACTCCTGTGCTGAGCTATCCTACTGAGGGTGATCAGTTCATCCTGGACACCGACGCTAGCAACGATAGCATAGGCGCTGTCTTATCCCAAGTGCAGGAAGGTAGAGAAGTGCCCTTGGCATTTGCTAGCAACAGCTTGAGTAAAACTCAACGCCATTATTGCACCACCAAGAGAGAGTTGTTGGCCATAGTAGTTTACACAAAGAAATTCCGCCATTATTTGTATGGTGGGAATTTTATTCTACGAACAGACCATTCATCCTTGAGATGGCTCCTTAATTTCAAGGAAGCAGATGGGATGATGGGTAGATGGATCTCCGCGTTGTCTGAACTAGGGATAGAGAATACCCAGATTCAGCATCGGAGCGGAGTGAAGCACGTAAATGCGGATTGTTTGTCTAGGAGACCAATCCGAAGATGTGCAAGAATGGACTGTGAAGACTGTGGCATACATAACGCGTTGGTGGCTCCAATAATGAATTTTGATCCGGCCTGGGAAGAGAACTTGGTGTTTTGGTCGGCGGAGTCCATACTTGAAGCTCAGCAGGATGACGATGGTATCAATATGATACGGAATCTGATCCTGGAGAGAGCTGCTCGTCCCGTCAGACCTGCTCTGTCATTAGAATGTGTGGAAGTAAGGAACTTAGTGGGTCAATGGTCGCAGCTGGTAGTGCGAGACGGCCTATTGTGTAGATGGAAAACTCTTGAAGGCAAAGCCAGGAGGAGGCTACAGATAGTCTTGCCAGCTTCTCTGAGATGGGAAGTATTCGAGTTTTTCCATGGTCATCAGACTTCCGCTCATTTTGGCAGGAAACGGACTTTGGACAAACTCGCGAGGAGATATTACTGGCCTGGGATGTCTAAGGACGTAATACGTTGGTTGAGTGAATGCCCAACGTGTTGCCTGGTGAAGCCGGGCCCTGGGAAAGGTAAAACATCTCTCAGACAAGAACTGTTCGGAGTCAGATTTGCGAGGATAGCCATTGACATAATCACTGGCTTCCAGACAACTCCAAACTCCAACGTGTGCATGATGGTGGTACAAGACTACTATTCAAAGTACGTGAAGGTGATCCCAATGAAGGATCACACGGCATTAACTTGCGCACAAGCTTTGGTTGAGGAGTGGGTACTAACATTTGGCGCACCTCTCATGTTACATTCAGACCAGGGTAGGGAGTTTGAATCGCGTCTCTTTCAGGGGATGCTGGAAGAATTAGCCATAGTTAAGACACGCACTAATCCGTACCGACCGCAGTCGGATGGGATGGTTGAGAGATTCAACCGCACGTTGATTCAGGGGCTGACCACGCTGGTTAATTCTAATCAGGATGACTGGGATACGTTTTCCCAGTATGTGGCTCATGCATACAACGGTACGGTGCATGCTTCAACTGGCTGCACTCCTAACAGCCTGGTATTTGGATCTGAGATCATAATGCCTGCAGATTTGGTCTTTGGCAGTGTACTGCGGAGAAAGGATGTCCCATGCCGAGTGGCATTTGCGGAATCCCTGCGCAGAGAATTGCGGGAAGGCTATGCATTGGTGAGAGGCCATTTGAAGAAAGCGGCCATCCATCAGAAAGTAGGGTATGATACAGGCTTGAGAGAGAGGAAGTATGTAGTTGGACAAAAGGTGGTGAGATTGAAACCACCTGTACATGGAAAAATCTCGAAGGGTTGGGATGGGCCATTTGAAGTGACAAAAGTAATATCGGATGTTACTGTGTTATTGAAAAATGTGAAAGGCAAGATTGTTGCAGGCCATGTAGATCGCCTGAAGCCTTGGCTAGGTCGCCGGCCCGGCGATGAGAATGAGCCTTTGGTAGAAGTGCCAATGCCCCAACCCAGGTGGGTGCGTAAAACACAGGTTACAGCACCCCCGCCTACAAAGAAGACTAGAAAAGCAACGCCAGCTAGAAAAGTCGATGGTAGGAAGAAGAAGAAGAAGTTAGTTACTGAAAAGGAAACTAGAGAGGTTCCTACAGTAATTAAGAAGAAGAAACCCCAAGGACCCATACGTAGAAGTGCTCGTATAGCGGGTCGAGGTGCTGTTACGTGAGAGCGGCGGGGCTGGGTTTGTTTGTTGTGGTTACCCGAAATAGTTCGGGTCTCCAAGGACTTACCCGGTAAACCCCGGAAAGTTGCGTAACTGGTGCTGATTGTCAAAAACACAACGAGAAATACCGGATTTTATTCTTTAGTCTTTGTGACAGGAATAATGGTGAAATTGACCAGTAGATGGTATTGGGGTACCCAACGTTCTGCTTTACTAAAGTTAGTTTTGAATGTTTACATGCTATGGTCTGTGAGTTGGTTTCCCATTTAGTACTTGTCGTGATGGTTTCGGATTAGAATCCAATCAAACCTAGTCAGTAATTTTTCTAAGGATAATATGAGGATCCTAATACGAAATATTATGTGGAAAGTACGGGTGTAAAACTCGTTACAACAACATGAGAAAAGGGACTCATACGTATTCCGAATTTGTTCGGACAACCAAAGAAATTTACTTTGACACGTATTTTTTTATAATGTTTGTTTAAAACAGCGTTCTGAAAGTTCATAAGCTACAAATGAGACAGCCGTGACGAACTGAAGAATTGCTATTACTTGAAATGATGTGCAAAAATACAATCCGAGAAAACCCGGCGAAGATTGCAACTACTACGCAGTTAACTCCGCCACCCGGTTTTCTTCGGATAATATCGGATAACTTCTTCGGGAAGGGCTATCCGGTACCCGTGATCCTTTGCGCTTGGGTGCGCACGCATGCTGGTTTGGCGCGGAAAGCGTCAGTCCTGCACATACCGTTGGAGAGGGTGGATGCGAAGGCACCTCTCTCCGCGTATGTAACACCGGTTAGAACATCTACATGTGAGGGAGAGAGGAGACACTAAAGTGAGGTAGTACAGGAGGACACATTTGTAACAATTTTCCTGATTTTACTACTCATTTAAGCTCATTTTAAGAGTGGGCTCCTCTGGGCCGCCCTCTGTGTAGTTATCATGGCGGATAACTATCCGTCGGGAGACTCCCATAGAAGGAGTCACTCGACGGAAGTTTCCCCTCTGTCGCAGGAACAGAGAGAGTTGTTAGCTTTGGGGGACCTGGAGTCAACAGCTCCGGTCGAGTATGATCTTCCAAAACGATTTCGGGAGGCAGATTTACCTAAATTTGTGTATCATCCACCAGCTAAGATGAAGAATAGGGGTGTGAAACGCCGAAATCACAGTAATATCTCTGAGATAAGGAAAGCTGAAAAGGTTAAAACCACACAGTATCTCCTAGCTCGGGGAGAACATGTTAAGAAACTGGTAGATATGGGTTTATCAGTGGCGCAAGCTAGGGGGTTCGTGTCAGGGCCGGGGTTAAAAGGACTCGAGGCCGGGGGATTTCCCTTGTTCCAGGTTGGGAATATTGCGTCACCACCTACTTCGGGAGTGGCCCGGACTGACCCGAATATGCCCGGGATACCGGTGTACCCGGTCAGTGACGTGCCAGTGGGTGCTCCGTGGGGTGCTATGTCGTATGACCGTGCGGATGGTTTACATCCGGTGCATGGTAACTTTGTACCCGATTGGGATGCCCCTGCACAGTCAACTCCGGAACGTATTCCAATTATGGCAGTAATGCAGTTAGCAGCGAAATTTGAGAAATTTAAGCCGGATGCAGTGATTCCCGGGAGTAAGATATGCAGGGGGGCATACATCCAAGAGTTGGACAAATTCAACGAGAAGAAATGTACTAAACTATTCAGACCTCCTTCCGATAATTCTAAGTCCAGACCCTATACAGGAGAGGTGACTGGGGAGATAGGGAGCCGAGCTAGGCTACCATCCTACGAAGATACAGAGAGGGATATGGAGTTCTGGTTAGAGCATGCTAGTTCAGGGGCACATCAAGCTTACAAGTTCTGGGATGAGGTTATAAAGCAAAGTATGGGGACATACAGGGCTGCCGACCTCTCCAACGAAGATAGAGACCGGTTGAAATGGGCGTGGATGACATTTGTCCCGCCAGGTATGCCTACTTATAAACCTGGTAGAGGTTGGAGAATAGGTTCGGGGCAATGCCCATTCAATGAGTGTATGGATAGAAATCCAATAGCTGAGTATCTGGACCTGTACCAGTTCGCACGACATCTAGTGGAGTTCCACGCGCACTCCAAAATGATGTGGCAGTGCCGGGCCAGGCCTAATCGCTCAGGTAAATGTATGAAAGATGGTGAACCTTTCAGCACATCTAGAAAGGGTTGTATGGTAAGGCATTTAGTGGATGTACACCATATGAAGGCTGAAACTGCCATGTCCAATCTAGATATTCTCGAGAATAGTCCGGAGGCCTTAGGACTCACGGACAGAGAAAAGTGTGTGAGGGTACCACAGGGGTTGGCATACACCTTAGTGTTTAACCATAACCCGAGAAGGTTGTGGTTGAATCGAAAGGCGTGGCCATACTACCTTCAGGACTTTCCAGAGAAAGCCTCTGATTATCGTAGTAAAATGGAATTGGCCACTCCGCCTAAAGGTAAAATGCTGTCTGAAGGTAAAACTGTGGACCATGGAGTGTACACTCCTGTCTCGGTTACCTTAGGAGAGATGCGGACCACAGGTTCAGAGGAGTCCTCAGCTTCTGCTGGGTTGGACTCATCACCTGACGGCCGATCTACCCCAACCAAAAGACGTGCTCCGGGGTCTTCCTGTGGGTTTAGTAGGAACACTACTGAATCCAACAAGGAGGGCTCTGGCGGAACTTTACCGAGGGTTGCTGTTAGCCCAAGGCTAGCCTTAGAAGAGAAAATGGTAAATGACCTGTTGGCTTCTCCTGTAGAGGAGGAGGACGACTGTGTATTTGTGGGAGAGGAGGTAATACCTCCTACCACAATCTCTGAAGCTAGAGGGAACCCGGGAGTGTCAAGGAAGATATTAAAGACAGAAAATACTTCTACTGATAGTCAAGGGTATGTAACAGGGAAGATAGAGTCAGTGAGTGGGAAGGAGGATTCCAAATCTAAAATGACCTATAGAACGATTGATTTCCAATCTGAGGGAGATGATTGGGTGGATCAAAAATTCACCCCACCCGCAGGCAGGGTTCAATCTAGTAAAATAGAGATGAGGAAGGAACAGGAGATTGGTCGTAGACTATCCTCCGTTCCATCACCATCTACCTGTATGGGGGCTCTCTCACTAAACTCTCCATCATCTGGAGTGGGTGAGGAAGATATCTCTTTGGAGTCGGTCCCTCTGCCTAAGCTGACTGGTGATATTGATCACCCTGAGAATGTAAGTATCAGGAATCTTCTGAAAGAACAGTATGTCACTGGACTGAAAAGTTCATTTGACACACTGGATCTCGCTTGTCAACTAGCTCTGCAAGGAGCTAGGGCTCAAGCTGAGCAATTGGTAAAAGAAAGTCGTTTGGCCGAATTAGAGAAAGTGGAGACTGCTAAAGCAGAACTCCTATCTAAAATGTCCAAAATGACTGAGGAGAATGAAGCCCTCAAAAGACATGGTAGCAACCTCTAGCAGAATAGTAGATGATTTGAGATTGAACATTGAAAAATCTCGTATGGAAAGTCAATTTTTAATTGATGATCTCAAAGTCAAGTTGGATCGCAGTAAGGATATGGTCAGTTCTGCTGAACATAAGCTAACTGCTGCCAGGACTGAAATAAGTCTAAAAACCATAGTTATTCGGAAGTTGGAACACGAAATTGGTGGTCTAACAGAAGAATTTTCTAGCTATAAAAAAGAAGCTCAGCAGAACGATGACTTCTATGAGGAGTTGGCTGAGTTCTTTGAGGATTGCTATGAGATACCATTGTCAAGTTGGTACGACGAGAGTGTGTACAGGGTTGAACGGGGTTCCGCCCCTCTTCCCTTAGGATTTGACGGTGATGCATACGCACAAAGGTTGAGAGCCGACTCCAGGGCTAGTAATACCCCTAGGAGTCCTCCACCTCCATCTACAGAAGATGAGACGCACCTGGCCGACTGCAGTTACGTGGCTGCCACCTCCATGGCCTGTGGGTCATCGGAGTTGGTTCCTGTGACGTCTGTTCCTAAGACGTCCGTGGCTGTGACGTCTGTTCCGGTGTCACCTGTTCCTGTAACGTCCGTTGCTGTGGCGTCTGTTCCGGTGTCACCCGTTCCTGTGACGTCTGTGGCTGTGACGTCTGTCCCTGTGTCACCAGTCTCGGTGACACCTGTTGCTGTGACGTCTACCTCTGTGTCGTCTGATGCTAAGACGATGCAGTATACTACCATGGGGGTGGACACAACCGTGTCTTCCTTTGAGACTATGGATACTCCAGCCGGGGTGTCCACTCTAGCGAGGATGGTGGTGAATGAACTGCAGACAGAGTCACATAACTCGACTCCTGTCTCAACACCAATACTCGACACCACCTCTTGTCAGTCACCGTACCAGATAACGGAAAGTGAGACTAGAGAGGCGGTTCAGATACTGATGGAGCTGAACGATGCAATTGCAGAGGCTGACTTACGTCTGTCTATCCGTGATGCTGAGGCGCTTATGGCTCCTGAAAACGAACTCGAACAATCCATGATGGTGGATCCTCCAATGGACCTACCTGTGACGACTGGTTCTATGTCTGGGAACCATCGTCCATCTACCCTGGACATTCCTGTACCCATGGCGAGTGTAGCTATGGGTGCTCAAATGCATGGTCCTAACCCTGACGCTTCGCAGCTAGGGTTTGGGATGGACATATCCATTGAGATGAGTGACAATCGACCTAGTGAATGTATGTCTCCAGTGTCCAGAACGAAGAACTTTTGCTGAGTGGCGAGTCATAAAAACATTCCCAGTTGCAGCATATATGGAACCTCTACCATGTGTCGTCATCAAGGTTGAACTTTTGCAGTAGTGGGGTTGTTAGTACACCACGGATCATATGATGCTTTATACCATAGACTATAAGTCACAAGATGACTAGATAGATATATATATATATATTTATAAAAGACTGAGATGACAGGAACAGTGGATCATTATCACCTATTTATGAAAAGACTTTGATATGATCTAGGTTTGCAGTTATCGCTATATATGAAACTGTTAAAACCATCACCAAAGAGTGTTCTATATTTTTTTGCCATAAGACAGTATTTGTGAAACGGGTTCTGTTTGAGTTGATGACATGTGCTATAGGTATGATTATTGTATGCCGATTGTGATACTCTGATTTAACCGTCCAATAAGTAAAGGTATGAGGGACTGGATCCTGATGATACCTACTGAGATGAAAAGTTGCTTGACTACATTCGTACTACGTGTAGATCTGTGGTAATAACATATCAATGAACCTGAAAAACGCAAAATTTATTCAGGTACTGAGAGTGGAAATTGCGTAAGTTGTTATGGAGATCTGTAGGCTCCCGTTGATTACTTTCAGAAGGAAGGTATCGAGTGAGGAGCCGGGTCATTCTATTTTTCAGCTTGCTGCGTTTTTGATCTTTGAACTAAGTGTGGAGACTAATTCTCCCTGAATCGTTGAAATATGTTACGCCAACACTAGATCTGATTGCTTACAGTATTCCTATATGGAGAATGTCACTTGTGTTATTGTGTGAAGACACCCATGTGACCATGGTGCATAAGGTTTTGGAGACCTTGATTGGATTGAAAACTGCATTTACCGGATCTACGCTATATGTTCATTTATTCCAAAAATATTGATCTTTCAAACCTTACTCTGGCACGTAAAGCGAGTGAGTCTATTCAAATAGACGGGTTGGGTCAAGGTTTACTATAAAGTCGACACTTGCCACCTTTTTTGTTTCCAATATGTCTTGTACTAAAACTTGGTAACTTTTAAGGAGAAGTGCTCATATTTGATCTGTATGTATACGATACCTGTTGTAACAAATCGTTTTCGATGAGACATGGTTAGTATGCGATAAATATGTCTTGAAGGTTTTATATATTTTTTTATGATATATAGTCAAGTTTGTTTTATAGGGCTTGACTGGCTGTGTGGAGTTTATCCTCTTAGTCCCATAAATCATGACTGTTATTGAAGGATTATACTCGATTATTGTGTAACTGGATCCTGATGGTTGATATGATTGACGTTAATATCAAAAAGGATGAATACATATCTATGATACCCAAGAAATATATTAGTGGTTCTAGTAGAAAGAGTTACGCTTGCCTCCACTATGTATATGTTTGGAGACAATATATTTGTTTTTTGGGTTGTTTGGAGATAAAATTTGTCATTTGTATTAAGGTAGTATAATAATACTGCACTTAGTGCTGCTATTTAGACGCTGTGATATTGTCTGAAGGGGGGTAGTGTAGTGGGTCGCCGCTGTACTATTTCTAGGGAACCAGTTGGAGTTATATTTGGTATATGTGTTGTCGTGTATCCAGGCCGCACTCCTGTCTACTGCCGAGTATAAGGTTATATAAGCCCACCTGAGGAATGGTGGAGCGCGGCCTGGTTATGTGCATTGAGCCGTGACCGCCACGTGTCACCCGACATATCTCGGGTACAGTGTCGGCTCGGATGCACCGGCGCGTGGTTACCCGGAGTTCCTCGGGAACTCAAGTGTTTACGAGTAATGGAGAGAATTACATAACGACCAGTACATAAGACCTGGAGTTCTGCTAATCGGGGACCCAGTCTTGCTGCGCACTTCGGCCAGCTTGGCTGCTCCACAACAGAGCTTCCCCGAACTCTGTTGTACCTTTTAGGCCTAGTCCTGTCGCTGCTTCCACCTTGGTCACCCTGCGTCTTTCTCTGTTCTACCCTCTGGGGGAACTAGAGGAGATAGACGCACTGGTGTACAACTCCGGGTACAGAACTCCCTACGGGGGAGTCTGTCCCAAGAGGAGTTAACCAAGATGGAAGAGAAGCATTGGAACTCGGGAACTATGTACTAGACCGTGAGCGTATACCTCCTGTATGTTCATATGACCACTGGTGTTCAGAAGCCTATTTGATTATTGCTATCCGTCTGTATGATTACGAGCCGTCTGTCAGAATGAATAAAGTGTAATTTCTGAACAACCTATTTTCGAATCTGGAGTTTTTCATAGCAGATGTCTATCTTAGAATAGCCAACAGCTACACTACTTTAGTAGTGATCATTTATTAACAACACGTTTGGGGTGTAAAAGATTTAGACACCTTTTTTTTGGGGGGGGGGGATTTGACCGGTTCAATTGGAGCGAAAAAAGCCAGTGCAATACTACCCTAAAACCTTGGATCAGCACAAAGTCTGTGTGTGGCTTATACGCGAGGTGTTACGGTATGCATCAAAGAGGCCACATACACATTGATTTTCAACCTATTCCTGGGGGGGGGGGGGGAGGCGTAAAAATCTCGTCGCCTTGACCGGGGGGGGGTAAACAATTTTTTGTGTTCCATGTGGAAGCCATAACCCCTCCATGTTTTTAAAAATGTATCACACCCTTTTCTATAATCATGTAAGAAAAGGAAATGGAATAAAGGAAGCACCTATATTATTCTCTTGGTATAAGCATGTAAAAAGAAGGACATGGAAGAAAGGAAGCGACTATCATTCTCCGGGTTTACTGTCCGTTTCTTTAGCTTTGCCAACAATGATTTTAAAGTTGACAACAATGGACACAGACAATGTCCACAGCACTTCCGGTTGTGAGTGTTGCTAGGCAGCTTGGAGTGTGGCAGTATTGGTGCATTATCTATGTTTGCTCAAGGTACCAGCAAACAATAACTATATTGATGTAGTTTATGCTGTAGGTTACATAAAGTGTGTGTGTGTGTGTTCGTGTGTGTGTGTGTGCTTCTGGATTTGTGAAACATGGAGCTCCGGTGTTAAGGGGTGATAATAACCTTACAGCAGAAATGGGTGAAGAAATTTGCCCCCCCCCCCCCAATTATTTTTCACGCGCCCTTTTAAACACAGTAACGTTTGGCAAATTTTTTGACACTTTGAAACTTTTAAATAAAACCTTTCACCTCCCCAAATGAGGTTTGGTATTATTTTGTTGGTCAATTTTGATGATATTTATTTGAAATTGACCTTTTTGACTTAGAGGGGACTACTTCCCTGCGAGACACATGCCATAGATAAGAATTGTGAATATGAAAATAAAATGATTGATTTCATCCTCTAATCACATAATTAATCAATTGTTTCTCAAAAACATATTTAATGGCATATTGATGACATACTACACATGAGATGAAAATCTAAAGAAATAGTCTGCAATAATAAATTAAAAACAAGATAAAATATATATACGCAAAAGGAGTTTTGAGTTTTGAATATATTTTATTGATGGAATTTCCCCTATTTAGTCTTTCAAACATATAGCCAATGCTCCATGCAATATAGATTTAGAATATATAAAATAGAGTATCTTCACATTGGTTGTGTTTATTGATGAATTTATTATTGGTATAACAAATTTATCTCCACTAGTATCTTCACATTCCTCTACACATTAAACGCAGTACAATATACAAGTATACAGACAGAAGAAACAGCGACAAAGGGAGGCCAGGTTGCCTCCAGAATGACTCCCCAATTTGAGGGAGTCCAGGTCGCCTAAGGGAGCCTAGGTGACTCTCTGGCTGACCTAAGGGAGTCACCTGGGGGGGGGGGGGTCATAAAGCTCTCCAGGTCATATGACTCCCTTAGGTCAGCCAGAGAGTCACCTAGGCCGGAATGCCCCCTTGGGCGACCTGGACTCCCCTAGAGAGGGGAGTCATTCTGGAGGCAACCCGGACTCCCTTTTGACGCTGTTTCTTTTCTCTCTGCAGGCAGCGACGTGGGCGGAATTCTAGTGTCCTAGATACAGACCAGCGTCTTGTTCAATGGGATATAACCATGTCTATTATAACACTAAATCCCATATAGACTTTCCTATCCCCTTAATGTAATTGTGTGCGAGGTTATTTCTGACACTAAGCGCCGCATTTTATACCTGGGACCTCCCCACCTGGGCATGAACAGCGCCCAGGGGTAGGAGGGGGAGGGTGGGGGAGGGGATGGGGTGGTGGTGATACACTGTCAGAAGTTAGTGTAGCTGCACAGCGAGATATTCTATAGAATTACCGTATAAAGGGAAATATTTTTGGTTTGTAAAAATCATTCTGTTTAGCTACACTCACCTACAGAAGGTTCTGGGGTTGAGTCTCCACTGGGCACATTGGGTATTGCTATTGATATGCAGCTGAATGAATCTTATAAACCTTTCCCACGCCAATCGGCCATGAAAAGGGAGACCCTTGGTGTCCCTGACCGATAAAGAAATTAAAAGGTAAAGAAAATACCTCGAAACGTATAAACCTACTCAAAATTGACGGAGTGGTATAACCATGTGAATATAGGTAGATTTAGATTTCAAATAAGTTGCAACGACAAAGGGGAAAAGAGAAAATGATTGTTACACTGGTAGCCTACCTGGGGTTAGAACCCTGGCTCTTTGGATTGACCTACACTGTAAGTAGTTAGTGTAGGTACACAGTGGAATCTACTGTAGGGATACAGTTGAACCTACCGTATAATCTATTGTAGCTTTAAAGTAGATTATATTGTTTACATACAATGAAGTGTACACCTACAGTATAATCTATTGCACACCTATAAAAATGGGAACCAACTTTTTACAGTGTACCCAAGGTGTGAAGCCTTTGTCTCAGGCGTCCACCGTGGGCTAATGTGGTGTAACCTACAGTATAATCTACTGGAAACCAAAATACTTCCCTTTTATAATGTGCAGCTACAGCACTTACTCTTAACAGTGTGGTTGGGGGTGCCTTGACGAGGGAGGGAGCGTGGGGAGGAGAAGGCAGGGAAGTTGAGAGGCGTGCACTCCCCACCACTCAGAACACCTATATACACCTATATATCCCCCCGACACTACCACAGCTGCCTGCAGTCGCCGTCACAGTGTGGGCATGTAGGGCAGCAGCACTGACACAGGATGGTATAGCTTAAGCACACAGACACACATGGGGATTTAGCAATGCCTTATACACAGGGCTATATGGAGGTATTCATATAGGAGTATAAGGCCATTTAAACCACCAGGGACTATATATACCACATGGACATCCTGCATTAATACCAGACAGTGCCTGGAGCGCCCCCTGGAGGAGGTTATGGATGCTGCTGACCCCCTGGAGTGAGTACTGATGACCTGAGACTCTGACACCAACAGTTACAGTCACAGACTGAGGTCTACCACCTGACACTAGTACTAGTACCTCCTGTGTCAGCCTGTCTATAAGGAGCTGCTATAGCGATAATTCGGGTTGCTCCAAGTGCGTGGCCATGTTAGTTCTGTGCTCGGAATTTCTCGTGAGAACTAGGCAGTGGCTACATCCACATTTCATAAATTGCAAGGAGCAAGCTAAGTGGCGAGAGCAGGATCAGAACAGGAACTGATTGCCTGTGTCAGTGTACCCACAGTGGTTGCAGGACTAAGTCCATAGCAGTTAGAGCGCTATACACCTATACGTGGTCAGTCAGTTTGTCCCCTGGATATGCTGGCTCACTCAGGTGTGTGCTGATAATCAAGGATTGATATCAATGGAGACACAAATGACTAGCCAATAAGTAACCCCATGTCTCCCATATTATAGCACTGCCTGACTTCATACTCTACACATGATCAAGGATTGATATCAATGGATACACATGACTAGTCAATAAGGAACCCTAAATGCCCCCTATACTATAGCACTGGCTGACTTTATACTCTACACATAATCAAGGATTGATATCAATGGATACACATGACTAGTCAATAAGGAACCCTAAATGCCCCCTATACTATAGCACTGGTTGCCTTTATACTCTGCACTTAATCAAGGATTTATATCAATGGAAACAAGTCAATAAGTAACCCAATGTCCCCTATGCTATAACAAGCTGACTCCATACACCACACTATGGGACCAGGACCAGGTCAGAGGTTAACATAGTCATTGCTAAGTGTAGGGGGCTTTAAGATCTACTCCAGTACCTGCTTACAGATGCCTGAGGTCCCTGAGGGCCTCCTGAGGGGGGCTGGAGGAGGGCCTGCAGGGCGGGGGGTGAGGGCACACCTGGAGGGGCCTCCCTGGGGAGGAGGGCCTCTCCTCCTGGTGCTGCTGGTGACTGCCTCTTGGGCTGTCTGTACGTCTACTCCTGAAGGTAAGGTTTGAATTGATTTGTTTTCAAATTGAAATACATCTCCTATTAGGGCGTATTAACAATCTAAATAATGACATATGTATAAGCATTCTTTATGTTTATGATGTTTGCAACATATAAATTCAATTAGAGCCAATAGCAATTCCTTTGTTGTATAAAGGGATTGGCAATTGTCCAGGTGACCTCAGCTAGGATGAGAAACTTGGGTCTATCTTCAATGCTATGGAACTCAGGTTTCATAACGAAATGAAAGACTATAATATGTGGTATGTGAGTGGTAAGGCAGATCCTTCAATCTTATTGAAGTGTGAAATATCATTGCTAAGCACTATAACGGTGCTCATAAATGCGAGCTGTGTCCAATGAACAGTAAGTCATGCCTATTGTAACTCTGTTTTTGTAATATTCGTAACTGTGCACAGAGTCTGTAGAAAAAGTATTTAAAATGTAGGTGTGGCAACTGTGAGACAAGATTTTCTCTTTCATAAACGACAGTCTTAAATCCAGTAAAAACAGCTTATAATATACAGATACACTCTAAAAACAGTGTGTTACGTTTACACACTTTTCAACACACTTTTCTGAAGCCACTTTTAACACACTTTTTTATGGTAACACACGACACACTTTTGGCAAAAGTGTGTTGAATCTAAAAAGTGTGTTGGTGTACAAAGCCATGGTATTGAGGAGGTGAGGATTAAAATAGCTGTTCTACACCTCACAGAGTATGTCAGGTGCCGTGGCTGAGTTGTCTAGGTGCTGGCACATGAGTCCTGTCCATGCAGGTTCGAATCCCTTGACAAATATTTTTTTCTCAATATTAAGTATGATTACTTTCTACATGGGTTAAGAGTTAAATTAGTATAGATTTATTTAATTTCTAGTTAGGGCTATTCATGTTCATACTGTGCATATACTGTGTGTATCACTTTTAAAGGCTTCTTATATCTAGGAAAAGTGCTTATTGAACCGCTCACAATAAAAGTGGGAATAGAAGATTATAACAAAACTGAGTTTGTATTGACAGTAAATAAGTCTTAGTCAACCACTGTGAACACATCCTAGCTTCTGACCCTGGCGAAACTGACACACCTGATAACCAACTGGTGACTGTGGCGCAATGTGCCATGACCGTACCACCGTCAGATAGCGTGGGATGGCTGCTCTCACAACCTTTTCTCAGTGTCTCCAGTGGTCCATTGCAGCCTTTTCCCCTCCCGGCTAGGACCACCTTCGTCAACACTGATATCTGCTATCTCTTTACCAGTCGCACGTGTATTATGCTTCTACGGGTTGAAGCGGATCGGTGCAAGTCTCATGGGAGACCAGGACACTGAAGGTTCACCGCAGTCTGTCTACCGACACTTACAGACGCGACCCTTGTCAGGACAACTTGTTTCACTTGGGAAGAACCCAGGACCTCTCACACACTTGTCCAGCGACTTGCTCACTAGGCCACCAAATCTCCTTGTACAATCATGGTGTATTCCCCCCTCAAATAGGTACCAGAACACACAACAGTGAGGAGACACAAAGTATTCTCAAAGATCACACAACTTCTTACCAGTTTCCAGTGAGCTATATAACTTACCTTGGGGATTAATATGTTATGACATGAAGTGGTTCTTGGACAATACAAAGACCGCCCTTATTGAGGGATGCCAATGCACTGACTAATACATTTTGTAATAACATAATTTACAGGGCTTGATATCTATTATAAAGACAATAGTTAATCAGCTATTAATAAGCCCTGCTTTTACAGCCTTGTAAAACCTCTAATAAGATCTTACATGTGATGGTTATTTGGTTTACCCAAAGAACATGTGTGTATAGTTGAAGAGAAAAAACTTCCCATCTATTTCCAATATGGATTGAGTGAGTTTGCTCATTCAATGAGATTTAAATACTACAGTTTTTGTATGTATCTCATTGCAAATTAACCCCTATTAAATAGGTGTTATATCTTTCGTTGTAGTAGAGGGGATTGGTTGGGGAAGGGGTTGTAAAACAGTTCAACCTCTCCTGAGGTGGAAAAGAAATTTGACCCTTCTTGAGGGGGGGGGGGGGGGCTAAAATAGTATGGTCCTTCTTAGAAAATAAACATTTCCATTTGAGAGTGAGCCCCATTGGGAATCGAGCCAGGGATCTTTAAGTTCTCAGTCCAAAGACTTACCTACTAAGCCACTGCGACAGCTACTATATGGCTGTAAGAATGTAGCATAGGTGCATGATAGACATTTACTGCTGCTGCCCCCTTTTGTATATGATACACACCTCTCTGACCACAAGTGTGTAAGCAGGTAAGTGAGTTGACAAAAAGTGTGTTACAATTCATAAGTGTGTTAAATCTCAAAGTGTGTTGCAAATTTATGTGTGTTACTCTTTAAGCATGTTCCCACAACACACTGTTCTTAGAGTGTATACCTTAACTAACATGTGTAATATTGCTTAGTTTAGTAGGAGAGTCATGTGTGCCAACGGGAGGTGAGATAACTCAGGTTATCACACAATCAGAAATATGGTTATGAGCCATGGAAAAAGGTTCCTCCAGATTCCAGACGAAGAGTCAATTCCATTGAAATCCTGAGCTTTTGTTTTATTTCATTGGCAGATATCAATTCTGCTTTCAAGAAGTAGCTTCTCAAAAAAGGGTGGGTACTGCCCACTCTCAAATGTTAATAAGATTTACAGACTTTTCTACTGTTATACTCAATGGCATCTGCCATTAGCTACCAGATGTGGCTGATTACACCACACTTATGTGGAAAGACAAAGGGACACAGCCTTTTGTATATGACGTACAAAGATTGTGGCAAACAATTACCACTGATGTGGCATAGGTTGGTTAAACCGAAGCCAGACCCCTGTATTTAGGATATTGGCTTAGTCATGGCTGTGGGGTGTTTCACAAGGGGAAAATAGATACAATTCATTTTACATGTTTTCTACGAACAACTTAATATCACCCAATGTTAATCTTATCTTGGTGTTTCACAAGTTTCAATTGTATCTATGGTCATATTATATAGTTAGATACAATTGAAGATAATAATGGGGCTTGTGAGACACCAACTTAAGACTAACATTTGGTAATAGTAAGTCAACCTTAATAACCATGTAGCATTAATCTTAAATACGCACCCGTTATATGATGATCACATAGGATCAACATAAGAGTTGTTTAAATGTGCATATACCAGTTTATTTCCATCCTGAATAAACAGATTTTTGCAGGGATTCTTGTGTGTCGTATGACACATATATCAAGAATAGTAGAGTGTAAGCGTACGCTATACACTATTTAGGCTCGTTGCATACATTGCATGAAAAAAACGTGAAAAAATATGTAAGGAAAATGTCAGCAGGCATGGTATGAGCTCCACGCTAAAATACACTAGTTGTATCTACATTTAGACCAAAGACCCTGACTTAACATCTTGGTTGTAGACCTTTGTGAAACAACTTTTATAAGCATTATAAAATTGATGCAACCAAATGTCAGTCTTAGTGGTTATATACAATTAACACCTCCTATAGAAACATTTATTCTACAATTAATTTTATGTCCCCCTTGTGAAACACCCCACCGACAACACTGATCTGCGACTCGTGATCAGCTTTGACTGTTGCCAATATCCTCAGTACAGGTGTCTGGCTGCGGTTTAACTACTACATGAAAAGAAATTAGTGTGTAATGAGGAGTGGTTGGCCAAGTAAAAAGCCCAAGCACAGTGGGAAATGTTTCATATATAATATTAATGTCTAAGGGTGCAACAGCTAGGCTACTGTACATACAGGTGAAGGGAGGTGTGGGGGAGCACTGCCATTTATCAGGTCACCCACTAAAGGTGGGGATGAGGGAGTGTTCATTTATTGTTTACAGGGGGAGGGGTGAAAATGTTATGCCCCCCTCGAGAGGCTGTGGAATATTTTGCACCCCCGTTATCAAAGGTGGCGGAAAATCTTCGTTCCCCTTTGAACCATAGTAATGTGCAGACCTTTCTGCCAAAAAGGGGGAATACTTTTTTGTGCCGCCCTCAAGAGGCGTCAGAATCTTTTACGCCCCCCGCCCCACCTAAACCTACGACCTCTCCCCTCTAACTAATAAATGAACACTTCCTTAGCTGGTACCTATATATGTATACAGCGATGTATAAGGTGGTGGGAGGTACGACAGTGAGGGTGGGTGGTGGGCACGTTACTGTGTCACTGGGGTAATCTACAGGAAGGAAATTGGCCGTGTCATTTGAACATGATCTGAGTACACTTTTCAAGATAAGTACAAATGATTGCCTCTACCAAAAAAACATACACACCCATTGCCTCCATGACTATTGGCAAATGAAAAATGATATACACTGATCGTGAGGCAATGAGCAACGCAGGGAATGAAATGTGTTCAATGGATTATATATAGAACAATTGAGGATAGAGTAACTGTGATAGGAGGTAGCTAAAGGGCCGACTAGGAATATCATATTATCATTCTATCTAATTTTACTAGACAAATGACAAATTAGATGGAAAGCAATGCCTCTCAAATCTCTACAGTCAATTGCCATCGGCATTGATGGAAATTGGAGAGGGTATCGTAAAGTATAGGGTACAATGGGTGAATAGGGAAGGTTGAAGAAGATAAGGGGCCGACTCCATCCATTATACTGCAGTCCAAGACGTGGTGGTATGTTGGTGTAATTATTCAGAGAATAGGGCAATTGACGACGGGCAGAGGACAAAGGGGCCCTCTGTCTGATTTAGATATGAACCACCCTGTGGTCAGTGATGTGGTGTGCAAATACCTGGCATGTGGTATAGTATAAGAAAAGAAACCAGGGTTATTTGAATCTTCGCAGGGAGATATTCAGTGCCGTAGGAAAAGGGGGGGGGGCAAGAGCCCCCCCCCCCCTAACCCCAGAGGAAGGAGAGGGGCTGCATATGTTCGCCCCTACCCCCTCCCGAAATGTGCCAAGGCCCTATGATATGATACATAGAAACTTACCTCTCCTACATTGGAGATAATGGGGCCAGAGGGGCCTAGACCCCCAATTAGAATTATTTAAGGGTGCTCAAACTTAGCAATTCCAATATATGGCTGTATGTGGCATCAAACACGAAAGCCGATACCTAAAGCTGGTTTGGGCAGGTCCTCCGCCCCCCCTCCCAAGACGATTTGCTTCCTACGTCTCTGATATTCGATCACACCGAGAAATGTGTAGGGTCATCCTGAACCTCGAAATGTCTCCAAAAGATTTTGAAGAGATTCATGTATTTGCTGGACTCTCCTTGGTGGGTCTAGCATTCCTACACTATATTGGGTTTAGCTAGGCTGGAATCTCCTGCAAATACTACTCTCCCTAGCATCTAGTTTTACAGTAAAATCTGGTTTTACAGTGGACTGTAATACTCTGATTCCGCTGTGTATCGATACTATATAGACCAATGCGCCAAGAAAGGGTGACTTTTTCAAAATAAAGTTGTGTTTACATCAGTTTCATCAAAATGCATGCAA
Organism: Harmothoe impar; assembly: GCA_947462335.1. Taxonomy (NCBI): domain Eukaryota; kingdom Metazoa; phylum Annelida; class Polychaeta; order Phyllodocida; family Polynoidae; genus Harmothoe; species Harmothoe impar. Next base: position 56,690,067 of record OX381718.1, on the reverse strand, counting down.
CATTGTTTATAATGGCTACAATCGCAAACATCTCATATCAGGAGATTAGCAGGACAATTATCATTCAAATAGTATACATTAAAATGCAGTATTTTGAGGCTATATTCCTGAGTTTGTTGGTCACGCTTAAGAAATTTTCAAAAACTTTATCAACAACCTTGCTGAAAAGTCACCCATTCTTGCTGCATTGGTCTATAGCTGGATGCAACTGTTTACGGTGCAGGGGCAGGTCTGCATGATGTATGATCCCGGTGTATGATTCACTGTATGATGCACGACTATGATACAGAATGGCACTTGAAAACATTCACTGTGGCCTTGAGCCTGAGTTTCTGCTGGCTGTGTCTCATGACCTTTGGCCAATGTTTTTGTCTCTGACCGGGTGCCGTCTCTGACCAGGTGCCGTCTCTGACCAGGTGCCGTCTCTGACCAGGTGCCGTCTCTGACCGGCTTGGCTTGACAAGGTCAAATTACCAACAGCAGGAGGCTAGTTATAATTATAATTATGATTATATAACAACCGCCATAACGTTTTTCCAAAACTTATATATATATATGAGTATAATTCCCCTATATATAAAATGGCATTATTTGGCACCAGCGAACCAGCCCATTGAAATAAGCTTGAGTGCTTGCCGGGAACAGATAAACCAAAAGAGGCTATCTAAAAATATGTATTTTTTATAAGATCTTTATTTGTGATATTCCATCTCCTGACAAGAATGATTCTCAGGAATTCATCGTATTTTGATGAAATGTAGTAGAAATAGGGCCTACTCTCGCACAGAGGATCTAGCAACAACAGACAGAGAATTTCACAAAATTCCGCCATTATTTTCTCCACAAACGGGACCCTAAAATAAGATAAGCATGGGACAATGGTATAACAATGCAATGGTATCTCACAGTATATACCCATATAATGCTTTTAATTTAATATCTTAGTATAATACATTTGAATTATTGAAATATCTGGCCCTAAACTTTTCAATCGACGACCGAGAGGTTCCCCGCTGGGTTGACAAGGAGGCGTCTCCATGACAACATCGCCAAGCACTAGGCCCTATCTGGGGCAGAGGAACGCGCGCCCTGCTCTCGCGTATGGTCCGGTACATGGCAGGGTTCCTGGTCAGCCTTTCGATAGGATGACAATTTGTCGCCAGAGACGAGAGACGGCATTGTCAGCGTATCAACCGATGACAGGTTTGGGTACGAGTATCATACTCGGGATCATACTAGGTCTAGGCTAGACTCGTCCCCGGTCCCTGCGCTCTCCTCCCGGCCCGCTCCGCTCTCACTTAGCCTAAGCGAGAGTGTGGGGCTGGAACGAGTCTAGGTTTAGGCCTACATGCGAGGGGTGGGGCGGAATAGGCCTATACTCAGACTATCCCCCCATCCACTATCCCAGTCCCCGAAGGGGCTGGTTCTTTTTAAAACACCGTTTTTTGACAACTGGTCAGAGACGGCACCTGGTCAGAGACGGCACCTGGTCAGAGACAGCACCTGGTCAGAGACAAAAACATTGGGCCAAGGTCGTGCGAAACAGCCTGCTGGTTTTAGGCAGTCCTTGTGGCTAGCTTGGAAGCAGCGAACGGGGACCAGAACTGGAACCAGACAGTATGACTACCATCATACATTCTGGCACCTGTTCACTGGTTCCAAGCTACCAGCAGCGATTGCCCAGACCCAGCAAAATCTAAATCTAAATTCAAGATTATAGTGGTAGTTACAAGAGCTTACCTGCGGAAGAATCTGAGAACTAGAGTAGATGCATAAATGCAGCATAGTGCATTAAACCACTATACATAAACAAATATGCTGTCCTTAAAGGGTTAATAACTATATCATGCTGGCCTTAAAGGGTTAACAGTGGCGGACATGCTGACCTTAAAGGGTTAATAGTTTAGGACAGGTGTGCATCCAGCTGTGTCTACAGGTGTGGAGGTGTGAGGGGGCACGTGTAGGACAATACAGGTGTGTTTACACAGCACCTACACACCTCTACCTAAACCTCCACACACCCCATACCTTAACCTTATAGTGACCACATTCAGGTGCCAAATACCTACATCCTATTGTGGATATAACCCTGTTCAAGTAGAAGAGCACACTGAGGATGAGGGGAGGGTGGGGGTGGGGGATGGTGAGGTGGTTACTAAATTGTACCAGAAATGCACTCAGTAGCCCATTTTGTCACATCAATTTAATATTCATGAATAGGGGAGAAAGTGGATAATTCTGAATAGAAAGAAAAATTGGTTAGGTATTTCAATAGAATAGCAAAGTCTGGGTTATAACTAATGTCTGTTGGAAAAGAGGGGATGGAAGATCATTTCGACATTTCTAATAACTCATATATATATATATATATATATATATATATATATATATATATATATATATGAGTATAATTATTTTTAAAACACAGTTTTTTTGACAACTGGTCAGAGACGGCACCTGGTCAGAGACAGCACTCAGTCAGAGACAAAAACATTGGCCAAAGGTCGTGAGAAATAGCCTGCTGGTTTTAGGCAGTCCTTGTGGCTAGCTTGGAACCAGCGAACAGGAACCAGAACTGGAACCAGAGAGTATGACTACCATCATACATTCTGGCACCTGTTCACTGTTTCCAAGCTACCAGCAGGGATTGCCCAGACCCAGCAAAATCTAAATTCACGATTTTAGTGGTAGTTACAAGAGCCTACCTGTGGAAGAATCTGAGAACTAGAGTAGATGCATAAATGCAGCATAGTGCATTATACCACTAAAACAAATATGCTGTCCTTAAAGGGTTTATAGCTATATTATGCCGACCTTAAAGGGTTAATAGTGGCGGCCAGGTGTGCATCCAGCTGTGTCTACAGGTGTGGAGGTGTGAGGGGGCACGTGTAGGACAACACAGGTGTGTAGAAACAGCCCCTACACACCTCTACCTAAACCTTTACACACCCCATACCTTAACCTTATAGTGACCACATTCAGGTGCCAAATATCTACATCCTTTTGTGGACATAACCCTGTTGAAGTAGAAGTGCACACTGGGGATGAGGGGAGGGTGGGGGTGGGGGAAGGTGAGGTGGTTACTAAATTGTACCTGAAATGCACTCAGTAGCCCATTTTGCCACATCAATTTAATATTCATAGGGGAAAAGTGAATAATTTTGAATAGAAAGAAAAATTGGTTAGGAATTTCAATAGAATACCAAAGCCTGGGTTATAACTAATGTCTGTTGGAAAAGAGGGGGTGGAAGATCATTTCTACATTTCTATAATTCATCATGCCATTGACTTCAACGAGTTCATAGTTTGACCTCCATGATAGAGGCTGAAGAATAGCCTCTGATTCCAGTGAAAATATATATAGACAATGCCAACGCCCACTGACACCGTCTCTGTCTTATTTCAGAGCTGGAACTGGGGCAGTGTCCTACGAAGCCGCAGGCTGAGAAGGGTGTGCGCCCCAGCCCCCACAATTGAAGTACCTCAAAGAACTCTCAATGTAGTTGGCATTTGCATTTATTTTCTTATTTGAGGCGATTTAATGAATGAAAGACAACTTTTTCTTAGCCCATTGAATACAGCTACATTGTATTCAATGGGGGCATTGAGTAAAGCGTTTCAATGCTAAAGCATAGGAAATCTTATGTTTCAAAAAATATAACTCACAGCCCCCACAATTGATCCCCCGGCCTTTAATTAGGGGCCCCTAAAATTCCAGCATATTGTGACATCTTGTGGGTATAGCTATAATTATAACGGAAATTGCTGATTCTGATGGGTGCCAATAACACTCACAGGCGCTGGAAGTTGGGGTTTCATTTCCATTGGCCCTAGTTCTGGGGCCAAAGGACAAACACAGCACCACTCTCTCTATAAAAGCTGTGACATCTAAGATTCATTGTAAGAAATCATACATGCACGAAAGCACCATTCGTGATTGGAATCTTACCATCTTTGGAGCCAAACCACCCCCCCCCCCCCAAAAAAAAAAAAGAAGAGGAAGAAGAGAAAAGGAATGAGAAGAAAAGAGGGAAAGAGATAAAGAGGTTGTGGAGTATGATTCATAGGACCTGATCGAGGGCCTCTGGTCTGGATAGGGGGGAGGGGGCTGACTCTTGAAAAATGTGTGAGAATGCACCATATCAATTCTAGTTCAACAAAATTTTCTTGGGGGGCATGCCCCCAAACCCCCCTAGTACAGCTAATGCGCCTCGCTCGCGGGAAACAGATAGTGACTCCGGGTTGGCCAGGTTTGGGCCCCCTCTAAACAATCCTGGATCCGCCTCTGGTGGACCACAGCTGAGTGGTAAGACAAAGGAGTTCACACCTTGGTTATATGACATACCATCACATAACTTTACAGCTGTGGTTTACGACAAATAGACGAAGGTTATGTGAGGGTAACTAAAAACATACTGTAGGGTGCCAGCCAGCTTACTGTGGTTATTTTTAGTTACCTTCTCATAACCATAGTCTATCTATTATATAACCCATTGGAGGAGCTTTGAGAAACCTATTACCACTTCCTAGATAAATGCTGTGCAGTATAGAGGTTGGTGAATGGGTGGTAGCTGCAGTTGTTTAGTATAGGATTTAAAGCTTGACCGTCATGGTTGAAGTGAGAGTAGTATAGTATGTATCGGAACGGGACTATAGTTAAGTACTGTTTATTACTCAATCGACATGCAGCCAATCAGAGGCCTCCATTTGGTCACGTGACCGGAAGTGACCTACTTAGGGGATTAGTGGTGCATTCTGGGTAACCCTGCAGCCAATCAGAGGCCACCATTTGGTCACGTGACCGGAAGTGACCTACTTAGGGGATTAGTGGTGCATTCTGGGTAACCTACTGACCTACTTAGGGGACCGGAAGTGACGTCATATGACTTAATTTAGGATCACGTGACCGGAAGTGACCTGATGAGTCACTCTAACATTTTCAACTTCGCGTACTGGTATACCATGAACCCTATTTGAATAGGGAGGTTGTTGTTGACTGTTTTCGGTTGTAGTTCGACTTCAAACAGATCGGAACTCAACTCGGACGCCTTTTTGAAGCGCCACGAATTGGCCAATAGTTCGAACTTCCGACTGTCAGTGTATCTCACCGCCGTGTGTTTTTCTTTGTTGCAGATTGTTTTACCGTACGTAGCGTTTCCCATTAACTTGTAACAGTCTGACAGAATTTTCTCGTTCTCGTTCACGTCGCCACGTCTTCGCGCCGCCGTTACTTCGTCCGCGAAACCGGCAAAGGAGCGTTTAGGTAGGTATTCTACCACCAGCTGCACTTTGGTGACTATCAAACCGTGCTCTAAATACCACTTGAGAAGCGGCGTTCCCAAGAGAATATTTTTTCCGTGGTAACTCCCTATCAGACATCTCTGAGGCGTGTTCAACAGCTTTTCTTCCTGCGCAAAGTCTGACATGTGAGGTCCTATGTCCGATTTTGAAACGGTCGCGTTCTTGAAAACGGGGGTCATTTCTTCGAAGTAGTCTCGTAGGTGAGGCGGCGTAGTGATGTCCACTTGAACTAAACCGAACATTTTCTCCTCTTTCACAGCGGAAAGGATGTCGCTCTCGCTCATCGCGTTTCGAGACACTTTCAAAGCGTCAACCTTCCAGCGTTGTTGGGAGGCCTTGACCCGCTCATCTCGACGCTTCATCTCTCGCCATTCGCACTCCCACACGACGACCAGCTTGTGACCTAGCGCTTTCAAGTAAGCGCTTACTCTGGTCGTTCTGTCGCGTCTCTCCTCTCTCAGTGAAGCGCACTGATATCGGTGCGACGGTATGCACTCGTGAGCGTGGAACCAACACCCGTGAAACTGGAAAACCGTATTAGAGGCCGCGTGAAACCCGTCCACGCGAATTCTCCGACAGCCTACAACCATCTCGCCGCCGTTCAAAGCGTGGCGCAGTTTCACGTCGCGGTCGTGCTCTATGAAGCGTAACCACTCCAAAGCGCTGTGAGAGTTTCTTTGCCTAATTTCGGGCTTGAACTCGGTCTCGGGCCGTCTCACCGCGTAATAGCCCGTGCAGTGCGCTTCGCTCATGCAGCGCAAGTACAGAGAGTTAGCGTCTAGTCCTAGGATGTGTTGGCACGGTCTCGCTTCTTCGCCGTACTTGTGCTCCCTTATCCGCGTGGTGCCCTTCTCGTGAAATCTATGGAAGATGATGGAAGGACCGCCGACTAGATTTTCTTTGATCAGAGCGTGGAGGAAGGCGTCGAACTGGGGGAACGTTGTGAACGCGTCTTCTAGGTTTTGGAAGAGGAACCGTAAAGTCAAACCGGCGAGAGAAACTCCGTCTTTCAACATGTCAATGCCGCGATCTTGGAAAAATTTAGCGTGATTTTTCAGAGCTTCTATGAAAGGTGTGACGTCTTTGTTGTTGTAGTGGATCAAGTAGTCTTCCATAGTTTGCATCTTCTCGTCGGACCAAACTTTCTGACATGCGGCGTAGTCGGATTCGGACATTTTGACGCCCGTCAGCTCGCTGTCGAAAGCCGATCTCGGTGGCAGCGTTCTGTTTGCCAGTTTCCTGGTAGACGTCATCCATTCGTGAGGAAAGTGACCTTTCTCTTCGTTCCTGGTGAAAGCTCGCAAATAGGTCGCGTAGTTGTAACCGGGTGCCAAATAGTTGACTACGTCCAAGAAAACCGTGTGCTGTGTGTAAACCGCCAAGTATTGATTGCTTCTCTTTATGACGCTGAATTCTTGGTTTCTTCGGTCTCCGGAGGCGAAGAACGAGTGAAGGCGTATTTTGATCAGGTTCAAGTCGTAACGCCCCGAGTTGAAGCCCACGACTGGAGCTTGACGGATGTATCTCAGAAGACGCTTCTTCAGTTGAACTAACGGGTGTCTGGTCTGAGCCGCAGCGAAGCCGCCTGGAGAAGGGGTGAACGTCGCCTCCTCCAGCAGGAGAGCTTCACCTATCGCCGCATCTAACTTCGCTAAGGTCGGTCGGTAAAGTTCTAGCACAGCTTCCCCGATGACTTTGGCGTTCTCATTTATGTGATTTAAAACTCGGTCCAACAAGGGGTCGGAATCTGCGTCGGATTCTCTGACGAAGCAGACGGGCCCCTCCCACCCCGGAAAGTCGGATGCGACGCTAGCCGACAAAGGGACGTGATCCCACAGCAGGGACACGTGTTCCGTCGACGGTTCTTTGCACGGTCTGAAGAAAGCCTCGAAATCGAAGGCGATCTTGTAAGGGTAGATTCCGGAATGTCCGTCGGGGGGAAAAATGGAGAAGTCTGCTAGCGCTTCGAAAATCGTTCTCGAATTTTGGTAGATGCCACCTACGTAGCGCAACTTGACTTGTCGGCAAGAGGAAAGCTGGTTCCTGTGTCTCTTCAGCAAGAACTCGGTGGTGAACGCCGCCTTACACTTGCAACATTCGTATATGCCCGCGTACGCGTTGAAGTCCGTGACGAGAGAGACGTGCAAACCGCCTTTCGCCGTCAGGTGTAGGTTGACTTTACCTCGGGCGGCCAGAGTTCTGGAAGGCGGTCTGATCAGAGTAACGCGTCTTCTCAACTTCCGCCCCGGCACTTGACGCGACGCGGTGTAAACCGCTATCTGTACGTCAAACAAGTTCTCTAACGCGGGTAAGTCGCGGATGTTCAGACCCGGAAAGGATTCAGGTGTGGCAGCGGGACAGAACTGACGTAACAAATCTGAAGCGCGCTTGCTGGTGTTGTATAAGTGAAAGGAAATGCAGCGGAAGATGCAGAGGTTGTCCTTGTTGGGAAAATCTAACACGCCGCTTCTCTTTCCAACTCGACCGGCCTGAGTGATCCTACCGCCTATGGGGAATTCCCCCGGTCCCATGTAAACGCAAATGTTCAAATTGGTAGGAAAAAGAACGTGCCACTTGGTGTCAGCGTCGCAAAGTTTCCGTACTTCCTCGCAAGCGACGGTGTTTTCCATCTTTGAGAGGAGCTCTTCCAAAGTTTCTGAATTAGTTATAGTAGGGAGCGGTTGTATGAGAGTTGCGTTGTTCTGGGAGGCGTGAAAGTAGCGCAGTTTGCTCTTGTCTTCTCTGTGTTGTAAGAGTAAGCCTACCGAGAAACCCACTTTGTATCTGAATCTTTGTGTCAAGTGAATGCGACGCATAGTATCTACAGCGTCACTCAACTCGCCGGTTGGTAGCCTGAAGTTTGTTACACTCACGCGAGTCCCGTGCATCCTGACGCCCGTTTGTATCGCAGGCCAATTCGCCGTGAACGTTTCCTCCCCGTTCGGTACAGCACATATGCGCGGAGGGACGGTCACCCCGTCCAGAGATTCGCGTCGACAGGCGATCTTTCGGCAATCGCCTTCGCCGCATAGAGGGCAAAACTTAGGTACTACTCTACAATTTTCTACGTGTCTCTCGTGGTTGTACGGTCTTTTAAACATTTTGAAACACTTTTCGCATACGTACTGTGTCATGTTTTTTTTCACTCAGTTACCAACTACTTAGCCGTCTAACTATCTATCTATCTATCAATCTATCTGTCTATCTATCTATCTATTTATCTTTCTGTCTGCTGTCTGTGTATCCGTCTGTCTGTCTCATACAGCGTACGTCAAACGCTGTGTGTGTGTGTGTGTGTGTGTGTGCGCGCGTGAGCGTTGAACGTCTCTCATTCCGAATCTATGCCGAGATATTTCAGAATGATCTCTGTTTTGTCATCCAACTCTTTGAGCGCTCTGGCGGACAGCGTCACTCCCTGCTGTGTGGGTTTTTTGTCAGGACCTTCGTACTTGCGCACGTGGACGAGGTTCTTACCGCTGTAGTAGCTCACAGCTGCGTACACTTCGCCCTCCTCATCCAGCACTGCGAACCAGGGGGTGTGATTAGGTTTTCCTTGCGCGGCCGCTGTGTCGCGTATGCGCACCACTGCGCGGATATCGGCGATGCGTGCTATTAGCTCGCGCAGCGCGTCGGCCGTGAAGTGCACTCGCTTGCTTCTGGTCAGAGACGCCTCTTTCACCTGGCCGTCTTTTGTGTAGCGCGGCCTCCTAGACAGTCTAGCCACGTCCTCCCAGATCTCCAGCGTCAAAGCTCCGTCTAAGCAGAACTCTAACCCGAGAAGACGGGAGAAGGTTTTCTCTGCTTCTTCTCGTCCATCTCGTTCTTTTTCTTGTATTTTTCTCTTCTTACTAGGCCTTGTTGTTCTGGAACTCACCTTAGAACGTTTCACACCCGCAGGATGAGTAACACCATCAGCGTGAGCTGAATCAGCAGCAGAACCGATAGCAGGAGCAGCGTCAGCGCTGGTGGTATCCGAGGCCTCGTTGTTGGAACAGCGCAGCCACACGCCGTCGGTGCTGAGTGTAGCGGTAGAAGATGAAGCGCCGCCGCCCTCGTAAGGTGGCGGTGAGGGCAGTCGCCACGGACCGGACGGGACGCTACTAGTGGAGGAAGTGAGGTCGAAAGGTCGAAGAGGGAAGCCGAAAAACGTACCGCCCACCCCTTTCCCTTCGGGTTGTTCGTACGCCTCGTCGTCAGCGTCGTTCTCTGTCTCACCCTGTTGCTGCTGCTCCTCCTCCTCCTCCTCTTCTTCTCGGTTTAGGGGCTGAGTGTCCGAATAGCTGTCACTCTCAGCGCGAGCGGCGTCGAGGGCGTCGGTCGATGTAGTGGTGGAGGAGAGGGGCTGTGCAACGTGCGGCAGGTCATCAAAGTCATCAACAGTAGTGGGGAGGTAAAAACCCGGTTGCCAGTACTGCGCTGTGCCAGGAGCGTTGTCATCAGTAGTAGTAGCGGTAGCAGCAGGTGCAGCAGAAGCAGCAGCAGCAGCAGCAGCAGCAGCAGCAGCAGCAGACGCAACAGTAGCAGGCGCAGCAGCCTCAGCAGGCGCAGCAGTAGCAGGCGCAGCGGTAGCAGGTGCAGCAGCAGCAGCAGCCGCAGCAGGCGGGGCGGCAGTAGCAGCCGCAGCGCGCTTAGCAGCAACGTGTACCGTCGCGAGTGTAACAACGTCGCTAGCACGACGACTACTACCAGTAGTACTACTACTACTACTACTACTACTAGTACTACTACTGCTACTACTACTGCTACTACTACTACTACTGCCGCGAGCGCTCGCTACAGCGGGAGGGTGATAAGACCAAGCGGCTGCGGCGGTAGTCTCATTTTCAGTAGCAAGAGGAGGCACTGACGCTAAACGAGCGCTGTTCCGCGTAGTCTTCTTGTTCTTGGACGGCGCTAGGTGTTGTCTTTTGCTCATGGTGGTGACTGTAGAGAGCAGCAAAAGAATGAGTGAGTGAATGGAGGTTTCCAGACCCCTTATATACGCCTTCTCGCTTCTAGAGCTAAGCTACTTACTGACCCTGTTCAGCTGCCGCCGGCTGGCCGGCGGCCATTCACAAAGAGAAACAAAAGACATAAGGCATGACGTTTTCAGCTGGATCCCTTTCCCCCCTTTTGAGAGATCGACTGTCATGAGCTAAGCCGCTTACCACCCTGTTCAGCAATTCAACGCGCATTAGCTGTATAAAGGATTAAGCGGTTGCTGCCGTCGACTGACCGGCGGCCATTCACAAAGACATAAGGTATGACGTTTTCAGCTGGATCCCTTTCCCCTCTTTTTTTTTGAGGGATCCACTGTCATGAGCTAAGCCACTTACCACCCTGTTCAGCCATTCAGCGCGCGTTAGCTGTATAAAGGATTAACGGTGATGAGCTTAGAGTGTGTATACAAAAAAAAACTACAGGAGGCGTGTGGCGTGAAGCAGGACCCCCCTAAGACGAACGTGTCTGTCTGTGAGTAGAGGCGTGTGCATGTGGTGAGCGACTTAAGTGTAAGACAAAAAAAAAATCACCACCTCCTGCTGTGGTGAGTAGACCGGGCTAGTTCAATAGGGAGGGGTGACAGCTGACTAAGGCTGTGCATGAAAAAAATCGGATTTTCACCTGACCTCTGACGTTTGTTACAATGAATGTCAGAGGGAGGGAGACGTCCTCAGGTAGGGGGTAGGAGGTAAGGCTATGGATGAGGAAGAAACACCGTTTTCAGCTGGTCTCCACGGATAGCGATGACACACCCCTCGTCATCTAAGCTCTTAAGGAGCGGAGCGGTTGAAAAAGCGTCATGCGGACAGGTCGCTACACAGCTGGAGTGCTGTTGGAAATGGGATTAAACTCCCTCTGTATAAAAAGCTCTGATTTCTGTTGGAAAAAAACCATATCGCCTCTGACCACAGTAACGTCTACTACCACCACCGCCGCCACCACCGCCGCCGCCGCCGCCGCCGCCACCGCCGCCGCCGCCGCCAAGACGAGACGAGATGGCTCAAGCTATTCCACTTTCAAGCTCGCCTTCACCGCCTTGTCCACCTGAAAAAAAGTTAATGCGGCTTGACGACGTGAGACGCGCGAGGCAGACCGATGGGGAGAACAGAGAGGTAGGACAGCGGCGGTTAGCCTATAGCGACGCCTTGCTTCGTCAACTAGGTAAAGAGTTGAGCGGCTGTTGGAGAGAGTTGGGCAGTAGCTTAAAAGTTACCGCCGCCCGTATGGATGCTCTAGTAGAGCGCAGTGTCAAGACACCGGAGGAGCTGTGTACGGCGATGTTCCGAGTCTGGTGGGGTGAAACCCCGCATCGTCATAGATGGGGAGAGCTCGGTCGCGTCTTCACCCGCATTAGACGCGTGGAACTGTTGGCTCAGTGGATGTCCCTTCTCCACAGACAGGGGTTGGATTTCGAAAACCCCGACTCGCGCGCGATGCATAAGCACTTGGGCACCCTCGGCAGACGTCTAGGTAGCAGGTGGAAAGAGGTGGGGGACCATTTAAAATTGTCGCCTGAGAGGTTAGATAAGATCGCTGAAGAATGCGAATACGGAGGAAGTCCCGCTGAGTGGGCCTTCCGAGTGTTGAAAATGTGGCAAGATGAAGCTGACGGTGCCGGCGGTACACCTTTTGAACTCCTTCGAGTGTTGACTGAGGACATGGGAAAGTTTGACCTCGGCATCGCGATATTACTTGACTTTATCAAGCAAGAAACAACGAGAACGACGGACATGTGAATTGTTGTGTTTTATTTTCATACGTCTTCTTTATTAGTAAGTAAAAAAAAAAAAAAAATATCATAACAATTAAGACGCGCGCCCTCTTAAAGTGTCACTTCCTCCAGTCGCAGCTGATCGCCTCATCGAAGCACGTGATAAACAAAAAAAAACGAAGAGACACGCTTCTTCCTCTCGAGAGGAAGAAGCGTGTCTCTCGATTGAAATCTTTTTCTTTTCTTTTTTTCTTAAAAGAGACAAACGCCCCTTAGAGTGCCCCCCCACCCCCCTAGAGTGCCCCCCTCCCCCCTCCCCCCCTCCCCCCCCACCACTCGCCCCATGCATCCTAAAAGCGCCCCCCTCCCCATGCATCTTAAAGGGGCCCCCCTCCCCTTCCCTCCCCTCCCCTCCCCTCCCCCCCCTTTATACACTCTAAAGAACGCTTCTACCTAGTTCAATAAGTCACTTCCAGTCGCTCGTAAAACAATAAAAAATGAAAAAAAAAAAAAAAAACTTATATCGTAGTGTTTTTTATTAGTTTACCGAAAAAAATAAGAGACTCGCCTCCTTCTCCTCCTCCTCCTCCTCCTCCTCCAAAAAAAAAGATATCACATTTTAAAGCGCGTGACCCCTTAAAGACGCTCATCTCTTCATTAAGTCGCGTGACGTCACTTCTTCTTCTTCTTCCGGTCACGTGATCAATCAGGTCACTTCCGGTCACGTGATCCTCAATGAGGTCACTCACTTCCGGTTGGCCATTAGGTCATGTGACGTCACTTCCGGTCACGTGACTCATCAGGTCACTTCCGGTCACGTGATCCTAAAGTAGGTCATATGACCTCACTTCCGGTCCCCTAAGTAGGTCATATGACGTCACTTCCGGTCCATAAGTAGGTCATATGACGTCACTTCCGGTCACGTGACCAAATGGCGGCCTCTGATTGGCTAACTAGGTCACGTGACGTCACCACTAATCCCCTAAGTAGGTCACTTCCGGTCACGTGACCAAATGGAGGCCTCTGATTGGCTGCAGGTCGATTGAGTAATAAACAGTACTTAACTATAGTCCCGTTCCGATACATACTATACTACTAGTGAGGCCAAAGCACTTTTGGATGTAGTTCAGTTTTCATTCACAAGAGGGCTCTTAAGGGCTGGGAGCTCAGCTCTTACAGGCACAAGATAGGGTGAATATGCTGTAGCTGGACAATGCTCATGGTCCCCTGTCCAAACACTGCTGCCCTCTGGTGGAAGTGTTATTTTAGTCTATGTATGGAAAATGCTGAACTTATTCCCTGACGGCCCAGCTTTAACCCAACACTACAGACTTTACACTGTCAGGTTCAAAAGGTTGATGTCGTGCGACAACCGCCCCCGCTTATTGCCACTTCTATTACAACGTAATACCATACCTGTTCCGCGTCAACTGTGACTTATAGATAGGGGCCCTTAGGCTGGGTTATAGTCGGGAGTAGGTTCGACCTGCAGCTGTTTTATTTTTCATCCAAGAAATACATAGTTGTTGGGTTATACTCTGAATAATTTTGACATTTTGAGGACATTGTGAATATTGGGTAGTATTTGGTTATATTCATTGATATTTTGGCGATTAATATTCGATGATATTTTGATGATGTTCTGAATATTGAATGATACTTGGTGATATCTTGGTGATATTCGGAAGATTTTACTATTATGATTACATTTTTGATATTAGGAGTTCATAATACATCTTGGAGCCTCTCAGAATGAGATGGAATCAATTTATCCAGAGAGCAAGCAGGTACACAGCCTAATGACTGTATGTAAAAGGTTTTGCATTTACCGTACTCTCTCAGAGAAGTGAGTGTCACTGTCGCCGATAGCACTCACACCTGAAAGTCAGGCAGTGCCTGGCTTTCAGGGGAGAGTGCTTTCGGCGACAGTGACGCTCACTTTTCTTAGGGTGTAAGCCCCATGGATGCTGTTTTCCCTGTTATCTAACATGCCCCCCCAGCTACTCCAACATTTATGTAACCAACATGCTGTGACCATTACACTGTTGTTGTAGGGCAGTCCAACTAGCAATGGGATATTGTGATAGGATCTTAATCTCTGACTCTCCAGCCCCCAGCCTTCTGCAGGCCCTTACACTCTCAGGATCTTATCAACATTTAATGAGAATTGACCAAATGACAATTAGAAACGGTTGGGGTAATTTCAATTAGGTTTCTATGCATTTAAAGTCTAAAGTAGGAATCGGATTTTACTAAGTAGTGTCCCTCAAAATATGATTCTGAAATATATGATATTCAAATATTCAGTCTTTGCGGAAACATGCGGGACAGTGGCAATGTCCTCCTAAAATGCCACCGGTCCAGCAGATTGACAAGTGTAGCAGGACCGAACGTCCAGTCACATGTTTGGCTTTTCAGAACTAAAAGAATTTATTTGGGTTTTTTAAGCTGAAATATGTTTGTCAATACTGTGCAAAACTATGTATCTATCCTAATTGGGCCATAAATGATTTCAAATATAATTCACTGTGATAGAAGAAACTAATTTTCAAACTCCTATGGGATAAATATTTTTCCTGCAAAGACTGATTCAGGTAAAAGCCTTGTCATCAATGCCAAGTGCTGTACTATGGGCAGTTTTAGTAATAGGGTAATAATCCAACAATGAAATAGATTAATGTCCACTCCACTTATATCCATTAGTTAATTAACCAATAATGTATGGCTGACGGGGTCACAAGGGGTTGTATCAGTCAATATCGGCACGAGTGCGTAGCACGAGTGACGATATTGACTAATACAACCCCGAGTGACCCCGTTAGCCATACAATATTAGGTTTATTATACGATTTTTCAACTCAAATGTGCTTATTTACCTTTAAAATGTCCTAATTTCGCCATTTTGAAGGATATATAGGCAGACTAGATCGAGCAAGGTGGGCGCCATGTTGTGGAACTCTTCAGTAGCGGAGGTGAGGAAGCAGAAGCTCTATACTTCAATATAGGCAGCGTTTCCCCACATCTGTACCATAGCAGCTGTGGCCGAGCGGTTAGCGAGTATGGCTCACACACGAACGATCCCCGGTTCGAACCCGAGGGTGGACGAGTGGAAACGTAGCAATTTTAAAGAGCCTATATGTACGTGAAACCCCCCCCCCTAAAATTATTTTAACGACTAGGTAAATAAAGTCCAACTACTACCTTTATATTAAAAAAAAAATTATAATTTTTTTTTGATTTTAGGAGAAATTACATCAAAAAGAGTGTTTTCTTCCATAACTCGCTAAATAATGCACTTACAGGGCTGAAAGTCCGTCTATAGACTCCTCATTTCATCCCCCACATGTACCAGCGCCCCGACGGCGTAGCACGTAGAGCATCCGACTTCAAGTCTTGGTGTAGCGTGTTCGAATCACCATGAAACCTCGGATTTTATGTGTGACGAAATTTCGGAATCGCTCACTCCCACCGGAAGAGTGCCGATATCCACCGGAAGAGTGCTGATATCCACCGGAAGAGTGCCGATATCACTATATATCAGCACGGGGATATCACCTAAAAAGCACGATGAGTCGTTCAATCGTATAATAACAATGGATAATAGCACCTGAAAACGTCTCCTCGAACTTAGACCTCTCATTTATCTACATCAGGGAAATGACAATAAAATTGCCACCCATTAAAAAATCTATTACATCATGCGTCCCAAGAAACTTGGAGCATATGGCTCTTCACAGCGAGATTGGACTATAAATTCTGACTGCCTTGAGCATACAAAACTCCTTACTCTCCAATATAACCCACTTTCAGTATTTCTAAAGTTTCTAAAGTTTCCTTTCGTGTGAATAGAAACATTTTTCACCCAAAGGTACCTCAATAGAAAGGAACATCGTGCCAAATTCGCACGGAATGTTGCACCTTTTATGCTTCTAACCCTACATGTATTTATACTACAGCTATTTTTGTACTTAAAGAAAATAAAGCATAACTAATCCCAATTAGTGGCTTAGTATAGCCTTGCACATCAGTGTGTGTATACTACTATGTGGGCATTATCAGCATTTTAACCCTTTAAGGACGGATGTCGCTAAAAGATGACATTTGTCATCATGATGCACCAATGCAGCCCTGGCGAGTAATTCGCCAGTGTCTCAACCCCATAGGGGCGGCATGATCGGTGCTTGAATGCAGCACTGGTGAGCTACTTGCCAGAGCTAGATTCATGCATCATGACGACAACGGGCATGATGCATGAATGCATTAGCATGCCGTTCTCAAAGGGTTTAAGCTGCACCAGGCTTTAATGTGCTATGTCCTTTGTCTTCATAAATGTGGCTGACGCGGCATGATGCAGGAATGCATGGTGCACCGGCACGTTACTTGGAAGGATTGTATTCGTGCATAATGTTGACAAAATGGCATAAGGCACCAAAGCGCTATATAGTCTGGTGCTCCTTTTGGAGCAATTTTGAGTAGAACTGTATTTTGAGTTGGAATGGGGAAATTTGGGCGTGCTGAGTTCAAATCTGCCATATGTCAAGATATCAGTCTTTGACATATGGCCTAAATCCAAGATGGCCAATATCTGGGCATAATTCCTGCTTAAAATACTAAAATTTAATCTAGCATAATGTGTTGTTGGTGGTCATCTTGGATTTGGGCTATATGGCAAAGACTGACGTCTTGACATATGGCATAATTGAATTTGCCATCCCCAAATTACCCTATTCCAACTCAGAATACAATTCTACTCTAAAACGCCTAGCACCTTTGCATAATATTAAGGGACCTTTCGAGATTTGGCTACTGACTAATATGGTCCTTAACGGGTTAGGTATGTTTATATATAGAAGGAGGAGCTGTAACTGCTGTGTGTTCATGGCCTTAGTGTTAGAGGAGATCGGGTCATGATTAAATCAACACAACTTAGCTGGACACTGGGCAGGACCTTTTAGACCAAGTGCTATTGTTATTAATTCGTTTATTTTTATCCTGGGGAGATACATAACCTTCAAATATAGATTGTATATATTTTTTGCATTCCACAGCATTGATGATATGATAATAACTGTTAGGCGGTTATAAGTTCACTGGAAATATTTCGCGTAGTTACACAGTAGAATCTACTGTAGATCTACCGTAGAATCTACTATAGAATGGACTTACAGTAGAATCTACTGTTGATTTACAGTATATTCTATTGTTTTACAGTAGAAAATACTGTAGATTTACAGTATATTCTACTGTTTTACAGTAGAAACTACGGTAGATTTACAGTAGAATCTACTGTACACCTACAAAAATGGCAACTAACGTTTTACAGTGGGGAAAAGTACATGAAATTCAACTGTGTTTCCTTAGAGATTTGGGACATTTTATACAATCACGAACAGGTTCTAGAATGTAGCAACTGTTTTAGTCCTTTCTAATAGGAAACACCTTTCGTGAATAGGATTTTCCCTTTTACCTGTATAAAGCAAGATGACCAGTAATGTTGTCTCCCATTTAGATAGGAATGAGAACAAGCCACATAGAAATAAGTAATATAGGGCTATAACGGGATCAGACTTGTTCCCGCAACCACTCTGTATACACTGACACCAGCAATCTCGTGAGACCTTGGTTCTGCTCTCGTATTGTAGCCTGTTCCCCGGAAGCTATGGTATGTGACTGTCTGGTCACTGCCTAAGTCTCACGATAGATTGCGAGCTCAGAACTAACATGGCCGCCCATACGGAGAAACCAGAGTCATCGCTATAGACATTACCGCCATGGAAGTCATTCCTTTCCACACAACAAACATGTTCCGTTTTTCACAGGTGGGAAATTCTATTGAATAGCTGGAGGGTATCTGGATGTAACCTTGTACTATGAAGGAATAGTATATCCTATTAGAACAAGAAAATCACCCCCAGGCTTACTGGATACCCCCTGGAGCAGAGAGTCTACAGTCTCGGACACCCAGCCCAATACCATGTGTATGGGCTGGGAGCCGACCGGCTCTGGACTTTATTGCCAACAAGGTGGCGCAAAATGTCTGTATTGGAGAGATCAAGGGTGTGTATTGGAAAGATCAGTGGGATAATAAAAGTAGTTGGGGGCTACTGTGTAATTAACACCTATACATGAAAGAAGTAATTAAATTATGTGTATTTGGATAGGATCAAAGCCTGCTCCCAGGCTATCCAACTGGTAGGAGAGTGGCTGGCCGAGGCTGGAGAGTCTATGTATCAATGACTATGATATCTCACCTTCTCCTGCTGGGAACAGACAAGGAATAACACCCCATGACTCTCTCCCCCCCCCCCCCCCGGAGGGTGTCTTATGTTCAATTTCCAAATGTCCCTCTTGCCTGAAGATTTAACACCACTCCCCGCTGTTGTCTTTTGTATGATATGTCCCATTAGCTACACTGTCAATGTAGTTACATTGACAGTACAACTGTAGTTTTATAGTAGGTATATTCTACGGTATGGGCAGTATGATAGAAGGTATTTACAGCGGAGAGGCACAGGGGTCTGTTTCATCTGGGTTATTGATCTCGTTTTTTTCATTAGGTATTATCATTTAGAAACCCCATATTGATAAGCCCCATGCTCATTGTACTTGTATTTCCAACGGTGTCTTTAATATTTAATATGTCTCATGTAGGAAAGGGTAAAGTTTTGACGAAATCATTTCAAATTACTATAAATTGTTGATCTCCTTAGAAACATTCAAGGTTTACTCTGGAGAAAAACACCCCTGAGCATCCCCGAGGCCTTTAAATTCAGATAACAGACTTATGTTTGTATTTATAGCAGTCTATAGATGGATTGTTTTTCAGAGAATTCAAAAACCTGGTAATAATTGAAGCCCTTATGTCAGTGACCGTTGAATTTACAGTGACTGTGGAGCCCAAGCATACAACTGTTTTAGTCAGTGTTAAGATACTGGCCTCTGTTTGTTGTAGTATTAGTATGAAATTGCTGGTTTAATACTTTATGAACGTCTGGACAATTTTATATATAAACTGCGTAGTTCGTATGGCTAGCCTTTTAAGGACGAGATCATATACCTTAATACATCATGCCCTTGGTGGTCATGATGCATGAATGTAGCCGTGGCGAGTAACTCGCCAGGGCTGCATTCATGCATCATACCGACCCTACAGCGTTAAGAGACACTATCGAAGGGTTGGCATGATGCACCAATGCACCAGTGCATCATGACGACACATGTAATATTTTAGCGACATGCATCCTTAAAGGGCTAGTGATTTCATTATGGCTGTATCTGAACAAACGACTCTTTTCTTTGTAGTCATTCCACTCCTATTAAAGGTACAGCCAGGTCATGCTAACTGAATACCATATATACAGGATGTTTGGCATCAGTTAGTATATAATTATATTCATTCCCATACAATTATATCTGATTATATTCATTCCCATATCCCTCTAAAGCCCGCATTGTGCTTTAAATTTTATGTATATAACCAGTCAGTTATCGCCAGTCCTGCATTCATGCATCATACAGGGTTGATACACTCCTGAACGATCACAATGTACCAAAGTACCAATGCAATACCTGAGGTTTACAAGCCGCCAAGGTGTGAGTGCATAATGGCGACCAATGCACATGATGCATACTGATCCTTCACGCATTATGCCGTCCTTAAAGGGTTAAGTACTTGGGTATAGATATATATCATGAGAAAAGAAAAAGCTAACAGGGGGATTGCTGAAATAGATGATCTAGATCTGTGTGTGTACGGCATGGCGTGATGTGTTCCCATGAACAAGAATAGCTTTGTAAAGAAAAGGTCAGCGATGGTTCACAGTTATATTTGAAAATGTTTTACTATCATGCAATAACATGACACGCACTCAACAGGCCATTAGATTATGCTCTAAAAAGTCGGAAAGGGGTGCAAAAAGTGGCCACTTTTGGCAGCTTTGGTATGCTCAACTTTGCATTACAATGAATTGAGATGGCGGGTGCTAAATTATAGTCATTTGAATTAGAATCATTATTTCATCAATTTTGACAAAATCTTTTTTTTTTTTTTTTTTGGGGGGGGGGGGGGTCATCAATACGATGATCCTTAATATTCAATAATACCCATGGTTTTGGACAGAATGTGCCTGCAGGTTACTGGGTTCCTAATCCAGGTGCGCTGTAAATAATAGGTATACGTACACCATAGAATCTACTGTAACTTTACTATGTCTGCCGTAGTTTGACATTAGATTCTCCTGCTCACCTACAATAAACTGTGACTACAATAGATTCTACCGTACACAGGTAAACTTACAAAAAATGCAACCATCTATTTACAGTGTATTTAAATCGACCATCAAACTGTGGTTCCTGCCACAGCTCAGCTTTGTTTGGTTAGACATGTTTTGTCAACTTGCCAAGCAAAGTCAAAGTCCCAGACAGATCATGGTCTGTGACGTATTTATTTCAGGTAGTTGGTCATTTTCCGTTGGCTGGCACACTATCATTTGAAAAACTCTAACATCTAACGATCTAACATATGTCACCCTTGAGAGGCAGGAAGACAATGGTGGAATAGCTAAAGAGTGTATTTGAGTTGAGTTTTGAAATATTTTATTTGGCAAAGAATTCACTACACTTGGATGCTGATATGATGATACTCTTATAATTGCTAGTATCATGGCAGGGTTAGACATATACCTAGAGAAATCAAACAATATCTAGGCAACTGTAACCCATATATACCGGAATGCTGTTCTTATATGTTTCTACTATATTTATGCCGGTTTTGGAAGAAAGCGATAGCAATTGCTCACCATGGAAATGTGAGAAAATAAAGAGCTTCTGCACTGTATCTGATGAATAAACAGTAAATACCCTAGTAGAAGCAGGCCTGAGAGCTGCATGTCCTTCTCATGAATTTGACAGTCACACAATTAGACAGGCGGAATATGTAAACCTAACCACCCATGGGTCTCCACACATGCCTAGCGTCACCCTAATTTACCCATACTTCTAACTGAAATGAAGGTCCCTTTTCCCCAAATCTCAGTTCTTAAATGCACGAAATGACACAGACCCACATTGTTCCATACAGGAATACTCTGGTATTGTAGGAAAGGATCTTTCACTACCTTTATAATGATGATACACAGAAAATTCATCTAAACTTACCAATACAACCTGAAAGATATAAAGTGTATTCTTCCTCAGCCAACCATAGAGCATAATCTAATCATCTAGGTATATGTGGATAGTCGAGGGAAAAGGGTCCTCCAAAGGTTAAACTCAATAATAAAATTGAGGTCATCAGCTTTCCAGTGATATATTTCATTAGCAGGTACCACTTCTAGTTTTTAAGAACTGGCTCCTTGAATATGTGTGGGCACTGTCCAATCTCAAATGCCAATAAGCTCTATCTTACTTTGTTTTAGAGATATCTCTATCTAATTAGCATAACTATGAAAATTCCCGAATATCTAAACCTTTTCAAACATTTGCTCACAGCTTTTGATCTTAAAATGGGATTTACATTCTGTTTTCAGCAGAGAAATCTTTGTGGGCCTGTAATCATTAATTTATTGAAAAACTCAATTTAGAATGAAAATTATGTTTCCATGGCAACCAAGAAGTGCAAAAACATCAATTTTGGCCCAAAAACGTTCTTTTTACATTCCAAATATGGAAGGTTTTCACTAAAGTTGGAATTTTCTAAAGTAGCTTATTGTATTCTCCATCAAAAAGTAGTATAGAACAATTTTTATGATATTTTGAACATTGTTGGCTATATGGAGCCACCTGGTGGCCAATGTTGGTACTAAAAATCCCCCGCGGAGGTCCCTTTTCCCTTGTTGATCCACATATAGTCTACAATGCAGTACACATTTTCTGGCATACCAACTACAAGTGAACCCTAAAAGTGAACCCAGTATCTAGACCGGAGAGTCACCTGAGGAATATGTCACCCAACCTTCTAACACCTCCCAATGTCTCGGATCACCTATTATAGGGGTTCATACTGTAAGCTTAAAAGGTTTTGAAAGGCTGAGGCAGAGGAGAAAGAGGCACAAAACATAATTTCGAGTATCTAAATATCCATGCCTTACAGCTGGGGGAACATTAAAGAAGAATAGGAAATGGAAAAGTGTTTGCATTAGACTGGCATTGATGTTTGACAATGTAGTAAACTAGTTGTGCCTCTACATGGGTCCCCGGATTTTTGACCGTGTCGCCGTGTCGAATTTTAGCACAAATGCACTGTGTCGTCGTGTCGATTTTTATTCTATACATTCCTATACATTGTACTGCATTCTTCCATGTCCGTCGATTTTTAATTTCAATTTTACTGTGTCCGTCGAATTTTAAAAGGGCCGTGTCGCACGTGTCGGATTTTAAAAGGGCCGTGTCGCCGTGTCGCACGTGTCGAATTTTACCCATGTAGGGGCACCTAGTTGCTAAGGTGGGCTATTTTTTTGAATATGTAATTGTTTTATAGACTAACTCTTTTAGAAAAGCGTAGTGAAAAATCACTGTCTGGAGACAACAAAAAGCAAGCAATCCCTCCAAACAGAACTCAAGAATGACACAAGTTATAAATGTGTGTTTTCCTGGGAAAAGCACAAGCTGCATCCACAAGATAGACACAGGAGATTCTTGAGAAAAGTGAACCTTCCTAGTGACATGTTCAGCGGTGACGTGTATTTCCCGAGTTTTACTCATGCAAATAACCAGAAATTCCACAATTAGAATGAAGATGTGCATTTCTGGGTTTCACTACAAGAAATGTCAGGGAATATGACGCAAAAATCGTTCTGAAATTCTTGAATTTTGACACGAGAATGGCACAAGTTCTGCTTGAGATTTTGTTGCCTATCCTACTTGTTTCCAGACTAAAGACTCTTTTCAAACAAAATATTAAATCCATTCATCATGTTACACCCACCCAGTTGCCACAGTAGTGAGGAGCCTGAAGGCAATTACAAGGTCAGTAGGACAGCCTTCAATTTACAGTTTACTCTTCTGGATGTTGTGATCATTGTTTATGACATCCTGTCTTTGTAATATACAACACTGTGATCACAGCCTGTGTTACAACCAAGCCAGGCGTGGCAAGCCTTGCGTGGGTGATGTAGCTAGAGCTAACTCTTTAAAGCTTGACCATCAAGGTTGAAGTGAGGCCAAAAGCACTTTTGGATATAGTTCAGTTTTGATTCACAAGAGGGCTCCTAAGGGCTGGGAGCTCAGCTCTTACAGGCACTAGATAGGGTGAATATCTTGTAGCTGGACAATGCTCATGGTCCCCTGTCCAAACACTGCTGCCCTCTGGTGGAACTGTTATTTTAGTCTATGTATGGAAAATGCTGAAGTTATTCCCTGATGGCTCAGCTTTAAGACGGTATGATCTTACTTGTGATGATGCATGAATGCAGCCCTGGTGAGTAACTCGCCAGTTCTGCATTCAAGCATCATGCTGACCTAATGAGGTTGAGACACTTCCTTATGGTTGGCATGATGCACCAATGCAGCACTGGCGAGTTACTTGACAGGGATGCATTGGTGCATCATGACGACAAATGTCATCATTTAGCGACATCCGTTCTTGACGGGTTAAAGGGGAAGTGCACTTGGGAGATCCCCATCCACAACCTCCCTATTTACGAAAGAGCTAATTCTCAGTGTTTCAAATTAAACTAATTCGAAATAAAATAAGTCAGTACTTTTGTATGCACCTGTGTTATGTTTTTAACTCTTTTAACCGATCCTCACCTTTCCCCAATACCTCGTTAGTACACACACTACTTGACACACTAGTTTGAAACGTATCCTATTTCAGCCAGCGAGTGTCACTAACAGATCAGAGATATGGTATTATGTTCAACTATGTAGACCCCCCCATGAAGTAGTTTGTACTTCTGTCGGTACCATAACCTATACCTCTCATTGGAGGATCCAGGGGGTCCCCCCCAAAAAAAAAGAAAGAAAAAAAGGTAAGAAGAGAAAAGAAAAGAGAAGAAAAAAGGGGAAAGGGAGAGAGATGGAGATGATATTCTATAAGAAATCATAGTATATTTCAGTGGACTAGTACCTGGAATGGGGGGGGGGCTGAGTCTTAAAATATTGTGTCCTAAAATGCATGAGAATGTATCATTTAACATCCAGACCATCAAAATTCTCTTGGGGGCAGGCCCCCAACCCCCCCTAATATGGCCACCGCGCTTCGCTCGGCGGAAACAGATGGTCACTCCAAGTTGGCCAGGTTTGGGGCCCCCCTTAAGACAATCCTGGATCCGCCACTGCCTCTATTTAGTCATTTGTTCGGGATATTTGATGCAAGAAAAGACATAAGGGCATTAAGGATAATCCTCCAGACTCACAGCAAAACATAATCTTTCTCACCTCATGAAAATGAGATAATCATCTAGTCTGACGGCCAAACGACTAGTTTCGAGAAAATGTTAAGAAAATTATTTTCTTAATACAAGTTATTTGTCCGCCAGGCGAGTTGTTTTCTTGAAATGAGACAATTTTTCTGTGCTGTGCTCCTACAGCTATTTTAACAGTAAATCATTATCATGCAGAGTGCGTAGGCCTCCATGTTATGTACATATATGTCAGAAAACACTCTACACAGCATGTAATGTACTGCCATGGTGGACTATGTTGATGTCTCAATGTACAGAGATAGATTGCCATGTATACACTGTAAATAGTGAACCAAAAAACGCGTCCTATTATACTGTAAACAAGCAGTAGATTCTACTGCCCACACTGATATTCTTCTGCCCCAAATACTACCAATCTCTCGGTCACTATAGTGCCGAACCAAGTAAGTCATTTTTTGGCTGCCTATATGACCAACCTAGGTTAGTTGACATTGTTACATTGGTCAGTACTGACCAACTTACCTCAGTCTTTCCATTTTAGGCTTAGTCTTTTTGCGTAAGACATTAGTCACAATTATGCTGTTTTGCCTCAGTCATTCTTGAATAGCACTTGGTGATGCCTGACCAATGTCCCTATGACCAACCTGGGATAGCCACTACAGAATAAGGGCCAGAGCTTGTAGATTATCTGTGTACTGTATGCCAGTCTACAAAAACGATACGTTGTTATAGGCACTAGTTTCTCCAGATCCCCCACGGAGATAATAATTAGTGTGTGATAACAATTACCATACCTTCCCATCCTTTGAAGCTTTGAAGTATTAAACTACGTCATTCCCACTCCAGACGCCGTGTCTATGCAAATACGGCATAGCTCTCCCAGGTGCGCGGACAAACATTAACAGCGCAATCTTAATCTCAAATCTTAAAATTTCTTAATCTAAGGCAGAAAGAAAAAAAAGAGTTGGGGGGCAGAGTCCTCTATTATATACTAGTCGACTAGCCTATCCTACACTGGATTGTGTAGTTTAAGATAGGATTAAGACAGGTTAAGATCAGATTGAGAGACAATTTTACGATAATTAAGACGATCTTAATTCTGTGTTAAGATTGTACTGTTAACGTTTGTCCGTGCACCTAGGGGAGCTATCCCGTGCGTGCCATGTCTACACAGCTGGTAAACACAGCATATATCTAGGCACCTTTCACATAGATAAAGATGCTGGCCTCTTTATGCAATGACATAAACTGTAAGGAATAATGCATTTTTATGGTGTTTTTACTTGCCAAAATGACTATTTATTTTCGAGTTTATGAATAGTTCTTTTTTATTTGACTTGGTCATCTTCGAAAAGAAAATACATATAGCCGACTTCAGCATGATTATATATGTCGCATTGCTTTCAATGAAGCATGTTTCACCAGTAACATTATAGGTAAATTATCTTGATTTCATTCAAAATCGATTTAGAAGGCTGCATTAGAAAATATTCCAACTTCGAAAATCTCGAAACAAGACCAGCTTCAAGTATTAAACATTAAAAGTATCAGAATTACCGTCCTATTATTTTCTAAATATGTGATCCGCCTAGGCCACTAGAGCCTGTGTCCACCTGCTGTGTTTCACGAAATCTAGCCAGGGTGAAAGTCTTTGACCAGGTGTAAGCTTTGAGCAGATGCAATCTTTGACTGGGTACAATCTTTAACCGACTTGATAGAAAAGGTTTGTATAGGGCAGATAAAGATTTAAGTGTGCAATATCACAATTAAAGTGTTAAAACATCCATTAACTTTTTCAGCCCATTTATACTTCCTCTGTCATAAATAAGCAGTTTTCTATCAAAGACTTTCAACTTGGCCCGATTTCGTGAGACACAGCCCCGGGGTGGGCACTGAGTCTCTGAGGGTAGATAACAACTGCCGCCCTACTGCCCCTCTTATCAGAGGTTGGGAAATTTGACCGCCCTACTTCTCAGAGGCTGGGAGATTAGATCGCCCTACATTACAGAGGTTGGGAGATTTGACTGCCCCACTTTTCAGAGTTTGGGAGATTTGATGAGTTTAGGTCTCCCTGAATTTTTTACAAATACAATTTTATTCATCCCTTTCAGCAAAAAAACTCGCTCAATTTAATGATATGATTTTGACCGCCCTACTTATCAGGGACTTGATGACATCTCACCGCCCCCCTTTTCAGGATCTGATGGAAATTCACCGCCACTGCGTTTCAGAATCGTGCTGCTGTGGTTATCCAATACATGGTAGAGTGCCCCCCCCGGGGACACAGCTAGAGGTAGCTTTACCCGCCCCCCCCCCCCCCGAGCCCAGAATGTATGGCTGCTTGTTTAATCTGTACATCTATTGACCAACTGGGTGTCCATCTGTTTGTGAATCTGACGTGAGGAGAAATAAAAACTCACAGGAAACCAGATATGAAGAGGGAAGTGTATAGGGATCCAGTGTTTTTCATCTGCAAACCAGAGATTTGTCTTTCTTTGCTCGCCCACACAACTGACATAAGATCTCAGCATTTCTGACGTCTGTCTTTCTCGATTATACCACCCATAGAATAGTTTTCCAATTGTTGAATAAATGAATACTATGTTCCCTTTGGACTTCTCACGATAAGGGTGGGCGAGCATATCTTTTATTAGTTGATATTTTGATTCATTGTGGTGCACATGACAGCTACTTATTTCTCGAGATTGTACTATAGTAAGGTTCCTTTTGTACAGAATTTCCTACGTTGAATTCTATATAGTTGCCACATCTATTGTAACTATGGTTATTTCCTTGGGAAATATAATCGCCTGACAATACAATTGGTGATTTTCCCCTCGGCTGAGAGATCTGGTGCAAATGAAGCTTTATGCTTTGTATTAATCAATTAAAATAATTATAGATGTTTGTTCCGTTATCTCACCCGGGTATAGGAATAAACAGGAAGGGCAAATAAAGATGATGGGTCTTCTAGCGAAACCTAGTTCGAAACCTGAATTTTTATATCCTTTATTTTTGGTATTACCTGTGATATGTTATGAGAATGACTATACATCTCTGTATACTTGATACGCCTTCTTTTGGCCATATTATGAAGATCAGCCTATTTCTGTAATGATTTATAGCCAAATAAAAATATTTTTCAACTTCAACTTCAACTTTTATTGTCAGACCTCGGGTGACTACTGATTAGAGACCCACTTATTTATCAAGCAAGACACAGATCAATTCCCACGACAGTTGCTTGATTTGAACCTGGGTTATATCACACGAGGCCATGTGGTACATAGACAGTTAAGGCCCATGGCAAGAGGGTAATTCTGAATTTTTCCTTCCTTCGGGTTCGTGGGATGCTGCCTCAGTCTCACCCAGGGAGGAACGATCCAAAATTACCCTCGCCATGGGCCTTTGGTTTTATTTCATGCCTTTTTTTCAATTCAAAATATGATAAATTGCATTTTAAATTGAATGAACATAGAAATTTGAACAAAGGATGATAATGTTGTAGGCCATGTGATACGACAACAATAATGTATTCCATGGGGGTATGGAATACGGATATTATGTGAGAAATAAAGGTTTAAATACGTTTTTTTGTTAAAGCACAGGAGTCGTCATATTCACCATGAAATGATTATTTTGGCATGTGTCATCTGGCATACATGTTCCAGACTAATCTGTCACTTTTTGATTCTAATCTACACCTCCTTCTATACCCCTACAGTGTGCCCCCAGTTGATGTACGTAGCTGGTAACTCCTACTACCCCTACGTCCTGGGACTCTACATCCTACAGTCAGAGCCGCACCAGGTAGGCCACACTGAAAAAGTTAACTTGTCTCCAGACTCGTCTAAGTGACTGTCACGAAATAAACGAGTCAAAAGTTGTCCAATCTATCAGGTTACCATCCCACAAATAGAATCTGGAGCTGGCAAATGTCAGGTTTTGGGCTGGCACATGCCAAGTGGGTCTTCTATCTCTAGCTAGAAGACCCACTTCCTTGTCACTTAGACAAGTTTTTGACTCGTTTATTTTATGACAGTCACTTGGAAGAGTCTGTCCCCTGAGACAAGTTTACTTTTTGAGTGCATATAAGTCATTATGAAGGGAACATGCTAGAGCCATGAATGATACACCTCTGGAAAGGCCAGAAAATGAGGAATCACACATATTAAGTTAATTGAGAATTGTCCAAAGTTGGAATTTTGACAACATTTTGAATATATAATATAATAAATGGATTTTGAAGGAATTTGCCCAAAAATGGCTATTGGTGCCCAGATATACACTATTTAACATTTATCATGCAGTTTATGACTTTTCCAATGCTCCTATTTATAGTCAATTATATTGTACCAGTAAATACTGTGTAGGATTCTTCAAACCATTTTATTCATATTTCTGAAAATATAACTTATGATTAGGACAAGCCCTACTACAGCCATGCCTGCCATGAGGCCTACATCTACTACCACCCCCCGCACGCCGCCTGGTGGGTGGGACCCGAACTAGGGGCGCCATCAGGGTATGCCTTACTGGAGGGGGAGACGCTGACAGGAGCTGGAGGAGCTGGTGGCGCCCCCTGGAGGTACTGGAGTCAATCAGAGAGACGCTGGTTCTATGATACAGGAGTCAAGCTGGTCTGTTTGAGTGAGTTGGAATTTATTAATTGATTGATAATTCATTTTATTTTATTATGGGTATTGAGATGGAGTAATTTTGGGAGTATTTACCAACCTTGCCTATTTTATTTTATCCTGAGGATATACTAGATCTTAAATATCGTTCGCTGTGCACCACAGCTGGATTTATTTATCATCATTATGTTTGGACTGTATTGGTACTATTAAATGGTATAATTTACAATTAAAGTAGTTCTTACCATCATGTTAGTCACCAATATTATTAGTGAATGCGTTATGTAAATCAAGTGGTCATATTGGGTAATCATTACCTCTCTGAAACGTCACAGAATTCGGTCGATTCATTCTCCTGTACATATTCACTAACTTGAAATCATTTTCACATACATGGACCAGTATACTCTGGCAAAAACTGATTGGTTGCATAAAAAGCAGATAAGAAATCCAAATTGTCAAATGGCAAACAGCAAGACACTTGTCAGTTGGACCAGCAAAATCTGGCAACACCTAAAGGCAACTGACAATAGCAAAAGACAATTACTAAAAGGAAATTCACAAGGGCTGAAGAGATATTGACAAGTGCCTAAATGACAATTAGCCAAAGGGAAAAAGCAATGGAAAAACATGAAGAAATATGTTGTCCACGTTATATAAACTTATCCAGGCACCATCAAAATATTCATACTTTTTGTCTCCCATTCACCCAGACATCTCCTGTCAGCGGTTCGCCATGTCCAGCCAGCGTCTTCCAGCCTTTGTTTCTGAAGAGTTCCACCTGGGAGATGTCATCTACTACGACCGTCCCGTCTACGTCAATTCTGCTTCCGGTTTCTACCTCTACCACAGCCACCGGTCACATGACTGTCACGTGTGGCAGATCGGTGCGCATGTCGGTGACGAACAAGGGTTTATGTATATACGAAGTAATGCCCGCAATCCGCTAGATTTAGGTAATAACTGGATACTCAATAGAACTGAGGGATCAGATGATGGCAGTGCAGAAAGTGAGGAGAGCCTTGATATAACAATTACTTGTATAGGTGAGTTATTATGTATTATTATGCTGAATATTGTGATTATGATGCAATAATTAAAAGTTAAATAGCTATTGCTTGATCCCTGTGAAATCACTTTTTTACTTCGGAAAACATTGTCGGTTATTCTACATTTGAAAGTTGAATCAAAATGAAAAAATAATCTTTGTTGTAAAACATTCCTACTACTGGCTTTGAAAACAGAACCTCACTTTATTCTATTTTCTAAATAACTCAAAATGATATCATGAAGATAGATGACATTTAAATCAATATGCCTCTCTCCCTGGAGAGGCTGAGTCAGCTAGCCTGCCAGCATCTGGGGAGAAGGCACTTGTCTCTCCAATATGACATATGGAATTGATTTTAAGTGTATATATTATGTTCTTCTTTAATAAAACATCCCAAGGTGAATCAAAACCACTAAACTTGTAAAAATACTCCTCAATTCAGTAATCTAGTCATTTAAACTTGTATACATATATACTGTGCTATACAATGGACATTGAAGTAGATATTATGCATTCAAAGCTACTTTAAGATAAGGTAAAAGTACATTGACATATCGACGCCTCGCAAGACAATATAATGCACATTCTTTCCAACCAAATTGCTCAGTCTTTTCATTTCATGTTAATATCAAGATGCCATCATGACAGCCATTTCCTATATCTTCCAGAATATTACCAATATTACAACAACGACACATACAAACCCAATACACAGACGCACGGCACCACTGTCACGGTGGGACGTGAAGTCACAGGGGATACGACGTCACAGACAGATATGACGTCACAAACTAGGAGCAGCTCCCCCACAGAATCAACAGAGTCAATTTATGGAGATACTTTTACAGTACCTACTACAGGTATACCACATAGTGGTAGGACTGGAGCCAATAATAACTATGGCATTACAACCTCTACAACATATACTATAGGGTCTGGGATGGGGCGGGAGGAAGAGGTTAGAACTGACCCAGAGGCAATAACTACTACTGCCTCTTCTGAGGAAATCATAACTAGTCCGTCTACTCAGGGGGTATCTACAGTAGGTAATAAAGGCGATGTAACCTCGTCTTCACCCACAGGAAGTGACGTAGAGGATGTACTAACAACGCCTTCTGGGAAGGCTACAACTGACTCATCATTATTAAATAGGGATATTACCACTGTTGCCGAATCAATAGGTGACCAACAAACTGCTTTACCCACTACTAATAGTGTTACTGACACTGATGAAGATGTCACCACAACTAGATTACCTGACGTCACAGAGGGGGTTGGACCTCGTGACGTAGTTACGTCAGGGCATGACGTAACTACGTCATCTACTTCTTCAGAGCAGCCCAGGACCACACCCTCGGGCCTCCCAAGTAATGAATTTACACTTGATAATTAATCTTGACTTCATTACTTCGTTAAATATAGATATATTGAGCACAAGCATTGCATTTGACTGTTTGTATTATTACAACTTTTAAGATGAAAATATGACCTACCGGTAATTCCACTAGGCTATAATTCATATATTTGCATCACATTTTATAATCTCTTACATACAAAAATTCCAAATTCAGTCTGCCATAAAGCTCACTCAATATTTTAAGAAGAAAAAGACAAAAACACCTTAAGGTGGTCAAAAGACACAGGGTGTGTTTTAGATGTGATTTAATTTTTTTGAATTTTAGATTGAAGTTCCTTTATTTGTTAGGGGGGGTAGACACATATCAGCCACCGTACTTATCTATATTACCCCCCATGTGTTACAGCTGTATGTGGACAGAGGATTCCCCGGACTGTCGCTGCCTCCTTCCTCGTCTCCGGCACCGACTCGGCCTACCAGGGAAGGTGGCCGTCCATGGTAAATACACACTCCTGTCTCTATCAATAAACCTGCTATTGTATCATAGAGCTGCTTCTTTAGCAGATCTAAGATGGCAGTCCTCCTATGTGTGGTATTTATGCTGTGGCATGGACTGTAGTGTTATATATGCCATGTCCAAATACCCATTGCCATATACTACTTACTGGCTTTGGACACTAGAGCATGCACGGGTCAGATGGCTATTGGTTCGTGGTTGAATAAATCCATAGAAAAATAGCCCACTATATTTTAATTGTATAAAGTGTTTCTGGATAATACTAACCATGATTTTAGCAATCATACTTCAATGAAGTACATTTTAGACAACAGTTACAGTGGAGCTAACTGTCATCAACAAAACATGTTGCTGGAAATGCTCAATGTAATATTACAACCTACAGTTGAGGCATGTTTTCACTTTAGTAAAATACTATTGTTAACAATAGTGAGTAATCACATCTACATCGCAATGTTTGCAATGACAACATTTTAGTGATCAAATTCCTAAATAATTGTTGTGAACTGGTATAATCAATTAATAAATGACTGAATCACCCCTGGAGGGCCATCCAATTTTCAATGCGTCGTTTGGATTGGCTGAATACCTCTTGGGACCGATTAGCAATTCACCAACTCTTTATTATTGCATTTGATTCACGAGGACAATTGATTAACTCTGCTCTGCATTAAGAATGTCATAAGGCCAAGAAATGAGAGGTGTGCTTCAGGTTTGCCGAGCCTACCGAGCAACAGAGGAAATATAACAGTAAAAATTAGGTGCATTTTCTTACACAGAAAATCTAAATGCTCCGGGCCTTAGTCTGCAGTGGCTATCCCAGGTTAGTCATAGGGATATTGGTCACAATGACAAACTGATATTATAAAATGACTAAGGCAAAACTAAGGCCTTACCCTAAACGACGTCACCCTATACTCTTAGGGAATGACTAAGGTGGATTGGTCACTACTAACCACAGGCAGTAACTGAGTTCTGCTGCCGCCATCTAGTAGAAGGGTAGGAACTACAAATCTCTGCACTTCAGATGGTGCCACTGTCTACCTACAATCCCATGGACAGTGCTGCCGCCTTAAGTGGATAGATGACCGGGGACTAGGAGTGTCAGACCTTTACATACACTATACATACACAATGCAGCGGCAGCAGGACTCAGTTACTGCCTGTGCTACTAACTATACCTGATAGTGTTTACTAACCATGGCCGTACAGGGTGCGGATAATTATCAATGACTAATTAGGTTCGTCGTTATTTACTAAGTTCTGGAGCCTAAAAATTATCTGTGTACCCTAGACCTTCAGACAATGTAACCTGAATTACACCTTTCTTTTTGTGTTTGTCCCAACTAAAAAGCGGTGTTTATTATTTCAAAATAATACAAAAGAAACATGTCTCCTGCCCTGTAGGTGGCGATCCTGCGGGCGGACAACAGAACTAAGTGTGGCGCAGCCCTGGTGACGGACCGTTACCTGGTTACAGCAGCACACTGCATCGACGGGTGAGTCCCTCAGAGTCAGGCCAATAACTCATCGGCCGCTCACCCCTGGGAGCATGGAAGCGTGTATGGGGTGTCATCATGTAGAACTAACAACTCAGATGGACTCATTTTTGATTAACTTTTTAAGAACACGTGTCGCTTAGATATGATGTTGGTAGTCATGATGCGGCAATGCAGCACCGGCGAGTAACTCGCCGGTGCTACATGGGTGCATCATGCCTAGCATCTTGGAGTGTCTCAATCCAAAAGGGTCGACATGATGCTTGAATGCAGCACTGGCGAGTTACTCACCCGTGCTGCATTCATGCATGCATCATGATGGCCACGGGCATGATGCATTAATGCATCATGCCGCCTTTAACGGATTAATGAATAGAAAGATAGTCTGAGGGCAGTATTGAGATTTAATGCAGTTTGCCCTTGATGTTGGATACATTC
This sequence comes from Harmothoe impar, assembly GCA_947462335.1. Classification (NCBI taxonomy): domain Eukaryota; kingdom Metazoa; phylum Annelida; class Polychaeta; order Phyllodocida; family Polynoidae; genus Harmothoe; species Harmothoe impar. The sequence goes on along the minus strand of OX381718.1, from coordinate 56,656,211 downwards.
AGCAATGTTGAGTAACTCGCCAGTGCTCAATTCAACCATTATGCCAACCGTAGAGGACTGATAGGGCCTAAAAAAAGTTGTGTTCCGGTATCCCGACCGACCCTCCTTTTTTGGGGCCGACCCTAATTTTTTTTTGACATTTTTGAAATTTTTTAGTTATTTTTAGGACTTTTTTTGTGTTTTTACCACTAAAATTCATCTTTTTACAAAAAAAAGAAATGTTAAAAAAAAAAAAAATCCGACCTACCGACCCTCTATCTTTTGGGCCATGTTACCGGAACACAACTTTCTTGTTTAGGCCTAGAAGGGTCGGCACGAATGGCAAGTAGACTCACCATGACTGCATGAATGCATCATGCGGACATTTAAGGAGATAATGTATTAAACACTATGCGGTCCTTTAAGGTTCACTTGTGAAGCACTCAGGTTGATTCACTGAGGTTCCTGTCATAAGGGTTTGGTGTACAGAGTCAGAATAAGACTTTCCATTGCGTTTCTTAATTCGAGGTTCTAGGGTTCGTCCCTTTTGTGAAGATATGTGCCATGTTTTCCATAAAAAGATAAAGAAGCACATTTTTCAATTCTTTTAATAGCCAAATTAAGCCACATATACCCCATAATGGCCATCAATACCCTCAGGTTACATGTTCTTGAAAATACCTTTTTTGGTTTACCCAAAGGAACTAATATTAGCAACTTTATTAAATACTTATGATACATATTTTGTGCAGTCAAGTATAGGAGTGTGTCTCACCAGATTGGGCCAATGCGAATATCTTTGACTGGGTGCCATCTTTGACCAGGTGCCATTTTTGACTGGCCACACTAAAAAGAAAAGATAAAAAAACAATTTCTTCGTTTTTTTTTTGTAAGGGATAAAACAAAGAGAATGGTGGTGGTTATATCTCCTATTGTATCTTTACCTGTCCTAAATATACCGTTTTCAGTCAGGCAGTAGAGTCCCCTTTTGCTGTAATGCAGTCTATACGAAAACTTTTTCATCCTGCAGGACATTCGGTCCTGCAGAAACATCTTTTTGCAGGCCCGGCTTAATTTTTGCAGGCCTGGATATTGGCATGCAATCTTTAAGATTTAAGAATTTAGTATAATGCAAGTGTTACTGATAGTATTACATGAATAGAGTTCCTCAGTATGCTACAATAATATTCATCATTTCAATATATAAATTACTGAAAAACATTACAGAAAATATTCAAGCTTTCCGTTTCTCACTGTAGAAACCTAAATAATGGTTCGATTCACAAGCCGTAAAAAAATGGCATGTAGGCAAGGATCTCTGGATTACAGCCTGACATTCGGGCTGGCAGTACCAGCCTTTCTGCCAGACCAGCAGGCTTTTTGCCGTCTATAGCCGGTGTCCGGCAGGATTTTGTATAGACTGGTAATGGCATTCCATAGCAGAGCTCTGCCCTGGTTTCTATCTGACGCCTGGCTGTTTGATGGCAAATATTGTCACACAGGGATCGACACCAAGTGAACAGAATGAAGAAAGGAGGATCAAGTGTGAACTGGCACACCAGTGGGCTTTTGCAGAGTAGGAAACAAATTTGTTAGAATAAAACTAGCACTAAAGTAACTAGCATAAGAAGTTCGTTTAAGAGATGGTCGTTTTAATGAAGAAAAAGAACATTGCTAAAAATCAGTGTAGGAGCCATCCGAATGGCATCCTACACTGAAATGTTTCGTAATATGTAGATCCGATTGAAAGGACCATCCCATGTGTTGAATATGTACTTGAATATAATATATTTCCATTATTTAGATCATTAATTTTGGTAGGTCAATTACGATATGGGTTTAATGAAGTTTAGAAATGACATCTCTTGAGGATTTCGTTTTGATGAAAATTCTAGCATTATGCCTATGGCAATACAGTTTAAAACAGCCCCCAAACAATCTCGTTACTGTTGCTAAACAAAAAGGATAGTCATTTTTGTGCTGCAACACCCCAGGACTAGATGTATCATTAGATAGCAGTAACAGCAATCGTTACTGCACAAGTTCTTCTCCAAACAAGACTTATTTTGCCGCTTTTATAATAACCTTGTATTATTGATGTCCAAAATTAAATGTTTGATAACAGCTAGGTTTGGAGGAATATACGACAGTAGCCAGATGCTCCTGTCTGTCGGGTCCTTATATCAGTTGTTAAAGCACTATCCGAGCGCTGAAGGATCCTATTATCTATATTTTAGTCAGAACTCACAATATGTTAGTTTCTTGCTTATCAAAATACAAGAGAAGATTGCATCTTAAATGTTTTAGTGAACCTGACTGTTATATATATATATGGCATGTACTTTGAAGCGAGACCTTATAAATGCATCCTGCACTAACGTTCCCCTTTCGCCGATGACGGCACAAATGCCATCATAGCTCTATGGGAGTATTGAGATAAACTGATGCACTATAAGCTGGTAAATTGATGCACTACATATAACTTTGTCTTGCATACAGCCCTGGCGAGCAATTTGCAAAGGCTGCATTCAAGCATTGAGCTGCCCTACAGCGTTGATAGCTACTCAAACAGTCGGTATGATGCATGAATGGCCACAAAATGGCCCCACAAGTGTTAACTCTTTAAGGACAGCAGGTGGCTAAAGGATGCCATTTGTCGGCATGATGCACCAATGCAGCCGTTGCGGGTAACTCACTGGTGCTGCATTGGTGCATCATGATGCACAACCCTTTGCGAGTGTCTCAACCCGGTAGGGTCGGCAGGATGCTTGAATGCAGCCCTGGCGAGTTACTCGCCAGGGCTGGGGATTTAAATTACAGGAACTTTCCCTGGGCCGAGCCTTTGCTGAATCCCATAGAGTTATAATGACTATAGTCGATGCTCGGCCACCCATGGCACCAACTATAGTTGATGCTTGGCCTCCCATGGCACCAACTATAGTTGATGCTCGGCTCCCCATGGTATCAACTATGGTTGATGCTCGGCCATAAAGGGTTAATGCATTAATGCATTATGCCACCCTTAAACTATAAAAGTGATAAGCTATACAGCCTGTACTGAGCAGCTCCTCCCTTCTGTCTGACCCCTGAGCAGCTCCAACAGCAGCATGGCGTCTTACCGCGTGGTGCTCGGGGCCAACAACCGTGACGTCACTGAGCCGGGGGTCCTGTACCGCTACATACGCCGCGTCATCCTCCACACCAACTTCACTTACACAACCAGTCCCTTCAGGTACTTGGTTTGTAAAGTTATCCTTTAATTTACAAGAAGTATTAAAAATATTGATCATAATCTGCCTCTGTAATCCAGCTTCAGCGAGGGCCTTCTTGAAGGTGTTCCATGGCTATCTATCTCAAAATCCAATGTAATAGTGTAAATACGCCCAACACAACATTTTGGCACATCTACAGAAATGCTTACTCAGCCCCCTTAGGCCAAAAAAAATGAAAGGTTTGTTTCAGGTCACCCGACCGACCCTATCTAAACAGGGCCGACCCTACATTTTTTTATGCAATTTTGAAGAAATTTTTATATTTTTAGGCTTTTTTGGGGTCAATTTTAGGTTTACAAAATTTTGGAAAAAAATCTCTCCATTTTTACCATTTTTGGTCATTTTTAGAGGGGAGTAAAAAATAAATCCGACCTACAGACCCTAGACCGTAGTTTCTTCCCATGTTACCTGAAACAAAACTTTTTTTTATTTGGCTTTACATAGAAACTCTTGAAAGTGTGAGACATTCTGCAAAAAATACAATATTTCATGTTTTTATTTTAAAAGAATAAGCCAGGATGTGGGTCTGGTAGAGTTGGACTCGCCTGTGGCCTTCTCCAGGTACATTCAGCCCCTGTGCCTCCCTGAGGCCGCCCACCTGGCCCTGCCCTTCCCCAGGGTCACCTCCAACCTCACAAACTGCTACATGACAGGCTTCGGCTACATGCATGTGGACGGTAAGCTTACAATAGATTGATTCATCCTTTTTTTGTGTACAAGCAAAGTACAAACTGTACATATATTAAAGGCATCTTAGCTCATTAAATGCCAAACAGTGTATTCATATACTATGGTCCAATCGCAGACTTCTACATTCTTCTTTTACAGTGTATTTGTTCTCTACATGCAAAGTACGAAATGTGCAAATATTTAATAAGCATACTTTCTTTCTCATTAAAAAAACCCGTTAAAAGAGCAATTTTTCATAGCCAATATCTAAGGAGACCTTAACCCCTGGTGATAAAAGGCTCTCAGGATAGATGGTTCTGTTTTTTTTTACTAATTCACCATTGCTCTTATTTTTGGTTTCTGCAGCCACAGGTACCAAGACCAGCTTGAGTTCGGTGCTGCATACTTGGTATCAATTTGAAGCTTAAACTGTCAGTAATGCAATGGGCTAGGAATAACTTACATCTTCCAACTGCTAGCTGTAAATCAATGGACGCCTTTTTTACTAAAGTGTGAAATTTGTTTTCTTATACATTTTGGCCCCTCAGTAAAAACAAATTAGATAAAAAAACGCACTCATCATATTTTTCAGTGCTTGGTGATGAGTAACCAAGCATTGCTCTCATTTTAGTTACTTTGGTTACCGCAGCCACTGGTACTAAGACCATTTTGAGTGGGGTGCTGCATATCTTCTCAATGAATGCCAAACAGTCTATTAGTACTATGGTCCAAATTCAAATAAAATACCATTTTCGCTATATATGATTTTAAAAAAAAATTCCCACACATTCACCATTGCTCTTATTTTGGTTACCGCAGCCACAGGTACTAAGACTGGTCCAATCGCAAATAGAATTACAATTTCGCCATATATCATTTAATTATTTTCCCCCCACAAATTCACCATTGCTCTTTTTTTGGTTACTGCAGCCACAGGTACTAAGACCAGTCTCGGTGGTGCAGCATACTTGGTATCCAATTAAAGCTTATAGATACATGTACTGTCAGTAATGCAGTGGGCTAGGAATAACTCACATCTTCCTACTGCTGTAAATCAATGAACAGGTTTACTACTAAAGTGTGAAATTTGTTTGCAAAATGTATACATTTTCCTTTTCATTTTAGACCCTCAGTAAAAAAAGATAAATCAAATAAGAAACGCCCTCGTCATATTTTTTTAGTGCCTGGTGATGAGAAACCAAGCATTTTCTTTTTGAGTGGCCTTAAAGGCACAATTTCTCACTTTTTTTTTACTAATTCACCTTTGCGCTTATTTTGGTTACGGCAGCCACAGGTACTAAGACTGGTCCAATCGCAAATAGAATTACAATTTCACGATATATGATTTTAAATTTTTCCCCCCACAAATTCACCATTGCTCTTATTTTGGTTACCGCAGCTACAGATACTGAGACCAGTCTGGGTGGGGTGCTGCAGGAGTATTTATGGTCCATATTCGGTATTTAAGACTTTTCAATATTTTTTTTTACTAATTTACCATAATCTTTTATTTGAGCCACAGGTACTAAGACCAGTCTGGGCGGGGTGCTGCAGGAGTATTTATGGTCCATTTTCGGTATTTAAGACTTTTTTAATATATTTTTTTACTAATTCACCATTATCTTTTATTTTAGCCACAGGTACCAAGACCAGTCTGGGTGGGGTGCTGCAGGAGTATTTATGGTCCATTTTCGGTATTTAAATCTTTTTTTATTATTATTTTTTTTTTTACTAATTTACCATTATCTTTATTTCAGCCACAGGTACTAAGACCAGTCTGGGCGGGGTGCTGCAGGAGCAGTTGGTGACCCTCAGTCCCATCTCCTCCTGTGCCCGGCGGTACTACGGACGCTACCCGTGGCTGTCCTCAAGCGACAACCTCTGCGTACATCCCCGCAACTATGCCAAACTCTGCTCGGTGAGATATAATTTCTATTTAATTTTTTTTTGTTTATTTATAACATCATATTAAATTTTCAGCTATAAATTGCTTCTTCTTTCGATGAACATAAGGACATTCCTAATTCTCAAAATCTAGGTCACAGTTTCTGATATTGAATTGCTTTTTTAAATTTCTTTTTGTAGAAAGTAGAAGTCCTAGAGAGCCAGTTTAATCTAGGGACATCATATTTCTATGACCAGAAGTTACTGCTATATATACTAGTTGTGTCTTCAAAAAAACATCAACATTGTATTCGATTGTGATAAATGAAATGAAATCACCCAAAGGAGCAATGAAACATAACCTTGCCCAATTACATAAATCAGAGTCATACACTAACATGCCTGACATACTATCAAAGTCTACACCAAATTCCCAGCACCATTGTAACTAATATTAATGTTACCAGGTCAGCTAAAATAAGTTGATTTTCCCATTTTAGGTTGATTACATGATCCATATAATTGCATGTAGGTATGGAAAGTTGGAAGGCTCTCATTCATCATTTAGCATAATAAAACTACAACATGTGGTTACAAATGAATAACCGGTGTCTCGTAGAAATGAGGACCTGTTAGTCTTAGAGGTGCATTATGATACCATTGGATTCAGCATGCAATCACAACGAAGCAACCTGTATACAACCACTACATTCAGTCTATTCCTACTTGCAAATCACAATAAGGAAAATATTAATACCATAAAGAATGATCTCAAGCACAAGGAAAATGTTTATGAAAGCAATTTCAATGTTATTCTATAACTTGATTTTGGGGCGTTTTAAAGTGACATAGTCCGATTTTTGTCATAATTTAAATTCTACTTAGATGTGTTCCAAATGTTATTACAAAAGGATATTTGGAGGATAGGGAACAATATAATGCAATCTATGGCTAATAGAAGCACATTTACAGTGTCCAGCATGGCCCAGGTTCAGTATTTTCCAGTGTATTTTCAATCGAGGAATTATAGCATGCACTCCAAAAGTCTTAAATTGAGCATAAAACTAACAAGGGACTAAATTCTAAGCTGAATTATGGGGAATAATGTTAAATAAAATAGGTATGGCATGTAGTATGGCCATATTGTACATTTTTGTTCATTTTTAGCAAAATTAATTTTTGAGCCCTAACTATCGGACTATGTCACTTTAATTGATACTGTATTTTTAATCCCCCCCACTATACCATTATTTGCAGGGTGACAGTGGTAGTCCTCTCATGTGCCGCCAGGGGTCTGAGTGGACGCTGGTGGGCGTGGCTAGCTGGACCTTCGCTGCTTGTATCGGCAGTAACTTCCCCTCCGTGTACGTGGATCTCAGGCTGCACGCTGATTGGATACGGCAGCAAATAGCCAACAGCCAATCAGCATCCGCCTCACAAAAGCCATAGGCGGGAGTACTTATAGCTTTTAGTACAAAGAGTACATGCTAGATGGAGCCGTGTCCATGCTCAGGTATAACGACGAATCGGGAGGGAACTTGTTGCAATCTAGAAATGTAGCCTGTTACTGACAAGCTACGGTGCGTGGGTGTCTGGTACCCAGCGAAATCGCGTGGGATAATCCGTGGACAGAACTAAGATGGCCGCAAGAATTATCGTTATAGTTTATCAATTGGCAGCCATCTTGGTAGGTGTTCACCTGCCTGGAAGTGTCATCACTGGCCCTCTGTGCACACCCCCTTTAAGACATTCAGTGATGCTGCACACACTCAAAAAATAAACTTGTCTCCAGACTTTCCAAAGTGACGGTCATAAAATAAACGAGTCAAAAACTTGTCTAAGTGACAAGGAAGCAGGTCTTCTAGCTGGAGATAAAAGACCCACTTGACATATGCCAGCCCAAAACCCGACATTTGCCAGCTCTAGATTCTATTTGTGGGATGGTAACGTGATATGTTAGACAACTTTTGACTCGTTTATTTTATGATAGTCACTTTGACGAGTCTGGAGACAAGTTTACTCTTTCAGTGCAGGCAAGGGTCTAACAACCTGGATACCTCAAGCAACCAGACAATTTGTTTCACCCAGGCGTCTAGGAAACCAAATGAACTTACCAATGCTTTTGGAGCCATGCAAATTGACGGTTTTCACTGGTCTTTGGCAACACTAAACAACACTCCTTCATCAACTCTATAATTGTAGTTAACATCATTTAAACAGGAACTTAACTGCATGCAATGATCTTGTACTTGATCTGAGAAATGATTTATTCAATGTGGACAAATGTAATGTAGACATCTATATTCGGGAAGACCTCGGATGATACTTGGATCTCTCACAAACCTTTCCTGTGCAATGCAACTAAATCTGTGGGTTGCTTGTCAAACAAGATCATTCTTATTGTAAATGGTCTGATTGCTTCTTGAGCTGTTATGCAAACGGCCATTATCAATGTTGCTGTTGAGTCGTCTTGTATTCTCTGTCCATGAAGCCTATACACCAGTTGAGTCAATGAAATTATATTAATCAATAGTTCTTGAAAAATCTCTAAATCCGATATCGATCAGAAAAGGAAAGATTATTTATCATAGCGATGATAAACACCTCACTCTGCCTCATGTGGTAAACCTAAACCACCCACCAGATGTCATCATACAATGGTATCAGATGGTTTAAAATGTCCAATATCCGATATTTCAGCTTTTCTATTTCCTCCAGTTTTCTCTTGTCTTCCAAATTTTCTTATTGTTGGCTATGGGGTAATCACTTGTTAGGTAATTTCAAGTTTCTCCTAAGTTTGGCTCATCCTATGCATAGTGTTTGAGCCTGCGCTGCTGCGTGTTTTCTGTTAAACGCTACAACAACATCTGATGTCAATCAACAAATAGTTGCCTCAGGTGGCATCCACCATCTTCATTTGTGCTCAAATGAAAACCAATTCCTACATTTCATGTTTGTAGAGGCCTTTAACAGGTATTGCTCCCTAACCCTTTGAGGACAGTATAATGTGTTAATGCCCTATGCCCTATGTTGTTATGGTGCATGATTGCAGCCCCAGCGAGAAACTCGCCAATACTTTTTTCAAGCACCATGCCGACCCTGTGTGGTTGAGACACTCCCAAAGGGTCGTCAAGCTGTACCGGCGAGTTACTCACTGGGGCTGCATTGGTGCATCATGATGACAAATGTCATCTTTTCCCAACATCCGTCCTTAAAGGGATAAATAAGGCGATAGCATGTTTGTGCCTCTCACCGGGGTAAAGCCAACATGATCACTTTCTTATATGTTTAATCACATGATACCTGGTGACCCTGGTGTGCCATCAATTAGGCATAACTATCACTTGTGATGTTATTAACCACATCAGCTTTTATGAAATAGTTATTCCTCTGTATATTTTACAGAGCCACTATAATGGTTTCCAAAGATGACATGGACATACAACAGGTTATATCAAAGAAGTATATGAAAAACATTCAGTGTATTCTTAAGACAAGGATAGTATCTAATTCATGCTTAAAGTGACGCCCTATATATATAGGGCATTCACTGCAAATAATGTTCATGTGTACATACTTCTAGATGTCAATATATATATATATATATATATATATATATATATATATATATATATATATATATATATATATTTACCTGAATGTGATCTAACTTTGAACACTGAGGGACTGTGATAAATATATTTATGAATTATGTTCTATTCAATATTGTAATGAAAACAGTGGAAGAGTATTAGGGTGCTTAGTTTGATTGTTAGAATTAAGATAATGTTTTGTAGCAGTAATCCAATGTGTTATCACCTGTGATGTGTTGTCATTACACGCATTCCCACATCAATAATGACTCCTTTGTGCCAAGTTGACACTTCATTCATTCCCTCATTGACATCAACTTGTGTTTCCATCGATAAACCGATGCCTGTCAAATGCATATTGATATGTGATTGTAAAAATAAAGGGTTGTGCAAAAAGAGAAGTTGACATGTTATTGTTATATTGAGAGTAATCAATAACTATTATTTCATTGAACATGTTTAGCAGTTTTTCTATGAATTTCACAAGCCATTCTCGTGAAGATTGGTCCAGGAAGTTTATCCCCTTCATTCTGTTAGCGTTCGTCTCAACTTTCATTAATTCTACGTCATAGTTACAACATTTGATTAAGGAATTAGGGCTACTAATTATTAATAAGTCGACCACATACCTTGAGTGGGATATTTGAATTGATATGTATCAAAGCATACAAAGTCATCTATTTGGGTATAATAGTCCAGTTTAATGTTACTCTTATCAACCAAAGCATGAACAAGTACTACGAATTCAGGTGTCTTACTCAAGGTTTTTTTTAACAACAATTCTTTTTAAGAATAATTTGTGACAAGGCAGATGAAAAGGGGTACTCAAGGGGGAATTGAGGATTAGAGTTTGTGTCATAATCTTTGAAATAAGATATTGTAGTGGGACGCTGTACTATTTCTATAGAACCAGATTGAGTTATTTTGGTTATGTTTGTTGTGGCGTATCCAGGCCGCACTCCTGTCTGGTATCCGGTATGTGATTACATAATCCGGCACCTGAGGATTGGTGGAGTGCGACCTGGTAATACGCACCGAGCCGAGACCGCGACCTGTCACCCGACATAACCCGGGTACCGTGTCGGTCCGGAGAAACCGGTTTCAGGTTACCGGGAGTTCCTCCGGAACTCAAGTGTTTACGAGTAATGGAGTGGACTTACATAAGTCTCAGTATATAAACCCATGGGTTCTTCTACTCGAGGACTCAGTCTTGCTGTGCACTTTGGCCAGCTTGGTTGTTCCTCAACAGAGATTCCTAGAACTCTGTTGTACCTTTCGGCCTAGTCCTGCTGCTGCTCCTAACTTGGTGACCCTGCGTCTCTCTCCGTTCCACCCTCTGGGGGAACAGAGGAGATAGACGCATTGGTAGATAACTCAGGGCCCGCCTCCCTCTGAGGAGTCTGGTCTATATGGAGTTCCCAAGATCGGAGAGAGCCTTGGACATTGGGGAATTATTGATTAGACCGTGAGCGTATCACTCCTGTAAGTTCATGTAACACCTGTTGTTGGAAAGCATATTTGAATATCACTATCCGTCTGTATGATTACATGCCGTATGTCAGAATGAATAAAGAGTAATTTCTGAACAACCTATTTTCGAATCTGGAGTTTTTCATAGCTCATGCCTATCTTAGAATAGCCAACAGCTTCAATATTATTAGGTACGATACTATAAGTTATTCTGTGGGAATCATATCTCGAACATGAGTTGTTACTCATAACTGTAAATGACATATATGCAAGCTCTAAATGCACTGTATCCTGTGATAACCTCCAAAAATGATGAACATGTATGATTTGCTAAAGATTATGCTAAATAAGCATGAATATTTAATGTAGATTTGGTTCTCCGAGGGTTTTTTTGTTTTCAGTTTTCAATAGCTGATGGAATTCCCAAGAGACTAGGACCAAAATGTTCCATTTAGAAACCATTGAATCGTTTCCATGGCAACCACAAATCACAATATATGCCAATTACCCATAGAAAACGTTCCATTTACATTCCAAATATAGAATGTTTGCACTAAAGATGGAATAACTCTACGAACACTATTGTATTCTTCATAAAAAAGTACTTTAACACTTTTTTGTGCATATCTTTCCCTATTCTGATGCCCCCTGGTGGCCAAAACCAGAACTAAAAATCTCCCCTGGAGGTTCCTTCTCACGTGTTGAGCCACATTTAACTTTATTTACCAAATATCAATCCTTGTGTTTACATACGTACAATGTCACTTCATTTCTTTGGTTTTTCCATATTGGATAATAATCAGTTACAATATTATATAGGAAGTGTAAAAACACATTCAAAATCTTGGAATATATATATATATATATATATATATATATATATATATATATATATATATATATATATACATATATATATCGCAAATTGGCTGCAGCAAGATGTAGAGAAGAAACAGCGTCAAAAGGGAGTCCAGGTTGCCTCCAGAATGACTCCCCTGTTTAGGAGAGTCCAGGTCGCTAAGGGAGTTTCTTTTCTATGTGTACTATATATGCATAACCTTTACTATCACAATAAGACACATTATGGGACCGATGTTAAAGGATCAGATCACCAGTCAATATGCCCCATGTCTCCCCTCTGCCCACCCAGGGCTGTAGTTCAGTAGCCGGCGGCCAGGTGACGCCCTGGTCGCCCCTGGATGCCCGCTGGTACCGTCATGTGTCAGACTGATACTTAAGGAGTCTTGAGGGAAGCCAGGAACCAGCGAGGGTGGAAGGAACGCCGTGACGTCACTATAACGTCTAGCTTCATCCGGGTTTCGATGTCCCCAGGTGGTAGCACTAACCCCTTAATGTAAGTTACTCGCCAGTACTGCATTCAAGCATGCATCATTAATGCCGATCTTATTATGGGATTGATACACTCCTGAAGGGTCTGCATGTTTTTGGGGTTCGTAAACTTAAAAGGAATGCCTCGCAGTTTGATATTCATTTGCCATCATGATGCACCCATACAGCACTGGAGAGACAATATAGTCAGCTGATAGTACTTTGGTGTTTAGTTAGAGCCCCCCCCCCCTTTGAATTCCTGAGTCTGCACAACTCCCTTTCCCAGGGATTGGAGGGACCCAGCCAGTGCTACAGCAGATATGGATGATGATTGGGCAGGGAGAGGTGTAAGTGTAGGTTAAAATATATGTTAGCTACTACCATACACACATGATGCCTGTGAACTGGCAGTAAGCTTGTATACCAATAGTACCCTGGACCTACTCCCCTACTCCCCAGCCCACCCACCCATATAGCCCCTATTGGCAGCCTCCCCACAAACCACTTGTTGTGCCCCCAGGTTCCCCAGGTACCCCCGAATCCCCAGTGAGCAGCTGCTAAGCTGCTCCTGTCTGACTCCCACTCTCCTGACAGGGACCCCTCTCTCGCTGTTCTCTGCCTCACAGGGGCGGCGGAATGGGGATAAAGTTGGGGGGCCCAGGTCCCAAAACCCAATGGGTGTAGGTCGGAGGGAGTCATAAATAAGGGTCTTGGGGCCTGTGGCCTCTGGAAAATTTCGGAATTTTTTCTTTAAAATTGGTGCATTCGGAGAGGTTTGAATGATTTTTAGAAATTGTTGAGAATTTACACTGGAATTGATGTGTTCTGATGGAGTTTGAGCTTATAAATCATTTGAGAACATTTTAGGAATTTTATCGGGAGATTAGTGTTTTCTGGGGGTTTCTGAGTTTGTTTCCCAAAAAGTTGGGGGGGGGGCAAAACATACTTTGCCCTCCCCCCATCTTTAAAGCTGGGGGGCCTCGGCCCCCTGCCCGCCCCCCCCCCCCCTGTTCCGCCGCCAATGGTCTCAATCTTCTTCTTAGTCTAAAGTACAATGAGTGCAAGCTGGATGGAGCCTTAGCTGCTCAGGTGCAGTCTATGTACTGGCAGCCATCTTGGTCTACCTTAAAGTGATATCACACATACACTGGTCCTCAAGGCATGCCCCTTTTAAGACATGCCCCTGCAGTGTGCACGCTATATTGAGCTATATTTTCATTTTTCCCACCGGATGCCTGCGAATTTCCACTTGCGGGCATACAAGCTCCTGATATGCCCTCGAGTTATGTTTTTTCTTTATTACTTCACCACCTGTCACTCTCACCTCCACCACAGAGGATCTCAGCATAGGGTGTCAGTCTATACGAAAACCATGCAGGACATTCGGTCCTGCAGATTTTTTTCTTAGCAGGCCTGGCTCAATTTTTGCAGGCCTGGATATTGGAGTACAATCTTGATATTTAAAAATCAAATATAAAGCAAGTGTTTGTATTGGCAATGATAATAGATAGGGTTTCCCCTACATGCTACAATCATGTTAACCACTTTAATGTGTAAATTGAAGAACAATACAGAAAATATTCACATTTTCTGGATTATGCTGTAGAAACCTTAATAATGGTCCGATTTACAAGCCGTAAAAAATGGTATGTAGAAAAGAATCTTTGGAATACAGCCAGCTATTCGGGCCTGCAATAGTCCTTTTTCTGCCGGACCGGCAGACTTTTTGACGGCTATAGCCGGTGGCCGGCAGGTTTTCGTATAGACTGGGGTGTAGACACAGTAGGAAGTTTACAGAGGAGTGCCCAGAAAGTCTCTCACTCCCCGCCTCTTGGCCGCCCCCAGGGGGAGTATCTCCGGGGTCACCCCTTGCCCTTTTTTCGCGCTTAGAGGTGGGCGATAATACAGCACTTCACGCCGAGCACCAGTGGGCTGTAGTGAGCTGGTAACCGGAGAGCTGTGCTTTGTTCATAGGTGAGCAGGCAGGGAAAGGTAGAGGTGTTTTTGTTTCATTCTTGTGCTGACCCTGGGGTCACCTTGACCTTAGGGCTCCCGATATTGGAACGAGGATTGGGGTCTAAACAACATATGTGGAGGCTATCTTGGTATTGCACTTTTTGTGAGGGTTAGACATCTAGCATTTATAAAGTAATTAAACATTAAGATCAAATAGTTGCAATGTACTATATGTATGTAGAAGAGAACATTTCATTTCATGATGGTACATATAAGTTATTGCTCAATTTCTACAGGTAGAACGCATAGCACCCATACAAATAACCTGTTGGCTCTTAAAGGGGGTCTATCCTCGTCAGAGCGCATCCATCTTGTGCCCTATGCTATGATAACCACACACTAGGACCCGCCCACAGGTTGTGTTATGCACCTCCCACCTACTAGTATCCTTACCAGAACGGCCCCAGAGCGGCCTCGCACTGCTACAATTGTAATACCACAGTGCGTGTGGGGGGGGGGGGGGGGGGGGAGGGGGGGAGGGGTGCATCCTGAGTACAGCTGTAGTAGTGGTACCAGTGTGTGGAGGGGAGGACAGAATGTATAAAGCCCCCCCACCCCTTTCCAAAGAATGACCTATCCCCGTGACCAAGAAGGTGCCACAAGAAGGGTGATTACTCAAGTGTGGTGCATTCCCCACGATGTACTTGGTACAGGTGCCACAGGACTGGTAGTCAGAGCAGGCAGCTAGTGGAGTTAAAATGCCAAATAGTATGGGCAGTACAGTGCAGTGACAGGCATAATAACATGCTTGAAGGGGAATTCATAAATGCCCTTATAAGGTACATTGTACTGGGGCAGGCAAAGGGGGAGGGGCAGAGGGAGGAGCACCTGGTCGTCACTGCAATGCCCTCTAGTCTTGGCCAGTGCGAATACATTGCTAGTTTAAGCAACGTTAATTTTTGGCTACTTTGAGCCATGTCCAAATAGATTGGGAACCTTAAATTTTCCCGGGAATGACCTTTTATGGGAATAGGAGACCTAGATGATGTCCGATAATGTTTGATGGTTTATTCAGCATGAAGCTAGATCATGGATTCTTTTCCGACTTTCTTATAGGCTTTTAAGGCCTTCCATAGGCAATACCTTTATTTCATACCCCCGCTCTGGCCATTATATCACCCCTACACACACTTGTACACTATTCACCCCCCGCCCCCCCACTGACATATCTTCTCCCAAACTGTAATCTCCGGTTTCCTTTATCGGCCATTTCTTATTCTTCTGCCGCCCCTTATGGCGCCATCTGGTGATAAAACCTCTGACCGGAAGTAGTTGATGGTGTCCTGGTCACGTGGTCAGAGTCACGTGGTGGCCGGGGACAATGGCGCCCCCTGCTGAGTGGTCAGTGACGTCATCAGTCACGTGGTGCGGTCCAGCTGGGCCCCTGAAGTGGACGTTCCACTGGAGGCCAATCTGGGTTTATTACATGATTGTACGGCCTTCTCTATGCCATAGTTGGCCCAACATAACTTTTTTTTAACGTTGTACCAACTTCTAATGACGTTTTACCAATGTCTAGCCAACCAGGTTTAGAGCCTAAAGGTGATGCTGTTCCTATATTTTTTTTTTCCAAAATTGACCCAATGTTCATTTGTAATGTTGGCCCAACATTGTGCTAAATTGTACCGACATGTGAAACATATATGAACCTCCCCTCAAATGTCATCAATTCTCCTCAACAGAGACATGGCTCTCAGGAATCATTATTTAATGGATAGTCATTTAGTTCTCTTTTTACATTTCACCTTAATATCAGCTCAAAGGGCCAAGAAGTCATACAGAATGAACCCCTATCCCATGTCCCTTATCTAATTATCATTACCCACAAAATGGTGTCTAGTTAGCAGGTAACAGATTAATAACCTGTACGGCCATTATCGGTTCATTATATCCATAGGTTATTACATTTCTGTATTTTGGTTTCAAACTTTACTTCTACCACTTCTTTTTTACTATATTCATTGTCTCCGATGGAATGGAGGCTTTAGTTCTGGTATGAACGGTGAGGTGGCGCTATTCTGATGTATCACATCTATCAGGTGTAAAATTCATGGTATTGGGAAAGAGTGTTAAAGGATTTGATGGCTGACATAAAATGTATAGTTCCTCGTTAAATTTCCTCTATGCATTGGGCAATGCGGCCATTGCAGTGGGGGTTTAGCTCTGAACATCGTGAACCATGGCAAACTGGGACTTTAATATGTGGCCCAACTCCTGAGTTATGCAGGTTTGGCTATTTCTGGCCCTTTTCAGCGTTATACCCCTACAGAATAATAACCTTTGCATCAATTTTTTCAGATTTTTGGTATATATGACAAAACATCCTTTACTTTTAGGAATTTTCTTTTTTTGGTGTATTTTCTCTACAGCCATTTAAGTGTGTATTGTCAGCAAAATTCTCAAAAGTCTTCTCATTTTGATACCCCTATACAGTAAATAAACAAGATCCAAACAGAATCTCTTCCCAGTGGGCACAAAATTCAGTTCAACATTGAATCAACATTGAATCAACATTGAATCAACATTGACAGCATTTTATCAATGTTGATTAAATGTTCTGTGCCCACTGGGTTGTACCCCAGATTGTGAGGTAACTATTGTGTCTTTTGTCAGAAAAAAGAAATTTTGAAAAAATTCCAATATTCTAGCCTCCAGGATCAAACAGTAAAGCTCGGGACAGTGGCCTATCTTGCCCATCTCTTACATCAACCTGTTATGTAAGCTACACTGGGCCCCTGTACCCCTCCCTTTCTCAGAGTACTGGTCACCACAGACGCTCTGGGTGTCAGGTTTCATTTCTCCATTTTGGTCAATGGATTGACTGTGATACTGCAAATGTGTATTGTGATACATATTTTGGTCCCGGAGTCACCCTCTTATTTTGGTCCCGGAGTCACTCGCCTTGCTGGCCAAAGTAAAACCCACACAGAATTGTTAATATCCAATATATTTTAGTTATCGTTAGTGCCCCTGCTTCCTATCTACCCCCTCTAATGCTCTAAACCAGAAATCTGATGATTCCACTAATTTAACCTACATTTATACCATATTTTATTTTGGTACCGGAGTCACCCGGGTGACTCCAGGACCGAAATAAGGTGAAATAGCAGATTTCTAGGCCAGTGCTGTGCCAAGTAGGTTCAACAAAGGATCCTAATGGTCCATATTTCCTAAGGTATATACCATTAGGACATTGTAGAGTGATTTTGACAATTATTTGAACCATTTTGAGTGAACTAGGGTAAAATGAGAGTATGTGGTTGAAATTCTAATATGTTGGAGAAATCTTTGAAATTCATCGAGCTGTATCTCAAAATCTATTTTTCTGAGGGTATCCATTCTTGGTATATCTTAAGATATATGTTGTTCCAGTTTGTAAATGAAATTATTTGTTGCTGTGATGTACTCTGAGACATAATGTACATAATTACCTTAATTTGGTCCCGGAGTCACCCAAAAACGGACAATCGAGTTCGCGAAGCAATAAAAGTTGAACCCCTAGGGTTAGAGATTTATCAAAAAGTGTTCCAAGGAGCCAAAATATATACCTTTCAATATAATGAACTTGTTTAAACATATCAATAACTTTCTGATTTGTCCTTCCTTAGCCCAAAACCTGCTGTGTCTAAAAGGAAACATGGAATGATCCAGTTTTCATATTTTAGAAATTGGCATCTGACTATTGGGGTCACAATAATTTAAAAAAACGGAATTCTCCACATAGGGCGAACTTTCATGAAAGCCACCATATATATAGTTCAGGATGTCAAGTGCCATAGCTGACATACAATAATGTGGCCAATGTAGGGATCAGTCTTTCCTGAGAATATTTCTTTCTCTTGCAGCACCCATAACCACAGCATAATGCATGGGCTGTAC
Organism: Harmothoe impar; assembly: GCA_947462335.1. Taxonomy (NCBI): domain Eukaryota; kingdom Metazoa; phylum Annelida; class Polychaeta; order Phyllodocida; family Polynoidae; genus Harmothoe; species Harmothoe impar. The sequence goes on along the minus strand of OX381718.1, from coordinate 56,638,120 downwards.
GTGGCTTCCTCTACCCAATGGATGCATTCACAGAATTCATTGTGCATCTTACACTGTTAGAAGTTAGTACTGTAGCTGTACAGTATAAAAGGAGGTATTTTTGGTTTCCAGTATCACATACCGTACAGCTACAGTCACCTATTGTAGAACACCACACACAGGAGATCGTGGGTTCAAATCCCACCTTGGCACAATAGACACTACTGTTGTTTATCCATGGAAAATCTAATTTATACACATGTACATATTCAAATATTCACTAACTAACATTTCTATGCCAATATAGGTGGAAATGCATGCCAACTGGATTAAAGAAAAATGAAAAGAAAAAACGTATTTCCCATTGTGCCAAGGTTAGACTCAAACTCACAACCTTCTGTGTGTGTGTTTTACAGTAGGTAAGTGTAGCTGTACAGTATGTGATACTGGAAACCAAAAATACCTCCTTTTATATTGTACAGCTACAGTATATCTCGCTGTGCAGCTACACTAACGTCTGACAGTGTATATTGGTTACCGTTTTCTCATTAAATCATCAGTCCTTGAGAACAGGTGGGGACTGCCCTTTATATCTTTTATATATAAATGGTCCACTATAGCAGCATTGCTATTTTAGCAGTTAAGAGATTGATAACCATGCAGCATTGATGAAAATAAAGTTTCTTTCAAGATCACTACACTGCTCACTGTATACTTTAATTCGGTACCAAATTTTGCCACTTTCGTGATGAATCCTTCAATTCTCAGATAAGAAACTCCAAAATAATAAAAAAGACGTCTTATATCGATATTCCACAATGACAGAACTGTTCTTAACAACCCCTTTAACGAGAGAAATCAATATATACAGGGCTTTACTTTATCATAGGGACTTCAAGGTCCATTTCAGTGTGTTCACTTCATTATGGGAGCTAGGAGCATGAAAGTGAACCTGTTTTTGTATTCTTAACCCTTGGCTGAATAGTGCTTTATTGCCTTATTGTCATCATGGTGCATGAATGCCAATCTACTTACCATGGCTGCATTCATGCATCAAGCCAGCTGTGCGAGAGTAGGGTGAGCATGGTGCATGAATGCAGCAGTGGTGAATCACTCACCAGGGCTGCATTCATGCATTGTAGCGACAAAGGCCTTATTGCGTCATAACAACAAGCGGTCCTTAACGGCTAAAAATATTATATTCAAAAAGAAATTTGGACACAGGTCCCTGTTGTACTCTAATTCGCTGTGAGTATTGTGGCTGTCGGGTTGGACGACTAGCTGGGCGGGCGGACAAGCCACCAGGGGCCACTACTTCCATATGGCCAGACACGCAGACATTTGTGTCAGAAATAGGAATCTGTAGGGACCCTATAACCCTTAAAGGACGGTATAGTGCTTTAATGCACTATGCCATTTGTCGTCATGATACATGAATGCAGTCCTGGTGAGTAGCGAGTAACTCGCCAGGGTTGCATTCAAGCATCATGCCAACCCTACGGGTTTGAGATATGCCTGAAGGCTCAGTATGATGCATCAAAGCAGCACCGGCAAGTTACTCACCGGGGCTGCATTGGTGCATCATGATGACAAATATCATTATTTAGCGACATGCGTCCTTAAAGGGATAACCAGCCCCTCCCCCCCCCCCCACACACACACACTCCACCCAGACGTTGCCTACTTAGATACCTGCCAACATGGCGGCTGTGGGTTCCCATAATGCACCAGCCAGACACTCAGGTATCACATTGGTTCATGTTGAATATGACCAGGTGGAAGACTGCCTGGCCTTACAGTACAGCCTGCATAACACACCCAGCCCGTTTTCACAGGTCACTCAGCCTGGAATACAGGGCTGTTCATTAGCAGGACTGTGTTTTCACTATAGCTTTTACATAATCATATTTGCGATTTTTATGTGATATTTGCTAAAAATAAACTGACATAGGGGATATAGATCAGTACATCACCCTCCAACTTATGGATGCAGTATGTGCCTGGTCCACTGCATTTTTGTATAATTACATGTTTAAATTGGTATTTTATCTGATGGCACAACCATAAGAGCAGGCATAACAGTTGCCTCTGCTTGGAGAAGGTGTGAAAGCCTGAGCCCCAGCCTGCTGTACCAGGGTCATGTGCTGGGAGAGTGTGAACAACCTGTACAAACGCCCTGCCTGTAAAGACTCCCGGCCTGCTAAACCAGCCTGGGCAGCCTGAATTAACAGGCTGCCTGGAAATACAGGCCAGGCTGTATCACTGGTCTAGTCCTCCATCTGATGACCAGATGAAGTTGAAGCTGAAATTTTATTCATTTATCCTGGAATATTACAGTAGCCTAGGGCATGTCTTACTAATAATGACAGTCTCTATAAAGATGTGGATGTCATCTCCCCTGAGTAAAGGCCTGTGTCCACTAGGATTTATAACACTAGTACTGTTTTGTCGCTGAAAAATAAAACAGTTTTGGCGACAACAAACCCCTTTTGGCGACCACAAAAACGTTTTGTAGGCCCAAAAACGTGTTTTTCGGCGACACAGGCCTAATGTCGGCCACTGTAAGTATTTCACACCTACTCACACTCACAGTACCATAGTGGCCCGTTTAATCGCAGGGGTTTAAAAGAGCCTACAGGTCTTGCTTTACTATAGGGGTATGCCCCACTGAAACGTAAAATCCTTCTTCAAAAATTCTCAGATGAATGCAGAAAGGTCAACGAGTGTTGACTGGATTATTGCAATTTTACCATCTTACTTTCTTGTTCTATTCCTGGCTCCTAGCTAAGCAAAATGACTGCCCAAACCCAGAAAAAATTAAGTTCAAGGTCATAGTGGTTGTTACCCAGAGTCTTCCTTCCGAAAGATTTGGGAACAAGAGTATATTCCAGAAGGCTGTCAACTGGGTGTAATGCGGTCAACGTTACATACGTTTTTTTTCAGTTAAATATACTTGTTGATGTATAGAATGATACAACTGTGTTAAGCCTTTACATATGCCACCTTGCCTCCACATGATTACTTTTATTAATTAAGGTTTTAGAAGTCATCGGATGCAAATGGCACCTTAAATTACCATATAATTGAGATGTCAAAATAAGAATGAATATGACAAGGTTAGATAAATCCTCAATCTTTGGAGCAGGGAAGTACATTCTTTTTCTATTCTATACGTGTGCTGTTCAAAGGAATATAACTTTGCTTTCCAAAGCAATGAAATGATTTATGGAATGAAATTGGTAAAGGGATGAAATTTAATATAATAAAGGTATGTAATATATATAGACTGCATAGATATACCCTATGCAATGCTATTAGGCTGGCTTGAGTATGACCAAGGTTGCACAAGCTTGCCCTACATTGCTGGATTACCCCCAGGCTCTATTATGAAATACCATAACCAGGTCGCTATTTGCACTTTTCAATACTGCCATACCCAAAATATGATATTACATTCCAGCCCCTCTCTGCCCTGACAGTCCCTGATATTACATGTACTTTACAGGGCTTACCAAGGGGCCTAATGTGAATGATACCATGACCTGAAACAGCCAAGGTCACAGATCCTATTTACAGATATGGCATGAAGGGTTGGAGGCCCGGCCTGGTCACGTCATAAGTGATGAAAGGGTTGAGACCCTGGGGAAAAAAGATGGTGGAAAGGAGGGAAGGCTATTGGCTATTCCTGACTGTATAGCTTATAGATGTAGCAGTAGTAGTGATCGTAAGATGTATATCCTTCACTACCTGGGTAGATACTTTAAAAATGTATATTATATACTTGATAGCAGTCGAAGCACCCTGATACACAAGCTCGAAAGATTATACAACTTATACAGGGATATATTCATGATAGTTCACATAATTTATACCTAATGCTTTCCAGGGTATACAAATACATATATTCCAATCTAAAATGTCCAGAGTACTGTTTCTTTTTAATTTCTTATCGCCATAGCTGTCTAGTACATCGGGAAATACGATTTAGAATAGCAGCATATTAGCTTTAAAGTTAGCTTTGTAGTTACATTGTAGTATAGTTTACCGCTCATACCACTGGTCTATATTGAGAGATATCTGCTATGTGACATCAAAATGCCAAATCACAATTCAATGTGGTATTCAACATCAATAATATTGAGGGATGATATCGTCTGTGGCTGTGTCTCACAAAAATGGGCCAATGTTTCCGTCTATGACCGGGTGCAATCTTTGACCGGGTGACATCTTTGACTGGGTGTCGTCTTTGACCAGCCAGATTCAAAAGGTCTTAAAAGGGGGCTATGTCCACTGAAATGCCGGGGAATTGATGATATAAAGTGTTAAAATATCCATTAACCTTTTCACCCCATTTCTGTCTACATAGCCTATATATCTACATTTTCCTTGCTAGCCGGTCATATATTGCACTTGGTCATAAATTTCACCCGGTCATAGATTGCACCTGGTCATAGACAAAAACACCGGCCCATGTCCGTGAGACATGCGATATGGTATGAATACATACCTGTATGTATACATACAACTGATGGTTATATATAAGAAGCCAAATGCTACAAGGCTAGTAACACCATCGATAGCCACTACCATTTCCAAGGATCCATGCCTTTCTTTCCAACCAATTCTTCCAGGTGCAATGTATTGGCAAAAAGAGCCCTGAGAAGCTTGTTAATGTCACTGTGCAGTATCTGCTGGTGGGGCCACTCAGGTAAACTTATCTCAAAGATATTGAATGACATATAGCCTCCTACTGCCTTGACATTCTGCATTCTCTGAAATCTTTTGGGGAATCAATCTAGCACACCATCAGGTTATTGTGCATAGGGGTGAGCACATGACATTTGTGCCTTAGACAAGAGGTAGGGGGAGGATACAGGGAAATAACATTAGTGGATAAAGCCCAATTTAACCCTTGAGCTGAGAATGGACAGGTTCAGACGGGAGTAAGACTTGCTGAGTCGCTATAGTGTAGCCTGAGTGAGGTACTCACTTACATGTTGTAGTATACTGTGTGGGGTTCCGCTGTGAGCAACTCGCATGAAGCAAAGGGAAAAGGCATGTTTAAGTAACCTAGCCCTACCCAGTATTATAGGGACTAGGAGCAATGCAGCAGAAAGATCTTGGGAGTGCTCATTTTCTAATAAGACGGGAGTGGTGGATTTGGGGTAGGAGGGTGGTAAAAAGTTTGCACGCCTTGACCGGGGGGCGAGGTAAAAACTAATTCAGACCCCCTTTTTGGGTGGGGGTCAGAACTATTTTGCCAACCCCCTCCCTTTTTGTTAAAAAATGAGCAGCACTCCCTTAGTTATAGTTTTTGTGTAAAAGGAAATCTCCTGAGCTGTTCTAGATACTATGTGGTTTAGCAGCAGGCAATTATATGACCCTTTAACAGTATTTGGAAAGGAGGGAGGCAGTTGTTTTAATTTGCATGGATGGGCGAAACAAAAAAGCCAGCCCTCCCCCTCCTCCATTGCGGGGTCATAATTCCTTCAGTGTCTTTTGCCCCTTTCCAAGCTTTTTCACCGAAAACAAGTGAAATTTTAGCCCGCCCCCTCTCGTTAACAAATGACCACTCCCTAAATTCTAAAAGCCCTGGGATGGGATATGGCTACCGTAAAACCTCGCGTATAAGCCGCGGCTAGTACGCAAGTCAGATCGGCGATGCGGCTTATAGCATCGGCCCAGGGTCAGGGTGCGGCTTATACGCGAGTTTTTTCTAATATGGCACAGTACTAAAAGTCACCATAATCAGATCCCTGGTGCGGCTTATAGGATCGCCCCGAAGTCGGGATGCGGCTTATACGCGAGTTAGGCTTATACGCGAGGTTTTACGGTAATCATGGTGTCTAGATGAAGATGGTGGAGCCACTTGGGCTTAGGATAAAAGTATAATGCGGTTTATTACGGGGAACACGGGTAGGCTACCTGGAACAGTACACCCAGAAAAATATGAAAGTCAGCTGGACACTGGCTATGTCGCAAAAGGACTCTCCTACAAGAGTCAGGCATTTTAGTGAGGGTCAGGCATTGCTGGACTCACACAAAGAGCTCAATAACCTAGACTCTAGCTCGCCACGCTGGATCTTCATGCCAGAGTCTGGCCATGCTGTACAGAGGGAGAGAGTCTCTGTCAGCCTCCAAGGGTCCAGCATGGTCAGACAATAGCATGAGCGTTCAGCATGACCAGACTCTCAATCAATTTTGAGATATAGTCCGGCCTGTTATTGAAAGTACAGCATAGCCCGACCCTCACTAAAATGACCCTTGACCCATCAATCATAGTCATACAGTGCCTGACCCTTGTACAGGCAATATTTCACTGATGGAATTGGCCGTGATTCTGTCTGTCGGACGAGATTCTCCCATAAGTTTACCATTATAGACCTTTAGCAGATGATGACATTTCGGTCGACCGATGTTGGTGAAATACATGCTTATGAGAGTGGCTTTGGCGACATAGGCTGACGCTCATGTTTGCCTCAATGTACAGGGAGTACAATACAGAAAGCAACTAGGAACCTGTGTCACCCTAGTCCTTAAGTCTTCCCTATATTGACTGGACGGGTCGGGTTACTTGATACAAGCCTTTACCCTGTGCCTTTTGGACGTCCCATGCAGTGAACCTGCTCCCTCCCACTCCCCACAGCACTACAGCATGTTTGTGATGGGAAGCTCTCTCAGGCTACACTATTACAGATGGAATAGAGTGTTGCCATACCTCGGTGGCCTGTGACGTTTCCTATCTAACTTCATGTAACACACTACGCACTACACACTCTTTGCCAAAAGTCTGTTGATCTCAAAAGTGTGTTGCAGATTTGTATGTGTGGACATATGAGGAGAAAGGGCCTTCCGAGGTGAAATTTATGTTTTGAAATTAAGTGATAAGCTTTCAAAAGAGGTATCATGGATGGAGATATCCCTTCTAGTTTTGAGAAATTGCTTCATGAATCTGAGATGGTGCTACCCTTGCCAAACAGCCAGTAGGCTCTATCGCTTGTTGTTTTAATTGTATTCCTATATCTAATTATCATGATTTGCAAAAAATTTAAGTATTACCTAACCACTATTTTTCATATTTTTTATCATAAATCTGGATATAAAAATGGCATTTACATTCTGTTTTCAGTGTAGTAATCCCTATGGATTTCTCCATTGATTGGAATTATTCTTTTTTTATTTCGGGAGGAAATTATGGTTGCTATGGCAACACGTTTTAGGCAGAAAGCCTTATTTAGGCCTCATATTGTCTTGAAAATGTTCCATTTACATTCCAAATATCAAAGGATTACCCCAAAATAGAATGTCTTGGAGTAAACCATCATTTTCTATGTAAAAAAATCACCTTAGAGCAAATATTGGCCAATTTTCACATTTGTGGTCATCGTGATGCCCCCTAGTGGCCAAACCCCAGTTCAAAAAATCCCTCCTGGATGTACCTTTCTCCTCAGCTGCCCACATGTATAACTCCTTATGCATGCTCCCACAACACACTGTTCTTAGAGTGTATATTGCTGCAAAGTGAGGTTTGTTGATTTTCTTGTTTCCTCAGGGAACACTGTTGTAGACCTTTGTTTATGCATCATTAAAAATACGAGTACAAGGCATGATACCAGGCCCATGTCTGAAACTGGCTGTTTATCATCTCTCTCTATCTGATGCAGAGCAAATATTTGATCAGCAATTAAGTTATTTCTAAAATGTCCATAAAATGATTCCTATTGTTAAAAAATTAAAACAATTGAACATAATACTTTCAGTTAAACTACTATATTTCTTCAACAATCAATTATTTCAGTTTCGGCCCTCCTGATTCTCTATACATATGACAAAACGTTACTTATCAAACTATTTAACCTGTAAAACTGCCGGCCAAACTTCACAGAAAGAGGGAAGTATTTATTTATAGGGCCTTTATACTGGGTATAGCATGTAATAAATATGTACAACAGTATGTTATTATTCTGTGTGAAATCATCATTTATTAGACACCATGACAGTATTCCACACATCCAAAAATCGGATTTTAGTGCGATGAAGAAAGCAAGCACTACCATGTCCTCATATTTGACCCTTTGTTAACATGGCAAGATTCAACTGGTGACATTGAGGCAATAATACCATGTCTTTTCCTCTTTTATATGGGGGACTTCAATATGATGTCCTCCAAAATGGCGGCTTCAGAGCGTCATAGTACCTGCCACAGGTATAACATGTTGGAGAATAGAGATACAGTACACTTCTTGTGGGAAAGAGTCATACCACAGCTGACCTTGTACTGAGCACTATGTAAGGCCAAATTTAAAAAAAAGTGTGTTTCAGGTTACCCGACCTAGCAAAACAGGGCCGAGTGTGTGATTTTTTAATCTAATTTTGAAAAGAAATAATCATATTTTTAGGAAGTAATTTTGGGGCTATTTCAGAGTCAATTTGATAGTCCATGAGTTGATGCCGTTGTCGGCAAGTCAGCGCTGAAGTTTATGTGTGAGTTTTTGGGTGCTTTTCAGGCCAAAGGTTAAAAAAATATAAAAGAAATCTGACCTTCCCTAAATAGATTTTTAGACCATGTTACCTGAAACTCCTTCTTTTATTTTGCCTATTCATTACATTTTTGAAAGTTCCATATTCTCCCCTTTCATTCGCTGCAAACACAACTGCCATACAAAAAAAAGAAGTCCCAAGCTGCATCAAACTGAAATGGACAAAATTTACTTTTACGGAATTAAATATCTAATATGATCATTACATTCTGACAATATCAAAACACACACATAATGCAATATCACTTCTTAGGGCGATGCCATCATTTTCAACAGGCGGAGAATAATAGTAATACAACAGTGGCTAGAAGTGAAGGCAGAGAGGATGAGCACTGAAAGGGTCACCAGTCTTTGTCATTAGGGCTATTATGATTGACATCATTTACATCAAGCCAAAATGTATCAAGTGATTTATTGCGTATCAGTTTGTGTGTCCAATCAAACGTACTGCAAATTCTCGCATAGAAGCCGCAATTGGTATGCGAGTCAGATCGCCAGTTTTTGCTACTATGGTACAGTACTAAAAGTCACCATAATCAGATTGCTGGTGCGGCTAATAGGATCGGCCAAAAGTTGGGGGATGGATTATACGCAAGTTAGGCTTATACGCGAGAATTTACGGTAAACTGAGAAGCTTTGCATTAATGAGATGTTTCTGCATGAATCTAAAATGGAAAAAGTCCTCGTCTATAACGATGTCTGGAGCGGCTTCACTGTGTTTTTTTCACAATACGGTGTGTACATATAATCCGGGAAGATTCAATGCCGCATTGTTGTATGTTATGACCGGTTAAATTTTTTCTTAATAAAAAAAAAGACAGGTTTTCAAAGAATGATCGGTCCATGACCCAGCCCTGTCACAATGCAGAGACAATGTCCTCAGCATAGGAATTCAAGTAGATGGTGGGTGTGAGTGCACGGGCTCGGTGACTACTAGAGGGGGATGGACTTCTAGCGGGTAATACACAGTCATCTGTTCCCACCGTAAAGGGCTGTAGTGCCACCTTAACCTGTTTCTGGTACAGGTCTATGTTAGTTGGTGACCGGGCACCTGGCAGGGAGTAGGTCTCATCATACAGGGCGGCACGGGGCAGGAAGACACTGGCAGGGCGCGGAGCACTCCGTCCGGGGACAGAGCCACCATGACTGCTTTTTGTACGGCAACTACTACAAGTGCCTTCACTCTGTCCACCCGAGAAACTGTTTGGATTTGGAGACAAATTCCCCCTTCGTTGTTTTTTCCTCCTCGGGCTGTGGTGGTTTCGGATGGAGGCCCCTATGCTACCCACACTGCCCTGTCTGGAGTTCACTACTTCCTGTTGTGGAAGTGAGGATGATGAGCACACGGCGCTTGGTGCGGCTGAGGAATTAGCGGTGGAGGACGCGCCTACTCGATCCATCGCAAGGCGCATCTCCCTGAGCAGTAAGGGACTTAGCTGTGTGTGGTCGTAGCGTCCTTCAAGCGGCTCCTTCTCCGGGTTACAGCACACACAGCACTTACGCTGCTGCACCGCACACACACAGCACGACACACCCAGGAGGAATAGTCCAACGAGCAGCGACACCGGCCCCGCTAGTCGCACACGCAGTACCGCCTCCCCATTAGGTGGGGCAAACCAGCCGACAAGTGTCAGCACAAAACCTGCTGTCATGAGCACAAGTCCAAGAAACACCACTGAACCTGCTTTGGGGCAATGCATCCTGTGGTGGCTAATACTGCATATACTGCAACAGATTCAAAACTAAAATATATGATCAAATGCACCCTCTTCTTTCTCTGTGAGCTTAACCCAGGCACCTTAATCTTTGTTTCTGACCCTGGTCCTTGTCCTAGACCCACTCCTGAGTAAAACTCAAGATCAGATCTCAAGCCAAAATTTAAAGTGAGACCCTTGTTGGACTGTGGCTGTGGCTCCCCCTCTGCTGAAGCTGTGAATGTCCTCCTCTGTCCACGTGGGGGCGCTGTGATCTGCATATCACTGGTACATCTAGGTAAGGCCTTCATGGGACAGGACAAGCAGATTAATAACTGTTGGTTGGTTTGTATTTCTTTCATCTATTCTGGAGAGGCATTAGGCTTATAATTTTTAGCATATTTTGAATCAGAAGTAGATTCAACTGGAATTATTGTGTGAGCAGAATATTTGAACACTTGGGAGAAGTCAAGTCAGACATAGGTTTGTTGAATTGGTTGTCTTCATTGATAGATTCAACACTGCGACACTCGAGTCAGATGTCTGTTTACCCCTGGGTAGTCAGCCTTGGGTGTATTATTCAGAGTTAGGTGTTCAGGTGAAGTGCAGTATCTGCAGAGAGAGTGGAGAAAAAAGAGAAAACATATTAGTAATAAAATATAGCATTCAAGCATTCCGTCCCAGCAAACCATGGTTACACTCGGCCATGATTGGCGAACTTTGCTCATGATCAATTTGGTCAAGATCAAACCTCGCCAAAGTTGGTCAATTTGGGCATGACCAAACTTTATGTTTTCAAGCTACCAAATTTGCCAACTTTGGTGGGGTTTGGTTATGACCAAATTCGCCATCTTTGTTGAAGTTTGCTCAAGACCAAATTTGCCAACTTTGGTCAGGTTTAGTCATGACCAGAATTGCCAGCCCGTAAGGCGAAATTGGTGAGGCTGGCAAAGAGTGACCACGATTTGCTGGGGTGTAGAGAGGCCGACATTGGAAGACAGGTGATGGAGTTATTATAGCATTATGTATCCTAATTTTGTCGCCCTCTATCTGTCAGCATAAAATCCTTCTTACCATGAGCATAACCTGTGAAGGGTTAATGTAGAAACTAAAGTCGTCATTGCGACGACCCTGATATAATGGACTCGATGTGACAACCCTAGTTTGTCAAGATGAGGATGCAAGGTTGTCACAATGAGGACATAAAGTCGTCACCTTGACGACCACAGGTTGTCACCTTAGACGACTGTATTCTATAATTCTAAAATGTTGAACATCCTTAAATAGAAAAGTTTATGATTCTCTCAATTTCCACTCAATCCTACCCACATACACTGTAATAGAGTGACATGTTGTTATAGAAATCTTTCCCTGGATAGCTACTATAGATTATGAATAATAATCAATACTATAGATAACCTAGGCTGACAGAGGCCTTTGTCATCATGATGTATTTATAAATGCCGCCCTGGTGAGTGAGCAAGCGTTCAACATGATTCCCCAGGGGACAAAAACCATACACATTAACAAGATTGCATGATATTTAGGCATTTAGCTATGTATTGAGCAACACTTGGTCAACATAAAGAAGTGATAATCAGTTTAGAGTGCAATCACTGTCAACACTTCTCAGTGGAGCATTACATTATTTTGAATAATAGGAGCTGCTACCTTACATTTGCAAGCAGGTCTAACCAGACTATAACCAAACACTTGTACCCGCTCGCAATTGGCAATAAATTTTTGCCATTGACAATCGTCACAAAGGATATAAAACTTTTTATGGGTGATTTTGTCATAATTAAACCTGGTTAAAAGGGTAATATAACATGCTCATACTACCTATTGACTCATAATACGCCTTGGCTCATAATACCCCTTAACTCAATCATAATACCCCTTGACTCATAATACCCCTGAACTCGATCATAATACCCCTTGACTCATAATACCCCTTGACTCATAATACTCCATGACTCATAATACTCCATGACTCATAATACTCCATGACTCATAATACTCCATGACTCATAATACTCCATGACTCATAATACTCCTTGACTCATAATACCCCTTTGCTCATAATGACACTTTGCTCATAATAACACTTGGCTCATAACACTTCTTGAGTCTAGACTCATAATACAATTTGAGCCAAAATACCGCCCACCACCATGTCCAAAATGATAATATCTACAGACCGCTTGGTCCCTGATCACATACTACTTGGTCCAAATGACAATTGTCACATACTACTTGGTCCAAATGACAATTGCCACATACTGCTTGGTCCAAATGACAATTGTCACATACTACTTGGTCCAAATGACAATTGCCACATACTACTTGGTCCAAATGACAATTGCCACATACTACTTGGTCCAAATGACAATTGCCACATACTTCTTGGTCCAAATGACAATTGCCACATACTTCTTGGTCCAAATGACAATTGTCACATACTACTTGGTCCAAATGACAATTGCCACATACTACTTGGTCCAAATGACAATTGCCACATACTACTTGGTCCAAATGACAATTGCCACATACTACTTGGTCCAAATGACAATTGCCACATACTACTTGGTCCAAATGACAATTGCCACATACTACTTGGTCCAAATGACAATTGCCACATACTACTTGGTCCAAATGACAATTGCCACATACTACTTGGTCCAAATGACAATTGCCACATACTACTTGGTTCAAATGACTATTGTCACATACTACTTGCTCCAAATAACGATTACCATGGTTGGTCTGAGTGAAATGTTTTATGATTAAGTGGTCGAAACACTGCTTGGTCCAAATGGCAATTATTGGAGGAGTTGGAGACTTTCACCAAGTCCAGGAATTGACCGATTTTCTTTTATTTATCCTGTGAAAATCCTGTTTCTGTTGGCACGGATATCACAAGGATAGCGCCTACTGACCTCTTAAACATATTGGTTAGTTGTGTAGTATGGATTTTACCATGGCTCTATATTGCTGTCGTCATAGGCTTGAGCTAAGGGTATGGCAACTTTCTAACATTAGGGGAAGGAAGAAATAAAAAAGGGAGGCAAAAAGAGCTCTCCACCTTTGAGCAAAAAAAAAAGGCCAGTATATTATTATCATAGATCGAAGAGTGGAGGTCATGAAGATTCGGACCATATAGGTTAACTGTGTAGGATGGATTATACCGTGTCCCTATTTTGCTGTCGTCATAGGCCTCAGTCAAGGGTATGGTAACTTTCTAACATTAGGGGGAGGAATAACAAAGGGAGGCAAAAAGAGCTCTCCACCTTTGAGCAAAAAAAGAGGCCAGCATGTTATTATCATAGATCAAAGAGTGGGGGTCAAAAAGATTCAGACCCTCTCAAGGGTGAGACAAAAAAACGTTTTCATTTGCCGTGCGGAGTTGCACTGCCCTCTGTTGGTAGAAGATAACCGGTCGGTAATGAGTGGGATTGATTTCTCACCATTAGGGCGAGTATCGATCACGTTCAGGGCCGCACGCACATACTTACTGATTACAGTAGGAGGGTTTCACTGCGGTTACATCTATGGGCTGATTAACCCATTAACCTTTTAAGGACGGCATGATACCTTAATGTGTCATGCCCTTGGGCGTCATGATGCATGAATGCAGCCCTGGCAAGTAACTCATTCAAACATCATGAAGACCCTACATGGTTAGGACGCTCCCAAAGGGTCGGCATTATGCACCAATGCAGCACCAGGGAATTACTTGCCGGGGCTGCATTGGTGCATCATGACGACAAATGTCATCTTTTAGCAACATGCGTCCTTAAAGGGTTAACCCTTTAGAGATGGCATGTCACTTAGAGGTAAAATTATTCGTCATGATAGATGAATATAGCCCGGCGAGTACCTTGCAGATGCTGCATTGGTGCATCATGCAAACCCGTTGGGAGTGTCTCAATCCTGTAGGGTAGGCATGATGCTTGTATGCACAGTTGCTCAATAGGGCTCCATTCATGCATCATGTCATGACGACCAAGGGCATGATGCATTAATGCATCATGCCGTCCTTGAAGGGTTAACTCATTGAGGGTATACACGTAGACTAAAGTCTACATTCATTCCAGGGCGGATATAGACTATTTATTTCACAATGACGGAGCAGATGTCGATAATAATTGACATAACTCTTTTTGATCTAGAAAGAGACGTCCCAATGGAATATTCCTAGAAAAGAATTCGTCCCCACAGCTAGAACTTGTGAGTCAGTCGCAGTGCATTCGAGCATCATGCCAATCCTACAGTGCTGATACACTCCCGTAGGATCGGCATGATGCATGAATGCAGCCCTGGTGAGCTACTCACCAGGGCTGCATTCATGCATCTTGACAACAAACGCACTTCGCAAGGGAATAATTCGAAAATCAATAATATAAAACACTGTTACCCAGAAAATCACGCACAGATCACATCTCAAATCACAATCATTAGAGCAAAAAGTTGTGCTGTTATCCCATCGTAAAAGAACGTGTTTTCTTCCATTTAAATCCAATGACTCTCATATCACTACGCAAGGCAAAGCATTAAAAGAGATATGATATGCGTTTTCACGATAAGATTGTATTATTATCCGTGCAGAAATACACTAAACCATACATTATCTAGTGCTAAGAGGGGAAGATTAATATATGAGTATTCCTAACATATCGACGCCGTTCCTGGCCTGATTATTCGCAAGGGTAACCTGGATTGTATAAGGGATTAGTAATGTTTTAACAACATGGGGGGGGGGGGGTGGTTGGTGGATTTGGGGGGGGGGGGGACCAATGAAATTTGGACCCCTTGAAGGGGGGGACTAAACTAAATTGGACCCCTCTTGTGGGGGAAACCAAAAATATTGTACCCCTTTTTAGTGAAAAAGCCCGCGAGTTACAAAAGCTCAAAGGGGCCGGCCGCACTGGAATTGCCTTGGGGGGAACAAAATTTGTTTAACCCCTCCCATGGGGGGACCAAAAAAAGTTTGACTTGCTTGCTCAAAAATCTACCGACCCCCCCCCCCCCCCCCCCCCCCCCGCCTGGTTAAAAAATGACCACTCCCTAAGTACCCCATAATGATTTTCCCCAGGGAGTACTCACATCCCTGATTATTCAAACTAAATCTACCCTTCGTGCAAACCTATCTTAAATTAGCTCAATCAGAGTTGTATTCTAATCCCTCAGCTATAATTATTATATCATATGATCTTCTTACCAGCTTACAGTCACATGTAAGTGGTGGGGGATTCCCACACTCTCCAAATGACTTATCCAGAAGTGCGTAAGTCAGAATGTAATATTAGTATTCGTGTGTCCTTTATAGTTAGTTTGTCCATTTTATCATAAGAAACAATAGCTAATTAAACCTGATACACGGCTGTATATGATCTCTGTTGGGGATGCCAGCAGGTCAGTAGCTCTATACGGATGATGGCATATTACTAACGTTAACATTAGTACATACATACGCATTTGTATCAATGCCACGACCATATGCATTATACAAATTAACAACTTGGATAACACCTTATCATATCAGACCCATGAAGTTTCACTTTGCCATTCTAGCCTATATAAATATTGCTATACCACTCATACAGTATTCATGCATATATAGACTAACTCTATTAAGATGATGGTATATAATGATAAATAAAAAGTACACAATGATCTGTACCAATGTCTATATATGTTATATATATGGCCGTCTGAAGTATATAAATTAATAATTAGTATAAAACTTTCATATATCAGATCCATGAAGATTCACTTTGCCATTCTAGCTCTTATAAATATTGCTATAACTCTCATACAGTATTCATGCAGATAATATACTAACTCTATAAAGATGATGGTATATAAATATAAATGAAATACATAATGATCTATATCAATGTCTACGGCCATCTGCAGTATACAAATTAACAATTAGTATAATCCTTTCTTATACCAGACCCACTTAAGATTCACTTTGGTATTCTATCTCTCATACAGAGTTGGTGCCATGCCTATAGTATTCATGCAGATACCATGATAAGAGGGGTGTGTGCGTGATGGTATATACATATGCGTGTATATCTGCATGTCAAGTGGTCTATCTACTGGAACCAGGCTGACAGGTGGACCCCCCATGAGGAGCCTGGGGGATATCCTAAAGGCTGTTACATAATAGCCAGATGAAATAACTTAGAATAATGCCACTGGTCCAACGTTAACCATTCCAGACCATCAATATCATATAGGATAAGCTATAAGGATGCGTTAATAGGATACAGTAGGTTGAGGGCTGACTTTAGTTCTAAACATGTTTAGATAAGTGATGTTTAAGATTAAACATGTTCAAGTTAAAATGTGTTTAAATGCCAAACACTTAAACACCTAGTATTCATGTGTTTAATTTACAAGTGTTTAACATGTGTTTAAAGCCTTAACACTTAAGCACTTAGTGTTTAGGTGTTTAACTGGCAAGTGTTTATAAACATGCTAAATACTTGATTCAGTGTTTCTAAGGCGTTTAAACATCAAGTTTTTAGATACCATATCGTGTTTAAAATAAAATACCTTGTTCTATCGTGTTTAAAGGTTAGGCAGCTGGTAACTGGCAACTAAGCAGAGAAAGGTTGTAACTGCTTTTCATGATCATGTGACCATGGGTGCCATTTAAAGTGGCATAATCACCGAGCGTTTCCCACTCACAGTTCTAGTACTGTTCTAGTCTACTATGTGGTTAAGTGCGAGTGGTGAGAATGCCCCTTTAATATGATTATTACACTATGCCATCTGCCTGGATATGATCTTGGGGTATGCAGCCACTTAGTAGATAAAAGTGAAATGCCATTAGTGTTTCATGTATGAGAGCATTCTAAATACCACTGTGTTTCTGAAAGTGGCAAAAAGGGATATATTCATAGATTGCTGGCGATATATGATAGGCACAGGTTGGAACCAGCTAGTGGTCTGCTATATACTGACAGAACTCCTTGGGTCTGCTAACAGGTACTGGGGTCTGGGCCGTGACTATTGACAGTTTGAACTGTCAATAACAGAATAAGATTCCCTTATTGACAGTTCGAACTGTCAATACCAGGATTTAATTCCCTTATTGACAGTTTGAACTGTCAACAAGGGAAAAAGGATTCTCTTATTGACAGTTCCAAAAAGGAACTGTCAATAAGAGAAAATTAATCTGTTATTGCCAGTGTGAACTGTCAATAAGAGAATCACATCCTGGTATTGACAGTTGGAACTGTCAATAAGGGAATCTTATTCTGTAATTGACAGTTGGAACTGTCAATAAGGAGATTAATTTCTACTATTGACAGTTTGCACTGTCAATAGCCGGCCCACCTTGATCTAGCTATTGACAGTTCAAACTGTCAATAGTGGAAAACATTCATCTTATTGACAGTTCAAACTGTCAATAGTGAGATATTTCTCTCCTATTGACAATTCAAACTGTCAATAGTGATAAATTGTACTCTTATTGACAGTTCTTCAGCAAACTGTCAATAGTGGGAATTTCTTCTCTTATTGACAGTTCCTTACCATTACTGCCACAAACCTGAGAACGATTTTGATGGAGAAATCGATTTTGATGGAGAAATCGATTTTGATGGAGAAATCGATTTTGATGGAGAAATCGATTTTGATGGAGAAATCGATTTTGATGGAGAAATCGATTTTGATGGGAAAATCGATTTTGATGGGAAAATCGATTTAATGGGAAAACCGATTTTGATGGGAAAACCGATTTTGATGGAAAAACCGATTTTGATGGAAAAACCGTTTTTGATGGAAAACCGTTTTTGATGGAAAACCGATTTTGGGTACAAAACCGATTTTTTGGTGCAAAACTGATTTGGAGGGCAAAAGGGACCCTGTGGCCAAAATCACTTTTAGCAATAAAAATAATACTTTTGGTGAAAAAAAACTTTTGTCGAAAAAAGACTTTAGGTGAAAAATATTATTTTGCCACGAAAAAACACTTTTTGACTGTAATGTCAGTGGGAACTGTCAATAAGGCAGAAATATTCCACTATTGACAGTTCGCATGAGGAACTGTCAATAACAAGAATAATTTCCACTGTTGACAGTGTGAACTGTCAATAGTGGAAATATTTTCCACTATTGACAGTTCGAACTGTCAATAGCCGTTTTGATATACATAGGCCATCACATATTAAAACCGACACTTAGAACTGGTTTCAGTTGGCCCCCATGTGCCCTCCCGATGAAGATTTGCTTTCTACACATTTGTAATCTTATTTAAAATCAAAGACTTGAGCAACTCTTTGCCTTGACTGAAGGTTAGACAGGTCGCTTGGACCCTGGATATTCATGTATTGGTAGATGGGCCTGGTGTAACCCCCTCTGGGCAGCAGGTCACACCATTCACGTCTCAGTCCTCATTCACACCTCCACCTCACGTCTCACGAGATCCCGCCCTGCCCTCTACCCACCAATCAGATGCCACACACAGATCACGTGATACTGCCTATACAGGAGGGTGACACCAATACTGATAGAGTCAGACTGGCTCAGTCTCCTCTATCTAGCATGAATGCTTCTGCTATTATAGCACATAGAGGTTCTATGCCAAAACAACCATTTTACCTTACCAGTCAATACAAAAACTTTTTCACCCTGCAGGACATTCGGTCCTGTAGAAATTTCTTTTGCAGGCCCGGCTTCATTTTTGCAGGCCTGGATATGGGCGTGCAATCTTTAAGATTTAAGAATTAACTATAAAGTAAGTGTTCATACTGATAGTATTACATGAATAGGGTTCCTCAGTATGCTAAAATAACATTCATCATTTTGATATATAAACTACTGAAGAACATTAAAGAAAATATTCAAGCTCTCTGTTTTACACTGTAGAAACCTTAATAATGGTCCTATTTACAAGCCGTAAAAATGGCATGTAGGCAAGGATCTCTGGATTACAGCCTGACATTTGGGCCGGCAGAAGCAGCCTTTCTGCCGGACCGGCAGGCTTTTTGGCGGCTATAGCCGGTGTCCGGCAGGATTTCGAATAGACTGACCTTGGGTTGTATTGCACAAGGCAGAGCCAAATGAGATACGACCCAAGGTCCCATCAGTGAAGAAACTTGGACAACTACCCTCTCCTTGGCTTAGTTCAAGTTATAACCCCACACTGAAAACCCTATGTTAAAATAAGTACTCACTAGTGAGGACTTTTGGGTGATCATTTTGATTGGGGCGTGGGGGAGTACCCTGGTGATCATTAAAGTGATCACAAGTGAGGACCCAGGTCATCAATATGATCACCCTTTTGACTCAATTGTAGAGCATGCTAGGTTGTCAATGGGAAGACCCTGGGTTACTCAATTTGATGACTGTCTTTGATTTTCAATTTTTTCTCGTTATAAAATTTAATCTACCAATACTATTATAATTAACTATTATAATCAACTTCAATCATTGGGCCTTTTTTAAGAGTATGCTTCAGTCCTCATAAAAAGCCATGTAAAACAGATATGTATAACCGATGGCTTATCTCCACACTTCTAACTTTGGTTTCAGACACATAAATGGTGTCTTTGTGTATAAATATTTATAGTTTAGAAAGTTCTGACCTGATTTTCAATCAAATCACTTAATTTTAAACTGTGATAATTGTCTTCATATATCCTCCAACTTGTAAACATGTATGACAAATATCATTATAGGGTTTAATCAATAGATCACATGGAGCAGCAGATATATCTTACATTGTTGTATAGTAGGTCCCTCTAGTGGCAAAATTATGTCCTCAAAATGATCACATTTCTTTATTAATCTGATCACCTAAGGGCATGATCACCCTAAGTCCTCTGTAGTGAGTACCTTCATATGAGCCTGGGTTTTCAGTGCAGGGGAGGTGCACTAAGTATATTTTATATACACAGGTGTGCGGCTGGCAAGGGTACTTTTTTAACAAAATCTCCCGAGCAAGGGTCCTGTTCCAGAGAAAAAATGTCCCTAGCAAGTGTCTAGTTTCAACAAAATCGCCACAAGAGCCACTTTTTCACCAAAATGAGCCACTTTTCACCAAAATGCCCCATTTTTGCACATTTGTTGCCAAAATTTTGCAGAAATGGGTAAACTTTCCAGGTAAAATTACTCATCCATTGTACACTTTGCCGAAAGTGCCCTAGTAAGGGTAGGTTTTTGAAGCAAAAGCTCCCTAGCAAGGGTAAGGGTTACCATTGGTCCAGCCGCACACCCATATCAGAAAATAATTCAAGTACCCCACCCCCCCGGGCTTATAACACGTATACAGCAAGTCACTGGTACCTTATCTAATACATGACGGGTTAGCTGTCTGGGAGACTGGGTGTCCTTTGGCCAGAAGCTCTTGGGAGATGCTGTTCTCTCCAGCCCACAGGCTTAAACTGATCAGCCTGCCGATACCGGGAGTAGATGACTGTATATACCACAAGGTATGACACAGCTAGACGTCCATCACCTTGGACCAAACAGTTTACATATTACTAGCTAGATGGCGCTACCCGGTTACCTTCCATGCAGACACCTTTGATCCTTAGACAAGCAGAACAACGATACGGCATCATCATTTCACCAGATCAATCTCTCTCATTGAACTCACCCATCACAACCTCGCACTCCGTTCCCCCGTTGGCGTGGCTATTACCAGGTCTTGAATGCCTGTCACCACCTTTGGTGGTTTTAAAAGTTATCGTATCGTATCGTACCCGGTGTGGCGAAACCCATGGTACAGTAGGGCCATCTAGAGTATAAAAATGATGGGTGTCTAGCTGTGTCATACCTTGTCCTATATACAGTCATCCACTCCAAGCATAAGGGTGCTACTCAGTTTAAGCCTGTGATCCAGTCTGAACAGCTCTGAGCAGCTCTAAGGAGCTGTCGTCTTAGGGCAGAGATGATGCAAGGTATTGACCTGTGGGGTGTTAAGTAAAACCCACATGGGCCAGGGTTGTAAACAGTGGTTGTTGGCGCTTGTACTAAGTATTGTTGGCTGTGGGCCTTAGAGCTGTTGGTTATAGTGTAGATTCACCATGGGTCGGACACATACCCTGAGACGGACAGTGAAAGTTGAGGTTATACCTGTACGATACCACTTCTAGTGTTAGTTAGTGAAAGAATATCACTCAAACTTTACCATTATTCACAAATATAGAACTTGAAATGCTTGAATAACCATAAAATCAAGTGTCTGTCTCAAGGTATGTGTCCGACTCCAGTTGAATCTACCCTAGGCCATCTGTTAAGGGCGGACATGTTACCGTATACATTCACTACTGTATAGACTATTATGTGTTATGACTATGTGACTGGGACAGATCGACTGGGGAAGAGTCTGGGGGGGGGGGGGGTCCAAGGGAAAGTGTATGTTTTCGGGGCCTAGGGATTGGCAAGGGCCCGCGAGGACCCTTGAAAAGGGTTGCTTTTTAGGCAATTTTGTAGGAAAAGGGTTACATTTTAATACTGAATTACGGGAAAACGTCTTAGATCAGACATTAATCCAGCTTTATTCAACATTAAGGACATAATTATATCTGTGCACAGCTCAAGGGTAAGGACTACCTTTTGCCGGCTAATTCATTTGCCTCCCGTGATAGATTTTAGGTGATGTTCACATACAGTCACTATAGAAAAGATAGGGCGTGCCCCAGGGGGGAAGAGTGATGACTATTTGCTGTGTAACAACGGCAAATGCTTTTCATTTGATCCAATAAGAAGTTCCCCACATTGCCAAATATTCCCACATGTTATTTCAGCAATGTACAGTATAAGCAGCGGTTGAACAATTATTAATGAGGTCCTCCATGTTTAGTTCTGCAGCCAACCACCAGGTGGCCACGGACCCTGACTAGTGGATGAAGCTGCATCCTGTGCTATGAGTTTCTATGATCTGGAGATGGCAACAGCTCTGCATACTTTAACATATTTTAACAATACTAAGTGTTACTCAATATCTGTGCTCTCTAAACAATATAATACTTGGAGAGATAACAAACACCAAATAAACTATCCAGAGCATGAATAACTTACATAGCTTTCTCTACACAGTGGCCCTGCTAAGCTGCTATTACTGCCCTGCCATCTAACGGTCTAGGGCATGAACTAGCCCTTGCAGACTTCCCATTTACCCGCCTACGTCTGTAGGAGGCTGATTCCTGGAACCGCCATCTGGGAGAATATTGATCCTTATTTACCAATACTTTCATCTACACGATGGCAAAGTTCCAATGGTGGACCAATAATGTTGACTTATTATGATTGGACCTGTGTTTCGATATTGGCTCATCTCTGGTTTGACCTTATTTTCGTACAATTGTACAACATTGCACAGTTGATATATTATACCCATGCTGGAAATGTTGAGACAATGATGTAATTCAAATGATAAGAGAAACTACCACACATCAGCACATAGCAGAGTTAGAGAGGAGGTCAGGGATGAGGATTTGCTGACTATGAACGTACCACAGGGGCCTGTCTTATGTTGCTAACAAAATTGTTTACTAGCCCTTTCAAAGTAGTCTTAAGATTTAAATACACCATGTCTTTTTGTCTTCATGATGCATACATGTATCATGCAGCTCATGTGGGTTGATACACTCCTGGAGGGTCAGAATGAATGGAGTGCCGGTTAGGCCCAAGCGCTGAGTAGCCTGGACTACATGATGCCTTAATGCATCATGCCCTTGGTCTACATGATGCATGAATGTAACTCTGGTGAGTAACTTTCCAGTGCTGCATTTAAGTCTCGTGCCAACACAGAAAAGTGAGAGTCATTGTCGCTAAAACTACCCTCATCTGAAGGTCAGGCACTGACTGAAGGTCTGAGGGTGTGCCCACCTTATGAGATTGAGACACTCCTGAAGGGTCGGCATGATGCACTAATGAAGCACTGGCGAGTTACTCACAGGGGCTGCAGGACAACCAAGAGTATGATGCATTAAGGCATTATGCCATCCTTAAAGGGTTAAAGAGCTACAATGCAGTACCGGTAGAGAGAAAGGTCAATGTACTATCAGGATGGAGGTGGGAAATTAGTAAAAACCTAAGTAGACAGGTGTCTATACTAGTACACTATACCTTCTGTGACCCGTTTTAACGAAATGGGTCGGAATAGGCATCTTCTGGAATACTAAGGGAGTGGTCATTTTTTAACAACAGGGGGGGGTCGGTGGATTTTTGCGTGAGCGGGTCGAAATTCTTTTGGTCCCCCCCGCGGAAGGGGTCACAAATTTTTCAGTCCCCCCCCCTAGGCAGGTTGAAAATGAGCGCGGCCGACCATTTTGAGCTATAGGAAAGCGCTGGCTTTTTCGCTAAAAAGGGGGTTATTTTTTTTGGTCCCCCCCTCAAGAGGGGTCCAAATTTTTTTGGTCCCCCCCCTTCAAGGGGTCCAATTTTTTTTGGTCCCCACCCAAATCCACCAACCCCCCCTCTGTTGTTAAAAAATGACCACTCCCTAAGGCCAAATTAAAAAAAAGGTGTGTTTCAGGTTACCCGACCCTACCTAGCAAAACAGGGCCGACCCTAGAAATTTTTATGCAATTTTGAAAAAGAAATTATATTATGGGTCATTTTGGGGCTATTCAAGGGTCGATCTGATAGATCAGGAGTCGAGGCGGTCGTCGGCGAGTCCGCATTGAAGTTCGTGAGTCGATTTCTGGGTACTTTTCAGGCTAAACTAAAAAAAAAAAACTTTAAAAAAAAAAAATCCGACCTACCTACCCTAGATTTTCAGACCATGTAACCAGAAACACACCTTTTTTTTTTGGCCTAAGTTGCAAACCAGATTTCAACTCCCATTATTTCCAAAATGATGCCCCTAGGATTTATAACTGTATTGTATGATATAGATAATATCTAATTTAAATGTTGATTATCTTATTTTAATCAATTCTCAATTAATTCTACAAAAAAGTATCAAAAATATCGTCAAATGGTCAAAACTGGCAAATATACTACATGTCACATATCAAATGAAAGCTCTTGATGAGCTGTAAATGAATATGGTAATATCACAACATTTTTAATGTGCGACTTCCAACCCATTTCGTTAAAACGGGTCACTTCTTGTAGTCTGGGCATATATTCATACCAAATTCATAGCAAAAACATGATTTGGACTGGAGCATTATATATACTGACCTCCACTTCTATTCGTTGCTATGCACGTGATGTAATAGCACTGACCTGAACTTTCAATTGTAATGCTCGACTGAGTCATAAAAGTAATAGATGAAATGGTACGTATTTGTTTAAAACATTCTAGGCATGCACATGTGGCTAGTTGAACAAGCTTTTTAAATGGAAAGCATGTCTGCCCCAGCAACACTCTACCTGCAAACATGTATTTACTATTTAGGATCGATGAATATGTCTATGTTGATTTTGTTTAAGTATAGCTCTGCACACAGAGAAAAGTGAGAGTCATTGTCGCTAAAACTACCCTCACCTGAGGCACTGCCTGACTCTCAGATGAGGGTAGTTTTAGCGACAATGACTCTCACTTTTTTGAGGGTGTGGTAGTCCAAATTGTTGTATTCCAATGTTGAACGTGTTTAAGATGATTTTAGGCAAACATTTAAATTATAATTATAATTATCGTCCAAACATTTCATTTCCAGGGAATGAATAATGATGTAATGCTGACCGAATGCTGTGTCAAAAATGTATCCGATGGCCGCTGGGTAAACCAGTGGTTGAACCAGAGCTGGTAGTATGGGCCAGTGTCAGAATTTCAACACGGGCGAATGATAATGCATCATATTGACCCACAGTTGCGCCCATCCTTTCCATAAGGGTCGTTATGTACACAGAGGAAAGAAACAATAGTCAAAAGGGAGTCCTGGTTGCCCTTAAAATGACTCGTTTTCTGACTCTCCTATTGGAGTTCTGTGACCCTCTTAGGTGAGTCAGGGGGTTCTATGACTCCCCTTTAGAAACGAACACGGTTACTCCCTAAGGCCATTCAAAAAGATAACCGTGTGCATCATAAAAAACAGGTTTTCGGGAAACCATTTTTTTGTCAAATTTTGATGGATACAATTGGTCATATTTGGTATCAAATTAAAGCTAATAAGGCCAGCAACGCAGTGGTATAGAAATAGCTTACATTTTCCCCAATTTAAAGATCAATTAAGTCTTAGCCAATAAAATGTGAATTTTGGCAAAAAAAACAACGTAAAGTATCCTACACATTTTGGCCTGCGTCAAAAAAAAAAGAAAAAGGAAGCCACATGACTCCCTATCCCTATGGGAACCAGGTCACTCCTAAAGTGGGCCAGGGTTCACCAAAAGGAAGTCAGATAACCCCAATTGACAAGGGAGTCATTCTGGAGGCAGCCTGGACTCTCCTTTGTCTGTAAGAATCTTCGCGCCTCTAGCACGAGACTGAGACCAGAGCCATGCTATACACTAATATTCCTAGGCTCCCTATAAGACCAATCTCTCAGTCACTAGTACCTAACTTAATTAGTCATTTTTTGGCTCCCTATACGACCAACCTAGATTAGTTATTATTGACAGGTTGGTCACTATTGACCAATCCACCTTAGTCTTTTCATTTCCAGGGGGAGCCACTGAGTGGTCATCACAGGTGGCCCTAACTAGTGGTATACAAATACAACACACCAATGATAAACCCAGGTTAGCCACTACTGACTGACCCCTTGGTCATTTTTGAAAATAACTTTGCCATTGTGACTAACACTCATATGACCAACCTAGGTTAGTCTGTACTGATTAACCCTTTCAACCTTTTTTCAGTGTATCACAAGATAAGTATATATACCGGACCATACATAGTTATCGCAATACCAATTACTTTAATGCATTTTCCCTGTAATTCCCCCTTTAGGTATATTGCCTGTAGGCCTATAGGCAATTGCTATTCCTAGCTGACGCAGTCATTTGCCCTATAATCATAATGTGCTCACAATCTACATGCTGTGTTGTAAGAGAGGCTATGACCATGTTCTACAGTCTGTGGCAACTGCTTCACCTTACCTTGCTGTACATTTCCCCCAGCTTTTGGCCAATCGAGGCAGGCAAGGCAGCATCACTGAGGCCAACAGGACTATGGTGTGTTTCTGGTCACCTATATCTCAGCGAAGAATGGTAATTATCATAACTTTGAATCATTTTACTAACTCTGATGAAGACATGTGAAAATTTGAAATTTTAGGTTCATTCAGCCTAATAACTGGCTTCATTCAAGTTAAATTTTTGTTATCCATATTTCAAAACATACATTATCATAGTATTGATATATTGTACTGTAGATAAATCCGAGATGGAGAGTAAGGATGTTTTCTATATGCACCCTGTATCAAAAGACAATTAAACTGCTTCCTCATAGCTGAGATACCCATATAGGATGAAACACAGTATTTCTCGTTTTCTTCCTTAAGCACTGCTACTCTAGGTCACAACAGGCTGCTGCTGGGTGTCCCTAAGCCTCGTCTACATTTTTAAAAACTGCTTATAAATACTCCCTGGGACTGTGCCCTTGTTAAGGACGATAGGATGGAGGGCAATGTACGCTGACATGTCTCCTATTTCACTGCCTCCCACACACCGTATCCCAATGGGCACAGAATATTGAATCAACATTGAAAAAAGATTGCCAATGTTGATTCAATGTTGATTCAAAGTTAATTCAACGTTGAACTGAATTTTGTGCCCACTGGGATTTAAAAGGGCCTAAAACGGCACTGCATTCCCTGAATCTATATATAAAATATCATTCGCAATCGCCGCTATTCCAAACTACAGGGGTTTCCAACAAACCCAAGCCTATTTCAAATTCTTCTATAGCCTTAATTACCTCCAATTTAGATGGAATTGCTGTCTGTTGCGCAGATTCATGTAGGCCAAAGGTATTGATATAATTTACACCCGATGTCCTTGCGATGTAGGTAAAAAGCAGAGTTTCAGACGGCTCTGAGGGAAAATATCAAAATGATTTTATATTTGACACTATCTTAGACAAGAACTCTTTTTTTGCAATACTGCAGGAAAACTTGTTATCTTGTCAAACTACCTTTTATTCCTACCTAAATCGTAGTTTTGAGTTTGGCTATAACTGAGGTTGTTTATATGTAAATGCACAGCTATCAATGTGAATAAGCAGAATGTCATTTGAAGCATGGTTTTACAAATACTTGTTCAGAGTCACGTGTGAGAAGGCTAAATCTGCTGTTAAAGTACAAAGCCTGGTTATAATTTTGGACGCAGTGTTCAGCTTAAAAACGCATGAATTTACATACCATCTAGAATGATACAAAAGCAGATATCCTGGGCCCTGACATATAAGAAAGGTTGGCTAGGCCCTTATCCTAAAAAAAGACCATATCCTACAAAAATGTATATATATATATATGAAGAGTTTCGTTCCAAAACGCAACAAATCCATTCTAAACATGAAGCATGGACTGATTTCTGTAAGGCTACCATAATGGCAATTATGGTACCACAGATATAATGTGTACACCAGGGACGACCTCAAGACATGGAAAATTGAAATCTTACAAAGATTTGTTTCAAAATTGCATTTACCTATCCATGCCCTATACCTTTGTCATAATTTGATGTCATTTTTCAAAATGGCGCTTATTGCGTTTTGGAACCAAACCCTTCATATATATATATATATATATATATATATATATATATATATATATATATACATATATATATATATATATATATATATATATATATATATATATATATATATATATATATATATATATATATATTTATATGGCTTTGTAGTATAAATTTTGTCGGACAGGGGCCTGAGTGCTAACCCTTATACTACATAGCATATTCATTTAGTAGAATAAGGGCAATTTTCTAGGGCCAGGTGCTGTAAACATAAGCCACTCACTACACCAGTGATATAGATATACCTTGTCTGGCAGACCCTGGCAAGGCTGACAAAGGGCTTGGCTAATAATTCTCTGTGGGAGACTTATAGCTGTGGCCAGTGGTTACATTGAGACCTCAGTTAAACCAAACTCTTCACGCCATGATCCCCTTCCTCCAGTGTATTTAATCGTAATGCTAATGAAATCTTCCCTCCTCTCCCCAAGTTTCATTTGCCCATAATGACACCACCAAAGGGATGAGCCTGGCCCCCTCCTGTAGGTGTTAAACTTAACCATAATAAAGGTACTAATGCCCTCACAGTTAGGGGGCTTGCCAGGATATGCCAGACAAGGTATAGGGTGATTTTTGTGCAGACACCAGACCAGCCACTCTAAGGCACACATTATGTAAAAGACACAACAAACCTTGTTGACCTGTCCCACCTATACGGCCTCCCCTGTCCGCACTGCTACACGTCCTCATACTTGTCGTAAACAAGTCTTCCTACAGCAGGATTATAGCGATGTTTCCTGTTTCTCCATAAGCGCGACCATGTTACTTCTGAACTCGGGATCTCTCGTGAAACTTAGGCAGTAGCCAAACACCCACACATCATAGCTTGCAAGGAACAAGCTAAATTGCAAGAGCAGATCCGGAAGCGGAAATGACTGCCTGTGTCAGTGTATACGCACAGTGGTTCTGGGAACAAGTCCACACCAGTTAGAGCGATATAGGCTTAATGTATCTCCAAGCTGATCCTCCTTCTTGTAGTCTATACAGCTGGTGTTTTTATTAAACATTCCCAACATGACAAGCACATATAAAAAGTCCCTTTTTTCTAATCCCAAAATTGGGATCTGAAGGGAATAGCATATTTCCTTTGACTTCCACTTCCAGGCCGGTGCTATAAGGTATTTATCTCATGCTTGAAACACTGGTGTTTACCTGTGAATGAAAGTTAACATGTGTAGTCCATTACTAAAGGATGGGTCCTGGAGGAGGAAGTAGTTAAGGCTTAATACTCATCATCAAGCACCCCAGCTTGTCCATCCTCACTCACACACACACAAAGTTAGTGTGTCTCCTCACAGCCCCCCTTATAAAGGTAATCCATAGGCAGCTGGCTGGGACTGCAGACTGCCGGCAAGGAAGTCATGCGATCTGCTCCTTGTCTTGGTGGAGTGAGCTCTGTGTGGGATGACACGGGGGGAGCTGACTATGTGATTACAGCCCTGAGCTGGTGGGTGGAGAGTGCTTGTGTGGAGTATACTGAGCAGCTCATCTTAAGCTAAGGGTATATATATATACGTTCTATCGCGAGACAAGAGATGGCGCCACGCATCACTCAACTGTCAATTACCTCTCTGTATTGACACATCCATATTTATCAACAACTATATCTGATATATTTCATGCAGTTAGTTTTGAGTCTTTACAAAGACTGTGTTAGCAGAGTGAACGCTTCAGCTGGAGATTTGAAACCTACAGAGAGGCGGACTGCTCACTGCTCTCGTGCAGAATGGCGTGTATATAGAGGTCAGTAAGCACAGAGACTTAACACTGCAGGAAAGTAGTGAAGGTTACTATTTCCCCACTGTCATTTCACGTGTGTGTAGCGCGGTGTGATTACACTGTGAAGAGGTTAGACTCCTGTGTTTCTGCTTCAAGTCTAGGCTATTACACTGATATTCCTTTCGCTCCCTATACGACCAATCTCTCAGCCACTAGGCCTTTTGCTAACCTACCAACCTTGGTTAGTTAATATTGTCAGGTTGGTCAGTACTGACTAACTCACCTTAGTCTTCTCCATTTCAATGAGTTTAAGTCCTTTTTAGTAAGGCATTAGTAATATGTTGTTATGCTTCAGTCATTTTTGAATAGCACTCGGTCATGACTGACCAATGTCCCTATGACTAACCTGGGATAGCCACTTCAGACTAAGGGCCAGGGCTTTTCGATTTTCTGTGTAGGCCTCCAGGGATACAAGAAGAGACGTGATCTGGTCTGCTTCATCTCCAGTGGTTGTAAAAAGGTTTGTTAGTTAAGGTGGTCTCTTCCCTATCAAATAGCAAAGACAATGTGTAAGAAGGGGATCGTTAATCCAATTTGCTTACACAAAGGAAAAGTCATGGAAAAAGAGGAAAATACAAACTGAAACCGAAACTCAATTGAACCTACACATTCTGAGCTTCACAGGGGTCTTTCAGTCCTTGGCATGCCATTGCAGACACTCCTTTCTCTAATGATGGATAGGTCCCGGCTACCATTATACATTAGATCCCTCTTAGCGTCAGAGTGATCATTCACTGCGTAATTCCAATCTTCATGTTAGTATGAATCCTGACAGCATACCACACTGATCCTCCTCTGTTACAATCTGATATCAGCGAGATAAGGATTCATCATCCTTTTAATTTTTGTCCTACCCTAAAGAGGGTTTTAGAAAAAAGAACGATTCATCATCCAATCTACCTCTAACTATCTGTGGCAGCGTTGTCCTGCCAACGGATTGCTGGTCCCACGGCAGGGAGGTAGATGTGTAGCCCCATATGGATGGATGGTACCAGGATGATGTGACTACTAAGAGGTAGGGCTATATGAGTCATAGTTCTAGTGTTGAGGACCTTAGACCTTACTACATTCTGTTCTCACAAGAGGTTTTCTCACTACTCTAAGCCCTCACTTGGTAAAACACGAGGACAAGTGTCTGAAGATGAATAGTTCCTAGGATCCAAGTCTAATGATTGATGACATAAAGGTGGTTAAGTGAGGGGTACGATATAGTAAATGCTTTAGGTATAGTAAGGGTTGACTGGGCATCGATATACATGACTCTACTCCTGTTTGACACTTTCCAGTCAAGCATTCACATTAGTTTTAACATGTTAAAGCCGATACAGTTTTTAACCTTAAATGGGATGTCCATCGAATAAGCTATCATCGTAATTCCATATAGAGCTTGACTCACAAAGGTAGGGCCTACAATAGCCTTGCACATTGTTGCAATAATTGCAATTATTCCATTTGGCAGGTTAGCCTTTCAAGGCTTCTCAAGTAATGCCAACCTTTATTGGGCTGCACTGGCCCAGTAAAGCAGGTGGGGTTCATTTAGTTAGCAGGCGTTTCTGCTATTCAAACCCTCTCCCGTATTGTCTTTACATCCAAACTTGCATGCACATGCTGTATTCTTGCAGCCATTTCTGAATCTGTTAAAACACGTCCACTGTAATAGTACTAGAGGGATGACTCTCAAGCGGTCAATAATGAAGTCACAGAAGAACAATTGATATTCTTGATTGGTATCTCCAATATAAGTCAATGATTATTGTCCCGAGTGTCAATGGGCTAATCGCACAGACTGTTTATGACGCATACATTGAATGGTGTTATTGTAGATGATCTAATACTGGTTGGGCCCGTCCTTTATAGTCCTATATATTAACCTAATATGGAGTCTAGACATCCCGGGGTATAATATGAGGACTAACTGTTCATTGCTGCAGCGTAAACCAACGTTGTTAGCAGTTGGTTTTAAATCCCCAGCTTGGCTATAAAAGGCTCAAATAACCACTCCTCGCTCCTATCGGACTCCTGGTCAAGGGGCAGCAAGGATTGGGCAATTTAAAGCGGCACAGTCACCACTCACACCTTTATACCCATTCGTAGACTAGAACAGTGCTGGAGAAATGACACTCGATGATGATGCCACTTTAAGAGTGAGTGAGTGGCCTCAATGCAAATGCTCCAGATACTAAACTGCAATGCTTTATGCTCCTCCTGTACCACCAGGTGATGGGTGGGTGTTGACTGCACCTCCTCCCCTTGTGTCCATGACTGGGGCCCAGGTAGTAACGCAGGCAGGTTGCGCTGTTTGTCCGTCCTGTCTGTGAGAACCGGCCCCACTGAGTCACTCAGCCTGGGTGAGTCCCTCCTCCAGCCCCCAGCCTCCAGCCTCCAGCCTCCAGCCTCAAGCAGCCAACCGCCGCCACACCCAGAGCCATCTACAGGTGGGGGGTAGAGGTAGGCAGGGAGAGGCCAGTGGTGGTGGTGGTGGTGGTGGTGGTAGGGGCGTCAGGTAGGGGAGCGTGGGACGAGGGGAGGGAGGGCAGGAGGGAGGGAGCGGAGGGGGGGGGGGGGCATGTATTCATATCATATATGGTATTTTGATGGGAAAATAGGGAAGGAGGTTGAAGGGAGGATGAAGGAAGGAATGATGTAGGACGAAGAGAGAAGGGGGAAGGGGGCGGAGGGAGGGAAGGGCCATGTATTCATGACTTATATGGTGTTTAGGGGTGGATGGCAAGGTAGGGAAGGAGGGGGAGGCAGGGTTGAGGGAAGGGGAGGAAGTAATGGGGCAGGAGGAAGAGGAAAAGGAGAGAAGTAGGTGGAGGAAGAGGAGGAGGAGGAGGGGGGGGAGGAGGGAGTAGGAGCAGGGGGAGGAGGAGGAGTAGAAGAGGAAAGGGAGGGAAGTAGGTGGAGCAGGGGGGTGGAGGAGGAGTAGGAAAGGAGGAGGAGGAGGGAGAGGAGGAGGATGAGAGAGAAAGGGAGGGAGGGAGGGAGGTTGAGGAGGAAGGAGAGGAGGAGAAGGAGGAGGATGAGAAGGTTGAAAGAAGGATGAAATAAGGGCGGGAGGAAGGAGAGAGTACGACAAAGAAGAGGGAAGATAGGAGAGATGCCCAAAATGGAGGGATAGAGGGAGAAGGGCAAGGTATGAGGCATTCAGGTATATATATCATCGAGAAGGGGAGATGAAGACTGAAAGAGGTAAGGAAGGAAGCTTATAGTGGACTCGTAGTAGGGAAGAGGTTGGGATGAGACACCGCTGTATAAGGGGATCAAGTGGGGGAGCAAAGCGGATGTGGTAGGCCTGGGAAAGTGCTATTGGAGACAGTAAAGCAGCTGTATAAGGCCAAATAAAAAAAAAAGGTTTGTTTCAGGTCACCCGACCAACCCTAGCAAAACAGGGCCGACCCTACTTTTTTTTATGCAATTTCGAAGAAAATTTCATATTTTACACTTTTTGGGTCATTTTTAGAATTTCCACGGAGGATGGCTAGTACTTTCATGTTAAAAAAATAAAATAAAATAAAATAAAAATCCGACCTACCGACCCTACATTTTCTGCCCATGTTACCTGAAACATACCTTTTTTGTTTTTGGCCTAAATGGGGCAGTCTGTCATGTACAGATGGGGAGGCTATAATGGATACAGCGACAAGACATGCATGTATCGCTCCCCGAACCTAGATCTATCATCGGCACACCCATAAAGTATTCACTAGGACTCACCGGTTGTACTGTAGTATGGCTGTGGATACTGTTATCGAAATCAGTTAGATAAAATTCGACGCCAGAAAAATGAAAGGTGCGTTTTAGGTTTCGCGCTCTGAAAATACATTGTATAGGATAGGTCGGGTTTTTCTCTTTTAAATTCAATTTTTACTTAGGCCTCAAAAGCAGGCAGTAATTGACTCTGTGAAATTCCCAACATAATTATGGTATTGTGGTTCAGGAAATAGGCTCCCAGAACTGACAACACGTTGATATTGGTTTCAGAGATGTTTTGCAACAGTCTCTCTCAAGTCTATCTGTGTTCACCCAGCTTTGAGTCCATGCAGGATCGTTTAGTACGTCTTTATAGTAAAATCATTCCCACCAAGTGTTGTCCTCGGATCTGTAGATTTTTGCATGTGTGTCCTGTATGCCCCGCGAGTCTGTCTATATCACGTGGATATAGACGGACCACCTACACTGACAACCTTTAGGCTCCAGAACTTAATCAGAACTGGCTAACAAATCAGTCAATAGCACCTAACCTAGTTGGTGATTTTCTGGCTCCATATTATATACAACCAACCTAGGTTAGTCAATATTGTCAACCTGGTCAACACTGACCAGCTCACCTTAGTCGTTTTGCCTCAGTCATTTCTAAATAGCACTTGGTCATTCCTGACCAATATCCATATGACTAACCTGGGATAGCTATTACGGACTAAGTGCCGGGCATTTAGATTATCTGTGTACACTGAAAATCCATAGGTTGAAAGGGTTAGTCAGTACAGACTAACTTAGGTTGGTCATATGAGTGTTAGTCACAATGGCAAAGTTATATTCAAAAATGACCAAGGGGTCAGTCAGTAGTGGCTAACCTAGGTTCATCATTGGTGTGTTGTATTTGTATACCACTAGTTGGGGCCACCTGTGATGACCACTCAGTGGCTCCCCCTGGAAATGAAAAGACTAAGGTGGGTTGGTCAATAGTAACCAACCTGACAATGATAACTAATCTAGGTTGGTCGTATAGGGAGCCAAAAAATGAGCCAAAAAACGACTAACTAGGTTATGCACTAGTGACTGAGAGATTGGTCATATAGGGAGCCTAGGAATATCAGTGTAGGTCAGGACCAGACCAATACACCAGGTGCACGGAGACAAATTACTGAGACAAATGTGAGGATCATCCAGATGCTGGCCTTGTGGTCAGGACAACACACTTCTCAGGGTCAAGTATTTTAGTGAGGGTCAGGCAATGCTTTAACACTCATTTAGATGCTGGACTCATCTAAAATGGATAGAGTCTGGCAATGCTGGACCTTCTTCCCAAAGACTAACTATACTAGACTCTTGGAGGCTGAAGGAGAGACTGTATTTTAGCACTGTATGATCATACCTCCAGGAAACCATAATCTATTATATTAGTCCGTGCTCGGATGACAATTCAATTTAGTTATTGATTTCATACAGACCCATTGGTCTGATAGTGTTTGTATGCCTTTCTGTTTCCCATTTTCACCGTTATATTATTGATTCGTCTTTTCCATTTTAACTAACTTCTTATAACATAAACATTTTTATTAACTACTGCAAATGCCATATTGAACTGTGTTAAATGACAATGTAATCTTTTTAATAAAAGAACGGGCATTTGATATGAATTATAGATAGTAAAAGAGAGTGATAATCATATTCAATGTTAATTTCGAATTGCGGCATCGATTCAGGGACAACCAAATAGACTTTTAAACGCCCCAAAATAATAATTCTTTTTTTAAATTGACAAAAGTTTCTCGGATCAGCGCTGTTTTGCTAGGTCTGATCGGGTATTCTAAAATACCGCTTTATTCCTATTACGCCTTGTTATGGGTGTTGGTCTCGAGGGTACTTTTCTGAGGAGCCAGTCAGTTCCTTTTGCCTAAATAAAACACTCTATTTTGCCGAAATTAATTATGTAATGATGAAGATTTAAATTGCTTTTTTTCTTAATGAAAGTAGCTGGAAGGTATGAATAGATAGCCATAGCAATATCCAAGGATGCTTTTAAATCTACAGAAACCTCATCTGGCTAGGTAACAGCAAGGTATCGTCTCATAATATGACAACATTTAGGTCTGATGTTGGTCCAGTATTTTTCTTACTTCTGGTCTAAGGCTTGCAGCTATGACCGATGTTGGACCAATATTACTACACTATACTTTACTATATTACAATAAGAACATATAGATCTACATATTCTATAGGACCAAGAAGACTGCACTGCAAAAAAGGTGCTTAGGTTTTAAACATGTTTAGGTCTAAACATGTTTAAAGTCTAAGCACTTTACTAGGTTTGTGTTTTTGAATGCTTCTGTTTAGGAATTAAACACTTTTATTCTAAACACCTAAACATTTATGTTGAATATGTTTAGATGTTTAGTATTTAAACAGTATGGAGAATTGATGATTAGGATGTAAACATGTAGTGTTTAGATCATAGTATATTAAGCACATACTAGATGGCAGCTCTGTGGTTTCTACAACCACTCAAACATTATTGTTGTTCTAAAAGTGCTTCAATCTGAGTAAATTAGTTACAATTTCATGGGATAAAAAAGAATAATAATACACATTGAAGGATTCAAGAGTAGAATGCTACTTCATGATGATCACGATGCAATAAAACTACATCTGCTACATAGACACCTCTTTTAAGAACTCTAAGAATGGATAAAGCATTATTTTCCCTGAAGGTCTGTTGTATTGACTCAAGGTTGTGTCTATGTTAAAGTAGAGGCCTATGTGAAATAGTGATGCTTGTGCATTGGCTCATGGGGGGAGGGGCTGCTATACGTTTCTCCAAGACACTATATATATATGGAAATAAAATAAATTAGGAATTTATTCAAATATCAGTATCTAAACATAATAATAATCTACATGTCTCCAGACACACCACTTTTATCCTTAAACAGTTGACATATAAACACAATAATATGCTAAACTCTTGAATTCTAAACGCTTCATTCTCCTAGACACATTGATTTAAACACATTAATTTCTAAGCACTGAGCTAAACATATTATTGATCTAAACATGTTTAGGAATATACTGTGTGGACAAAAACGGGGCAGGATTGTGTTTAGGATTGTGTTTAGGATCTAAACACCTTTTTTGCAGTGTGGCATTGCCTGTTTGGAATACAACTTTTAAAGTGTCTGCTGTGGAATGTGAGAGTGGTTTGATATGCAGTCAAATGCAGCAAGAAGGCATTCTCTGTTTGTTCCATGTCATAACAAACACATGGTGCATTTCCTTCAGGAAATGCACGCACACAGTTTCATATATCGATCATGTCCATAGTTAGAAAATATCTTAAAAAGGGTTCCAGTAGGGATATTGATGTATGTTGACTTGCCACGTTGCATATACAGATAATACATGCAGTGATTTACTTATTTAACTTTTAGTGTCCGTAATTGAGGCAATATTTGTGTCTGTTTTATTAATACCATTGCTATTTGATTATATTGATATTTTCCGACGACATGCAAGGTGTGTACATTATTGTTATTAGACAACCATGCAAGACAATGTTAATACACAGTATAGTGTGTTCACCATCACTCTCCACATGCACATAGTCAGGCTTTATAGGTAAAGTTGCCACGCACATAATCTCTTCAATAGCTCTCTGAAAATGACATCCATAAAGGTCTGCGCCCACGACTGTTTTTGGCTGCCACTTCCTCAGCCTGGATAGAGTAGGTAGTTACAGTTACAGTAAAATCTGTGTTAACAAACTATTATCACCTTCAAGCTCTGCTGATAAATAACCTCAACCAGTGCTGCCCGCCAGAGGGCACCAGACAAAACACCAGTCAGGGACTGAAGCCAAATAAAAGAGATTTGTTTCAGGTAACATGGGATGAAAGTCTAGGGTCGGTAGGTTGGATAAAAAAAAAGTTACCCTTTTATTACAGCCCCTTCTATACCCAAAAAGAGACAAAATGGGGGGGGGGGATTTCTTCAAAATTGCATAAAAAAGTAGGATCGGCGCTATTTTTATAGGGTCGGTCGGGTGACCTGAAGCAAACTTCTTTTTTTTTGGCCTGATCACCCCACAACCAGCGTTGTAACGGGTCTGGCCATCAGCAGTTTCAGCCGGTGATCTGTCTTACTTCTAAAAGCCCCAATGCGACTTCCGGCTGCGCGCACAGTATGTAAATTAGTCACGTGAGCATCTGTGAGCAGCAAATGAAGCAGGGAGAAATTCTGGGATGGACGCGCAGGGGATCGTGGGTAGTTAGAGTTGAGCCCAGCACCTCCTGGTGAGAGGGAGATGAACTGCCTATGTTATATCGGGTAGGTGCAGGCCACAATTGGCATAGGTTTACGTGACTTCCATATTCATCCATAGGGGCATTTCAGCTTGCTCAGTGGCCATTTCTCAGACAATGCAATGATAAAGTAGCAGTCTAAACCAGACAGTTTTTGCTGCCCACCACCGCTATATTAGGGCCTCAGTATATCAGTCCTTGCTCCGCTCCGACTCTTGCTGGAGAATTGCGCCCTAAAGACATTATAAGTCACACTAAGAAAGAAGTACTTTCAAGGGATACTACTCAGAGGATATTCTCGGATCATGTACGCTGGTAAGGCCTATTTCCGATTTGTATATCGGATCGGTTTGTGCACACACATTTGAAATACATTTGAAATTCACTCTGTGTAGTGTGACTGTCGTAGATGTATCGACCGATAGGACAGACAAATCGCCTAATGGAAAATGGGACTACAGCCAAATAAAACAGGGTGTGTTTAAGGTTACCCGACCCTACCTAGAAAAACAGGGCTGGCCCTAGATATCTTTATCATTTTGGGGCTATTTGAGACTCAATTTGATGGTCCACGAGTCAAAGCTGTCATCGGTGAGTCAGCACTGAAATTTGCGACTCAATTTTTACGTAGTTTTCAGGAATGAGGGAAAAAAGGAAAAAAAGAATCTGACCTACCTACCCTAGATTTTCAGACCACGTAACACTTTTTTTGGCCTGATAATGTATGCAAATCTCATATAATATATGTGGACGAAACCAGGAGCTTGTTGGGCACCGCTTGTTCCTGTTCCCACCATTACAGACCAGCTGCTGACATGGGTACCAGCAGTACACACGTTATGGTCACTCCCCAGGCCAGCCAATCTCCATCCATCGCCAATGTAAGCTGCCACTCACTGTACAGACTCACACATTACCTCTGCCCAAACCTATGGACCCTAGGAGGCTGTGTCTCACGAACATGGGCCAATGTTTTTGTCTATGGCTGGGTGCAATCTATGACCGGGTGCAATCTATGACCGGGTGCAATCTATGAACGGGTGCAATCTATGACCGGGTGCAATCTATGAACGGGTGCAATCTATGACCGGGTGCAATCTATGACCGGTTTGAAAGAAAACCGTTTATTTATGGCAGATGTAAAATGAAATAAAATGAGTAATATAAAGTCTTAAAACACCCATTAAAATTTTCCACCATTTTTCCCCGAGCTGGTCATAGATTGCATCCGGTCATAGATTGCACCCAGTCATAGACAAAAACAATGGCCCGATCTCATGAGACATATTTGATATCAAATTAAAGCTTAAAGTGTCACAAATGCAATGAGCGCCCTCGTCAGATTTTTTATGGCTTGGTCATGAAAAACAATGATATTATTTGGAATGGCCTAAGGGCAGCCACAGTACTTCTTTTTCGCTCTCCGATCTCCATTAAATACTGCAGTTTCTCTACACGAGAACTAGTTCTCAGGACAATTTTCAATTTCTATAATGAAAGCATTGCTGACATCTCTGTAATTCAAAATATTTCTTCTTTATACAATCATTTGAATATTTGAAAAGTTAAATCGTTATACTCATATCTCATCAGTGGGGTAAATAGGTAAGTAGTAAGGGTGATCTAATTGGGTGCCTACTGCAAATCTACTTTCTTATTGAAACCAAATTTTCGCTCATAATTGAGGCTCACACCTGTTGCTTGATTTTACTTTAAAATAAAACAATGAGGGAACTGATATGTAATAGGTATTGTCGTTGGAGTAATTGTGATAGGCATTTATTTGGGGGGGGAAAGTAAATTGCCTTATATTCTGTCAAACTATGGCATTTTAAGAACGTCTACTATATAGGGAGTGGTCGTTTATCGAGCTTGATGGGAGTGCTTTAAAAAATGACACTAAACAAAAAATGACGCAAAAGATAATATAAATGCACTGCTTGAGGTACCATGCATGCAGATGTCCTGCCCCACACTGCATGAACATTGGCATTTAAACGATATTTTTATTGCTTAAAATCACTCTTTAATCGGCTTTAAGTTCAGTAAATGCTGTGTAAATGTTACGGAAAGGTCATAATGACATTTAAGCAGCTTTAAGTGGCATTTACCTGAATCAACATGCTTTAAGTGTGAATTTAAGTAGTCTACCAATATTTGCTTAAATGCTGATATCCGTGCAGTGTCATTCCCACCCGGCAGTTCCCCAGTGCCGCACCAGGAGGTCCTCCACTGGAGGCGGATTGGGCACACTATGGAGGATAGGCTGAGTGACTGACTACCTCACTGACTGATTGATATACGAGGTATTGATTAGATGTGAACAGTCATTAAATCCCTATAAGGTCGGATGTCACTAAAGGATAAATTTGTCATCATGATGCACCAATGCAGTCCCGGTGGTGTATTGGTGCATCATGCTGACACTCTGGGAGTGTCTCAACCCGGTAGGATTGCTCGCCAGGGCTGCATTCATTCATCATGATGCATTAGAGCATCATGGCACATTAAGCACACCCCCTGTAGCTCAGGCTGAGTGACTGACTACCTCACCCACTGATTGACACACGAGGTATTGATTGGACGTGAACAGTCATTAATGGGCGTGCCTCAGGGGATTCTTTTCAACCCCAGCTCTCAGTATGGGTTAGGTTTGGACTGAATCCCCTGGACTAAATGCTGTTTTGTATAGTCTGTCATTGTTGATGAGTGAAAAATCGAGTACAATACAGCTAATTTTTCATTTAATAGCTAAGTGGGGCACCACCTTTCAGTGATGATACAGATTGTAGCCTGTGCACTATGTAATCCTTAGCAGGTGTTTTGTAAAAGAAAAATCATTTCGATGAGTTTTAGTTTCTTGAGTTCGGCAGTAGTCATATGTTGTTATGCCTCAGTCATTCTTGAATAGTACTTTGTTATGCCTGACCAATGTCCCTATGACTAATCTGGGATAGCTGTGTCAGACTAACGGCCAGGGCATTTAGATTTTCTGTGTAGCTATACATTCACCAAAGTGCATAGTGATAATATAGTATATATAAACTCACTCCGCAGTTTAAAAAAAGCACCCGAATAGTTCTGGATATGTGCACGCCCTAGGTCTATTTTGAATGGGGGCAATGTGCACTGGATTCA
Organism: Harmothoe impar; assembly: GCA_947462335.1. Lineage (NCBI taxonomy): Eukaryota > Metazoa > Annelida > Polychaeta > Phyllodocida > Polynoidae > Harmothoe > Harmothoe impar. The sequence goes on along the minus strand of OX381718.1, from coordinate 56,597,293 downwards.
ATTAGATGCCAATATAAACGCCAGCCAGTATCAAAGTTTGATGAACAATTGCAAAGGGCCCAATTTACCTATACATAGATATGAATGCATAATATTATAACTAAATGGAGGCGTAACACTGGCGGCACTCACACATTACACTGTCTGCTATCAAGTGGGGTTTAAGGCCTGAATATTGATATTTCTGACACGCCCGAGTCACACAGGGCTACTTTAGCAGTTAATAGATGTACCCATTCAGCATGGGTGAACTGACCTGTCCGCCCACAGTTCTGACTCTTTTTTTGAGTGTAACCAGTTTTCCCAATATACCGATGATGTGAAAGTAAAGTACTTTGTGTTGTGCAGTGTCCGGGCAGGTATCTAGGCAGACAGGCGGGTAAGCAGGCAGGCAGAAGGGCTGGCAAGTAGGCAGATAGGAAAGCAGGCAGACAGGCAGGCAGACAGGCAGGCAGGCACACAGACATATGAGCAGGCAGTAGGGCAGGCAGATATCAAGGCAGACATGAGGGCAGGCAGCAGGCATGCAGGCAGGCGAGCAGGCCAGCAGGCGAGCAGGCGAGCAGGCAGGCAAGTAGGCAGATAGGTAGGCAGGCAGGGATCCAGGCAGACAGGAGGGCAGGCAGGCTGGCAGACAGGCAGACAGGCAGACAGGCAGACAGGCAGACAGGCAGACAGGCAGACAGGCAGACAGGCAGACAGGCAGACAGGCAGACAGGCAGACAGGCAGACAGGCAGACAGGCAGACAAGCAGACAGGCAGACAGGCAGACAGGAGGGCAGGCAGGCTGGCTGTCAAGCAGGCACGCAGCCAGAGATGATACAATACGATAGTAAGACAGGCAGGAATAGTAGCGATAGAGAAACAGGGATGCAGTTGAGCAGACAGGCAGGCAGAAAGTGAGGGGACATGCGAGCAGTAATGTGGAATCTCAAGTATAGGCCAAAAACATAAAAGGTGTGCTTTAGGTTACAAGGTTGAGAAATCTGAGGTAGGTAGGTCTGATTTTTTCTGGTATTTTTTGCTATTTTTTGTTAAAACTCGACTCGACTCTAAGTTGGCCCAAAGATGGCCAAAAATATTGCTGTCTTTTCAAAATTGGATAACAATTTCTAGGGTCAGCACAGTTTCGCTAGGTAGGGTCGGGTAGCCTGAAACCCATCTGATCTTTTTTTTTGAAATAGGGAGTGAGTGAGGGTGCATGGATCAATGTAAGTGAGATGCTTGACAGATGACCGCTTTATCTAGCAAGGCCAAATTTAAAAAAAGGTGTGTTTCAGGTTACCCGACCCTACCGACCCTAGAAATTTTTATGCAATTTTGAAAAATATATTTATATTTTGGGTCATTTTGGGGTTATTTAAGGGTCGATCTGATAGTTCACGAGTCGAGGCGGTCGTCGGCGAGTCAGCATTGTAGTTCGTGAGTCGATTTCTGGGTACATTTCAGGCTTAAGTAAAAAATAAAAGTTTAAAAAAAAAAGAAATCCGACCTACCTACCCTAGATTTTCAGACCATGTAACCTGAAACACACCTTTTTTTTTTGGCCCAATGGTGAATGAATACAGCACACTGAATAAACGCTGAAAAATGATGAGCCAACTCCGAGTCAATATGCTCTTGAATATTTCATTGAGGGTGTGAATGTAATGTGGAGAACTGTGATTAGTTTAGGGAATAACACACTTTCCACAATTGTCACAACATAAAGGCTCCCGATGCTGTGGCTGCTTGAATTATTAATTGACATATGAAGTGGAGAGCAGGGAGTATGATCAACATGGCCGTAGGCGGGTATAGGGTTAATACTAAAGGGTAACATGACCATGCGATGGGTCACTAGGCTATTGGGGCCATCAGTTGGCCACTCATAATAACACTAATAATCAGTGTACCACAATGCATGTAGAAAGCCTTCCCTTATACGGATATATTGCAATATAGGTACTTATGTACCATATATGCTCCAATTTCATATGGTTAAAAGACTATTCCTGGTATCTCATAGCGAGGGTGAAACCTGCAATGAGTTGTCAGTATTATGTACATGTATGTCTTTGCTTAGTTTGAAAAATATACTTTGAGTTTGCCTTACAGTGCTTTTATAGTTTAGTTCATATTTATATCGGTGGTGATTTATTAGTAAATATTTTCAAAGGGTATGTACACTATAATTACTTGTAAGAGAATTGTATTACTTATTTTTTGCAATTTTTACTAGTTGATTGCTGTTATATAATTGGTACCTTAAGTCAACTATTCACTGGACCATAATCGATAATCACTTGGATAACGCAGATACGAGAATTTGATTTAATGCATAACATTATTTCGTAGGCAAATTTATCATGATTTGTATATGACAGGGGCGTGGCAAGCAGTTTCAAAGTAGGGGGGGACTGAGGGGTATTTTGACCCTTTTTGACCCCTTTGTACTTGACCTTTTTGGTTTGACCTTTTTGGGGGTTAGTCAAAAGTGGGGGGAGGGGGACATGTCCCCCCGTCCCCCCCCCCCGGTAGCCACTTCCCTGAAATGTAAGATAATGAATTGGCATTATGTTCAATAACTAAAATTGTTTATAATAATCATTATTTTCCTGGTTAGGTCTCTACTGAGAGTGTTTCAGTCATGGTACAAGATGTTTGAGTCGTGGTATCAAATCTAGCAGAGCAAGCCTCACTTTTTCGACTTGATATTTCAGTAGCCATCGATCTGAATCAATATTCATATGTAAATGATCAGAATATCACATGAGTCCCAAAGTTCTATAGTTTGGACGCAACAGTCTTAGAATCATGTTACGGTAGACTGAATCCACCATGATGTTCCAACTAGGGGAGATATTCTACTTATTTCATGGTGGATACGATGACCACTATGCTGAAGTACTAGAAATCCAGTATTCCATGCTCCCCATGGAATACAGTGTTCCCGTATCCCATGGCCTGTGACGTCATCATGTGTTCAAATTATTATGGCTATTTATATAAATATGCAATTAAATATATTTTGAAGAGTGAAAACCATGAAATAAAGGCAAAGGCCCATAGCCAGAGGATTTTTGGTATCATTCCCCCTTGGTGGAGCTGGGGCCATATCCCACTCAACCTGCGGCTTCATGGGATACGGCCCCAGCCCCATCGAGGGGGGAACGATACCAAAATATCATCTGGCCATGGGCCTTTGCCTAGATATCCATGGCTGCTGAACACTGAGGCCTGTGGATTTGTGAATAATTTTTTGCGCTCTGCTTGCCCTCGAGTATGATACTTTTCATATTATGAAGAGTCAAAGCCAACAGGTTGTAAGCTATAGGGAACCATGTATAACTTCATATATTTATTGATTGAATTGGCTTTTGGACCCCTTTTTGGAGGTGAGTAGGCAATTGGCACGATACATACAGCGAGCAGCGAGCTTTTCGGGGAACGTTGTATGAGCTCTAGCAGAGAACATTGTACATACCCAATGCTGTGTCCTGTCGGGTTGACTGTAGTCCCGGCGGGGGGGGGGGGGGGTTTACTCTATGTTTTTTTGACACGGGTGTACGGCTGGCCCTTTGACAACCCTTACCCTTGGTGAGGGGGATTTTGGTCAAAAGTGACCCTTGCTGAGATTATGGACAAACGTGCCTAGGTTTTAGCAATTTCCCCCGAGGAGTCGCCCTTGGTGTAAGAAATTTGGTCAAAAGTGATCCTTGTTGTGAAGAATTCTGGCAAAATGTTACCCTTTTAAGGGGATTTTGTTGAAATCTCCAAAAAGTGACCCTTGGTGAGGGGGATTTTGGTGAAAATTGACCCTTGGTAAGGGGGGATTTTGCTCAAAAAGTACCCTTCCAAGCCACACACCTGTGTATACAAAATATACCAAGTGCCCCCCCCCCGGGGGTACTGCGGTATTACAGGATGACTTGCAGAACGTGATTTACGTTGACAGTCGGCGTGTGGCAGACGACAATCCACCAGACACACCGCCCGCCAAAACGTCCAGGCAGACGGTTTGTCAGATTGTATCCATCCACATGGACACAAAGCCGCCATTGATAACCGCTCCTGGCGACCAGCGTCCGTTAAATAATGCACAATGGCTTCACGTCCACTTCTCTATAAACTACACAAGATCAATTGATCCTCGCATTATCTGATTCCAATATGCTTTTGATCCGGTTATAATGACCCTCGTGACGGACTACTTATTGCCATGCGAGCGTTTCCGGTTGTTAAAAGTAGTCCCGGCCATCTAATCAGATCAGTGGGCGTGGGGAGCGATAATGAGGGAAGTTGTTCGGTATGCATGGCGGCCATTGAAGGAGAGATTATTGTTGTGTGTTATTGTCATCATCTGTCCACGTCATGACGTAGTTTATGACGTTATCTAGCATGTTCAGCATGTTCAAAAGTAGTCATTAATGCTGAGAATAGTTGTAATTGCGGTTCCCCTGTCCATCACTCAAGCGACAATTAAAAAACAATACAGTGAACCATTGCAGTAATATATCTAAGCAGTCTTTGCAAAAACCTTTTCATCCTAAAGGACAATTGGTCCTGCAGATTTTCAAAGTTGAAGGACCGCAACATTCTTGCAGGGCCGAATACCAATATATATCTGATGTTTTATGCTTTTTAACTAAAAAAAACTGTTTTGTGCGTTATATTTGGCGAAATTGATGGCAAAATCAGGATAGATACTTAGTTTTGTACAGTAGATAGACAAACATATTCCAGGTTTAGAAACTTAACTTAACTATTATATATTGTGAGCAGGCAAGCAGAAAGGATAGCCTGTGGGCCCTCTAATTGGCTATCCTTTCTGCTTTACTGCTCAGATTTTAGTTTAGAAAAGCCCAACATCTGACTGGGCAATCGGGCCTGCTACATTTGTCAATCTCCTGGACCGGTGGAATTTAAGGAGGACATTGCCACGGCCCTGCATGTCTTTGAAAAGACTGTCTAATAAACAAATCAGCACATTATTGTAAAATAATGATAATGGAATATGTAGTACACCAAAGAGCAACATGGTTTGTCTGGGCACCAGACTTCAATTGGTTTTTATGCCCCCCTACTTTGCCAGTGTCTGGGCGAAGTCTGGCACAGATATAGTTCCGACTTTAAATCGATGTTCCTGATAAGTCCCGATAAGACCCAAGCGTGTCTGTTAGTCGCTATCTTGTATAGCACGATGGCAGTTCCCAGCAGCCTCCGTACCCTGTTTGTGTCCTTTGTTTTCAATAGACAAACATTTCGGACTCTTCAAAGATACAATATCAGTTAAAAGGCCCCAAAATTAAGTTATAAAATAACATTGCAAATGCTTTCATTAACCATTTTTAAAAAACATTAGGTTAGCACTTAAAATCAGCCATGCTGAGTGCTACCCTCATCATTATTGACTGTTTCTTTTTCATATATTACGGTATGTTCATCCATGTACGGTTTATACAAAGATTACGACATGTCAGACTTGTTACAACACTCGCACATACGGTATACATTGGATGAATCCTCAGATATTTCTTGTAAAATCTTTGTGGTCAATAAATGATTAAAACACCTCCAAAAAAAAAGAGTATGGTATCAAGGTTTTCCTTATTGTGATTTGCAGGTAGGAATAGACTGAATGTAGTGGCTGTATACAGGCGGTTTAGTTGTGATTGCAGGCTAAATCCAATGGTGTTATGATACACCCCTAACAGCTCTTGATTTCTGCGAGCCGACAGTTGTTCATTTGGGACAATATATTGAAGTTTTAATATGCTAAATGATGAATGAGAGCCTTCTAACTTTCCGTACCCACATGCAATCATATGGATCATGTGATCAACCTAAAATTAGCTGACATAGTAGCTTTAACTGCTCATCAGAGAAACTGCTAGGAATGAATCATCCGGACGGTCTGATAGACCTTATAAGGGAACGTTCAACAATAATGTCACTATTTTCTTTAAACATTTTCAGGACACACCCACCTCTTTGACACTGTTTAAACACCCTGTGTATGAGAAGCCAAAAGACCAGCACCCCTTCCGCCAACCCCTGAGAGTGAAGTAATTGTTGAACGTTCCCTAAATGGCGGACAGTGTAAAATACAATAGGCAACATTCCCTATGGATTTCAGGCCTTAAGGGGTGATGGGTCAATCAATCACTGACAAGAATGGAAATGAAACTGAAAAACAAGATAAACATACTTCACTGTAAACAGTTGGTTGCCATTTTTGTACAGCAGAATCTGCTGTAGGTGTACAGATTATTGTAGGTAATAAGTAGAATTCACTGTAAATCTACAGTGTTGTAAAACTAAAGTAGATTCTTTTGTGTACCTACACTTACTATTTACAGTGTATTTGGTACTCATGTGTCATTAAATCCTCAATATTCTGAACAACGATCTATTAAGCCATTCATTGTTTTTTGGAACCTTGATCCAAAACTGTACTAGTTCCTGATTGAAAACATTGTTCCAGTGCAACACTGATATTCTGTAGATTTGCTACGTTAGTCAGTAGTGTCTAACGAATAATTACATTCCCCGGAGGGTCTACACCTATAAGTGATCAGTCATGTTGAAATAATCATTGTTTTCAATTACTTCATGCATTTGAGATTTCACATTAAACTTACAATAGAGTTAACATAAATGAATAATATATAAATTGATAGCCCTCTGAAGGATATTTTTCTAGGAAGATGAACACCTGTTCTGTGTCAACTGAAATATGTATCAAGTTGGTCATTACTGACCAAGGTTATCAGTTAGTGATTATATTTCGGGAATCTTTGTGGATCAAGGTAAAGTCAGTCATATTTCCCTTGAGGATTGCACTAAGGAACTCAACTTATACCTTTGTAATGAAAAGACAAATCCTCTCAACAAACCGCTTCATGTGAGAAGGCACATTCGTGCATACTCAATGACTCATACCTTACAGGCAAGATAAGAAAAGCTGTGTGTTGTTGCAGAGGTAGAACTATTGGCTGTAGAAACCACTGGTCCACAGATTCTTGGAACATCATGGACCATGACCCCACAGATAATCTTTAGGCTCCAGAACTTGGTCAATAGCGACAAACTTATTTAGTCATTTTGTGGCTCCCTATACAACCGAACATGGTTAGTTACAATATCAGGTACAGTCAGTAATGACCAACCCACCTTACTCATTCCATGCTACGAGTACAAGGCTAAATCATTTTGGGTAAGGCCACAGCCCAGGCCTTAGTCATATTTTGTTTTGCCTGAGAGTCATTTTTGGAATATCATTTTATCATTCTGACCGATATCCCTATGACTAACCTAAGATAGGCACTACTGACTAGGGCCCGAATCATTAAGACTATTAGTTTACACCAACTGAAACACTCCGGTTTGTGTCAGGGTGTTACATATAGAACACGTCTTATTATACAATGGGCACATTCCTGGCAAATTAGAATGGACTCATACCAATAAGCTGGTTAGTAACTTCCCTAGGCCAAATTGTAAAATTATTTCGACCTTTTTGGACTTGGTGATCACATAAGGGCCTCACCTCGTTACCTGCACCCGAGCTGCCAATCCTATGAACCCTTTAACCCCTTAAGGACGGCATAATGCATTAATGCATATGTCATTGGTCGTCATGATGCATGAATGCAGCCCTGGCGAGTAACTCTCCAGTGTTGCATTCAAGCATCATGCCTTGTAGCATCAACGCTACAGGGTTGAGATGCTCCCGAACCATTGGCCTGATGCACAAATGCAGAACCGACGCGTTACTCATCGGAGCTGCATTGGTGCATCATGACACCAAATGTAATCTTTTAGTGACATCCATCTTTAAAGGGAAAGATAGACATACCTCAAACGTCCGGTATGCAATGATCCCACTGTATGCCTATGGTGGGGGTGGTTGGATTACCAAGGTCTAACTCTAGGGCAGTCTATACGAAAACCTTTTCACCATGCAGGACATTCGGTCCTGCACATTTTTTTCTTTGCAGGCCAGGCTCAATTTTTGCAGGCCCGGTACAACCTTGCTATTTAAAAATCAAATATAAAGCAAGTGTACTGGCAATGATAATAGATAGGGTTTCCCCTACATGTTACAATCATATTAACCACTTTAATGTGTAAATTATTGAAGAACAATACAGAAAATATTCACATTTTCTGTTTTGTGCTGTTGAAACCTTAAAAATGGTCCAATTTACAAGCCTTAAAAAATGGCATGTAGACAAGAATCTCTGGAATACAGCCAGGCATTCGGGCCTGCAGTAGTTTTTTTTCTGCCGGACCGGCAGACTTTTTGCCGGCTATAGCCGGTGGCCGGCAGGTTTTCGTATAGACTGCTAGGGCTTTGCAGTCATGATGCAAGAATATAACCGGAGCTTCATTAGAGGATCATGCTTACCCTGCGGGGTTGATACACTCCTGAAGGAAGGGTATGATGCAAAGCTGACTCACCAGGGCTGCATTAACGCATCATGCCAATTCACGTACCACATTGCAGCGCTTCCCAGCACTTAAAGGGCCAAATGAACTAAATGAACTATTATCACTGCTTGTGTAATATCTAATAAACTCATCCCTCTCGAGCCAACAGGAGGATTTCATCACGGGAGAACCGCATCAGCCAACCACAGCCACGGACACTAAAGTTAAGTACTGTAAATGTTATTTCACGCTGTAGTTATTTTCTCGATTTTCGCAGAAATAAAAATCTGCGAAAATATGTCCAGCCTCAATATTTATCCAGTGTAGCCATATAACTACTATATCGCGAATTAAAATCTGCGCGAAATTGTACTTTATAGCCAATTCGCGAAAATATAGGTGCGCGAAAATATCTACGTTTACAGTAGTTGCATCATTGAAGGGCCTCCTTACAGAGGATTATTGTCTACATTTATATAGGTTAAGCTATGAGCTGGTCTCTGTGATATTACCACAAGGGTTGGTCCTCTCCTCGGGGCATGACCGACCTAGTTCACGTGACTGCATGGACAAACGTTTTGAGTGAGTCTTAAAGTGGCATAATCACTGAGCGTATCCCACTCACAATTCTAGTGCTGTTCTAGTCTACTATGTGGTTAAGTGCGAGTGGTGAGGATGCCCCTTTAATAAAGTCTTACAACCGGAAAGTCCTAAAGTCCTAATATTGCCCCCCAAACTTCGTTTTCTTTCCGTTTTTACCCTTCTTTAGTTAAATACCCTTTTAAGATACTTTAAGACATATTTAAGACTATACCCATGAACTGTGTCATGGTAATATTTTAAGACTAAGATTTCAGTAAGACTTCATTAAGATTCACTTAGTTTAATTAAAACGTTTGTCTGTGCACTCACGTGAGCTACACACACAGAAAAGTGAGAGTCATTGTCGCTAAAACTACCCTCACCTGAGGGTCAGGCAATCGCCTCTCACTTTTCTGAGGGTGTAGGTGCCATCTGCCCCAGACTTGGCCACAGGTGGGTTAAACATGCTTGAAGCCCCACCATTTACTGCCCCTCCAGTAAGACTGAAGTGGGCGAAAAGGGTTATCTGGGCTTTTATAGGTGACGTCAGGTTTAAATCTTGGTATAAGATTTAGCTAAGGTGTGACTACATCTTTTGTCTCAGCCCCAACAGTGATTTGAGGATTATTATAGCACCATTAATAAAAAAAAGAAAGCTAGAGAGCTTATTTCCATGACTAACACAAAATTTAGGTGTCTGACTCCAGGTATGTGGTCGGCTCTTGATGAATCTACCCTAATGAGCAGGGGCGGTGTGTGCAATGAGCTTTGTTAGAAGTAGACAAGGGTGTCAGGAACCTACTAACTGATTACAGTCCTGATCCACCACCTAAAGCCCCAATAAAAAGGTTTGTTTCAGGTAACATGGGCAGAAAATGTAGGGTCGGTAGGTCGGATTATTTTTCTTTTCTTTTTTTCACATGAAAGTACTAGCCGGCCTCTCCAAATACCCTAAAATTTACCAAAAAAGAGTAAAAAAACGGAAATTTCTTCAAAATTGCATAAAAAAACGTAGGGTCGGCCCAGTGTTGATAGGGTCGGTCGGGTGACCTGAAACAAACATTTTTTTGGGCCTAATGAAGTTATCATTACGCCCTATGCCCACTGCAGCTTCTCTGATACCAGATGATTTCATTATCTTGGAAACCAGGCCTGAGGAAAACTACCAGGGTCCAGCACTACTTCTCTGTGCTGGTTTGTAACTCATTGTCCTATACTGAATAGGTAAAATCTTCCCTAGCAGAGGCGTAGGAAGCAAATCTTCATTGGGGGGGCCCAGGGGGGCCCAACCAAACCAGCCCTAAATATTGGCTTCCAATCATGGTAGTACATATACACGCTCATATAGGAATTGTATAGAAAAGTAGTATTTGAGCCCCATTAAGTTCTGATTGGATGCCAGACCCCAATGTCCCTATGTGAAAAAGGTACGTTTTTGAAATTTCGTGTATTACATTATAGGGTCTTGGTAAATTTTGGGGGGGCCCAAACATATTCAGGCCCCCCCCTCCGCTGTGATTGGGGGGGCCTGGGCCGCCCTGCCCCCCCCCTTTTTCCTACTCCACTGCGTAGACTTAATGACAATTGCAAATAAGTGGGTCTTTTAGCTTGAGTTGTCTTTCAGAAGACACACTTGGCATTTGCCACCCCAAACCCTGATGTTTGCAATGTATAAAGCATAAAGGGTTATATATCTAGAATTGCGAATTTGATGACCCTAGGCCTGTCACTTGCTATGGGTCACCATCTGCGCTAACATTGGCCGTTAAAAGAGCCTAGTGTCATCTTGTGGGATGGTAGCTTGGTAGGTCCTCAGATAGACAACCTTTAACTGGTTTGTTTTATGACAGTCACTGAGAATACCCTAAAGTTTTCTCATAAGAAGACTGTTATTTTTGACAACCTTAGATACTTAGATTTTTTCAGTGTATCCTGGTTAGGGGAGCAGCTCTGTCCATGACTCCGTCCTGATTGGAAAACCCCGACTGTGTTATGGTTTAGGCCCAGCTCTATATCACGTAGCCTAATGCCAAGCTGAATATGTGTCAATGTCATGTTTATAGCCATGGTCTGGCACAGCAAGGAACAACCGTTTACTTTGATACTTTTTTTCCCACACCAGCCCAGTCATTAATGACACGGGGAGAAAAAAATGTAAATTTAATTCTTTATAAATTTTGTTTTTTCAAAGAGTCTCCCCTCTAGTCTGACAGGGTACTTTGCAAAAAGTCAGGTCAGGAAAAAATTCCCCCTACTTTGATACTTTAATTACTACCCATGCAGTTTATTTCGATGCTTTACTACCGGTACCCATGCAGTGAAAAACTAGAAATACATGCAATATGAATAGGCACAGGAGGTGCCCCGACGTCCAGCCGTTCCTTCCTACAGTCACATCTGGTACTTCTCTCATGGAAGGATCCACGTGGGAAACCGATTTCGTATGTTAAGTGACCAGTGTACGAGCTAAAATTCACGGTTTAGGGAGTGATAATTTTAACAACAAGGGGGGTGGTGGATTTGGTAGCGGGGAAGACAAAAAAGGAAATGTGGACCCTCTTGAGGGGGGACCAAAAATAGCTGTACCCCTCTTGAGGGGGGACCAGAACAATTGCAGCCCTTTTTACTATAGCTAAAAGGGGTCTATTTCAACCTGCCTGGTGGGGGGCGGGGGATGTTGACCCCTCCCGTAGGGGGGACCAAAAATGTTTCAACCCGCTCATGCAAAAATCCACTGCCCCCCCTGCTATAAAATAACTACTCTCTTAGATGATATATTGAGTCGTAGCCTATTATACTCATTGTTGTTGGTGTCTTTTTTAATATCAATATTTGATTGCCATCTGACACGATTCAGTAGTATTTAATCGACTTCTGTTACCCCAGATTAAATTGCTAATGTGCAATTGGCCATAGCAGGTAAGCCATTACTTTCTCAATGTCACTGTCAAGTGAAAACAATATAATGCCTTAACCTGGTAGTTCGCAGGCTCACCACCACGGCCCCTCCGGGGCCTTTCGGCCTTAAAAAATCTAATGTAGTATTTAGAGGGAGACTCAAACAAGGTGATGTTATATCATATGGAAAAAGTACAACTGTGTATGTTCCAAGGATCTTAAACGGGAGAAAAAACTGATTATTCTTAATATATATCCTGTATCCGATATGTTTTTCGCTTTAGCGATCACTGGCACTCATTAAGTTTGTGCTCGAACTTTAAGAAATTACACTCTTTGCTGTTTTATGATGTTTGTATGCTTTTAATAGGACACAAATAGAGAAAATAATGAGAGGTGGGGTTCTCTCCTAAGCCCATACCTTCAGTGCTGGTATATATAATACTCATTGTTTTGTGATTACAGACAAGGTGGGTGGTGAACTTTAGGTTGATAGATGATAATAAATATTTGGAAAATCGTTATACACATGTCAAATTAGATAGTGATCCAAGTACATGTAATGAATTCTCAAAACTGTTCAATACTGACGTCCCTACGGCTGTGCTGGGAGTGGGGCATGAGTGCATCAGTCCTGTGTTTCAAACATGTATTGAAGGTGTATGTGTTTATACACAGTATAGACCTATACCCGTATAAACCCAGGGCAGGGGGGCGTGGCATCGAACCGCTGGAGGTAGTTCCTCCAGCCCTCCTGGGGGGCGCCAGCGGCGCCCTAGGAGTTCCAGCGGCCGCCGGGAGGTGGCGCCCCGGAGTGACGTCATCCCCAGGCGTGACGTCACCAGCCGTGACGTCGCTTAGCGACTGTTCTATCTGTTGTACGGGGACTAGAAAAGGGCACATCCTTTGAACGGTGGTCAGTCGGCCGGTCAATCTCTTTGTGTACACATCTCCCGCAGAATTTTCAAAATTTTCCCGAGGCTTTTCCCGAGGTTTACTTGAGTTTCCAAGCTACCGAGGGCGTCTAAGAAGTTACAATGGGTCGTGTGAAGAAAACCCCCAAGAAGTCGGGCCGGCCGGCCGAGCCTGAAGAAGATGTGGGCGGGGCAGCCCAAACGAGGGATCTTCTCGAGAGGACGAGGGCAGCTGTCGCAGAATCCGAGGGCAGATTGGCGAGGGTAGAAGGAGGTTTCTCCCGGTTGGTGTCGATGGTGGAGAAGGTCCAGGAGTCGGTAGAGAAGAGTCTCGAGGGCGGCAGGATTCCCGAGGGCTCGACCAGTCGCCAGAGCAGACCCAGGAGGAGGCGTCAAGAAACCCCACCTAGGTCTGAGAGGGACTCATCTGATGACTCGAGGGCTTCGCCAAGACCCGAGGGCGCTCGTCACAAGAGATCCAGAACAAGATCCAAGTCTAGTAAGCATTCAGAATTTGCCCAGAAGAATTTTCTCGAGAGGGGGGTCAGAATTGATTCCCTCGAGGCCCTATTGCTTGTAAATGTCAGAACCGTTCTAATCATGTTGAAACAAGGTATTGATGTTGAGGGATTGTTAGCTCACATGGAACTCATTTGTGAGAAAGCCCTGACCAAAGTATACAGGGTCAGTTCCCTGATCTCATATGACAAGTCTGTAAGGGGTAGGGCAGATGAGGGGGGCCCGGAAGTTTTTGGGCAGGTATCAAACAGTGACGTGTTGAGATATTTCTCATATGATAGCACTATCATTTCTTCCAAGGGGGGAAAGAGTACTAAGGTCACCTCATCCAGGGGAGCTGAAAAGAGACCCTGTTTCAGTTTCAATAAGGCCCAGGGATGTGATTTCCAGGGGTGCAAGTATCAACATGTGTGTATGTTTTGTCGTAGCTTAACCCATGGCTCAGCAGCATGTAACATGTCTAACCCTAAAGCTGATAAGTAGGGTAGTAAGGGTAGGCCTAGTCTGGAAGGTGTCGTATGTAGGTCCAGCGAGGCTATTACCCATGATTTGTATGGCCATGACAAACCTCCCTTCTCCCTTAACCCTAATTGTCAGGAATTTGTCCCTAGGGGGGGGGGGGAAGGTAACTCAATCGTCTAGCCAACTAGAGGTATCAGACACCACGTATAAAGTATGCCCTGTTTCAATTTTGAATCCTATGTGTGAGGAGTTCATTCCAGGGAAGAGTTTTAGCACTGGTGAAGTTTTTCACCCGTGTGGTGGCTTAGCATTGAACCCTATGGTAGTGTCGAGGTTGGACCCAACCTGTCCACCCTTCACTCCGGGAGCAGTAGCGCATGATTTTGCACCTAGGGGAAGGGTTCTTCTATTTACCATTGATGGTAACCGTGATATAGGGGATGTTAGAGTCTTTAGTGATTGCCTGACCGGTACTTGTACTTGTACATTTTTTATTGGCTCTGAAATTACCCAATTAAAGCCCTGTAGGTTTGCTGCCTTTATTTCAGGCAGCGGTAATGTTTTTCCTGGCAAGCCCTTAGATGCTGAATACATCTGGGAGGGGGTAAATAGGGGATTTAAAATTGTTGATGAAGGTTGTGATACAGAGTACTCCTGTAGCAACTATAAGACTATTCTGGAACCTCAATTTTATTCTGAAATGTGTGATATTATCCGCCAGGAAGTAGCTGATGGGTATGTAACAAAGGTTGCTCACCCTCCTAGGTGTGTTCATGCTATGGGGGGGGTGGAAAAATCGAATGGCAAACTTAGACCCATCACTGACTGTTCCATGCCTGCTGGTAAGGCGATAAATAACTTTATGTGTACCACATATGAGCCTTTTTCATATAATTCAGTCTATACGGTAGTGGATCAGTTGGATCAAGGCATGTTTATGTCAGTGGTGGATTTGAAGTCCGCCTATAGGTCGGTAGGGGTATATGCTCCACATGCTGAGTTCCAGGGGTTCGCTTGGGATTTGGGCAAGGGTAGAGAATACTATATAAACAATAGGTTGAGCTTTGGCCTCAGGTGCGCTCCTAATATTTTTAATGCCCTGTCTAATTTCATTGTTAAGGTTGCAAAATCTTATGGGGTAGAGAAGGTGGTTAACTACCTTGACGATTTCATTGTATTGGCGAGGTCAGAGGCCGAGTGCTTGCGCCAGAGAAATGTATTAATTGAAGTAATGGAGTTTTTGGGTTTCGGTATATCCTACGGCAAGGTTACCACCCCCAGTCAAAGGACTGTGTTCTTGGGTATCACTATTGACTCTGCGGCTATGGAACTTTCCCTACCCCCGGAAAAAATTGTTAAATTAAAGGATGCCCTCGACGAATGCTTAGGTATGCAATATGTACATAAGAAAAGGTTGCAAAAAATAGGTGGGTTAATGTCCTTTTGCTCTCAGGTTGTTAGGGGGGGTAGGACATTTAGCCGCAGGTTATACGATCTTTGTGCTAAGGCAAGAACAGGTAGAGCTATTTTCCTTTCTCAGGCTACTAAGGACGATCTACTATGGTGGAGACAGTTTTGTGATGTTTTCAATTGTCGTGCCCTGTTCAGGAGAGAGCTGGTGGACCTACCCATGGTATCAGACGCATCTAAGAGAGGTTTCGGCGCCTGGATGGGATCTGATTATTTTTACGGTTGTTGGGAAGGTTTTAGGGTTAAGGATATTAGTCCGCTGCATGAGGAGGCTGCCCCAGAGATGGACGGTATTCGGGTACATAGAGGTAACATTAATGTTTATGAACTGTGGCCTGTCCTAGTTGGTCTGAAGAGATGGGGTGCTGCTTTTAAAAATAAGAAGATTAATATAGTTACTGATAATATGCAAGTCCTGGCAATGGTTAATACCGGTAGAAGCAAAAATAAGCTATGTATGGATTGGCTGAGAGAGCTGTTTTGGACTTGTTTTATTTTTAATATCGAGTTGCACGCTACCTATATAAGGTCTAAGGATAATGTTCTGGCTGATGACTTGTCGAGGTTACCCTATAAGGGGGTGGTGGATAGGTGTAAAAAGAATTTAGTTGTTTACGGTATGTCTGATTCCCTTTTACAGCAGTGAGACTTCAGGCGCTGCGGACTGCTCAGTGGATCTTGGCTGACCATGGTGTAGCCCCTACTACTAAGGCGACGCGTCTGGCTCAATCTAAAAGGTATATCAAGTTCTACAAGAAATTTACCCTTCACCCCTACCCTAGCTCCGCCAGCCAGGCTTCCCTTTATGCTACATATTTGGACTCTGTAGGCTTTGCCCCCGTTTCTATTAGGAACTATCTGTCTGGTTTATGGTACCATCAGAAGATGCTTGGATTTCCAGGTTTTGCTGAGGATTTTATATTAAAGCAAACCCTTAATGGTATCGAGAGGAAGTATGACCCCTCCAGGAGGGTCACTAGGTACCCTTTTTCTCCTAATGACTTGTTGAGAATTTTTTCCTTGTTGGATATGTCTAATTCTAATGATGTTTTGTTCTGGGTTGCAGTCCTGATTGGGTACAGATGCCTTCTCCGAGCCTGCCACCTAACAGCTTCGCAGCACAGTATTGGCGTGAGGCATTTATTAAGGTCGGAAGGGTATATCCGTATTAAAATTGTTTCCAGTAAGACTGACCAGTTTGGCAGAGAGGATTTGTATGTTTATCTACAGGACATGCCTGGCACCCCGTGGTGTGTGCGCCCTTTACTTGACCAGTTGTTGGTGGGCGCCAATCCGGGGGACCCCCTGCTATGCCACAGGGTGGGTAATACTGTTTTTCCATTTACTTATGATGAATTATATTCCAGAATCAAGTATTTTGCATTGGTTTTAGGCTTGCCTGTTGATAGAGTGTCCACCCATTCCCTCAGACATGGCGGCAGTACCATGCTACAGGACCTTGGTATGCCTGTTCAATCTATAATGAGGAAGGGCAATTGGCGCTCAGCGGCTGTGCGGCGGTACCTACATCAATCTGTATCAGAATTGGCTGTTTTGGAGCAGGTCCCCTGTACTTATCTAGCCTCTTTGTAATCCTTCGGATTAATGTTCCATTGTGTGTGGAGGTTGTTGTTTGGCTGATATTTAGGTACTATATATTTCCACCACACTAATGTCTCGTGTCTTCTCTTATATTAATATTACATTAATTATATTAATGGCCTATATACCGGTAGCTTATTAATATGGGGATATCCCTAAGTTTCCATGGTAACTTATCTTTCTATTGTATAAGCCAAGCCCGAGTGCTGGCAGTAGTCTATATATTATTATTGTGTGCTAATAATATCTTCCACCCCACCTAACCCTTTATACACAGTATAGACCTATACCCGTATAAACCCAGGGCAGGGGGGCGTGGCATCGAACCGCTGGAGGTAGTTCCTCCAGCCCTCCTGGGGGGCGCCAGCGGCGCCCTAGGAGTTCCAGCGGCCGCCGGGAGGTGGCGCCCCGGAGTGACGTCATCCCCAGGCGTGACGTCACCAGCCGTGACGTCGCTTAGCGACTGTTCTATCTGTTGTACGGGGACTAGAAAAGGGCACATCCTTTGAACGGTGGTCAGTCGGCCGGTCAATCTCTTTGTGTACACATCTCCCGCAGAATTTTCAAAATTTTTAATCTTGGGGTAAAGTTTTCTACTAAATATTGAATTTTTGGGATATTTATGATATTTATGATATTTGTGATATTTATGATATTTATGATTGATGTTCATATTTATTATTGTATAATTCTATTCACCTGTCATCTTAGCTGCTGTGTCTGTTTAGACCTGTGTTAGGCGCTAAAGAATGCTGTTATTGCGATACAGGACCATGGATTGTCCTAGCCTGCTGTGTTATTTATGGTTATTGTTGGTTATTGGTTATTGTCACTAAAAAGATGAGTGTGACTGCTATTTGTAACTGTGATAGTACTTCAGTGTTAATAAAAATATAGGCTGATATTTAGGTACTATATATTTCCACCACACTAATGTCTCGTGTCTTCTCTTATATTAATATTACATTAATTATATTAATGGCCTATATACCGGTAGCTTATTAATATGGGGATATCCCTAAGTTTCCATGGTAACTTATCTTTCTATTGTATAAGCCAAGCCCGAGTGCTGGCAGTAGTCTATATATTATTATTGTGTGCTAATAATATCTTCCACCCCACCTAACCCTTTATACTCTATGTGAAGAGGTATGCCAATTGAAACTCCATAGATTTGCTGCAGCAATTATTTAATCCTTGGATTTGGGTGGGATGTGAGGATATGTTTGTACACAACAGTGTGCATGGGGGCGCCTGCTGGGTGAATATGAATGTGACTTCAAGTCATTCAAAAATTACTGGTAAGCCATTTGCAGGTTAGCCGGATGAAAAGATCAATGTGGAATGGTAGAAAGAGCAAGGTTAGGACAGAGGCTTGTAAACCTTGCTGCATTCATTCTCTCAGTCGGGGAGAAGTCAAAGTTACGTCCCATCCCTGTGTGCTATCACTGCACAGCATTAACAATTATATGGAAACTACATGACTGTGCCAAGTTCCATTATAGATATGTGAAATTTGTGTTGGACATGGCGAATCAATTTGATTTTGGATCAGTCAGTGACATTTCCAGTTCCTATTGTTCACTTCATATCTTGCCAGCACATTGCCAGGATTTAAGTGGAATATTGATGGGCAGGTGAGATATTTGGAGGTGTCAACTACCTGGACTTATATTCAGAATATATATCACAAGTAATCTGTCATTATTCAACTATCGACATGAATAAGATGACAGATTTGCATGCATATATATAGAGCTCAGAAACATTATCTATCACACATGTGCATGTAAGTAGGAGGGGAATGCTGGTGCATTGTACCTGTCCATAATAGTTAATTTTAATTGAGATCTTATCATATGGAGGCTAACAGAGGATCATTACCACACAAAAGGTCTCCTCTGTACAGAGGACATTGTTTAACCATGTTGTGCCATTAAACATGCAATGTATTGTATACTTAGTAATAAACTGTCTGGCCAAGTACACATAATTGTCTAGGAACCCTGGTAAACAAGATTAGGATAGTCTTACACTCTCATTTCCAGGTATGTGTATATTTTGGATCTAAATAACTATCAGTAGTATGTCCATCCATTGTTTGTATTGTCTAGTTGTTAATATCTTTGCAAATGTAACTATGATAATGAACCAGTGTAGGTCTCCATGATCTTGTGTTGTAGCCCAATATCTCATAAATTATATTCCCTATTGTGAGTAGTGACATGAATAGGTCTGTAGATAACTAGTACGTTATTCCTCAGCGCAGGCAGTTAAAAGCAAATATTCCTTCTGATTCATTCCTATCCCACTTTTTGCAGGTAAGATTGCTAGGTCCCCTTTAAGAGATATCCTACTCTCTAGATATTAAATCTATTACATTTGACATAATAAGTGATCATTAGTTTAAATGAAGAATGTATTATATGTTTTGTTTAAAACCATGACAACTCTTCTATTTTTCTAGCTGTACGTGTCAAGGGAAAGAACTGTGAAGTGAAACTCCAAGGCAGAATCAATTGTTTTTCTTTTTTGGATTAAAAAGAGAACTCAAATATTTTTTGAAATGGCTGATGAAAGTTTACCATCAAGGATCAAGTTATGTAGAGGATACCTTGCATTGGTGACGCTCCTCTTTACAATAACACTAGGTTCCTCCTCGGTCCAGGCCTTAAAGGGGGCCATGCCTGATTTCCAACTGCCAGCTGCCAGATGTTTTACACAACTAGTGACCTACATTTTAGTAGTTAAACTTACTGGAAATATCCTGAGTGTAAAGAGGGAACTTACTCCATCCATAATATACAGCGGCTTTCTTTATGTTTTACATAATGCTGGTTACTATGGTTGCACTGTATACCTACCACTCATGGAGGCATTTGGAGTTTTCTCTATTGTTAATATGATTGCTGCCATTCTCCATGGAAAAATCAAATTCTTTAAAGACCCTAATGTACCTCAGCTCTTTGGTGTTGCTGTTGCAATAGTTGCCATTGCCCTGATCATACAGCCATCTTGGATTTTTATTCAACCTGGACAAACATCGGACAATGGCATTATGAATCCACCTGTGATTTTGAATATTTCAGGTAACTCCTCAGCTATATACAGAGCCATACCTGTGTCCCACAGGGATGTTGTCATTGGCTATCTCCTTGCCATCATTGGGGGTATAGGATCGGGTTTCAATCTAGATGTGATTTCCATATCACTCCAAGAAGTGCCTCCATTGGTCAAAATAGTTTATGTATCTGCAATTGGGATTTTTGCTTCCACATTGCTCTCATTCTACATGGAAGACCCAGTTGTATACTTGACCCTCAGTGAGTTTGGGTTTGTGGTGGGACATTGTGGGGCAGCTGTTTTCAGTTCATTTCTGTTTTTTTACTCAGCGCATGTTCTGGGTGGTGGCACATGTGCAGTTGGTCGCAGCCTCCAGATCCTGGTTATGATGTTATTCCAATACACACTGATGAGGGATATCATGCCGGGGAACAACAACTGGGTTGAGGCTGTGGGGGCGGTGCTGCTGG
This sequence comes from Harmothoe impar, assembly GCA_947462335.1. Classification (NCBI taxonomy): domain Eukaryota; kingdom Metazoa; phylum Annelida; class Polychaeta; order Phyllodocida; family Polynoidae; genus Harmothoe; species Harmothoe impar. Next base: position 56,576,898 of record OX381718.1, on the reverse strand, counting down.
TTGCTGGTGTCAGTATGGCCTCTGTGGTTGATCTGCTGCAGATCTACACAAAGTCTTACCATAGGTTAATCCCTCTAAGCCATTAAGGAGAACATGATGCCCTAATGCAACATATATCCTTAGTTGTCATGATGCATTAATGCAGCCCTGTGGGATAACATGGTAGCTATAGTAACTCATACACTTTTTATTAAAAAATCTTTTTTCGTTCAAGGGGACCATTATTTTTTGTCTCCATCCTGAATCCACCCCCCGCCTCCCCTGTTGTCAAAAACTGACCGCCTTGATAGAAAATGGTTGAGTTAGGAGAGATACAGATATAATTGGGCAACTTATTACTGATTTAAAGTGTTATAACATCCCTTTACCTTTTTAGCCCATTTATATCTTCACCTGCCCTAATTAAACCATTTTCTATCAAGCTGGCCAGATCTTGTTAGAAACAGCCATATACATTGGCCCTTTATGTGTACCCCTCATGAGACATGCAGTGGTCCTGCAGAGTGCAAGGCTTTCCCAAACCAGATACCATGAGCTACTATACAATTTGTTTCTCCTAGTTTTTGAAAATTGAATGAAAATTATACAAAGTCTCAGATTTCATTGTTGTGTTGTCCTTAATAATTGATCAGATGTTGTGTAGATGACCATGATTTGAATTTGCATAGTTCATGATTATAGTAGCACTACTTATGTTTTGCAGCACTTTTTGGTAAATATTATTGCAAAAATGTTTCTATAAAATTTGAAATTATTGTGAATTGATGTAATAAAAATATTGATTACGAAAAAACCAACACAAAGAATTTTTGTTTTTCACTTTTTCTTTGAAATCTTTATTTGTGCAGATATTTTCAGAGTTTTATTTGTTGATTGCTACATTTCAGATCATTCATGATCCTTTTATCAGGCAAAGATGCTTATATTGAATTTACAGTTGACTGAAGTACACTAAATGATGACATAAATATTGGTTTCCATGGTAACCAGGTATCAACAAATATATTTCCTGGATGATATGACACCCTTGTATAATGTAAATGGCCAGGCCTTGACACCCTCGTATAATGTAAATGGCCAGGCCCACACTGCTGAAGAGTAGGATGGGGCAGCCAGTACTAATGTAAAACTTTGCTGCTGATACAACTATGATGTTACACCAAGGTTGAATAAGTGTACTTAGTATGTCCATTAATAATCAGTATAACTTGAAATTAATGGAGTGTTGATAAATATACATCTATGATCAGTGAGGCCAGCCCTTGAACAGTTGACACCCCTGGTCTAGATGTGAAACATAGCTCCCAGCATTATGTGTGATGGATGGTGATGCATGGTGAGTGGATTCTGAGTGATAAGTAGGCAGTATTGATGCGAGTTTCTGTGAAATATCTGCCGGAGCCCTTTATAATATTGTGTCAATACTGTTCTTATTATTAAATGCATTTTGGTAAGGTAAAAGCCATTTTATTTACCTAAATCGTCTCTCCCACGTCCGAACTCTGCCATGACACCTTGCTCGATACTCACTTCCGGTCTGTGTGCAAGCGCCAAAAAATAGTCCCTCCCCTTTGATCGCCTATATTGTCTTTATTTGTACGAATTAGGCCTTATTTTTCATTTTTATATGTTAATTTCTTAAAAAAGAAGACAATAAAAGTATAAATCACCCTAAATCACCATAAATATATCGTCGCCCCCAATAAAAATTGTGCCACTCTCCAGCCAGAAGCTTAGTAGTATAACCTTGCAAAGAATATGCTTTGAGACTGAGACATACCGTCCCTCTTTTTGCTCACCAATCATGATATTGGCAGCACTGTTTGTCTATGGAGATTTCTAAATATTCAATTGATATTTTCCCGGTATTGTTTGTTACTAAATTTTAGTTACAAAATATTAGTATTAACACGAGGAGAGTTGATTTAATATTTTACATTTGGTTTTCCTATATTGCATGTTGCAGCGTTGGGGGAAAAAAATAAATCACACAAATTTTCAATTTCTCGCCGATCCCTCAAGTTAATAACCCTCAACTAGGCTAGGGCCTTATTCATCTACTGTACGTTAAAATATAGGATCTTTTCAGTTGCGTGTGCTATGTTATATTTCGTCTCGACTTGATTTTATCCTTTTATTATAAAAAATTGACAATAAACTGCTCGATTTGAATGAAATCTATGAAAAAGAAGACAACAGAGGCTCAAATAACACAGAAATAAAATTTTATTTGGCTGGATATCCCACTCCACCCCCTTCCAGTAGCCCCAATGTATGTGCAATCTTCAAAATATCTGCTCGGCGAGTGAGAGCAGACAGCCCGCACGAGGACACCAACTTCACTTCTACTCAATGAAAGACCACGAAATACATGAGATACAGGAGGAAAACAGTTAAAACAAGCCAGCACATCAATTTTAAAGGTATTATGGTGACGTTAACGATTAAGTGTTATCATTGAAATTAAGGCTAATACAAGGTGATTACATGTCAGGCACAGTAAAAACCGAACATATTGTGCCACTTCATAGCCTATGAATTCCTGGGGTCCATGTTAGGTGGGTATGGAAATGTGTGTTGCTAGGCAGATAATAATTTAGAATAGATGTTGCTAGGCAACCAGCTGTATTAGCAACAAACCAATAGAACCATTAAATTCCTTGGGTCCATATTAGGGGAGGTAGGTATGATTATAATCAACCTCAAGACCATGGAAATGTGCGTTGCTAGGCAGATAAACAATTAGAATAGCCGTTGCTAGGCAACCAGCTGTATTAGCAACAACCTAAGAGAACCATTGAATTCCTTGGGTCCATATTAGGGGGGTTAGGTATGATTATAATCAACCTCAAGAGCATGGGAATGTGCGTTACTAGGCAGATAAACAATTAGAATAGCCGTTGCTAGGCAACCAGCTGTATTAGCAACAAACTAAGAGAACCATTGAATTCCCTGGGTCCATATTAGGGGGGGTAGTTATGATTATAATCAACCTCAGGACCATGGGAATGTGTGTTGCTAGGCAGATAAACAATAAGAATAGTTGTTGCTAGGCAACCGGCTGTATGAACAACAAACCAATAGAACCATTGAATTCCTTGGGTCCATGTTAGGGGGGGGTAGGTATGATTATAATCAACCTCAGGACCATGGGAATGTGTGTTGCTAGGCAGATAAACAATTAGAATAGCTGTTGCTAGGCAACCGGCTGTATGAGTAACAAACCAATAGAACCATTGAATTCCTTGGGTCCATGTTAGGGGGGGGGGGGGGGGTAGGTATGATTATAATCAACCTCAGGACCTAACAAAGGTTGATTAATATTAATGTTATCATTATATACATAAATTTATGTTGTGACAGCTTAAAACAAAATGGCGGCACCCCTTAAAACAAAATGGCGGCACCCATACTGACTTCCTGTCAAATGAAAACAATATAATGCCTCAACCTGGTAGTTCCAAGGTTCACCACCAGTAGTGTACAGAAAGTGGGAGTTGACCCAGTGAGTAGTGTACAGAAAGTGGGAGTTGACCCTGTGAGTAGTGTACAGAAAGTGGGAGTTGACCCTGTGAGTAGTGTACAGAAAGTGGGAGTTGACCCTGAGTAGTGTACAGAAAGTGGGAGTTGACCCAGTGAGTAGTGTACAGAAAGTGGGAGTTGACCCTGTGAGTAGTGTACAGAAAGTGGGAGTTGACCTTGTGAGTAGTGTACAGAAAGTGGGAGTTGACCTTGTGAGTGGTGTACAGAAAGTGGGAGTTGACCCTGTGAGTAGTGTACAGAAAGTGGGAGTTGACACTGTGAGTGGTGTACAGAAAGTGGGAGTTGACCTTGTTAGTAGTGTACAGAAAGTGGGAGCTGACCTTGTGAGTAGTGTACAGAAAGTGGGAGTTGACCTTGTGAGTAGTGTACAGAAAGTGGGAGTTGACCTTGTGAGTAGTGTACAGAAAGTGGGAGTTGACACTGTGAGTAGTGTACAGAAAGTGGGAGCTGACCTTGTTAGTAGCGTACAGAAAGTGGGAGTTGACCTTGTGAGTAGCGTACAGAAAGTGGGAGCTGACCTTGTGAGTAGTGTACAGAAAGTGGGAGTTGACCTTGTGAGTAGTGTACAGAAAGTGGGAGTTGACCTTGTGAGTAGTGTACAGACAGTGGGAGTTGACCCTGTGAGTAGTGTACAGACAGTGGGAGTTGACCCTGTGAGTGGTGTACAGAAAGTGGGAGTTGACCCTGTCAGTACCGTAAAACCTCGCGTATAAGCCGCGGCTAGTACGTGGCTAGTACGCGAATCAGACTCAGCTTTCTTTTGATACCAAACATGCCTATATAGGGTGTGGCTTATACGAGAGTTTTTATAAGTATACTACAGTACAAAATTAACTATTTTCAGACCCCCCTCTGCCGCTTATATAATCAGGCAAAGTTAGGGGTGCGGCTTATACACGAGTTAGGCATATACGCGAGGTTTTAGGGTAGTGTACAGAAAGTGGGAGTTGACCCTGTGAGTAGTGTGCAGAAAGTGGGAGTTGACCTTGTTAGTAGTGTATAGAAAGTGGGAGTTGACCCTGTGAGTAGTGTACAGAAAGTGGGAGTTGACCTTGTGAGTAGTGTACAGAAAGTGGGAGTTGACCTTGTGAGTAGTGTACAGAAAGTGGGAGTTGACCTTGTGAGTAGTGTATAGAAAGTGGGAGTTGACCTTGTGAGTAGTGTATAGAAAGTGGGAGTTGACCTTGTGAGTAGTGCATATAGAAAGTGGGAGTTGACCTTGTGAGTGGTGTACAGAAAGTGGGAGTTGACCTTGTGAGTGGTGTACAAAAAGTGGGAGTTGACCTTGTGAGTGGTGAACAGAAAGTGGGAGTTGACCTTGTGAGTAGTGTACAGAAAGTGGGAGTTGACCTTGTGAGTGGTGAACAGAAAGTGGGAGTTGACCTTGTGAGTAGTGTACAGAAAGTGGGAGTTGACCCTGTGAGTGGTGTACAGAAAGTGGGAGTTGACCCTGTGAGTGGTGTACAGAAAGTGGGAGTTGACACTGTAAGTAGTGTACAGAAAGTGGGAGTTGACCCTGAGTAGTGTACAGAAAGTGGGAGTTGACACTGTAAGTAGTGTACAGAAAGTGGGAGTTGACACTGAGTAGTGTACAGAAAGTGGGAGTTGACACTAAGTGGTGTACAGAAAGTGGGAGTTGACCCAGTTGCACCCAATGTCTTAGCCCTTTGCGGGAGGCATGTCACTAAAAGATGAGTAACACTTGCACCTTACACTTAAATGGGAGTTGACCCTGTTGCACCCGACCCTTTGAGGAAGGCATGTCACTCAAAGGTGAGTAATTCGCCGGTGCTGTATCTTGTCACTTACACCTTACAATAAGGAAAACATCATCATCATAATCAATTAATCTTAAGAGTCAACATTTGTGCTGCACTTGTCAGTCTAAAGTATAGAGTCACACAGATCACTGGCCTCATATATATACTACAGTGACAAGCTATACTCATACCATCTAGGTCACATTCCCTGTGATGAGCCGCTACTTCAGTATCCAGCACAGGCTTAAACTAACTGGCAGGATTATGGTAGGCACAGATGACTGTATATAGCTCAAGGAATGACAGCTAGACACCCATCGGGCTGTGTCTCACAACCATGAGCCAATGTTTTTGTCTCTGACCGGGTGCCGTCTCTGACCAGGTGCCGTCTCTGACCTGGTGTCATCTCTGACCTGGTGTCAGAAAAACGTGTTTTTTTTATGTTAGCCTATACTTATATATATATAAGGATATGTAAAGGCGTTACAGCAGCTCTTAAGTAATCATCATTAGCCTACCTGTTGGTAGAACATAACTAAACTACCAAAGTGACATCCGGTTAGAGACGGCACCCAGTCAGCGACGGCACCTGGTCAGAGACGGCACCCGGTCAGAGACAAAAAACATTAGCTCAAGGTCGTGAGACACAGCCCTCATCTTCCAACATTAGATGGCCCTACCGTGTCGTTTATTTGGACATAGACATGTTGCTTTATCTGAAGTATAAAAAGAATGATGGACTAAGCAGTTTTTATACTGCTAACCAGACGCTGCTACAGTCTATATCCAATTAATTGGTATAGTAGGACCATCTAATGTTGAAAAACTGTAGGTGTGTAGCTGTGTCATACCTTGTGTTATATACAGTCATCTACTGTAAGTAGAGCACGCTGCTTAGTTTAAGCCTGTGGTACCCAGCTTGCCGTGTTCTATGCAGATACCACAATGCCCAGTTTGACATGTGACATGAACAAATTGGCCAGTCGGGTTCAGGTATACAGCAGGTAGGTCTAGTCCTACTCTGTTCTACATGGTCAAGGCCCTAGGTATAGGTCATGTATCTCGTCCCAGGCACGGACAATCAATGCAGGCAATGGCAGCAGCTGCTGACCCAAGCTGGCCCCACCTCGACCTCTGTTCCTGAGCGTCATCGCTGGCACCAAAGGTTGCTGGTTAAAATAGTTCCTGTGCGCTTGGTGCTGTTGTATTAAAAATGCAGATGGGTACCGCGTAGGAACCCCCCCCCCCCCCCCAATATACGGGGGAAGTGACGTGGTCATGGCCCCTCAAATACCAGCGATGTCGCTCGGATGCGTCCGAGGACGAGTTGGGGCCAGCTTGCTGCTGACCAGGGCTGCATGCGGTGGGATTGATATGAGTGTATCATCCCTTAAACCCTTTTATGGATGGCATGATACCCTAATGCATCATACCCTTGGTCGACATGATGCATGAATGCAGCCCTGGTGAGTAACTTTCCAGTGTTGCATACAAGCATCATGCCGACCCTATGAGGCTGAGACACTCCGGAAGGGTCGTCAGGATGCACCAATGCACCCCGGCGAGTTACTCACCGGGGTTTCATTGTTGCATCATGACGACAAATGTCCCCTTTTAGAGACATCTGTCCTTAAAGGGTTATGAGGCACATGGTGTCAGCTAGCTTACTAGTTTTGGTATTACAAATCAGATTTTTACTTGCTTTCTTTCTGAGTCACATGCAACAGGTTGAATATAGAGGGGGTGGGATATCATAGGGCGTAAAAGTCTGGGGGGAGGGTAAAAATCTAAGGGGGTAGGTGTCCAAGGGGTCGATGCCTCTAGGAGGAGGGCGTAAAAGTCCTAGGAAGTCCAAAAGGCTACATGTCCAAAGAGGTAAATGGCGATAGGGTTGATGTCCAAGGAGGTAGATGGCAATAGCCTGGGCTCCACTACGGTGACACCGTTCCCTGCGAAATGGTGCGATCCTTTTAATGTTTTGTTTTTGTATGTTTTGCCTCATTTTGCGTCAGTGTCGCCCTGAGTGTCGCCCTGCTGCTTACGTTACATAGGGCGACACTGAAGCAAAATGAAGCGAAATGAGGCGAAATGAAGCAAAAAGTGCAAAACAAAACATAAAAAAGATCGCAACGTTTCGCAGCTAGCAGTGTAGCCCTAGTGGAGTCCTGGCTTATGGGGTAGATCTCCAAGCAGGTAGATGTTCAACAGGTGGAGGACTGACCCTATATCCAGGCAGTCTGTTAATGCAGGCAGTCTTTACAGGCAGGGTGTTTCTCACACTCTCCCAGCTAAAGCAGGCTGGGGTTCAGGCTTTCACACCTTCTCCAAGCAGTGGCAGCTGTTATGCCTGCCCTTATGGTTGTTTCACCAGATTAGATACCAATTTAAACATGTAATTACTCAGAAATGCAGTTGACCAGGCACATAATGCATCCATAAGTTAGAAGGTGATGTACTGATCTACATCCTCTATATGAGTTTATTCTTAGAAAATATCACATAAAAATCGCAAATATGATTATGAATGCTATAGCTATGAATGTAACAAAACAGCCCTGAATACTAGGCTGAGCGACCTGTATAAACAGGCTGGGTGGGTTTCCCAGTCTGTACTGTAAATCCAGGCAGTCTTCCACCTGTTCAAAGGGGTAAATGGCAATGGGGTAAATATAAGGGGGTAGATCAGGACGACAACGGTTATAACACCTCAAAACACCATACAGCCATTAAACAGTTAAAGAATACTGCATGTTGACTTTGAATACCTTATTCTATAGAGCAGTTATCCTTCTCAATTGGCCCATACTGAGAACTACTGTCGTTATTTGTGGGCTGTTGTGCTAAAATATGAATAGTCAGACCTGTATTTGACTTCAGTGGAAAACATAAATATAACGCGTTTGTATGGGCGAGCTTTTCCCAGTATGAAATGGTTTGCAATCTGAGTAGGGATCGTTCTGTGCAAAAGCCACGCTGTATTGCAATTTGTTCATGTTGTGTGGTACATATGATATTCCATAGGGTCATGCATTCACACAAAATCACAGAGTATCACTCCGATTTCTAAGGTTTAAGGGAGTGGTCAGTTTTTAACATCGGGGAGGGGTGAGGTTGATCTTAGCGCTGGCAGGCTTTCTCGTTTAAAAGGGTGTGCTACTTTTTGGTCCCCTCTCAAGAGTGATTTCTCTTGGTCCCATCCCTTCAAGGGGTCAAATGATTTTGGTCCCCCTCCCCCAATCCACCCCCCCCCCCACCGCCCCACCCCTTGTTCTTAAGAAATGACCACCCCCAATAGCTAAAGCTTCACACACTATCACAAAGATATCACACTCATTTGCTGAATTGGCCATCAGAGGTGAAGAGACAGTCTATATCCAGATCATATCCTGGATGAATCATAAAATAAACTATTCATTTTGTTGATGTCCACCGGATCTGGGTTGGTACTAAGAAAAACTTTTTCTCTTGCCGAAAAGAATAAAATGTCAGTAAATGCTGATTGCAAAATCAGCATTCTGATTTTTCCATCATGTTGTCTATTCCTCATACAATCCAATATGTTAGTGCTGGCATCATAGTGGAATTGCCCCTAATCTGACATGCCTGTGGGAAGGGTGGTAGTTAAGGACACCTGGTTATCCAAGGGTATTAGACAGTTGTTAGATACCTGGTTGGTTTGAAGGAGTTAATCTTGTTTTAATGGGGTTTGAAATATTGTAGCTAAATATTGTAATCCCAAAATATGTTGAAATGTCCCCTTCCTTTGTTGTTTCTCCTGTTTGTAAAATAGTCAAGTCCAGTTCCACGAAGGCATACGATATGTGGGTCGGGCGCTGTCCGGATAACTAGTCCAATTCTCTCACTTCTTTTCTTCCTTCACTGTACCCCCACCCCCCCTCCCCACCCCTCACCCAACCCTCCCCTAACCCTGCCTGTGCCCTCAGCCTACCCTCCACCTCACGGAACCCGTAAATGCCTTAGTCACGAGACAATTATACCTCTTATAGGGAAGCCACAGTCTTCCCATGATTCATTTAGGTGACTGCACTTCCGGCTGGGTTCAGAAACAAGGCTGCAATATTTACTAACTATGTGAGTGCGAGCTCCCTTACGTGCACATAGTGATTCACATGCCTGTTTTACAGTGGTTTCATTTTGTGTAGTAGGGCCTATACAGAAATAGAGTCAGTAATAGGACTGAGCTTGTATTAAATCATGGGTTGGCAAATTTAAGGTTTCCCACAGGTTTATTTGGTATTTGTGTTAGTTGGCCTGCGTGATGTATGTCTTATAAAGGGGGTATTCCACACTGTCAAAAGTGAATGTAGTTGAGCAGTAAAATTAACTGTATTTTCACAGTATAATTACACTGTAAAAATATTCCGTTGAATATACGGAGAATCAATGCAAAACTTTACGGTGATTACAGTGAGGCAATGTTAAGTCAACCAATTTTACTGTGAATATCTGTAATCCAGTACGGTGAAACACAGTTTATTCATTTAAGGTGAAGCTTCGTCTTGTGAAAATATTCTGTTGAATATACAGAGAATCAGAGGATCATCATTATATATTATTACAGTGGGGCAATGTAAAATTGATCAATTTTACTTTGAATATCAGTAATTCAGCACAGTGGAACACAGTTATTTTACAGTGAAACACAGTTTATTCATTTTACGGTGAAGCTTTGTTTAATTGATGTTTAGTTTTATCACACCAGGTGGCAGTTTGGTATATGAGGAGATTTTCATGGATGCTAAGAACACCATTTTTGTGGTTATAAGAAAAATATAAAGATAAGTATACAGGATTTGTTTAAGTTGTGTATTTGCCCGACAGATTGACCTCGAAAGGGCCCGTATTCCGTTGAAACGGAATGCGGGCCCTTAAGAGGGCAATCTGGAGGGCAAATACACAACTTAAACTGATCCTGTATTTATTTTTAAATGTATTTGTCACATATTAAAGGAGAAAAAGGCAATTTATTAACCTACATCGTCTCCAAACATGTCCCGAGGCCGCCATGACACCTTGCTTGACTTCACTTCCGGTCTCTGCGCGTGCGTAATTTGGTTTCGCGAAAATATAGTCCCCCCTGTTTTGCACTATATCGTTCGTTTTTGTGCAAATTAGGCCTAATTTACGATTAAAAATTATTATTTTTTAAAAATGAAGACGATCAAACGATAATCCTCAACAAATTAGGCTCGTTCACACCGTCCGATTTACGATAGAAAATTCCGCCAGGACCCGACATTGGCGCCACTGTTCGTCTATGGGGATTTCTGAAGATGCATTTTTTCGCCGAACGTTCAAGTTAATAACCCTCAACCAAATTTTCTGGGGGGGTAGGGCCTAATTCAGCTATCAGGTGTCTAAACATAGGATCTTTTCTCTGGCGTGCGCTATTGTTTATTCAATATAACTCGATTTTAAAGCTAAAAACGACCATTTTATTTTTCGGGGAATGTGATGAAACCACCCGCGGCGTGCCTTTAAACTTGCCAAAACCAAAAAACAGAGCCAATGATTAAATGATAGAGTTAAGAAGCCTCAACCAAATTTTCTGGGGGGCTAGGGCCTAATTCATCTATTGTACGTCCAAATATAGGATCTTTTCTCTTCCATGCGCTATGTTGCTTTCAATATAACTCGATTTTAAACCTAATAAGAAGCCAATGAAAAAAAAGTATCATGACGACGATTTCGTAACGAAAACGTCCCGCATCGTCCGGGAATCGAACCCGGGCCGCGGCGGTGGAAGGCGAGAACGCTAACCACTCAGCCATCTCGGCCAGCCTAGCTTTGGAAGACTCTGTTGGGGGTTTTGAACCGCTGACCTTAGGTATCCTTACGCGCAACCGGAAGTGAAGTTTTCGCGAAATACGGAGGTTTGAGGAAATACGGGGGCTGGTTATTCAGCTTTTGCGAAATACGAGGCTCAGTGCTGAAGCCTACCCGCCTTGATATTTACTCAAACCATTTAAAAATAAACAGCTGTAGATTTGCTCTATAGCCATCCTAGAGTGACTTCTTCTCGTGGACTGGCATTACAAAGTGTCATGAAGCATTTTATAAGGCTCTCATAAACTGATTCCTAATGATCAGGCCTGAAGTCTTGACACTAAGATGCTATTGCTGATTGGAGATGGTACCAATTTTGGCATGGAACCATATTGAGCATAGAGTTAGGTATAGGTGGATAAATGGATGGAAAAATATTGGGATAAATGAGGTAAATTACACAAAATACAATTATAACTATTGTTTATGCACTGGATTGAAATGACAGTCATGTCCAATATTTTGTTAGAATAACGGTGATTCACTGGCCACACTGGGTGCCGGACTTTCACAGTTTAAAATTACGGTGAACTTGAAATAACAGTGACCGTTATTTTTACGGTGAAAGTCCAGCACCCAGTGTTGCCAGAGAATCTCCGTTATTTTGACGGAATTTTTTTACAGTGTATACTACAGTATTAGTGTACAGTAAGGTGAGCTAGGCATTAATGCCTGCCTTCATGTTAGACATCAGTCAGCTTGATGAGTCTTTTTCTGGGCATGTGGCTCTACCACATTCTGCTGGAGACGTTGGGTGTCAGTCTCCCTTTGACCCCTAGCAGGTGTACCCGTATAGGCCTGTAGCTGGGTGCATTATCAACCAACCAGATAACACCCTGCATTCACTGCAGAATTTTTAGGGTGCATTATGTAACAGCTTGTACCCATGTGACCACTGCTTAAGTAATGGATGCGCCCACAGGACATCCAGCTTGACCCCTATAGGGTCAGCATGATGCATGCATGCAGCGCTGGCGAGTTACTCGCCTGAATAGCATTCATGCATCATGAGGGTAAAGGACATGCTGCATTTAAAGTACTTTGCGGTCCTTGACGGGTTACATACCATATCACAGTACCAGTACCATGGGGTGATACTGATTTCATGATACATACACAGTGCCCCAGCAAGTCACATTGATCGCTATAAGGTTATAGCTGGCTCGTCATCAACACCTTTTTCTCACTCCCTCCTGTGTTATATGCACCCATTGAGTACTACTCATTTGAAGCTGAGTCAACCCACGATGGGTCTCAAAACGGTGGAGGATAACAAATGTTCAGGAAAAGAGCCTACCCTTTTATCTAAATCAAAGTGTTCACAAAAATGAGTTTTGCTTGCGCAAGAGGAGGCCGGGCATCCGCGCAAATTTTTACGACGTCCCAGTTGTCAAGTTGTCAAATTGTCCACTCCCTTACGATTCCATTGAAAGATGATTCTATCAAATGTCTGATATATTCAAGGATTGTCAGAGAGGTTTTCAGGGTATTGGAGTTGTGTGCTCATTATATATCAGGGCTGATCATAGGCTTAGGCTTATAGCATTACTAACAATAACATACATAGTATTGGTAAATACTATAAGTAGATGATAGCCCATTACCATAGCTATACATAGAATCAATAGCTGACCATAATTATTTGTATTGATTGGTTGCGTTTCTTGCCTGGTGGTTAGGCCAAAAGAAAGGTGTTTCAGGTTACATGGTCTGAAAATCTAGGGTAGATTTCTTTTTCTAATTAAGCTTGAAAAGTACCCGGAAATCGACCCATAAACGTCAATGCTGACTCGCCTTTGACCACCTAGAATCATGAACTATTAGATCAACTCTTGTATAGCCCAAAAATATTAATATTTTTTTCCAAATCGAATCGGCCCTGTTTTGCTAGGTAGGGTGGGTAACCTGAAACACACCTTTTTTTTAAATTTTGGCTTCATAGACCAAGAACAGGAACATGTGTTTCAGGTCACATGATCAGGCTAAGCAAAAACGAGTCATTGTAAAATACAATCAGGCAATTGTTCTGACAATTGGCATACTTTTTAAACTGATTTAATATTATATTAGTGGGAAAAAAAAGTGTGTGCTCAATTTTTAATTAAAGTTTATTTCCAGCAGATCATCTGAAAAACATGGCAACAAAGTAATTGTATTTACCTCAATAACGATTTCTAAAAAGATCATGTTTTTTTACTCATTTTTTTTGTGACCATACATATCCAATAGAGTCCATTATATCAAAAGCTATAAATACCTTAAATTCTAGAGTGACATCAATCACATATTGCTACAAGCTATACAGTTAATAGATCTAAATGTGTCCTTACCAACTCAAAATCCTCAATTCAGGACTGATAAACAGCCTAAAATGTGACACAGCCTGTGACAGGCCATGGGGGATGCAGTTTAAACTATGGCAATTTGGCGCCATAAAATATTGCAGCAGCACGGGAGGGGAGCAGCAGGGCACGGGGGCCTCACCGAGGGCACCAACCCCTGACAGGAAGCTCAGCCAGGGATGCAGCGCGCATGCGCAGAATGCACCCAGGACATTATACGCTACACTACAGTCCTCAAGCTACATTCTGCACATATTTTGTCAGGCCACTCCAAATAATATCCTTGGTTTTTTTTCATCACCTAGAGCTGCGAGCATTCCAAAGATCATGTTTTGAAGATATTTTTTTTATTTGCAAATTTTCAATGGGAAAAAATTATAATGATGGACAAAGATGGGCATATTTAATATCAAATTGAAGCTTAGAGTGCTGCAAATGCAATGTGATAGGGAAAACATGCATATTTACAACTTGCATAGATTATTTATCTTTAAATACTTAAAAGTGAATTTAGATCAGCAAAGACCTAGATTTCCCCACCTATTTAGCCCTCAGCGAAAAAAGGGAAAGATAGGTGACCTCGTCATATTTGGAGTGGGTCGGTGATGAGAAGCGAGGGTATTATTTGGAGTGGCCTAACATAACTCCACGGTCAATCTCTACGCCGATCCGGCGGTGCACAGGCCAATGAACCAAAATTGCCCCTACGTAATATGGATTCAAACAAGCCATTTCTTAATTGTTAATCAATCCAGATATGTGAATGGCCTATTGAACAGGAGATTCCGTAAATTATAGACATTTTGGCCATATCTTTGTGGTAGGAATTGCTGATTTTCAGATGAACTATTTTCTGGTATGGATACTGACAGAGATCTCTTATCCATAGCTTTGGGCAGAGATGAGTGGGAGGGGGGGGGGTTCTCTGCCACTAGAAATTGTACAGTCCTGTCCAGCCCAGGCTACATATAGGGAAGGGCGTTGAGGCTGATGCGATGTGCACAGTATGATTGGAAATGACTGTAAAGTGGTTGCCTTCCACTCTATACTACCTACACAAAAATCGAAATACTCCGGCCCTTAGTCTGTTGTGGCTACCCCAGGGTGGCCATAGGGGCACTGGTAATTAATATATGACCAAGCGCTATTCAAGAATGACTGAGGGAAAACAACATAATGACTAATGTCTTACACAAAAGGACAAAGCCTACAATATAATGGAAAGACTATACTAAGGCGAGTTGGTCAGTCCTGACCAACCTGACAATATTAACCAACCTAGGTTGGTCATATATAGGGAGCCAATAAATGACTAACTGGGTTAGGCACTATGTTGACTGAGAGATTGGTCGTATAGGGAGCCAAAGAATGCCAGTGCGCCACATATAGGGAAGGGTACTGAGCCTGATGCGATATGCACAGTATGATTGGAAATGACTGTAGTGGTTGCCTTCCACACTGCACTACCGAGACCAACTGGAGGCTGGGAAGTGGTGATCCCACCGTTTGCCTCTGATTGGCCGCAGATTGAGCAAGCTCTCATCTCTGTCAATGGTGCAAGAAAATATGGAGCCAATTAAGCAGGGGCCCCACAGAGCACAGATAATCGCGGCGAGGAACAGGTGTGAAGCCCCTAAGTCTCAAAAAGACATACAACCAATCTCTCATTCTCTATAGGCTAACCATGTTAGCCAACTTATTTTTGGTTACCTCTACGACCAACCTAGGTTAGTTGATATTGCCAGGTAGGTCAGTACCGACCAACTCACCATCCAGTCTTATCCATTTCAATGAGTTTTAGTCCTTTTGAGTAAGGCATTAGTCACATGATGTGACTCAACCATATGGGCACCTGGAGGGGGTGGATGTCCCCACCGGTAGAAGTCCTAGAGGGTAAAAGTTTAAAGTGGTAGGTGTCCTAGGAGGTAAAAGTCCAAGGGCTTTATGTCCAAGGGTGTAGATGTCCAAGGGGGTGGATGTCCTAGGGGGTAAAAGTCCTAGGGGATAGATGTCCTAGGGAGTAGATGTCCAAGGGGGTAGATGGCAGGGGGTAGATGTCTAGGGGAACTTGTCCTAGAACTAAGACATAGGATCTACACGTGTACAACATACATGATCTAATGTAGCTATTGGTGTACAGGAGATGCATCTTTATATGGAGACGGAAAAAGTAGAGACATCTTATGGAGCCTCCATTATTTATCACTGGACGTGGGGGTGAGTGTGCATGGGACTGTTTTGTTAAACCTCTTCTCACATGACAGTGGGTGAGGGAGCCTTTAATATTATATTTTTAGGGACCGCAAGTCATTAGATACAGAAACATTGTATTCCATATGCATCGGGAGCATGGGATATAAGAATGCTAGTACGTAAGCATAGTATTGTTTGTATATGGCATGAAATAATCCATGTACTAGCCATAACCGGCTAGATGTAGTCTCTAAATCGATCTTACTGGAGGCTATAAAATGTTTAGATAAATAGATATGAAATAAGTAGACAAATTTTTTGATTTGAAGCCATTTAATGAAGAAAAAGCAGATTTTTCTTAGCCCATTGAATACGGCCATGTTGTATTCAAAGGAGGCAATTGAATACGGCCATTCCTATAGTTAAGCATAGTAAATCTTGTATTTCAAATGAATAGATATTCATGTTGAATGCCAAATTCTGAGCCTCCTCTTTTCATGAAATAATTAGACAAAGGTGCGCGAGTAGAGAGTTATTTCACGGGGCTATAAAATAAGGCTTGGTTAAGTCAATAGCCTGGGCTTCACTAGGGCGAAACGAGGCGATCCTTCTAATGTTTTGTTTTGTATATTTCGCCTCATTTTGCCTCATTTTGCCCTGATTTTGCCCTGATTTTCCCCTGCTCCTGGTGATACTTAGGGCGACACTGCCGCGAAATTTAGCAAAATGAGGCGAAATATACAAGAACATAACATTAGAAGGATCGCCTCGTTTCGCAGGGGCTTGTGTCGCCCTAGTGGAGCCCAGGCTAATGGGAGTTCCATATTCAGCATGAAATAATGACCGCTACCTCTGCTGTCCGCTAGCTGGGACGCTCCCTTAGTACAAACTTCAGTGCTAACACGCAGCGGCAGTAGACAAGGTCACGGGGTCACCCAGCCCGCTAAAAGATACATCCCCCAGTCCACATAACTCAGTCTTTATGGCCATGCAGACAGAGACAGAATGATATAATTACATCAGCTAGCCTCCATGTGAGGCACCAATATAGGTAAATGGGATTAATATAGATGGTAGCTGGGCCAACAGTGTGTCAGGATATTCATTAAGTAGTCTTATGAGGCTGAGTGCTATTGGCCATCAATTGTGCACTATAAGCATGTTCTGCAGCGACAGATGGCGCCACCCGCAGAGACTAATAGCGTCTCTGTGTGGATACGGCCATCTTTATCTACCAGTGGAGAGTAGATTTTGATTTCTGAGGTTGGATTGAATCTACACCAAGGATCTGCTCTGAGAGTGACTCCTCTGCTAGAGATGTGAATTCAGCAGAGAGGCCTTCTGATTACTTTACCTGATGCAGAATGCTTAGACTGCTTCCCCTGTGGTAACTCTAAAGTACCTCCCTTTGAGTATTTCTGACATTATAGCCGAAGTTTCCTATACAAAACAAGAATCTTGATTCAATACTTCAATATATTTGACCTTTACCAGAAAGTGTCTATGCTATGATAGGTAACATTAGGTAATTAAGAGAAGAGACTACACAATTTATACTTTGTTTAACGAAAAATTCAGTTTGTCATACCACTCCATAACAATAGTGATCTGCTTGTCTGAGAGCAATGTCAGATTCCTGTTGACTTCATTGTATGTTAGAGGTAAATGTATACTGTTCATGTACAGAAAATATTGCAGGCACCGTTAGTTCCAGTAGATGATGCTGTAGATCTATAGCAAGTCAGCTCATGTATCTTCATAGCAGTATGTACTGAAATCTTTATTTTTTTTAAGTGTTTATTAGGTAATTAATTACTTAACGTAATTACATGGATTCGGCGCATTGCCGTTCTTCCACCAAGACCTCTTTCTTTTGCAAAGTCTTGATGTAGAAGGTAGTTGCGTTTCATGCCGTATAAAAAATATGTTACCAATAGCCTAGTAGTGCAAAAAAGTATATCACACTATGTCATTGCATTCATAAGGATGAGATGAGTGAGAGTAACATTATGATACAGAACAAAAAGTCAATCAATTACATGAAACAGGCATCAATATATTGTTTTACTTCCGCAAAGTATTTTGTAACTGTACAGCAGAATTGATCGAAACTGCTACTCTGAAGGTCCTCTCAGTGCTGGTGGCATTTCTACTCGTCCATGGAAGAGGAAAAAGGGTTTTAGCTGACTGTAGGTAAAACTGAGAGAGTTAAATGCCCCGGCCCTTAGTCTGAAGTGGCTATCCCAGGTTAGTCATAGGGACATTAGTCAGGCATAAGCAATTGCTATTCAAAAGTGACTGAGACGAAACAATATATGACTGATGCTTTACTCAAAAGGACTTAGCCTAAAACTTAGTTAAATGGTGAGCACTATAAGGTGAGTTGGTCAGTACTGTAGTTGGTCTATGCTACTAGTGACTTCATAAGAACAACAACAGAACACAGTACAATTAAGCTTTAATATACGGCGACTTTATTAACTAGCGTTCATCAAGTATTATTCTCTGAGATAACTGGCAGTTCCATCATGTATCAGAGCATGATCAAAATAATACCAGAGGGTGAACAAACTCCAGCATAGCGTGTATCAACCCGGAGTGCAGGGAGGTGTGTGCCTCGGCATGTACCAAACCTGACTGCCTTCTCATGGAAAGCAGCCTACCCTATATATACAGGCCTGCGGCGGTAACATGACCATACAAGCAGAGCCACCTAGTGTTGAATTTTATGTAGTATGTTATGAAAACTCAATAACAACTTATTAAAATACAATACGGGAAACTATCAATAACAACTTATCGTCGGTAACTTCAGTAACCTCGGTATACAACCGTAGACAATAAACGATGGGATATGTAATGAACCGTCCGTACTCATTAAGGAACAAATAAAACATGTTATGAATGATAATAGAATCATCTTGTGTTCAATCATAACAAATGCATAGAAATATATATACAAATAACATAGCGGTCACAGCTGCCCGTTACACTACTGACCAACCTGATAATATTAACTGACCTAGGTTGTTTGTACAGGGAGCCAAAGAATGAAAAACTTGGTATGGCACTATAGTGACTGAGATATTGGTCACATAGGGAGCCCAAGAATATCAGTGCAGGGGGGGGAACATCAGGTACTTGTAATTATTAGATTGTCTGCAGGTTGTCTGCGGCGGGGGGAGGGGGGTCCTGATTCACAGGCAGGGATTTTTGACATGGGAAGTTCATGAATAATGTCAGACCCGGCATGGAAGCCCCAGTCACTATCTGTGCCAGTCTCGGCCAGCGTCTATCTATTACCAGTTGGATAGACTGGGAGCAGGCTATAATCCTACCTGAATAGACATCTTTCAGGTACCCCTGTCAAGTAACGGTGCTAATCATACAGTATCCCCTACCTAACTTTATTACCAGTTTGATCTAGATAATAATCTGTCTGTAGTTTGATGTGTATTGACCAATATACATCCATTTGCACCACCAAAGTGACGCGAGTAGGTATCAAATAAAATTAACCTAGAGCTGCTCCCAGCCCATACACGGTATAGGGGACCGCAGTCGTGTAGGGATGGGAGTCCGAGACTCTGCTGCATCTCAGTTCCCACCTCCCGGCCAAAAAGTAGCACTGAAACCCAATTATGGTTTTAACTCATGTCGAGGTCCATGCTGAAGACCTGAAATCGGAGATAACCATCAACCCATGATAGGCATATGGATGGCAGGAAAAAGGTAAAAGGGTAATGGGAAATGTCAACTTCTGAATTTGACGTTATATTATAGGGGAATAGAGGCCAATAAATGAAGGCATAGTTTAGAGCAGGTCAAGTCTAAATTCACACCCTAACATTTCCATGTGTGACTTCAGTTTCATCACCATACATTGGACTCCATTACAAAACATTTCATTTCGAAAATCTAAGTCCTTTATAAGAGTAACAGATAGTGGCTGGGCAGTAGCTCTAATACAATCCTCATTTGCATTGTAACCCACCTTTAACAGACTTCTCGAATCCATAAGGCCAGGCTGTATATTAAGGTGTAGGGTTGGAGTCCCTTTAAGGACAGATGTCACTAATAGATGATATTTGTCGTCATGATGCACCAATGCAGCCTGGTGAGTTTACTCGCTAGTGCTGCATTGATGCATCATGCCGATTCTTGGGGAGTGCCTCAATCCCATAGGGTCGGCATGATGCTTGAAAGCAGCACTGTTACTTATGACGACCAAGGGCATGATGCAATACGGCATCATGACATCCTTAAAGGGTTAAAAGACTCAGGTGTATGGCCTAGAGGCAGCTTAATCCTCTTAAGGTCGCTCTTGGTCGTCATGATGCATGAATGCAGCCTTGGCGAGTAACTCACCAGTGCTGCATTCAAGCATCATTCTGATCGTTGAAAGAGTCCTAAAGTGTCAGCATGATATGCATGAATGAATCCCTGGAGAGACAGGGCTGCATTCATGTCTCAGGACGACAAAGGGCATCACACATGAATGCAAGGGTTAAAGAGCCCAGGAGGCCTGGGTAGTACCCATTAGGAAGTTATCCCACATTAGATCAGTGTCCAGACCTGCTTAGGCCAAGTAGAGGAGTGTTTCAGGCTACATGGTCTAAAAATCTAGGGTAGGCGGGTTGATTTTTTTCCCTTAAAATTTTAATTTAAAAAGTACCACAAAATTGACTCGTAAATGCCAGTGCGCACTTGACGACCACTGCCTCAACTCGTGAAGCCTCAACTCGACTCTCAATTAGCCCAAAAATGGCCATAAATATTTGTGTTTTCTTCAAAATTGGATAACAATTTTTAGGGTCAGCAAGCCTTTGTTTTGCTATAGGTAGGGTCAGGTAACCTGAAACACACCGTTTTTTGGCCTCATAAGCCATATCCCCGACCACTTACCCTCACACCTATAGAGCACTGTGGCTAACCTCTATATGTCAGGTAGCATCTCCATGGTTACCACACACAAGGTGATGTTTCCATGGTTACAACATACACAATATGGCTGCCTCTGAGAGGATTGTCAGTGTATAGTAAGAGGATACCTGTATTCATGTAAGAGGCTTCTGGGGAACCTTAGAAGCATTCACCCAGAAGCCCCAGGAGGTGTTTGTTCTTAACCCTTTAAAGATGACATCATGCATTAATGCATCATGCCCTTGGTCGTCATGATGCATGAATGCAGCTCTGGGGAGTTATTCGCCAGTGCTGCATTCAAGCATCATGCAGATCTTATGAGGTTGAGACACTCCTGAAGGGTCGGCATGGTGCACCAATGTAGCACTGGCGAGTTACTCGCGGGGGCTGCATTATGATGACAAATGTTATACTTTAGCGGCATGCATCCTTAAAGGGCTAAAGGTGATCTTGTGACACTAGATACTATTATACTGTGTTTCTATGTATATAACATAATGCACAAAAGCAGCCATAAACAATGTTTGTTGGCCATAGTCTTAACCCTAACCTAATTAAACCATCTATTGCACAAAATGTATCAGAATATTGGGTAGGCATGACACTTAGAATCTAAAGCAAGGCACTTTTATGAAGGTTTACAGGTAGTCCCTTTTGCATCCCTTATAAAATCCCAACCCCTTTACATACTATAAAGCATGTACTGTTCTGCTCAAAAGGTATATGGGAACACTTGTGATCTATTATATAATTTTAGTCATTTTCGTTGCATTTAATATATAAGCTCCTGCTTTGTAAAATTGCCAGGCTAAAATGGTGCCTGGGCCTTTAAAGGGTATCGCTACGTGTTCAATGATCTAGATATTCTATTGATTTCTGCATATAACTTAGTATAATATTAGTTCAATACATTAGGAACTAGAAAAAGTAAAGAAAATGGCATGGTACAGTGCTCAATTCTATGGGAAAGCCACTTGAAAAAGCTAGTTCTTAACTAAGCTAAAAGAGAATGTTTATTTTGTGGTCAGATGACCATGTTCTTCTATCGCTATCTTCGAATCACTTTGGATTAGATTAGTTGGCAGAATAATCAAATAGAAAATGGAAAAAAAATTACATGTTGTGGTGCTCATTTTTCTGTAATGCCCATTTAAGGAAAAAGTACTTCCTTTGCGAGGCAATCTGGCCCTATAGCCCATGCAATGGACATTGCTGCTTAAATACTCTCTATGTGAAAATTAGACTATAATGCAAAATTCCTTCCCCCCTTTATTTTACCACCCCCCCCCCCCCAAAAAAAAAGAATAACTATACCTTTTTTCGAGAAAAGGTCATGGCACCTTCTGGGATAGAACTCCTGATCCTCGGATTGCAAAGCAGGCATCATAACCACTACACTACAGATTCTGGTGGAGATCTGAAGAACTGTTGTGCTATTATTCCATACATCTCTTATTGACATATGCCACGAGAGGGCAGCACTAGCTACATAGTACAATGTCATTTCTCTGACATCCACAGGGTTCCAGCACCTACTTTTGTAGCGATACCCTTTAAACAAGTCACTACACTATCAGTCATTCTACACACACTTCTAGCACAGGGACCTGATGTAAATGCCTATGTGTATTATCAGGTGACCTGCCAATGGCTTTCTCTGGTCGCCATCACATCTAATCACATTGCACAGTAGACGGTGGACAATGTAGTACCACTGCAGGGAAACCTTATACATTGTTTCTATGCCTTCTACATGGCAGCCTTTTAGAGTGCAGGCTTAGGGGTCTAGATGGGGGTCCCCATGTCGCCTGTCGATTTTAAGAAATGCTTATGTCATTTGTCAGTATCTTTGTATTTCTCCTGTTATTTGCCACTAAACTTCATGTCACCTGTCGATTTTAAGAAAAGCCCATGTCATTTGTCAATATATTTTTATTCCTCCTGTCATTTGTCACTAGGCCTCATGTCGCCTGTCGATTTTTAAGAAAAGGCCCTGTCGCCCTGTCGATTTTAGGGGTCCACCCCCACAGGCTTTCCCATTGGGCACACAACTCAGTTGAATGTTGAATCAATGTTGCATCAACATTGAATCAACGTTGTCAACCAGTTTTCAATGTTGATTCAATGTTCTGTGCCCACTGGGTTAGCGGGACACAGGGTAGAAGGTAGGGTAAAGGGTATGGTTGGGTAGAGGGGACTATTGTTGCACAAAATATATGTTTAAATAATTATAATAGTCTCAGTCATAGGCTAAGTAAACTCGGCGTCGACTCACGATCATCCTAGACTAAGACTTATATAACGCATACAGAGTTGTAGCTGTACTGAATCTGCTATACACATCACATGCAAATACTTCAGAATTCTGAACCCTATTGGGTAATGTAAGCGTCTCTCAGTAGGTACCAAGATCCAGCTTCAACAGTTGACATTACACTGAGTCTGAATTGTGAATTTCTTGCAGTTGTGTCCCTATATTCTTACACCATTACCCGGACGAAAGTGAGCACCGGTTAAATACTTGTTGGTCAACATTTAGTAGCAAGTATTTTAATGTTTATTCACCTGATTGAATTTTGCCTGGCATCCTTCACCCCTTCACCCACAGGCCTACGCAATGTAGGCCTGTGTCTTCACCCCTTGTGACATGATTTGTAGGATATAGCAATTAATCAGCCATATTATGTGTACACACCTTGAGTCGACCGCTTGAATTTGTATTTATCCAAACATGCTAATTATAACCATCTAATTGTATTTATCTCTGGTGTAAACGATTAGATTGTATCAAAATTAAATTTGAAAATTGACGTTCTACCTACTTCTTAATTTAAAGTCAAATGCTTTGGCTCGGTTTCTTCATTATTGAATAATTGAATGAGAGTACACAGTTAGATACAAAGTTGAGCTGTTTAAGATGGCTATGGATAAGGTTTTCAACATTAGATAGCTTCCGATAGATGTATTACTTTTTAGAATCATCAGTACAGCTTGGAGAGCAGAATGCTGAAAAAGTTACAGTTGACAGCAACGCTTTTTGGTGTTGTAGCTAACATTCTTTCCCCTAATTCATTTGGAAGTATTCGACTTTCTTAAATTTTATTCTAGACCAGGTAGAACCTGATATATTGTCACTTGAAGATGCAACATCTGCACCTTTTGCGCATTTAGGCTATAGTACTAATGGATGTTGAAACTGTGATCTGAGATGTACATTGGTTATTCCATTGCCCATCGGCAGGGAGGACAACTGGCATTATAGTGTATTGACTGCCCAGACAAGGCTAATGGCCAAAGTGAACTAGCTCCATGGGGCACTGGTGCCCCCTGGTGTGTAACAACTGAGTTTCTCCGACCAGTGAGGCCCACCACTTCAAGACCTTAATGTACAAGCTGCTTTCTTACCTGGTCTAACCCCCCCCCCCCCCCACTATTATGAACTGAAAAGGCTAAGTACTATCAACCACAGTTCATAGTTGGTTATAATAATTAACACAAAAAAGTCGTCCAGCGTGTTTCTGCTATGATTTTCAGCATACCTATTCAAACCTATCATGTTCCCACCTGGACATCTACCCCCTAGACTTTTACCCCCTCAGGACTTTGACCCCTTAGGACACCCAACCCCTCCACATGCCCATAATTATGGTTGAGTTGCGTGGAGGGGGTAGATGTTCAGGGAGTAAAAGTACTAGGGGTAAATGTCCTAGAAAGTAAATGTCCAGGGGTGTAAATGGTAGGGGGTAGATGTCCAGAGGGTAGATGTCCGGGGGTACTTGTCCTAGTGCCACACCAATGACATAAATAGTAGTAAATGTTAAGATTGATAAACCACAACTCACAATAGGTTGAAAAGATATGGAGGACTGCTTTGGTAATGACTGCCTGAATCTATTTTTAGATCGTGGGAATTTTGGCTAGTAAGTGCCGGTGGAGTGGTCATTTATTATCAACTGGGGAGTGGCGGTTTGCCACTGGGCATAAAGAAACTCTCCATCTCTGTTGAGGGCGGGGTGTGGGCAGGGAATCACATTGACCCCTTTTGAGAAGACGTGTAAAGATTCTTGAACCTTTATAGCAAAGAAAGAGTAATAACTTCCATGCATCTGCGTTCAAGTCCTTTAAACCCCTTTATACAAAGGGTATAGTTTATTAACGTACTGTGCAGTCCTCAAAGCGTTACAACATCATGCTAAAGGGCATACCCAACCAACAAAAATCTGTCATTTTACTTCAAAATAAGGGTTTTAGCGTTACATTACGTTTTGACAAAAGAAGTAGGCCTAGGCATGGAGAAACGTCATATAACACAGTAGTGTGGCCATTAACTAATGCACTGTGCGGCCTTCAAAGAGTTTAACAGTGACAACTCCCTACAGGTGCATGGATAAAGAGTAACGTAGAGTAGTGTAAAATCCCCACAAAATCTGACCACAGCATAAAGTGCTTGACCTTTAGGCAAGGCTCACTTTAAAAAAGGGCATAGTTCATTAAAGCACTGTGCCTCCCACAAAGGGTCAAACAATGACCATCCCCTACAGGTGCCCCTACAGGTGTATGGAAAAAGAGGAAAGTAGAGTAGTGACGGGGACTACTCAGTGCTGATATGGTCAGGTCAGGAGATAACACACACGGAGGACAGGTAGGACGTAGGCGGGGCTGTTATCAGGCCTTACATGGGCTACCTGGTGGGGCCCTAGACTCCTGAAAATCGACGTGGGGATTTTGTAAATTCACATTGCCATATCCAGCGTAATGCCCTAAGGCCACTCCAAATAATATCATTGTTGCTCATCACCAAGCCAGGAGAAGTATGATGAGGGCGCTTTTTTTTTTGCTTTTTTTTTTGTTGGAGGCTAAATAAGTAGGGGGATCTAGGCTCTCGGTAAACTAAATTCACGTTTCAGTTTTTATGAAATAAATGATCCATGCAAGTTGTGAATTATGCATGATTTCTCTATCCCATCACATTTGCAGCATTACTTTTAAGCTTTCATTAGATATCAAAATATGCTCATATCTGTCCATTATTATCATGTTTTTTTCCCATAAAAAATCCCGAATATCTTCAAAACATGATTTGTGGGATGCATGACATGAGAAAGGGGATTTCTTAAATTCGACATGGGACGTGATAAATTGAGAAGACAGGCCACACTTCCATTTTCTGAATTCCGACATATGACCCCCACCCCACATCGAGGGCCCCACTGTGCACCTTGCCCTCATATACACTCACCCACCTAGACATCCTACCCACCATAGACACACACACACACATACCTACACACTAATCCCTCTAACCCACACAGGCCTCCAATCACAGGGATCTTCTGCCATGGGGGTTTAATTACCAACCCCCTTTCTAACCCCACATCTATACAGCCAACAGTAAGGACCAGGTAAGTCTGGAATTAATTTCTTATCACCTTTTTATTGTTTAACTATAGTATCAAAGGTCGTAAATGTGATAGCTATGATGTAAATATTGTCGGTGGGTTGTGACCGAGAACTATTGTTATCTAATGGGATTATTCCTGGATGATTATCACTATCTAAATATCTCAATCACGACTGGGACACTTTCTCAGGTGAATCTCTTCCTCTGTGCTTTAGATAGTTGTGGCACTAGTATGCTAAAATCAGTCAGATATGATGGGTGTGGATGACACTGGCCTGTTATAAAACAAGAAGTTTTAACATGGAATGACAACGGCATACCCTCCAGAGGCACATACACACACACGTACACAGACACTTATGATTATCTAGTTTAGCATTGTTCAATATAGTTGTTGTGATATCAATCTTACAATAAATCTGTGCCTATTGTGACTATTTGACATATTACAGTTCTATAGCATTATAGTTTATTGCTAAGCCTTCATATTTGAAGCAAAACTTATTTGTGTAACAACACGTTCAGTGAGACATTGGGATGGTATGCATGACACGCAATCCCTATAATTGTCCCCATCTTCCCTTTAGAGGATGATGTACAATAATATAACTTAAATGTGCACATTTCATGCTTGACCTTCACTAATCATCGAGAAAG
The DNA here is from genome assembly GCA_947462335.1 of Harmothoe impar. Classification (NCBI taxonomy): domain Eukaryota; kingdom Metazoa; phylum Annelida; class Polychaeta; order Phyllodocida; family Polynoidae; genus Harmothoe; species Harmothoe impar. The sequence continues at coordinate 56,550,232 of OX381718.1, read as the reverse complement.
GTTTGACTGCGGCCAGTTCTATCTACGAAATTAGTCACACACTAGATTAGGTATATTTTCTGGTAGTTCACTGACTCCTCCCTAGAATGAATCTGCTTCTGACCAACTAACCTGCACTATCTAAAATAAATGACCTAGATTTACTTGAAATCTCACGACAAACTGACTCATTCATGTCCGGGAGAGTTCCCTTCGGGGATTTGATAGTGAATGATAACGATAAGATCCAGGATTATCATCTTTCCGACTGCCCTTGAGGTTCTTATAGGTCTGCCCTCTGTTGGCTCTCCAGGGCTAATATAAATTTATATTTATATACACTAATGGCTCATGTTCTCTAATTATTGTGGCTGGAACTTGTGCTCTTGTATAGCTGGGGCTACACTATTACTGCTTTTCTGGTCCAATCTCACAAAAGTAAATCTGTCAGATCGTGGTAACATGGATGATCGGATTTTTTTTTCTGTTTATACATTCTGTTGTATACGTGAGACTCATTGGTTGCGGTATTAGATTATGAAGAGCATCGTCGCCCTGATTTATGGCCAATAAAAGATTAAAACTTTGAAATTAAAAACTTCCCCTGGGTGGTCCTTCAGAACACGTCACGAGTTCGTGGGCATTATTTCCCGTACGGTTTATAGTGGATATTTTATTCTCACGACTGACGTATATGGTGTCTGAAAACCGATGTTATGGGCTTAGCAGCAGCCTCCAATTGAAAATGTGTATGAATGGACTGATCGATACAGTCGTCATCTCTCCTTTCTTAACGGCTAAGGAGTTGAGTGAGGAAAAAGGCTTTAAGTTATATTGCCACAATACTAGAAGTCTAATGTAAAAAATACAGCAGATGAGGAAACTTTTTGACTCTAACCTGGACTATATGTGCATCTCCGAAAGTTGGCTCACTGAGGCCATACCTGACCACTTAGCTCATTTACACGACATGGACATATTTAGGCAGGACAGAGAAAATGTCGATGCTGAACTGGCAGGTGGGGTGGCGTGTTATGTCAATAAAAAACATGCTCCTTTCACTACTAGGATTGATGAGTGCTGCCTTGTGAACAACGACATTGAGGTCTTGACCATAGTCTCTTCATCCCTCACTGCTAGGCACAGGGCAATCATCACTGTATAAAAAGGGGTAAGGTACCTATGTTTATCAAGGCCCTCGAGAATATCCTAAAACATGCAAGTGTAATTGGTAAAGAAATCTGGATTGCTGGAGATATAAACGTGGACGCTCTGAAAAGGAACAGTGCCAAGACAGACATGATGCATTTCTAGTAAGGAGCGATGAACCTATCAATCATGACGATGTAAACACGCACACTCCTGAGCTTGTCTTTGAACCAATTAATACTCAATCTCTGGGCTTTATAGTTGATGAAATTGATGTGACAAAATCATCTGGCATAGAAAACATACGCTCGCATGTTATCAAGGACACAATGAGAGGAAACGGGGATATTTGGTCCTCTATGGTCAATAGGTGCATTGAAGAACGGAACTTCCCAGGAGAGCTCAAATCCGGCACCATTGTTCCATTACCCAAGACAGGCAATATCCGCAATGTCATAAACTGGCGACTGATAACACTATTGCCCATAGTAGGCAAGGTACTGGAGCGCATAATTTACAGACAACTGCTGGACTACGTCCTACAGAAGGATCTAATCTGTGAAAATCAGTTTGGATTTCTACCAGACAAATCTACCGGTCTGGCCATCTTCTACTTGACAAATATTTTGTATAGTGCTCGTAACAAAGGTGAATTCGCAATGGGTGTCTTTCTAGACATCACCAAGGCCTTCGACGTAGTCCACCACGGTAGACTGCTGATCAAGTTAAAAAAGTTAGGCCTTACCCATGCTGCTCTCCAACTCCTGTCAAGTTACCTCCAGGACCGAGAATGCTGTACTCTAGCAAATAACTCACGATCACCTATGAATGAGGTCAAATACGGCGTGCCCCAAGGAAGTATACTGGGCCCGCTACTCTTCCTGGTCTACATCAACGACCTACCCGAAGTGGTCAACCATGGAAGAGTCATACTCTACGCCGATGACTTGGTAATAGTCACTCGTGCCAAGGACCCCAATAGGGCACTGGCCCTCATGCAAGCCGACCTCGATAGTATATCAACACCTGGTGCAAGACAAACAGACTGACCCCGAACCTGAAAAAGTCAAAGGGGATGTGGTTCGCCCCTGACTCGAAACTAGGACAATCAACGAACCTACATGTGAAATTGAACGATGAACCAATGCACAATACCTCACAATTTAAGTACCTGGGGGTATGGCTGGATAGCGCGTTGAAATTCAAAAAACAATTGGACGAGACAATCATTAAGGCTGATCTGAGCGTTAGACAGTTACAAAGGATCCGCTACTTTATTAATAGGGACGATTCCATATGCCTATTCAAACACGCTATAGTCCTACTTCTTGAGTATGGGGATTTTCTGGTGGAATCTGCCCCAAAATCTCACATCAAACAGTTACAAACCGTGCAGGACTTCGGGCGTGTCTGCGTGTAAAACCGCTGGAACTGTCGACAAATGCAATTCATAAAAAATGTAGTGTTGAAAGACTTGCCCCCAGACGTAAACGCCACCTGGTATCTCTTATTTACAAGGTCGCTCAGGATCCGAACAACCGAGTCATACAACACAACAGGACTCGGTCTGACAGAAAGGTCAAACTTAAGGTCGAGCGTCCAAAACGTGAAAAGTACAAGAAGGGACCTCTCTACCGAGGCATGAACCTTTGGGATCAAGTTCCTCATGATATACAGAAGAGTGACTCTAGCTACATACTTAAAGCTAAAATTGCAAATATTAAATTTAAGTAATGAATCTCTCACTCATTTAATAACTCCTACTTTATTAATAAGTATACTTGGGCATTGTCTCAATGGACTGCTGCTGCAAACCTGGATATCAATATAAAGCACGCACTTAACTAAATGATAAGCAAGGAAAAACTTAACGTATGGACAATAAGACGTAAAACTCTCTCTCTTATTGATATACACACTGACTTTATCACAACCCGTTCTGTCCCTGTTTGCTATGACTTCGTTGGAAGATCGCATTAGTTTATGTGAAATGTTGTCAATAAAACTATTTTTAAAAAACTGACGAATCCGTTCTGAAAGAGCCTCCTGGACTATATGCATGCACCATGTCGACCGTTTAGGGGTCTATCAGCCCCATAGGGTCATCATGTTAAAGGTTTGACCAAAGCTCAGTGATGAAGATAGCATCTTGGTAATATGCCGGAGTCTGATGCAACTACATGTACAGATTCCCTTTACTGTGGGGTCAAATGTATTGGGAAATTTAGAATTTCACATTTTTGTTTCTAAGAGGTTGTTGATCAGAAATGTCGGGGGAATTCCCATTATTCCTAGGCCACGTGTACTGCAGTACAGGCAGTTTAAAGATGGGTTAGGAGCTAATTTGGGGTCAATTTTTATTTCTCATTTTTTCAACATATTTGTGTTCATACTGTCCATATAAATATGTGTGTAGCTTTTTAAATCATTCAGACACATTAAATCCATTAAAAGTAGAGGAAATTAAGGTCAGAATGGGTGATGCGACCCAACTCTATTACAGAAAGTTGTCTCCTGACCTGGGTTTATCTATATCCTATGCATCTACACACATCAGAATGATTTAAAAAGCTACACACATATTTATATGGACATTATGAGCAAAAAAACTGAAAAATAAAAATCTACCCCAAATTAGCTCCTAACCCATCTTTAAGCTTTAATTTGATACCAAATATGCCAATATCTGTCAATTTTTAACAGTTTCCCATCAAAAAATGTAAAAGAAATTGTCACCAAATCACGATGCTTTAATGCACGCGGTGATGGGAAACCAGCTTCCTTTGAGTGGTCTTATCAGGAACCCTTCATTATGTCTGCCTGTATAATCCGCCAGCCTTGAAGTATGATAAATGGGTCTTATTGGAGAGTTGAAGATGCAGCTTATGCACATTAGAATTCTGACTGATGCCATAAATCTTACTTCAAACACCCGCTGAGCTTATGAAAGCAGACATCAAGATAGCTGAAATATTTAACTTTACATAAATCTGGCATAGAGTGGCATTGAACAGAACCTTAAGGAGCCTCAGGTTGATTTTAATAACCCCTAAAGTGAATGTACAGGCTATGTATAGTTATTGAGTTCGGGATAATATTGTGTATTTTCTCTCATGCAAGGACATTGTCGGAAATCATAAGAGAGGTGGATACGCCTGGCTCATCATATCAATCATTGGTCTCTCACAGGTTATCTATCATAAATGGAAGCTATTATATATTGAACTATTTCGGCATATAACACCCATTTAACAGCTTATTTCATGAATGAAATTAGTTGCGTTGACTGGCTGCATCAATGCAGGAATAAGGCTTTATTTCATTTATTTCAAAATGCAACAATTTGGAATGAGTCCAATTGAAAATGATATTAAGTGTATCGGCCCCATGCCCGACCAGAAAACACGCTTATAAACTCACGATAACTGGGCGAGGCTGGTGATACAGAGGTCAGGAGGCTCATTCAGAACAGACTCGTCAGTCGTCATAATTGGATTTTCGTCAAAGGGTCTCTCTCGTGTAATATTTTGTGTTGGCGACCATGGCAAATGTGTGGATCCTGAATGGTAGTCAAATGAATATTGGGGCCATTTCATAAACTATACTATACACTATACAAAAATGGCAAACACTATACACTGTAGAACAATGGCAAATATGTCCATTTCTATTTTCTGACGATTTCATCTTGTGAAAGAAATTTTACTAGTGGTCATCAAACAGGTTTCGTCACGTCACCAGTTCCCTACGACCACGTCAGTTGTACTGTTGGCTCTCTGATGCAAGAGGCTACTGGCCATCAGACCTGGCGGCTCAAGCTATACATAACTATATATACTACGCAAATAGCTACAACCAAGATTGTATCCTTCAAGATCCATGATAACTACAATAAACAACAACCCTAATGATACAGTCCTTAGCCATACATCCATGATGTATTGTTTATTGTGGTTATCATGGATCTTGAAGGATATAATCCTGATTATAAACTGCCGTATAGTATATATACTTGGAGCCGCCAGGTCCGATGGCCAACAGCATATTGCTCTCTGCTGAGCCTCCAGTGCTACCACCTGCAGTTTCCGATGCACACTACTTATGTCACTAGATTGTGTCAAACCACAAGTGGCAGTAGGAGCGGATCCTAACACCTGATATACTACAATGAGTAGGGTGGCTGATAGGCCTGGCCAATCTCGCTGTCCGTATCTGATCCTATGTTAAATGACCCTTTTATGATGCCATCTCATTATTGTTAGGGAGCAGATAGAGACTTCTAGTAAGTTGATATCAAAAGATATTGAATGGATCAATCATATGCTAGCTGGAGTAAGCATGGTGAATTGTATTACATAATGTAATCAAGGGGCAATGTTGACAGACATTCACATTTCGAGCCTGTTTTTAGCTCTATAAGTGAGTGATTGCCCCAACTGTCAGTCAGGAGAATTCACACTGAGCGAAGGCAAATTTATATATCAATGAAATTCTTTTTTTGTTACAATGGTATTGAATGCAGGTACACACCAGTATGCTTTTTATTGTGCAGGTAAAATTATTTATATGGTAGATAACGCACTTAATTATTATTTTTTAAACTTAGAATTAGTATAGAAATTATGAATTGGCAATTTTTGGCAAGTTACCACAGAAAGATCTGAATTGACTGAATATGATACATTTTAAATGGAAATGATCAGCCCTAGCGTCAGCGAGCGTCAGGCTATCTCCTGCATGTAAGGTGGGGATTCTAATCAGTTTAGACATGATCTGACACCAGATGACAGCATTGTATAGGACCGGTTTTCTATTGGCTTCAATGGTACGTGACCATAGCTAAGGTCATTAGTGTGATGTTTTTAATCCAGGTGGCATACCTGTACAGTGGGTACACTGGATGTAAGAGGTTCATTGAGGAATGGCTACGTTCAAAACATGTCAGAATATGTAGCAGGGTGAGGTGATTTCAACCAAGGAGATCTTCTCCCCTATTGACTCTATACGAATTACAAAGACAGTTTATAAAATGTGAGCATTCAAGCTACAAGTACATCTATATCACCTCTATGCTGCACTATTACATAAAAATGGTCCGGCCACCCTACAATGAGAAGAAAGCGATATGGAGACTATGTAAAAGAATCGAAGTCTTGTAATTGCACACATAAACCATCTCTTGCCAAAATCAGTAGCAGATTATAAGAGGGAAATGATTATACTATGATCGGAGATATAAATGTAGGTTTGAGGTTGTATAGGAACATTAAGTAACACATTCCTGCTAGATGTATGAATGGAAAGAAGCATAATCATAAGGCAGGGAAGATGTATTTTATTTTGTCTCCTTCCCCTCCCCGATCAATCTGACCTTCAGCACCTCATGTAGTGTGACCTTGACAACATGTGATCACCGCATGGTATGTATGTATACACACATGGCCGCTATCTGATACAAGACCTTGTTGATTGCTTTATATTTTGACTTATTTCAGAAGAGAAAAAGTTGTCTGATGAGTACAATCAAACTTTGGCAGCGCATTTTATCAATTGCTCATTGACTGTAACATTATCATATTAAATCATAAAAAATGCTATATATCAGATTCAGAAAGGCCGAAAAAAGTAACACATTGAGGCCGACTCAAGATGCTGGTTATCACTCTAAATGTACAACAGGGTGTAAGTACACATAGACGAAACCACCAAGAGCCTAGACAGAACCTAAACAAATGCCAACGCCCATGAATACCGTCTCTGTCGTATTTCACGGGTGGGGGCTGGGGCAGCATCCCATGAAACTGTAGGCTGGGTGGGATGCGCCCCAACCCCACAAGTGAAATACTCAAGAGAGGTATAAATGCCGTTGGTATTCAGGGGCGGATCCAGGGGGGGCGCAAGGGGCGCGCGCCCCCCTATTTTTCTGTACATTTTAATTTAGATGGTCCAACACCCCCAATGCTGTAGGTATTACAACGCCCCCCTTTCCGAAATTCCTGGATCCGCCACTGGTATTTGCGTTTATATATAAAATTTGAGGCCTTTAAATTTGAATTGAATTCAATTGGAAATTGACATACAACTGCCCCTGCCATCTGGTGAGAAGGACTGTAACTATAAAGAGTCAGACACTGTAACACCTCATGTAAAAGTGCCAGCTACGCTGATATTCCTAGGCTCCCTATACTTCTTGAACCATTCTGATACTTGAAACCGTGTCCTGTACCTCTTATACCATGGGAAGATGTCATTATAGAGCTGACCTCAGAATTCATGTAGCACATTAACATTATGTACGACTAAAAATTAATCAAATCACAAATGCCCTCATTTTTTCATCAAACTAATCTATGGCAGATACACTTTAGAAGTTCACAGTGAACTTCAAGTAAAGGCTAAAGGCTAAACGCTCTTTTCAGAGCTTTTTGACATCATTGTAAATTATTGCCATTTTAACGTAAATTGTTCTGTATGATAAAAGTAACGCTTCCTTAAATCCCTCTTGATGGTCTTATCAATCCCAATATCTGCTTAGTAATGTACATCGCATCTAATCCTTATCCTAATGTGCATGGTAACTAAAAACTAACAGGTGCGTAGGTGGCAGCCTGAACCCTGTCTCGGACATCCACCCAAAAGTTATACTATGGGCTGGGAGCAGACCTAGCCTTGACTTTTGCGCCAGTTTGGTGGCGCAAAAGTGTATATTGGAGAATACACACGCGACTACAGACAGATTTTTATCTACTGTAAAACCTTGGCTATAAGCCGACCTCAGTCATAAGCCGAATGTGAGTTTGAGCTGGGGCTACCGTGTGATTAACACATTTACTTGAAGAGGTAATTAAAATAACAGTGTATTTGGGTTAGATGCAGGGGGGGAAAACAGCACCCTTTGGGCCTATTGGGAATTAGAGGAACTAATGGTTCCCTGTGCCTTCTGTGGCATGGCACAGGTGAACAAGGAGCTTTGCTAACAGCCCTGTCATGCCACCTTGTGGAGACAATAGAAACTAGTTTGTTATATGAATGTACTGGAATTCACACATCACACTGGTAGTTATAATATCATAATTTTCACCTATAAACCTTCTGTCTCCCTCGGGTCTCCCTCACTTTTATATGACATCATATATCAGTCTGTCCTTTGCTAATATTAGATTTGATAGAGATTCACTGAATAGTGTGTAGGACCTTCTCAAAGTTAGCTAACTGTGGGCTTTCAGAAGACCAATTTCCAAATGAGATTCCTGTATATCCCTGCATGTTTATCTGTTTAAAGTGTATCAGACACATAGGGGATAGTTAACTCGATGTCCCTCTATAGACTAGATGATTGTCAGATGTGGGGTTGTTACTGTGTGATGAAATATACATGTATTGATGTAAAAGTATTTAGGTCCACAATACCAATTTTATGTTTCTCACCCCATGTCCTCACACTGGAAACCCCCCCTGGGTTAGATGGCAGCCTGCTCCCAGGCTATATAAAAAGGAGATACGATGGCCGATGCTGACCTGACCCTAACTAGAAAAAGAGCTAATTAGATTTTTGAAGTTTAGAAAGAACTCTGTGATCTACTAGTCTGTGATGCCAGAATCGCCATCAGGATTTAAAACTCGATTTAGGCTTATTTCTATAGGCCATGGTTAGAATAGATAAAAATAAAAGAGATTCAGACAGGCCTACACACATTCTCTGGCCATGTTGCCTGAAATACATCTCAGGCCCTAAACTGTCCTAAGGCCAAAAAAAATAAAAGGCGTGTTTCAGGCAACCCGACCCTAAATTCTAAAAAGGGCCGACCCTAGCATTTTTTTCCCAATTTTGAAGATTTTTTTTTTTTTTTTAAATTTTTGTTACTTTTTCCTTCATTTTTTCCTAATTCTTTCAAGAATAACAAGCTCCCTGTGACCTCAGAGGCCTGAATAATTGATTGACTTCAGGAAATGCCTTTCTAAGAGGTATATTCAACAACTTCTTGATGTTCCTAGTCAATGGAGGAATTATGGAGTCATTTTGGTGAGTCGCGAGTTGATTCGTCGATTCACAACTCATTCCTGGTACTCTCTCTATGTAAAAAAAAGAATTTAAAAAAAAAAAATCCGACCTACCTACCCTAGAAATTCCGACCATGTTGCCTGAAACACACCTTTTTTTTTTGCCTAACCTAACTGTAGTCATCATCTCTTTACATCTATCTTTCTCATCACAGTCATATACACAGATAATCTTTAGACTCCAGAACTTAGTCAATAGTGACAGACATTTAGTCTTTTGTTTGGCTCCCTATATGACCAACCATGGTTAATCGATACTATCGGGTATAGTTCCATTCCTATGAGTAAAAGGCTAAGTATTTTTGAGTAAGACCTTTCATCATATTTTGTTTTGCCTTAGTCATTTTTGAACATCAGTTCGTCATTCTGACCAATATCCCTATGACTAACATGGTTTAGCTACTATAGGCTTTGGTCCGGAGTATTTAGACTATCAGTGTACACTGAAAATCCATAGATTGAAAGGGTTAGTAAGTACAGACTATCCTAGGTTGGTCATATGAGTGTTAGTCACAAAGGCAACGTTATTTTCAAAAATGAGCAAGGGGTCAGTCAGTAGTGGCTAACCTAGGTCCATCATTGGTGTGTTGTATTTGTATACCACTAGTTGGGGCCACCTGTGATGATCACTCAGTGGCTCCCCCTGGAACTAAAAAGACTAAGGTGGGTTGGTCAGTAGTGACCAACCTGACAATAATAACTAATCTAGTTTGGTCGTATAGGGAGCCAAAAAATTACTAACTAGGTTAGGCACTAGTGACTGAGAGGTTTGGCGTATAGGGAGCCTATGAATATCAGTGTGGAGGGGAAACGAATACAGGGAACGGCTACCCTATCACTCCCTAGACAAATATATATCTTCCATATCGCCATCATTGGGAAGATAAAGTATCTCTTAGATAAGGCAGATATGCAATGGATAGGCCAGTTATAAAGGTAATGGTGTTTTCTCTTGAATATCCTGGAGTTATTCGTATGAGCTCTCCATAAGATTGAGCTCTGAGAAATTATTGGCAATCATACTATAAGAGGTAATGTGTGTTAACTTTCTTAAAGCATTTGCCGCAGTAGATCACAAATATCTCATCAAGCTTGACCGACCAGCGTACCAATCTAACGGCGGTGGACCGAGGAATGTGAGAAATGGGGACCCGCTATGGAAGGGTGGCCATTGGCTTATGAACAAAGGAGGGCCCAGGCCCTATAAATTAAAAAAACAAAACCTAAACACACCCCATCCTAATGAGAATTGGCTTCTCCTACAGCCAACCCAAGATCTGTTGATTGAAATCACAAGGAGATCCTGTCGTTACGAGTACTGCTCCTGGTTCATAGCATCACCTTACCCATTAAGGTAGAAAGACATGGCACGCCTGGAGGTATTCCTCCTGGCCTAACCTCAGGTATTGTCTCTACTACTAAGGTGTCACTCACTGGGTGAATGGGCCGTCCCAACCTGGTTATGTATAGACCTCACCACCTATCACACTCACTCCTAATCCCCTCTATATCCTCTAACCCTTTATGGACAACAGCATTCCTCAAGGTTCACTCCATGTGCCGTCATGATACTGGCATGATGCAGGGATGCAGCGCAAGCATCTAACTCACCAGCGCTGCATTGCTGCATCATGCCGAACCCTCAGGAGTACATTAACCCTGTAGTGCCCCCTCGCAAGGGATGTGTATAGGGATCATAAATGACAAAAAAAAATGACATGGTGAATAAAAGCACTATGCCGCCCTGAAAGGGTTAGGAGTCAACTCACCTGTCTATCACCTTAGAGTATCAGCACCCAATCAGGAGTAGGTCTATTCAGGCCTGGAGTCTCCCTGCTCATTCACCCAGTGGACACCTACTACGTCCCATCCTACAGCACTGAACAGACATGGAGTTTAACTAGGGGTGCAGAATTACTCTTTAAGATGGCCGCAACCACGGATACTGACCCTCCCTCAGGTAAGGTATTACATATATTATGCCCTCCAAAAAGAACTCAAGAATGACACAAGTTGGTATGTTGTGTCATTTCCCTGAAAAGACACAAGCTTTATACACAATATAGACCAGGGAGATTGTTGAGAATAAAACATAGAAGGGGAAGGGGACAACGCTTTGTCTTCTCACAGAAAGTTTTAAAGCGGTTATCTATTTTATTAGGGTATAAAAGGTGTATCATTAGTCACCTCAGGTGAATAGGTGCTTTTTCCCGGAAGTATCATCTTAAGTAGTTTGATGCCTGGCAGGGATCTTTGTTATTAGTGACCTGATGACGATTCTAGGAAAGGCTTTTATTAGACATACCTTCAACCTCTCACACAGTTCGGAGACATCCGCCCCCCCCCCCCGACTCTCTTCTTTGGGACATTTTCCAGCCAACGCACTGGACATGAACTAGGATTACCTGTGAATGCAAAATATGTTTTAAAAAATGGCTCAAATATATATGTGGGGGAAGGGGCGAAATGTATAGGGGGCGGGGGGGGGTTAATGGGGATGTGGGCCTGAGGGCGAAATCCGACAGTGAGATATATTCCGAAGGGGATGCGAGAAACCCATGACTACAGTCGTACCAGTGCCGATACTTTTATATGGCTAGGCTTAATGCATATATTATTTAATCATTGGATTGTGCTATGACAGAAGGATCTTACTTCATCTAGAAATGAAACTTTCTTATGTCAGATGAGAAAGCAGAAATCGAGGTCAAGTGCTGTGTACATCATGGCTTATTCTAAATGACCTCATACATGTCCCTGAGCATCAGGATAAAACTAGGACCAAATGAAGACTGATACATTTTTTCTCAAACACACTCCACAGCACACTCCACAGCACCAACAAATGGCAAATCAAAAAATGGATCTAGATCTTCACAAAAAGGGAGGGAATTGGCTTCCCATACGACTTTATCAATCCTCGTTATGAATGATACTGAATCGGAAATCATGAAATATGCAACTCCTTTCTCATTCATACCCCACCTTTATAGGGTATAGCTATTTAGATATTATTATTATTGCAATATATGACGAGATTACCACTGCAATATATACATATATATATATATATATGTATATATATATATATATATATATATATATATATATATATATATGTATATATATATATATATATATATATATTTATATATATATATATATACATGGCCGGATTCTCAAAATTGGCCTTTCATACAAATCATACATAAATAATGAGATTATATCCTACTCTTTATTGGCCATGCCCAGACAGTGCAAACCCCCACCACCTAGCACTGATTCATGAGCTAATTCCCAATAGTATACAGAGCTGTGGCAGACCATAATGTGGCGAGGTGTTAGAGAGATAGATGCGGACTTCAGGTCCAGTACATCCCATGGAAATATATGTCATGGGATGGTCATCATAACATTGCCATATATTAGAAATCTATAATATAGATTTTAATGGATAGATGGTGTCATTGAGTCGGTCCAGATAAGGAAGTTTGTGTTGAGGATATTCCAGAGGGGACATCAGTGGTGATGTAATCTATATATTTTGTATATCGAGCTACATGTATGATATAATTTCATTATAAGGAAGACTGATACAGGAACTTCCCGTTATAAGAACCATAGTTTGGGTTCTTAACACATTTAGCTCCTCTGCATGAATGTTTGCATTTTAAGCAATTTTAAGATACTTCAAAAGAAACACTTTAAATGGCTTTCAGTTCAGCAATGCCATGTAAATGTCCCAGAAAGGTCATAATGGCAGTTAAGTGACTCCAAGTGGCATTTACCTGAATTAAATTAAGCATCATAGCAAAATTCCTTAAAATTCTGGTTCATGCAGCGCTCCTAACGCTGCGAAGAAGGGTTTATATGATAGGTATCTACTGACTATAATGGCATTCCTTATGAAGGCACAAACACCCAATAGTTGTGGAATGAGGTGTGGGTATGAATGGTAGCTATCAGTAATCGGCTTGTCATCACTGAGGGGGGCTCTGTAGCAGTAATCCATCTGCCACCGGAGACATAACACAGGTCTCCGGCCAGTGCTACCTCTGTTCGACCAATGCTACACCCTCAGAAAAGTGAGAGTCATTGTCGCTAAAGCTACCCTAACCTGAGGGTCAGGCAGTGCCTGACCTAAGGTGAGGGTAGTTTTAGCGACAATGACTCTCACTTTTCTGTCTGTGTACCTCTGTTTGCGTTAGGCTGTGTCTCACGGAATCAGGCCAAGGGGGCAATCTTTGACCAGGTGCAATCTTTGACTGAGTACAATCTTTGACCGGTTGCAATCTTTGACTGGCTTGATAGAAAATGGTTTATTTAGGGCAGATGAAGATAAAAACGGGCCGAGAAATGCAATGGATGTTTCACACTTTAAATTAGCAATTTTTTCCACTTTGAGTGTACTTTCTACTTTATTGTCATGCAAATGGTTTTAAAACTCAGTAGATTAACTTTTAGATATGATCTCATAAAATATGTGATTACCGTATCGGACAGTTGGAGGTTTCCAATGATTGCGAGGCAGGGATTTAGAAAGGAAGAAACAATTTTGACAGTGTAGCTACTTTGAGTCTCATATGATACTGAAAATTGTAAACATGTACATTTATAAATGATCGGAATGCCTCAAGAATTTCACTCGAAAAATATACTGTAAACCATCATACAACACACCTAATGGAGTTATGGCAGTTATGTGTAGTGTGTGTATCAGGGGAGGGGGTGTTGGATACCCAGATAAGAAACATCAACTATTAAGGTGAGGATGATCTGATCAGTCACTGTCCTTCAGTGATTTGCTTCAGGTATAAATAAACCTCAGAGTGGTAGGGCCAACACCAGAAATAGCATTCGTGATAGCCTAGGCCAAACATTGTCTGTTTCTCGAAAATTTACCTTACATACCAAATCCTATAACGATGTACTGAACTAGATATGATAACTTGACATTCAAATTCAGCACAAGAATATAGTAAAGCTGTTGATACAGAACTTTAACTACTTAAGGGTCGTATTCTAATTAATGCAATAAGCCTTTTTGCATCATGAATGCAGGCATGGCAAGTCTACTTGCCAGGCTTGGATAAATGCAATATGCTGGGAATGCAAAATACTGACTCGATGCCATGATTGGTCCCTGCCAACCAAGATCAATGCGCATTTAAGTCGGGGTGAAAGTGTTGTCATTGAAGTGAATACCTGTAGAGTCTTTTTAATGTTTTCCCACATCTCTACTATTTGTAAAAATATGTGGATGGTTATTGCATAACACTTTGAACAGTGTAGCTCTTCAAATTCCACATAACATAGAAAGTGAAGTCTTTTACCGGGCAGAGGAAAAAATATAACATTATGCTATAATGCATGTAAAAGGGGCTACATATACATATAAAAAACGCTAAATCTATTTCATTTCATATAGTGTGAAAATATCCTTTGACTTTTTCCACCCATTTCTTACTATAAAATTATAGGTCTAATTTATGCTATAATAACGTTTCCCAGTCAAAGACGTCACCCGGTCAAAGACGTCACCCGGTCAAAGACGATCCAATTGTTACAAAGTCGTGACCTGAGCCTATAGTGCTTAACCAAGTTAGTCCTTTTTTTTGGCTCCCTATACGAACAACCTTGGTAAGTTAATAATGTCAGGTTGGTCAGTACTAAGGCTTTCCATTTTAGGTTAAGCCCAACGACATTAGTCATTTATGTTGTTTTACCTCAATCATTCTTGAATAGCACTTGGCATTTAGATTTTCTGTGTAGAGATGCATCACACTTGCATGTACCCCTCACCAGCCCCAGATTCCTGATCATGATACCGGAAACAGCTTTTGTCCATGGCCTTACATGATTATTCCCATACCTCTGTTAGATAAGGCCAGTGTTGATATCCGGTCCTGGACTAACTCTCTAACCAATGACTACCACTCACTTTCTTATCTCAGTGTCTAAATGCAAGCGTCTGTGGCCTAGGCATCTATCCACAAAAAGGCTTGTTTAAGGTTCAAGTTGGGCGAAAAAAATCGGAAAAAAAGTAATTAGCACCAATTTACACCGTCCAGCATTGTTTGTTGGAAGAGCAATGTAGTGTATTATGAGGGTAGAATAAATTCTCAAACACGGGAGCGTCTTTTTCTATGGTGGGGACTGAGTCTAAAATCATTTATCTTCATGCCATATAAATAGGAACATTATCTGTGTTGAGCCTAAATCGATTAACCATATTCAGCCTGTCTAGTGCATTAGCCATTAGCGATTAGTCCGTGACTGAACAGATGCCAAAAGTGGAGATTTATCAATGGTTTACTGTGAAGAGTGTCTACTGTGAGAAGTGTTTAAAGTGAATTACACAATTGAACAAAAGATACTGCCTGTCTGTATAAGACGTACAAAGCAATTACAACGTGCCATCAACATCATTATTATCTGTTTGATAATTGAGATAATACTTATTTTAAGCAGGGTAATAGACCACAAAAATAAGATAAGTACTCTGAACAACCCTTAAATGACCCATGCAAATATGTTTTACCGCGGCTATTTATATCAATGTGATTGTTCCTTTGATGCGACTGTTTAGTCCGACAAAGGGGGGGCTTAGACACGTTTACATTGGGCCGACAAAGGATAAGTGTGGTGCTTGACTTTGGGGCTTATTAGTTTCTGAGATAGGAGCTTTGACCTCCGGAGTTGATGTTATGGAATGACAATATTAGTGCAGTTTATTTGTTGTGTCTGCACATGGGCTTAGATAACGGATGTCCATTCACAGGAGGGCGTTTCTCCTTTAATGACAAACATTTTTGCACCCAACAAAGGCTTCATATATATATACTCCTTCAAATACTGTTATATGGGTGCCACGAATTCTATACATACAATATTTTTTTCTAATTTCTTTTATACCATAAAGGTAAAAGTTGGACTTTACTTTCCCATTCGTTAAAATAATTCTAGGGATTTTTTCACATACATATAGGCCCTTTAAAAATGGTTCGTTTCCACCCAGATTCGATCCGGGGACCCCTGGTGTATGAGGCGGTCACGCTAGCGCCAATGCCTATCTGGCCATGGAAAATGCAGAGGGAAACGCTGGTTATAACTTAGGCTGACCGCGCCCCAAGCTGGCCCCCTTACAAATTCTATGTTGGACTCAGTGTTGGAGATTGAAAGCATGACGTGGCCAGGCTCCACTAATCAGCGAGCAGGGTTGGTTGGATTGTCAAAACAACATGTGTTCGTAATATTCATCGCATATATCCTTCAAAATAGCGAAATTAGGACACATATAAGGTAAATAAGGACATATGAATCGAAATATCGTATAATAAACCTAATAATATATGAATATGACCACACTCGGGCTGTGTATAGATGAATAACAACCTCGGTGCCACGCACCTCGGTCGTTATTCATCAATACACAACCCTTGTGCGGTCATATTCATATATTATTGGTTATATATATATATATATATAATATTCTGACAAGTACCCCCCAGAGATCTACCCTCCGGCCATCTACCCCGTTGACATATATACCCCTCTAGGACATCTACCCCCTAAGACTTTTACCCCCGCCCCCTTGATATCTACCCCCTCTTTCTTCACCATTTACCTACCTGGACAACTGCCCTCTAGGACTTCTACCCATAGGGCATCTACCCCCTCCACATGATGTGACTCAACCATATGGGCATCTGGAGGAGGTGGATATCTTCAGGGGTAAAATTCCTAGAGGGCAAAAGTCCAAGGGGGTAGATGTCCAAGGGGGTGGATGTCCTAGAGGGTAAAAGTTCTAGGGGGCTAACGGTCCGAGGGGTAAACGTCCAAGGTGTATATTTCCAGGGAGGTAAAAGTCCTAGGGGGTAGATATCGTAGGGGTAGATGTCCAGGGGTAAATGGCAGGGGGTAGATGTCCTAGGGGGTAAATGGCAGGGGGTAGATGTCCAGGGGGTAGATGTCCAGGGGGTAATTGGTAGGGGGTAGATGTCCAGGGGGTTGATGTCCAGGGAGTAATTGGCAGGGGGTAGATGTCCAGGGGTAGATGTCCAGGGGGTAAATGGCAGGGGGTAGATGTCCAGGGGGTAGATGTCCAGGGGGTAAATGGCAGGGGGTAGATGTCCAGGGGTAGATGTCCAGGGGTAAATGGCAGGGGGCAGATGTCCAGGGGGTAGATGTCCTAGGGGGTAAATGGCAGGGGGTAGATGTCCAGGGGGTAGATGTGCAGGGAGTAGATGGCAGGGGGTAGATGTCCAGGGGGTACTTGTCCTAGAACCAGTTTTAACGCAGACCACGTCTTCCGGCCGCCGTGGACTTTGGGCTTTAGCCTCCTGTTGCCTAATGCGGGAGTGTGAGATAGGCACAGCTGGTGAGGCTAAGGACGTTTTAGCATCTTCCCTCTATCATCAAGCTATCAGCACAATTCAGATAGTCCCTATCTTATAAACCATGTTATTGTATGATACCAATATTGCCCTTATCAAGATATCACTATCTTGTTGGCAGATATGATCATGAGTGATTTTTCTTATGTATGAATAACCATTTTATATCAACGATGTGAAATTCAATCCCTGTTCAAGATTGGACATATCTTCAATATGTGTCTGCCAAATAGCCTCATGCATTTGACTGCCTGAAAATATTCCAAGGCCTGCGTTTTTCTTCTAATATATAGAGAATCGTTGCTATGATATAGCCATGCCTTGACATGTTTTAAGCAGGTTTTAACAAACCTGCGATTGGAAATGGTGAAGTTTTATGATTACACATGTATCATGGGCAGACAAAAATCGGCTGGTTTAATATCAGATTCCTAGAACAATCCTTCCAAACAGAACTCATGAATACCACAAGTTAGGATCTTGTGTATTTCTTCTATTTTACTCGTGCAAATAACAAGAAATTCCACAAGTAGAATTGTAGTACACCCACTGACATGAATGTCCAGAAAACATTCCAGAGATTTCTGAATTTCTCGAGTTTCACTTGTTCAAAAAACAAGAATTTCAGAAAATATGACACAAAAAAATATCCAGAAAATATTTCAGAAACATTAAAAAATTCTCGTAGGGATCATGAGTCATGACTCAAGAATGGCACAAGTTCCAATTGAGATTTGTTTCCTGAATTCTGTTGATTTTCATGATTTAATAATTTCCTGTTTTACTACCTTTCAGAGGGAAGTGCTCCTCCCCCCAGACTGAGAAGGAGTAACTCCACTGAGCTCACGACCCCGAACCCACAGCGTCTCCCAACCATAGCCGAGGCCGTCCCCGCCCTACCGGTTATCGGGATAGAGCTGACCGACCCCGAGGACAAACCAGAAACCAACATGGCCGCCCCACCAGAGGTTAGTCATGGCAGACGCCATTTTGTTTAGCTTCCCATCCCCTGACTTTTGGGAGTGTTTGCAGGAATAAGTTGTTTTTCATGGGTGTAGAATTCAGCGCAAAGCTTAGGAACTGGTATATGTTGCATAATAACAAAGACACCTATTTGAATTAGAAGTCGAACATATAGCTACTAAAAAGGTGTTCAGAAGAGACTGTGCACGTGGGATCAATACGTGGTACATAAAAGTGGGTTAGAATGCATAAGCTTTACACACATGCACATGCAAAGAATTCTGGACATAGAGTCTCGGTGGCTGAACCACAATGCTCCGAATCTTTGTAATTACATCTGCAATCATTTATAACATTTGTAAAAAACGTGAAAATAGAAGAAGTTATAATTGTTTGCCCTACCTTTTATGATGAATAAAATTCCTTATATATAGATTACTACCCTAATTTTAATCAAGTAATCACCGAATTAAGCATCGTAATTTCAATAACCATGCATGCAGTGTCGATGTCTATGAATTATTTGACAACTTGTGTGCTTTGGTTTGACAGAGAGAGCGGAGGATCCCGCGAATGAGCCTGCCCGAAATCAATGCAGTCTTACAGGACCAGGTGAGTAAACTAATGTAGAAATACCTTTTTGTCCTATACTACTAACACAAGATTTTGCCAAGCTGTTTCCCTATAGTACATACTTTTAACTTAGTTGAGAATAAGTACACAAATAAACAAGAAGCAGTATGATATAATTAAATGGTATAAATATATCCCTCTCCTTTGAGGTCTCTGCATGTACTATTGCAACAAACACAATGTAAAGCAGACGCAATAGATGGCAACTTTCCCACCTAAGTATAGGTACATACATCATACATACACTACAGAGCAGGTCAGGTTTTTTGAGTTGTTGGTGACTGGGTGACAATGACAGACTGGGCTGTATCAGGGTCTGGGGCCCCAGGGTCAGGACACTGACATGGCTAGGGTCCCTAACCCTTTAAGGACCGCATAGTCATTTAATGCACTTTGAGCTTTACAGGCATTCTGCATGAATTCAGCTCTGGCGAGTAACTCGCTGCTGCTATGTTCATGCATCATGTCGACCCTATGGGCCTGATGCACTCCCAGAGGGTCGGGATGATGCATGAATGCAGCCTTGGCGAGTAGAGTCGCCAGGAATATATACATGAGTGCATCAAAAGTTAAGGACATCAAACATTAAAGCAGTATGCTTCCCTGAACGGTATACTGACTCAATTGGAGGATAAGCTAGGTCCTCAATATGCCAGGTCCCTATGATCCATAGCTTGCTGAAATTACCCCATTTGTCCAACCACAAAACATACCTCCAAGGGATACATGATGAAAAATGCAATTTTACCATAGTGTCTATAAGAGCGTATGCAATTGTTCATATTATATCATTTATGAACACAGAGATACAGATACATCACATGTGGACTCGAGCCCAACCATGAGCCCTGTGGACTGGAGCCCCTGATTCCCCTTTAACTCTTTGAGGGAGGCATAATGCATTACTGCATCATGCCTCAGTCATTCTTGAATAGCACTTGGTCATGCCTGACCATTGTCCCTATGACCAACCTGGGAGGGCTGCACTACAGTCTAAGGACCGAGGCATTTAGATTATCTGTCCAGTAAGCAATGAGTTCCCTTGCTTATAATAGCAGAGTGCCAAAATCCCAGGACCTTCCTAAAAGTAAGAAAAGTTCTCATATAATCACATATAGAAAAGGGAAGATTCTGATAATGCTGGAAAGAGAGGCTCAACAGAATTGTCATATCATATGGGAAGATAGTCAAGCATTGAATTGCTGGACTCTCCATGTAAGATGAGAGTACAGCATTGCTTTACTCCTATGCTTTACTCTCACCGAAGAAAACCACTTGAACATGGACGCATTGCTGTTTTGGAGGCAAAACCACGGCCAGCCTGTCCTCTTTGTGTATTGGTACATTTAAAGTGGCATTCTCACCGAGCGAATCCCACTCACAATTCTAGTACTGTTCTAGTCTGCTATGTGGTCAAGTGTGAGTGGTGAGAATGTCCCTTTAAGCTTACCTGACTCAAAAGTAAAGTTATGTTTGTGTTGCGTCTTCTCTAACCGCCAGAGTTATTGCCCAATCATTGTTCAAATAAGAACTAATATAAGGTATGTCACTCGAAACGCTTATTCATCTTAGAAAATGCAAAGCCATGTCTGAGGTGACCTAATATGAGAAGGGTTGACAGTTTTAGATGTTGTTTTGACAGTTTAACAAAGTGCCATCAGATACTCCCTTCAACACTACACCATAACAGCCTGTATTATACTCCCATAACCTTAACACGAAAACACCAGATAAAGAGCTAACGACTGACATATTTTCTACAACCATCCCAATTATCACTTTTACCGCGACATATATGTCACCGGGTGAAGCAATATCCACACTTGTACACCAGCCGCACAACAACATGACCATTAGTAACACGCTATGCGTATAACCATAAAAAAGGATTTAAAGGGATGGAAGTTATTCCAGTCTTTTGCTGGTGCAAATTAACTAAGCTTACATGAATCCCTTATTAATATTTCAGAATGCTAGTAGTTGATAAAAGGGAAATTATATTCAGTTTAGGAATTATGACACACTGTAAATAGTTGGTTGCCTTTTTTGTAGGTATAAACTACTGTAAGCATACAGTTTATTGTAAGTGTAGAGTAGAATCTGCTGTAAAGCTACAGTAGATGCTGTAAAGTTACAGTACATTTTACTGTATACCTACACATACTTTTTACAGTGGAAGTTCAGGGAGAAAAGAGGTAATATTCACCCTGAATTTATTTGGGTTGGAATCGCTTATATTTTGGGTATACAATTCCTATAGGAAATAAATGCAGGCTAGGGTTATTCAGATACCCCAGTAGCCCAGCGGTACCCGAAATAAGCAGGCACAGACCCGAAAACACTCACCTCCAACTCATCATATAGTATATACACATCCATGGCAGCAACTACTCACGGACTTGGCTGAAAAATGAAAGCAGAACACAACATACATCACTTGGTAACTGGCCTATCACTCCCTGTGCCCCATGTTTGGTAATTACTACATTACTCTCTTCTCTCGTTGCTCTTTTTGGGATGACAGTCACAATGATGGTACCCTTGATGTGCCAGAAAACTACTTCTCATGGAGTTGGAAGCTGCTTTTCCACTTGTTCAACTCTAAGGATATATTTGACAAAACATGAGTTTGAGGGCTTTATATACCTGCGATAATTGTAATTAGGATGATTACTGCAGTGGTTATTTCTTAATTCATGACTTAATCATTAATGTTATCAAGTCATTTCCTATAGTTGTTAACTTCAAAACCATGTATAAGATCTCAAAATGAAATGAGTATTCTAAATGTCGTCTACCCAGCGGTCAGATAATTCAGTTCAACATTGCCTCAATGTTGAATCAACTTCGAATCAACACTGACATCAAGTTATCAATGTTGTTTCAATGTTCCGTGCCCACTGGGTTTAACAATAACATAGCAATAACAATGAGGCATGCCTGAGGTATCTTGCCATTTGCGTCTAAGAATAGAAAAGTAAGAGAAAGTTGAAATGCCAACGATGTAATGAATGTAAGAACCGTATCTCTGAAAACGTATGCAGGCAAACATTGTGTAAACAGCTGTATGGGTTAAGATTACGATTGTGGTCTGCAATAAACAAATTGATAAAGGAGCCTTTAAGAAAAGTGAGAACGTTGTCAAGCACTTTACCCACAATTCCATCACTTGCTGCAAAATGTGGGATTATATCCCACCTCTAAATAAAGTGGTAAAGACAAAAAACAACCAGATTAGAGAAGGATATTGAGAAAAGGACTACCTACAATCAAAATATCAAAAAACACCGTGGTATATCTCCTGCTTTATAACAAATATTCACCACCCCATGCTACACAGAAAATCTAAATGCTCCGGTGCTTAGTCTGAAGTGGCTCCCATGTTAGTCATAGGGACATTGGTCAGACATGCTATTCAAAAATGACTGTAGTATAACAACATATGATGCATACCTTACTCGAAAGGACTTGGCCTAAAACCCATTGAGATGGGGAAGACTAAGGTGAGCTTGTCAACACTGACTAACCTGACAATATTGACTAACCAAGGTCGGTCGCATAGGGAGTCAAAAATTTACTAACTTGGTTAGGCACTATAGTGACTGAGAGGTTGGTCGTATAGGGAACCAAATAATATCAGTGTGCCTCTAAGTAAAGTTATAAAGACAAAAAAAGGACTAAAGTAGGATAACAAGAAAGGAAAGAGTTAGATATATATATATATATATATATATATTTATATATGTATATATATATATATATATATATATATATATATATATATATATATATATAAATATATCTATCTATCTATCCAAACGCAACAATACCATGGTATACCTCCAGCTTTATAACAGATATTCACCCCGTGCTAGTATTGGTGGGAACCCCCCTGCCCTCATCCCCGGTCCCCGCACTTGCTCATAGGAGACGTGTTCTGCGTTCTAGAAAACGCTAAATAAGGGTTCTCTCATCTATTCCCACTGTCAGTGAATTCCAGAATAAGGCGTAATTCTTTTTCAGGTAAACTTATAAGTGGTAATTTTCCTCAGTGTTTCTATAATAAGATATCTCTTTAGGCCTCGTGTTTTTATATAATAAGGGGTACTTTTTTAATCCAAAATTAGTGGATAAGAGGGTGTTTTTCGAAAACTGAGAACGCAGATCAAGTCCCCTTTTGCTGCCGAGTGCGGGGACCGGGCCCCCTACCCCCCATGCAATGAGCTGCTCCCTAGCTGCCTCTGTACCCCCGGTCCCAGCACTCGGCATCAAAAGGGGATGTGACCTGCGTTCTCACATTTAAAAATCAATCTTATTTCACTAGTTTGGGGTAAAAAATACCCCTTATTCTAGAAAGAAAAACGCAAGGCCTAAAAAGATCCCTTATTATGAAAAACACTGAGATATTTCTAATCTTAATGAGGCATCCCTTTATCAGTTCATTAAAGATATAGAGGGGTTCAAGAACCACTTGCTTTGGAGTTAAATAAGGCATCATTCATATAAAAATTGACACTCACTGACAGTGGAAATATATGACAAATGACCCCTTTTTAGCGTTTCATAGAACGCAGGTGACGTCCCCTATGAGTATAAAGTGCCAGGACCAGCCTCTATACCCCAGTACTGTAAATTCAAACTTTAAAAAATAAACGTCACACATAAA
This sequence comes from Harmothoe impar, assembly GCA_947462335.1. Lineage (NCBI taxonomy): Eukaryota > Metazoa > Annelida > Polychaeta > Phyllodocida > Polynoidae > Harmothoe > Harmothoe impar. The sequence continues at coordinate 56,526,385 of OX381718.1, read as the reverse complement.
ACAAAGTTGGGGATCTATAGTTGTGTGGTATATTATTGTAACTTCAAAGATATACTACACCATGGTATATCTCCTGCTTTATAACAGATATTCACCCTGTGGTAGTATTGGTGGGAACCCCCCTGCCCTCACCCCCGGTCCCCGCGCTTGCTCATAGGACACGTGATCTGCGTTCTAGAAAACGCAAAATAAGGGTTATCTCTCATCTATTCCCACTGTCAGTGAGTTCCAGAATAAGGCGTAATCCTCTTTCAGGTAAACTTATTGAATTATTAATTAAGTGGTAATTTTCCTCAGTGTTTCTATAATAAGATATCTCTTTAGGCCTTAGAAAATTCGTGTTTTCATATAATGAGGGGTACTTTTTTAATCCAAAATTAGTGGATAAGGGGGTGTTTTTAAAAACTGAGAACGCAGATCAAGTCCCCTTATGCTGCTGAGTGCGGGGACCGGGCCCCCTACCCCCATGCCATGAGCTGCTCCCCCTGAGCTGCTCCCTAGCTGTCTCTATACCCCAGTACTCCTCCATGTTGTAGGTTGAGCTGGATGACCGTACCTACTACACCAACACGGCCTACTCCTCTGTGGCTGGAGGTTTGGACCAGGAGGAGCCTCTGCCCCCCTACACACCCTCCTCCAGCCGCCTCGGCAAGAGGTCCCTGTCCATACCCTCACTTGCAGGTGGAAAGGTGAGATTTTAATCATAATATTGTAAATTATAATAAGAATTTTAATTTTGTTGTTGCTGAAAAGTAGGTATAAGTGTCATATTTTGAGTTCATTAGGGTAGGCAGTGATAATTTAGATTTTTTTAAAGATAAGACATTTTACATAAAGGTAGTAGGTGTTAAGATACGAAAATGTTAACAAAATAGTGCAATGATAAGACTAAGGGACTATAATTAATACGGGGGTCAATTATATTTCCTAAACTCATGTCGCACTTTTTGTCTTACACTAGGGAGGGTGTGATAGTTATCTCCAAAATCTTCAAAATCTCAGATTAAATACTACAACTAATACATTAGCCCTGTCTACCAGAAAATGCTAGGTTGGGTTGAATGATATATAATATCAAACTACGGGAACCTCCTTCAGATTCTCTTTGTCAAGCTGGCTCTAAAGCAGTGAAACGAAATGAAAAATGGTTGAAAAAAAAAGATGTTAGAAACTCATAATGTATAAATACTTTGGTTTACCTGGGACTTTTGAATTTTACCAATCATGCCATATAACTTTGACTGCAAATTGTTTCTTATCATGCAGTATATGTACAATACAACTGGTGTGTTCGTACACATCCTTCCTTGATGCAGGGGGCCCCTGATACAACCAAACATCAGAGCTCTCCAGTTCAAAAACAACTAAATATAGCATAACATGTTATTTAAACATTAGTCATTGGAAATCCCAGATAAATTAAGAACCTTTAAGCAACCCCCCCCCTGTGTATAAACATCTGCTAGTATATAATGTGCTATATGTCCTATAAGTAATATATTATCTATTTAAGTTAGTCTATCTGTTGCTGTATAGGTGTACCTATATGTAAGATGAAGGACCCGGAGAAGAAGAAGGTTACGCCTCCAAAACGGCCGGTGTATGCCCTTTATGTACGACAGGTACGGTCAATATTAAAGCTACTATGTCAGCTAATCTTGGGGAGTGGTCATTTTTTAACAACAGGGGGGGTTGGTGGATTTGGGGGGGGACCAAAAAGAGTTGGACCCCTTGAAGGGGGGGGACCAAAAAAATTTGGACCCCTCTTGAGGGGGGGACCAAAAAAATTACACCCCTTTTTAGCGGAAAAGCCCACGCGTTACTATAGCTCAAAGGGTTCGGCTGCGCTCAATTTCAACCTGCCTGGAGGGGGGGACCAAAAAAACTTCGACCCCTCTCGCTGGGGTGACCAAAGAATTTTCGACCCGCTCATGGGAAAATCCACCGACCCCCCCCTGTTGTTAAATAATGACCACTCCCTTAGGTGATATTCCCATTTGCGGTTGATTACATGATTCATATAATTGCATGCAGGTATGGGAGGTTCAAATGCTCTCATTCATCATTTAGCATATTAAAACTTCAATATATTGTCCCAAATGAACAACCGTCGGCTCGCAGAAATCAAGAGCTGTTAGGGGTGTATCATAACACCATTGGATTTAGCCTGCAATTACAAGACAACAACCTGTATACAACCACTATATTCAGGCTATTCCTGCAAATTACTAAAAGGAGAGCATTATTATCATAAAGAATGCTGTCAAACACAAGGAAAATGGTTAATGAAAGCAATTGCAATGTTATTCTATAACTTAATTTTGGGACGTTTTAATTTATATTATACTTTTAACTTACAGTCCCGGTATAACCATGCTTATGCAACACTGAACTTTCCATTTACTAAAGTTAAAGGCGTTCCTATACCTCCTAATGTTCCAAAATATGATCATAACTTCCCATGGATTTTCCCTGAATCCGCTCCTCACCCATAGCTAGATAAACATGTTTGAATCTTGCTTCTTTAATGTCAATAGTTAGAAAAACGGAATATTGATGTCAAAACAAATACATGGTCTTGTTAATTTCCTGACAAACGTTAGTAGCCTCCTTCCTCTCCTACATCAGATTAACTCATGTCTGAATCACCAATAGCTGGTTTTTATATTGTTCTTCCTCGAGTGCAATCAAATATAACAACTGAGTCTAAAAGTGGTCTAGCCTGTGGGACTAATATCAATTCATGGATTAACTCCTTCATTCACTTAGTGGAAAAGGTATCCCTCACTTTTGGTTTAACCAAATGATTCCACCTCTGCTTCGATTTTGAGGACAGCGGTCATCCTAATTAGTTGGCAGATTAAAATATCGGGAAAGATCAGGACCCCATTTTACCTTTCAAAAATTGAGAAAAGGTAATGCTGCAATCCACAATATCACAATTTTGTCTTACCACTGACATTTTGGCCATTGGATGAGCGGCGAAGGAAGCATACTTTGAAGCGTGCCCATAGAAGCAGTACCATTAGATACCATTGCTATTATCCAGAAGAGCAGATGGGTGGCAGTGGGATCAGGAGCAGTGAAGGGTGAGGCAGGCCTTTGTAATAGGAATGTGTACATACACATCGAATTAGTTCGTAACAACAACCCCTTGAACAAACAAAAGTTATATAGAGTATTAGGAATGGCCCACATATGGGTGCTGACAGTTTGTGTTCCATAGATATGTATAGGGAATATACAGGGGGTGTTTGAAGTCTAACAGAGACCCTAGAATGGGGATGAATGGGCCACTGACCGCTATTTTGAGACCAGGTCGCCCTCCATATAGATATCAGGTTATAGTCCAACAGCTGACAAAGATTGATGAGTCTGCCCTCCAAACAGAACTTAGGAATTGAACGTTCGCGACTGGGGGAATGACACAAGTTAGCATCTTGTGTATTTTCTGGGAAAAGCTCAAGCTGTATGTATACAAGATGGACATGAGAGATTACTGAGAATAGTGAACATTCCTAGTGACATGTTCAAAAGGCATGTGTATTTCCTGAGTTTTACTTGTGAAAATAACAAGAAATCGCACAAGTGGAATGATAATGTGAATTTCTCGAGTTTCACACGTTTGAGAAACATTCTGAAATTCTCCTAAAGATCACAAGTCAAGACTCAAGAATGGCACGAGTTCTGCTTGAGATTTTGTTTGCAGGGAGTCTTGTGTATAACTTGGTCACCCCCCCCCCCTCCCATAGGGCTCAAATTTACTGTGGGTGAACCCCTTTAGCTATAATAATAATAGTGGTCGGGATTTTTCGCTTAAAAGGTATGATTTTTCTTTAACCCCCTCCTCAAAAAACACTCCCTAAGGTCAAACAGTTTTGTTTTTTACAAAATTAATGATGCATGGTTCATACCAGAAGGCTTACATTTACAATCTTTCTTTAGATCTAAGCTTTATATAATGTTCTAATCCACTCGATTTTACCAGCTTGTCCTTAAAAATCCCAAAGTGATTTAATCCAGTGTGGTTTGTGTTCATAATCATTTTCAGCTCTTGGTCACCTTGGGAAGTATTCCCTTGCATCAGTGCATCATCCTCTAGTCATCCGTTATCAGCTGGTCACAGTGAATGACCAAAATGCTGGACGGATGATCAGTGGAATGATGTTTTCAGATACACTAAGGGCCAAAACCCTTTGGTCGATTCGGATGCATTATCGGTCGATACAGTCAGAAAATAACACTACAAAGTACTATTTTGGGTGTTTGTTGGGGGTGTATTGGCCGATAATGTATCCAAAACAGCCAAAAGGTTCCCAACCTAAGCGCTGATATTGTAGTTGGCAGCCTAAAATTATGTGTTTGCGTCTGTGAAAAAATAGACAGCATTTAAGGATATAATTCAGCTTGTCAAAATGTTGATATATATAATTAAGTCTGTTACTTTAAGCGGTATGATTACCTAGTTATCATTACATATCTAAGCCTTATATAAATATACATAGATGTAAGTGAAACTTCATGAGGCTATTTGATAGTCTTCAGAGGCCTGATGTAGCTACTGTTGCTATTATATCAAAATGTTGCTTTTGAATATAGCTTTATCTACAGAATAAAATTGTCTATTAGGGAGTGGTCATTTTTTAACAACAGGGGGGGGGTCGGTGGATTTTCGCGCAAACGGGTCGAGTTTTTTTTGGTCCCCCCGTGGGAGGGGTCGAAATTTTTTTGCTCCCCCCCTCAGGCCAGCTGAAATTGAGCGCGGCCGACCCCTTTGAGCTATAGTAACGCGCTGGCTTTTTCACCAAAAGGGGGTGCAATTTTTTTGGTCCCCCCCTCAAGAGGGGTCCAAATTTTAATAGTCCCCCCCCCTTCAAGGGGTCCAAAATCTTTTGGTCCCCCCCCAAATCCACCAACCCCCCCTGTTGTTAAAAAATGACCACTCCCTTTGTATGTATCAACCACAAGGTGATGATTATACGACAGTGCTGACATAAGTGTTACTACTATATAAATAAGGCTTTGATGAGTGTTTGTATGTTCTTACCATTATGCCAGCAATGTTTCCAATTGTTCGTAAATCTACCAGAAGCATTAATAACTAATGCTAGCTCCCCCCTCCACTCTGTTACACACTTTCAATATCCAATTCAAATACTAATTAATAATAATTTCCCTTTTCTGTTGTTAAATGTTACTCCTATAGGTCTGCCTCTACTACCATTTATAAAACTGTTTTAAGACTTGGAAATCCATTTTGGGGCCAACAAACCCGTTTTGGCAGCGCTAAAACGTGTTTTCCAGTGTCAAAACAGCCCTGTAAATGCCGATGGACACGATGTAAATTAAATAATTGGTGACCTTTCCGATATTCTGCCCACAGTTGTCACGGACGACATCTAAGACCAACATAATGCATCGGCGTATGTCGGCTTTCACGGTGCACACGTCGCAGCGTTTCACCGACCGGCAGCTCAAGACGATGGCCACATTCTCCTCTGTAAACTACGCACCCACACACTCTGCTATCTACATGAACTGGCTGCGTGACCACCCGGCCAGGTAGGGCTCTTTTAGTTAAGGTTTATTTACATTTTATTGTGCCATCTATGTATAGTAGTTAAATTACAGCCAGACACCTGTTCGTAGGATATTGGCAACAGTCTAGGCTGATCACGAGTCGTAGACAAGTGTGCTTAGCGGTGACTTAGCCAATACCCTAAGTACAGGGCTCTGTCTGTGGTTTAAGTGACTGATGCCACTCCAGTGGTTAATGTTTTTCTTACCTTTTGTAGGTATTATACAAGCAGGCAGTTTGTTTTGTCTTTCCACCCAAGTGTGAAATAAGTTAGAATACGTGTCCTCAATGGGAATGTCTCTAGATTTTCTCAAGACATTTGGTGCAAACGTGTATGGTACATGAGCCGGATAGCATGTATACGTAGGTCATCCTGTTCAATAGTCAATCATTCAGCATTTCTCTCTTCATCATTCTGTTATTCTTTTCTCATATGATAAAACCCCAGGTTCCATCCACTGTGCACTTTAGGGTAAAATTTACAGTCAGGGTCGTAAAAATGTAACTGTGCTTGATAGTCCAAGATAGTGAAAGAAATGAACACCTCAGACAGTGGCTGGACCTAGTATACCTTTCCGACCAAGCTGACACCACCTCGACCTGCAGTTTTATGTAGAGGATTGGTAGTATAGCGCGGTAGATATGATCAATGTAAATCTGCGGATGTTTTATACTGTTGTTATGCAGTACCAGGGTAAATAAACAACTCATCATGGGAAAATGCCCGATTTCCTGCCCAATTTCAGGCATAATCTAGTCGCAGTGCCACCGATTGTTTGTTTGTATATGCCTTTTGGTTTGATTAATGATCGAATACAATTGTCAGTGCGTCTCGGCATCTTATGGCCACCGTCCACTGGGCTCTAATCGGCCAAAGTTATGTAGGAAATGTATGGGCTTAATCGGTCAAAGTTCTCCAGGTGACAGCGTAGTCTCAAAGGACAGAGCCAGATCCGATATGTTGCTAGAAACGGGGTAGTAGAACACCACTTTTTACAGAAAAAGCTGCAAGGATTTTTTTTTTGAATATGTTTATTCACCAAAGATTCATGTAGAGGTGTTAACACGTTCTGGTCAGGGGAATTATTTACAAGTATGATACATTGGGAAAAAAGTCCATGACTAATTTACTTCTTGTTGTTTTGTTCCTTGTACATGGTAATACAGTTCATTATAGTCCATAAGGCTAACCAGCTACTCTCAGGCAGGCGCCCTTAAACAAATAAACAAAACACATTAAGAATCTTGAAAAGTCAAGTTCGCCCAATATTGTATCAGACGGTCCTTTTGATATTATGCTTGTCAAAAGGCCGTGACTATTGACAGTTCAAAGTGTCAATAACAGAATAAAATTCCCTTATTGACAGTTCAAACTGTCAATACCAGGATACAATTCCCTTATTGACAGTTCAAACTGTCAATAAGGGAAAAAAATTCTCTTATTGACAGTTCCAAAAAGGAACTGTCAATAAGAGAAAATTATTCTCTTATTGCCAGTGTGAACTGTCAATAACGGAATTATATCCTGGTATTGACAGTTTGAACTGTCAATAAGGGAGTTATATCCGGCCATTGACAGTTTGAACTGTCAATAAGAAGATTGATTTCTACTATTGACAGTTGGCACTGCCAATAGCTGGCCCAACTTGATTTAGTTATTGACAGTTCAAACTGTCAATAGTAGAAAGGTTTCCTCTTATTGACAGTTCACACTGTCAATAGTGGGATATTTTTCTCTTATTGACAGTTCAAACTGTCAATAGTGGTAAATTATAGTGCTTTTGACAGTTCTTCCCCAAACTGTCAATAGTGGGAATTTTCTCTCTTATTGACAATTCCTTGTCATTACTGTCATAACTCTGAGAGCGATTTTGGTTGAAAAGTCGATTTTGGTTGAAAAGTCGATTTTGTTTGAAGCCGATTTTGGTTAAAAAGTCAATTTCGGTTGAAAATTCGATTTTGGTGGAAAATTTGATTTTGGTGGAAAATTCGATTTTGGTGGAAAATTCGATTTTGGTGGAAACCGATTTATCGGGCGAAATCGATTTTTGGGGAAAATTCGATTTTGGCTCCAAAACCAATTTTGTGTGATTTTAGGGGCAAAACCGATTTTGGGGGCAAAAGTGCTTTTCGGGGCAAAACCGATTTTGGGGACAGAACTGATTATGAGGTCAAAACCTATTTTTGGGGAAAACCGATTTTGGCTACAAAACCGATTTTGGCTACAAAACCGATTTTGGTAAAAAAAACACCAAAAAAACACACTATTTTACTCCAATGTCAGTGGGAACTGTCAATAAGACAGGAAAATTCCACTATTGACAGTTCGCATGTGGAACTGTCAATGACAGGAATAATTTCCACTGTTGACAGTGTGAACTGTCAATTACAGAAATATTTTCCACTATTGACAGTTCGAACTGTCAATAGCGTTTTTGTTGTCGGCCAGCAGTGATAGGAGACCTAATTGTTGATGTTCTGACTGATTCTAGGTTCTGCTTAGGGTAAGGTCTATAATTTCATTTCCCATTTTTCGGTGTTGGTATCCACTGTGACTCATAGGGTCGAAGGTCATTCTTTGGAAGTGTCCGAGGACGTTCTCATAGCACAATATGTGTTTTGGCAATTCCTATGGGAACTATGGGCCCATCACAAAGTTATAAGTGAATTCCACTGGTTCTGAAACCTAACTTCTCTAATTTACTCTAACAATCTAGTACAAAAACTGTCATGATGCTGAAGTAATTCACATCTGTCGGTTTTGTTGTATATATACTTTTCTACTTTCCTATATTTCCTACTTCTGGTACCTTCTAAAACTGTAATAGAAATAAGAATTCCAGGCCCATCAAAGCCAGAAATTTGAGTAGTGTAAAAAACAGAATCTTTACCAAATAGACCTTATAGCAGAAAGTAGACGTCCCAGTAAACAAAAAACGTTAAACAACATTTTGTAACGTTATCTAACGTTATATAACGTTTCTCTAAGGCTCCTCACTATGGCATAACGTTATATACAGTTTTAGAACGTTATTTTGACGTAAAATACCGTTTTTTTGTTGGCTGGGATATGCACTGTAAATAGTTGTTGACTTTTTACAATAGAATCTACTGTTGTCTTACAGCATTTACTGCATCTTTACAGTATTTTCTGTTAATTTACAAAAAAGAAAAAAACACTATATTCTACCATAAAAGGCAACCAACTATTTACAGTGTGGTTCAGAAGGAGATACACAAAATTCAGCAGTTTCCCAATTTGCAGATATACATTATCATAACAAATATGATATTGGGAGTTAGACAGTGTGCAGCCATCATGTGTACAAAAAGATGAATCGCTATGTTCACCCCTTAAAATCTACAAAATGTGGCTCACCTTTCACAAAATTTAACTCATATGGTAATACATTTCTACCATTTTGATCTCTTTCAGACTTGGCTGGGACCGCTGGGTCCTTATGTTGCTGATTGGGATTTCTATTGGCCTGGTGACCTGCCTCCTAAAACAGTCACTGCAGGCACTTGGTAATGTTAAATGGCGACAAACTCGGCTGTATGCCCAGGTAGGTCACATCAGAACAATAAGCCCCATGCTAAGCTCTGATATATTGCACAAATGTTTGCATTTAAGCAAATCAAAGATGCCTTTCAGGACGAGAGCTACAGGCGCCTAGTGAGCGTTTTGTGAACTACAGCTCAATTCACATTGAGAGGATCCTGGCATTTTTTAAAGCTAGTTTCTATCATTATTAGTTCACAAGTTAGCACTAGATATGTCAATCTGTCTTTTAATGAATATAAAAGAGTTTCCACAAAAAGTACCTCCCCCCTCGCCCCCCCCCCCTGGTGTGCCCCATAGACTTAAGCATTAAGGGACCTGTCTCTCTGTGTTTGTAGCCATATTGTGCAAAAAGTAGTCCTGAAACAACATGACCTTACTTCATAATCTTGATTGCCATATATTTTTAAGCTTAACTTTAGTTTTTGAAAGAAATTGTTTGCCTAGTTTGTGATTTATTCACCAAAACACACCAGATATAGCTACTTTCACTTGCCAAGCCCATACGATTCAACGATATAGACATCCACCTTACGTGACTAATCCTGGAGAAAATAGCCATGGGACCCCACTCTTTTATTTTGATTGCATATGATATAAAGAACAAATAATTTGAGTTTAAAGGAAATTGTTTGTCAATTGATTTTTGGGTCACCTGTCGCCCTTGTCCTTAAAGAAACACTTTCAGCACCTTTAAGTTCAGTAATGTTATTCGAATGTCCCGGAAAGGTTATGGTGGCATTTAAGAGGCTTTAAGTGGCATTTGCTCAAAATAAATATGCTTAAAGTGTTCTTTTAAGCATATCTAATTTACTTAAATATAAACATTGATGCAGTGATATATACCTGGTTAACGCATTTCTAAATTAAATAAGCTTATTTCTTCATCATTAAAATATCATGCAAGAGGTGTGTTTCAGGCAGCCCGAGCCTAGCTAGAGAGCAAAGCCGATTCCGTTATAATAATCAGATTTTCTAAGATTAATTTTCTTATTTTTTTCCAGTTTACAGCTACTCTCAGAAGAACTGAGGTTTTCGAGAATACCTATAATACTATTCAAAAAATTAACATAGCAAGTCTAAGCATTTTTGGACAATGTTTCCTAAAGCACACTTCTTTCTTTTCGTGTTACCTTGGCCTAAAATTGACACTTTTGATTTTACTCACATTGATTTTTAAAGCTTGAACGTCATGGTTGAAGTGAGGCCTAAAGCACTTTTGGATATAGTTCAGTTTTCATTTACAAGAGGGCATTCAAAGGCTGGGAGCTCAACTCTTACAGGCACAAGATAGGGTGAATATGTTGTAGCTGGACAATGCTCATGGTCCCCTGTCCAAACACTGCTGCCTTCTGGTGGAACTGTTATTTTAGTCTAAAAAATGCTGAACTCATTCCCTGACGGCCCAGCTTTAAACATGTGTGTGGTGCGATATCATTTATCACTGCAGTATTACACATGTATTGCAATTTTAACATGACATGTATGTATATCCACTAGCTATCTCTGACCCTCAATAAAAATAACCTCTAATTCACTTGACATTCTTTGCTTTTCCTATATTAGCAGCCAATTGGACACCACATAAACCAAAGTTTGTACCTTTGGCTGTGTTTCATGAGATCGTAACAATTGGATAGTCTTTGACCAGGTGACATATTTGACCGGGTGACATCTTTGACCGGGTGACGTCTTTGACCAGCAAGATTAAAACAGCTGAAAAGGGGGCTATTTAGAAAGAAATGTGAGGGAAAAGTTAATATATATTATAAAACTATACATTTTCCCGGCATTTCTGTGTACATAGCCCCCAATTTCAGCTGTTTTTATCTTGCCAGTCAATGACATCCCCCAATCCAATTGTTACGATCTCATGAGACACATCCTTTTATGGATCTCGATATCGTACTTGTTTGTGACACATGTCTACATTCCCCCCACAGGGTGGAGACCTATGGTACATCTACGCCTGGCTTGCTGGGATCAGTACAGCCTTTGTTGTTGTCAGTTCATTCTTGGTTGCCGTGAGTTATTTTTATTTTATTATTTTTAACTATTATTTGTCATCTGTTTCCACATGATTTGAGATTATTTTTGGGACACTTTTGCTTGTACTGCTTGGTGTAGTTTATACTTTATCATAATCAGGTTTTAAATATCTTTTGACTTTTCATTAGTTGAAGTTTACTTTCCTATGTACCAAGACTAGACGTTGTGGATATTATGATAGAGTACAACCCGATTGGGGGGGGGGTGTAACATTAAAGACACACATTTAAACCAATTGATAATATCTCAGTGAATTTGAGAATTTTGGTACGTTTCATGAAACGAATAACTGCAAAACTTCATGCAGTCTTTGTTTTTAATTATATGTATCATTGGATAACCTATGTTATCCTTTCCTGAAATAAAAAAAAGTTAGGAACCATCAGACCTAATTTTATGTGGAATACATGACAAATCGCATATTTCACCTCTGGGAGTAACACTCCATATTTATCATGGTATAAAAGTTACTAATAACTTCCAAATGCATCTAGTCAATAAACACATACAAAATATAAAATTTGAGGTATTACAAATCGCCAATGAAATTGAATATCTCACTCCTTGAACAAGGTTGTACTGTGGGGTTTTGCACAGCAAATAACAATATCATTAACCTTTAGAAATACTATGATAACGATCTCCTTTGGGTAATCATAACAAGTGATTCACTCACTAAATAACATACCTATCAAAGGGAATGCTCCGGTAAGGATTGATTAAAGATTGCATTATGATCTTCAATTTTTGTAAAGAATTTTGACGATATCATTATAATTTTGCTGTGCAACATACCACAGATACATCTGGAGAATATTCTAGTGTTTTAAAAAAAAGTTAAAAAGAAAAATATCCGACCTACCGACACTACATTTTCTTTCCATGTTACCTGAAACAAACCTTTTTGGCCTTATATAGAATTCCATCACTCCCTCATTGCAATGATCTGTTCACAGTTTGTCCACCCGCCGGCCGGTGGTTCGGGTGTTCCAGAAGTAATATCCTACCTTAACGGTGTCATCATACACGGAACGCTGTCTTTCAAAAACCTGGTTGTCAAGTTCATATCAAACATCTTTGCAGTCAGTAGTGGGCTACCCTGTGCCACTCAAGGTCCCATCATCGCTATGGGGTAAGAAAAGTAGACCATTACATATTGTACTGCAATTAAAGGGCGGCTAGCACCGTTCCTAGCAAAGATGGGTACCTGCCCTCTGAGTTCTTATAACACACACAGCAACCAGCGGCACCAATTGACCAATCACGGCGCCGCTATTGAGGTCACGTGACTTCCTAAGACTGGCAGTCTTAGCAGTGCTAGCCGCCCTTTAATGTATGTTCATATTCAAATGATAAAAAAGGTGAGAAATTTAGCATCGCAATATACACATAGGTTGTTTTATCTGTCCAATTACAGTAGTTTAGATGCCTGGGTAGTTATAGAATACAATAATGCTTTTTCAAGATACAACATTTAAAGCATAATAATTATTTCATTTAATTCTCTACCCCTGGCCTATATTCGAGACTAGTGCTTATTTGAACAGCGACTGCTTGAACAAGGCAAAGAGGTAAACACACTCTATTGATGAAGTACTTATTTCATAAGATGGAAAATACTCAAAATGTTGTTGCTAAAATGTATATTTTCAGAGCTATAGTTGGCTGTGGAATAGGACAGTTTGAGTCGAAAACTTTCAACTTTCGCCCCAAAATGTTCTCAAGATTTCGGAATCCAGAAGACAGGTTGGTTAAATTTGACAAAAATGATGGTAGATACAAGCGTTTTAAACTAGAATCCAGACAGCAGGATCATCTACACAGCTTGCAGAATTACACAAGTGGAATTAGGTCTTTCACCCAAAACTATACTAGGAGGTCTACATCTATGTAGTTTGGTAATGGCAAGAGTTTTAACAGTTATGAAACAGAAGTTAGAAAATATGTAAGAAGAGAAAAATAAATATCATAGCAATAACCTTCAGCCCATCTTGCTAAAAGATTAAATTTGTCTTCATGATGCACCAATGCAGCCATGGTGAATAACTTGCCGGTGCTGCATTGGTGCATCATGATGACCCTTTTGGAGTGTCTCAACCCCGTAGGGTCGGCATGATGCTTTAATGCAGCCCTGATGAGTCAAGCACCAGTTAGTTACCAAGGCTGTATCCATGCATCGTGATAACCAAGGGCACAATGCATTAAGGCATTAAGGCATTATGCTGTCCTTAAAGGGCTAAGCCAACACAGAGAGAAGAAACGGCGTCAAAAGGCTGCCTCTAGAAGGACTCCCCTCTTTCGGGGAGTTCAGGTCTCCTCAGGGAGCCTAGGTGACTCTCTGGCTGACCTAAAGGAGTCACCTAGGAGAGTCATATGACCCAGAGAACTATATGACTCCCACAGGTGACTCCCTTAGGTCAGCCAGAGAATCACCTAGGCTCCCTTAGGCGACCTGGACTCCCCTAGAAGAGGGGAGTCATTCTGGAGGCAACCTGAAGTCCAATTTGACGCTGTTTCATTTCTCTGTGAACTCACAAAGCACTCTAGGCATTACCCCTGTGTGTTCTGTCCTCCAGGCGTTCCTTCACCACAGCAGGAGTAGCGGCCGGGGTGGCGGCAGCCTTTAATGCCCCTATAGGGGGACTTCTCTTTGCCATGGAGGACCTCTCCTCCTTCTGGTCTCGGCGTCTCTCGTGGCAGACCTTCTTCTGTTGTGGTATCGCTGCGGCCACCGCCAACCTCTTCAACGCTGCCTTCAATGGCTTCCAGTATGGCACGACCCCCTTCGGACTCTTTGGTTTGACGGTAATGCTCTTTTCTGGTTGACTTTTCCCTTGTTATTGGTTTTTGCTGTGTGTTTTTATGATAAATTTTAGACAGAATTTATCATACCATTACTTAGATGAGTGTGGTAAAAATGCTCTTTTCTGATTTTACCTTGTTTCAGTGAATTTCGTGTTCATTGTTGTTTGTTTTATGAAGTATTGTTATACTGAGAGAAATTTAAACTAAAGTGGTGGTGCGCCTTTGTGATCATGAGGAGTAATTTATGGTACTTGCCTTACTAGGCTTGGATGAAAAAGATGCCTAGGCCAAAAAAAAGAAGGTGTTTCAGGTTACATGGTCTGAAAATCTAGGGTAGGTAGGTCGGATTTTTTTCTTTTTTTTAGATGTTTTTTTTACTTTGGCCTGAAAATTACCCAGAAATCGACTCACAAACTTCCATGCCGACTCGCCGATGACCGCCTCGACTCGTGAACTATCAAATCAACCCTTGAATAGCCCCAAAATGACCTGAGATATAATTATTTTTTCAAACTTGCATAAAAATTTCTAGGGTCGGCCCTGTTTTGCTAGGTAGGGTCGGGTAACCTGAAACACACCATTTTTTTATTTACTGGATATTAAGTGTTTTTAACATGCTATTAAAAGCAAGAGTAGTAGATCAATCATAATGGTTCCCAAACAAAGGTACTCACCAGTTTCATAAAGGATCATGTTGAGAGCAGATTAATTTATCAGTCTACTAATTATTGTACTAACATTACTAATGAAAGACATACTAGCGATTCGAATGATGCTTACATATCTGAGGCCATCTTTTTTGATAACTCGGATTACAGACTTTTACTGTTAATATTTTGAGTAGACAGAGGGGAAAAAAGAAAGTTGCCTTGTACACCACCCGTAGTACCAAATGTTCCCAAAGGGCAGAGGGGGAAAAGGCAAGGAAACCCTCATTTATGGGTTATCTAATGAAGTTATGTTGATAATTATTACTAATCTGAACGGTTTTTACCTTTTGCTGGTCCACATGTACTCTTTTCATTTTGCAAAATACCAACAAATGTCGGTGGCGGATACGTCATCCAAGTTATCAAGATAAAACGGCCTAACTGTAATCACACCCCGGGGGGGGGGGGGGCACTTCATACACTTTGTATACACAGGTGTGCGGCTGGGAAGGGCACTTTTTGAGCAAAATCCCCCTCACCAAGGGTCTGCTTTTCACCAAAATCCCCCTCACCAAGGGTCAATTTTTAACCAAAATCCCCCTCACCAAGGGTCACTTTTCGGAGATTTCAACAAAATCCCCCCAAAAGGGTCACATTTTGCCAAAATTCTTTGCAACAAGGGTCACTTTTGACCAAAATTCTTACACCAAGGCCGACTCCTCGGGGAAAATTGTTAAAACCTAGGCACTTTTGTCCAAAATCCCCCTCAGCAAGGGTCATTTCTGACCAAAATCCCCCTCACCAAGGGTAAGGGTTGTCAAAGGGCCAGCCGCACACCCGTGTCAAAAAAAAATTGAGTACCCCCCCTGGGAATAACACCACGCTCCAATATGGTAGCAATGTTAAGTTAACATATACTAACACTACTAACCATTACCACTAACACCCCCTAGGTCAGCCAGCCCCTCAATATGCATGTGGCCATTTTTGCGCCTGCCATCGTGCTTGGTATCGTGGGAGGTATCGTCGGTGCCATCTTCACGAGACTCAACACACTTATCGTTACCATCAGACGGAAAATCCTAAAGCGTATCACCAATAAGACACTACATGGCATTGCAAGGATGTTTGAATGTGTCCTCTTAGTGGTCAGTATAGCCTCTTAGATTTGTATGATGTAAAATATATCTTTGCCATCAGGCCACTCCAAATGATATCCTTACTTCTCATCACCGCGTGCATCACCAAAATAGTGTTTTGAAGATTATTTTGATTCCTTTTTCAAATTTTAATGAAAAAACATGGTAATAATTGACAAATATGGGCATATTTTATATCAAATTAAAGCCTACAGTGCTGCGAAGGTGATGGTATAGAGGGAACATGCATATTCAAAACTAGCGTAGATCAGTTGGATGTAACTCATAAATACTAAAAAAAAAGTTTAATTAACTGAGAGTCTAGGTTCCCCTACCCATTTAGCCCACGGCAACTAAAAAAGAAGCGCCTTTGTCATATTTCTCATGGCCTGGTGATGACAAACAAGTTCATTATTTGGAGTGGCCTAAAAGTAATTGCTATCTATCACCGTAATTAGGTCTGTGTTAATCACTACTCCAGTGTAGTGTAGATGATAAGCCATTGCTTTTGGTAACTTTTAAAAGCTATGCTAAGCAAATGTTACAGATTTTGGTGACGATTAAGCTCTCAAGTATAATGTTCTAACATGACAATAGGTGTACAGCCAGAGGTCCTGCATACATTATACTGCTCTCAGTGATGGATTGATCATGTTCGCCCTCATCTCCTAATAATCCTATATTGAGGCTAATGTAATGCATACAGGAATATAGGTCTACTATATTTACCATATGCAACGGTTTAACAAGTAACATATTTCTTCTGTCTCACCTAACCTTAAAAGATTTGCCTTGGCCATCCTCCTTTTCTTTTTGCAGGAATTTCAAAGATTATACTATGGCATTAATCTGTGATTTTCTCCTTTCTCTTGGTAGCTACTGTTTTCTGCAGTGACAGTGTTCTTACCGACAGCCTTTAAGTGCACCGATGTTCAAAAGAGTGAGGGACTTGGAGGAACAGATATCAGAGAGTATGTGGATAATTACATTATAGTAATAAATTGATTCAAATATTTACTGACTGAAAAACTACAGCATTGAGTTTTTCATTCAATAGCCAAGTCACCTCTTGTGAAATGAAAAACTCAATGTATGGCCCAATGAAAAACACAGCTAATTTTATGACATGATGACACCACCATATGATATATTCTGCTGAGGCCACACTTATGTATGGCTCCGTCGCACTAACAAATGCCAAAATCAGATTAAGAACAAGATTTAGGGAAATTCTTTTCATTCCCTGCAATCTGTATTCAATAGAAAACAACACAAAGAAAAAGATAAAAGATATATGTAGTGTGATATACCACTAGAAAGCTAAAATCAATGCCAGACATCTATCCACCTTTCATATAGATAATATGCGAATTAATTTTCATTCGTTTTTTTAAAGTATTTTTCAAAATTTCTGAGGCGTCCCTAACCCAGTGAACAAAGAATGTGTGACATTAGATCCAATTTCCCACAGTCATCAAAGTTTGATAGAATCATGTTAAGATTTAGGAGATGTGTGAGAATATCTCTAAACTTCTGAATTAGGATGGATGGTACCAAAGCACCAGTAGTCTGTTTGCACATTTCCGATCACTTTAGAATAGTGTTCACATACATAGAGTGTTACTCATATTTTACTCATGAAGCCATTATTATTCAATATTGGAAGTATTGTTGTCACTCTTATGGTTAACTGGTTACGATAATGATGACATAGTTACATGTGATAATGTGCAATATTCAACTTTTCATATTTAATCACATTTCCAAAAAAAATTCATTCCAATAGTAATTAAAGATGTGTCTACAATATCTTAATACTCCTCATTTACCGATTATATATTCTTGTATATAATGTTATGCAAATAGTTAAGACTAATAAGCTTAAAGCTTGACCGTCATGGTTGAAGTGAGGCCAAAAGCACTTTTGGATATAGTTCAGTTTTCATTCACAGGAGGGCCCTTAAGGGCTGGTAGCTCAGCTCTTACAGGCACAAGATAGGGTGAATATGCTGTAGCTAGACAATGCTCATGGTCCCCTGTCCAGACACTGCTGCCATCTGGTGAAACTGTTATTTTAGTCCATGTCTGGAAAGTGCTGAACTTATTCCCTGACAGCCCAGCTTTAATTCTTTTTCAGTAACCGCACCTTTACACCCGAGAGGTATACCTGCAAGGACAACGAGACCTACAGTGAAGGTAATGTCACTACAGTATAAACATTGGAAATGATTGAATAAACACCAATTTAAAAGACACACAGTACAACATGTTTGCCATGCTTGTTTTTGCATAGAAACATTCCTCCTAAGACCCCTATACTTGAATATTTATATGCACCAGAAATGTAGCATATCATATAAAGAAGGATGGTAGGAGTAAGCAGCCCAAGTTAATTTTATATAACCCTTTTCCAATAATCATGTCCATGTCATACCATGATAATCGTGAGTTTTGTGCTGGTCAATGCCATATAGAGCTACTGGGATATTTTTACATTAGATACCATTTTAAAGCAGTTATGATACTAGATGAGTTACAAGCAATGGAATTGGTGCTACTTCTATCACTGAGAACTTTTTATTGAATAGGGCTAAATCCACTAAGTCTTGTAGGCCTCATACGATCCTGTTTGTTGGATAAGACCACTCAAAAAAAAAGAAGTGGTTTCTCATCACCAAGGTCTGAAAAATCTGACGAGGGAGGCTTTTTTTTTTTTGCTTTTTTTTAACTCGTGGTTTAAAATGTGTGGGATGATATACGTTGTTCATGACCAAAATTCACATTTTAGAAGTTCAGAATTTAAGGATCTTTAAAAGTAGGGAAAATATAAGTTATTTCTATCCTACTGCATTACTGGCAGTATTAGCTTTAATTTGATACCAAATATCCCAATATTTGTCCATTCTTATCAAATTTTTCATAAAAAATTAGCAAAAAGAAAAAGAAAAGTTCCTTAAAAGCTGATTTTTATGATGCGCGCGGTGATGAGAAACAATTTTTTATTTTTTTGAGTGGCCTAAGCTCTATAAACGCTTATTCCCCTCCAATCCTTACATCATAATCACATCATGTTTCAGTGGCTACCGTTATGATGAACTCGGGTACGGAGATCTTGTCGCGTCTGAGTCGGCGGGGCATGCACCGCATCTACAACTACGCTGCACTCGGCTCCATCCTCGGCTGTTGGCTGTTTATGACCTGCTGGGTGGCTGGCAGTGCTATAGCCGGGGGAACCTTCGTCCCACTCCTGTAAGCCTTTTACCCTACAGTAGGGAACTATGGAAGCCGACAAGGGTCACAAAAAACTTTTTCTTTTTAATTTTTTAATTCCCGGAAAGAAAATTGAAAAAGGTGTTATTTTATTACTTGCTATCAATGTCATCTATCGTGCTGTCACTGTCAATTTCTTTCCGAAGATAGCGGTCAAAATCTTTAGGGATAAAGACAATTCTTTTTCTAAACCTTTTCTGGTGACCCATGTTGGCTTCAGAGCAAAACTGTGGCGGTCTCGTATAAGCATAAGCGCAGGGGGCATAGATGTCCTGGAATGTGCCTTAAGCACGCATATAGAATTTGAATAAGCACCAGGGGGAAATGAAGGGTGTTTATGCGCATTATATATTGCAATACCAACTTGTTTATTATGTAACATCTTATAGATTGCCTACAAATCCTTCCATTGCTGACAAAATCATTGTACCGTTGCTTACAGAATTGTATCAGTTAGGTTTAGGACTGTCTCACGAGATCTATAGTCGATGACCGGGTGTACTCTTTGACTTGCAAGCGTCAAAGCGGCTGAAATGGGGGCTATGTACACAGAAATACCAGGAAAAAGTTAAGGGATATCCTACCACTATATCTTACAAATTTCCTGCCATTTCTGTGCACATAGCCCCCCATTTCAGCAGTTTTTGACGCTTGCCGGTCAAAGAGGTCGCCAAGTCAAAGACCTTCAATTTTTATTTTTTGGAAATACAAGATCTCCTATGCTTAATCACTGGTTGGCCGTATTTAATGGCACCATAGAATACAATGTGGCCATATTCAATGTGGCCATATTCAAATGCCAACTACATTGGTACCGCTCTGATGTATTTCACTCATGGGGGCTGGGGCGCATCCCACTCAGCCTGCGGCTTTGTGGGATACTGCCCCAGCCCCCACTCGTGAAATACAACAGAGACTGTATCAATGGGCGTTGGCATTTGTCTATGTATTGATCTGGTGAGACTTAGCCTTAGCCATCACCCTCTTTATAACACCCTGATTGCCCTGTCAGGATATCGGGAGCGCTGTACGGCCGTGCGTTAGGCGTGGGGCTACTGGACCTGTACATGCACGTGACCGGGTACGAGTACCCGATAGACAAGTCGTGGGAGTGGATGGACCCTGGAGTTATGGCCGTACTGGGCGCAAGCAGTCTCCTGGGTGGAGTCACCCGCCTCACACTCGCCATCACTGTCATCATTGTGAGTAGCATTAAGCCTAAGGAAAATTGTGTATTAGCATTAAGCCTAAAGAAAAATTGTAGTTTTTTAGGATATTTCTCTAATTTTTGAGAAAATTTATAACAAATTTTGGATTTTTACTTTAAAAAAATCACATTTTTTACCAAAAAAATCGACCATGTTACGGGAACATAACAATTTTTTAGGCCTTAGTACTTTTATTTGGTAGGAACAGATGCCACTGTTTAGCTAAGGAACTGTAGGAGGTTTTCCAGATTTTCAGAATTTTGCGAAATTAATACTCACACTCCCCAGTATTGTGAGTAGCATTAAGCCTTAAAAATGTTGTGTTCCAGTATTTTAACTGACCCTACGTTTTTGGCGCTGACCCTAATTTTTTAGAATATTTTTCTAATTTTTGAAAAGATATATGAATTTTTTTTTGGTATTTTACTACAAAAATCACAATGTTTACAACAAGAAATGTTTTAAAAAATCGACCGACTCTACTTTTTTTTTGGCCATGTTACCGAAACATACCATTTTCTTTAGTTCTTCGTGCTATTATTTGGCAGGAACACTCTTTTATCAAGAATAGGGAGGAAGAATTTTGATTCTGATGTCAAATTCGCTTTCTTGTCGGTCAAAGCTCAGAAAGTGCTTGAGTCTTATCAGTTCAACTTCTATGGACATTGACTAATTCTTGCTTCAATGGTACATAGTTCTATCCCTTCTAACACGTTTCTGACTGTTTAATAAAAAGCATGTTTTAAAACTCTAACTCTACTGCCAGGTGGAGATGACCCAGGACATTGACATCGTGGTGCCTGTGTTGGTGGCTAACTTTGTGGCTAAGGTGGTGGCTGACATGATCAGTAAGCCACTCTACAAGTACCAACTAGACAGCAAGAGTCTGCCCTACCTGGACCCAGAGCTCAGCATCGTCATAGACGGCCATGTGTAAGTTTGTTACATGTTCACAGAGGAAATTATCCCAGTCAAATTGACTCATTTTGCAGATACTCATATAACTTGTGCAGATACTCATATCACTTGTGAAAGAGAGTCAAAACCTATGACTCAGTTGTGCATATTTGACTCTCTTCTAAAAGTGAGTCAACACCTGTTTGACTCTGATATACATTCTAATTATCATGTAAATGAAACCAGATGTATAGTAGTCCAGTTGCCAGCTTGATAACCTTGCAGAAAAACCCCCCGAAGAGGTTATGACTGATTTGGGTACAGGAAGTCATATACTTTCAGAATCTTGACGATGCCCGGCTGGCATCGTTGAGCGTTTTCCGAAATTCAAGATGGCGTCCAAGATGGCTGACGAAAAAGTTTAAAGTCATAAATCAGTCAATTCTTATGTTATTTACATGTGTAATACCTCTAAATTGGGGTTTTTGGGCATGCCTGATTGATTAAAAGAGTCAAAAAGTCATTTGAGTAGGTATCCATGGTGATAGCCTGTTTCCATAGCAACCAGCATGCCGATTCTTATACAAAATATATATTGTTATGAGAAATTTGTCATTTCTCAACACCTACACTCATGTAATATCTCAAATTAAAGGTCTCATTGAGATACATCATTTTAACATAGTTTTAGAGTTGTCACAGGTCCTAGGTAACCATGGCAACCAGAAATCAACAACAATAATGCCTAATGATTGATGCCGAAACATTATGATCCTTACTGATAACTGCAAATACATGACAGAACAACCTACATGGCCACCAGAAACTGATTCTCTGCTTGATGTCAAGATGTTACCTGAGTGGTTATCCATAGCAACCAATATGCTTATATGCAGAAAATTTATTTCATGTTATGATTATTACCAAAGGTGCACTTTTTATCATAGATCGCGAAAACTCACATCTTTTAACATGTTATTAATTGCTGCTGCTACTATGGTAACTAAAAATAATTTTCTGCTGTACATACTGAATCTGGGACCTGCTGGCAAGCCTTCTGACTATGAGGTGATGTCAAGTCATAATAGTGGTGTCTATAAGATGCATCCTCAGTGTTCCCATAAATCTATGATGTTGTTTACAGTCATTAAAGCAGCTCATACCCTGTCAGTCCTCCTATAGTGCACTTATTATTAGCCTGCCCCTTTGTAGTCCTGGCTGCCCGTTTGTCGGCCTGGCCAGCCCCTTTGTCGGCCTGGCCAGTTAGTGGATGATGCAGTATAGCTGTTCAATATCAGCAATACACAAACATATAAACATGCGGATGTGTATCATTACGGTGTAATAACTCCAGTCTGCTGACATACCTTATACAGATACAAAATGTATAATGCTATAACAGTTTGTAACTATTTGCTCGATGGTTAGCTTAGTAGCACACAATAACAGTTTGAGTCACTATCTCACTGAATACTAAAATAAATGTGGTCATCTACAATGGTTCCCTCCTCCGAATTGTCCACCATAGCATCATTTGGATGGGACACTAAGTAGGTGAATCAATGATCTGACATTGACACATATCTGTGCAGTTCAATCAAGCATGATCATCAGCAAGTAACATCTCCATGAACAGCATGGGTCTGAGGAAGAACAGTTACATTTTGAGGATAGTTGATGGAAGAATATGAATCACATTTGGCAATGGTGTGGGGATAACACTTTATTGCCGTATGCAAAGACCAGTCAAATAGCAGAGGGTCTTTTTCTGGAAGTTCTGAAGACATAGCACCCCCTCAGGTTAGCAGAATTATGACACTGGTGTCATAAGAGATGACATGTATCCTTTGATTTTACTACACAGATGTCATAGCTTGATTGGTCATGATTGCATTGGCTTGTTCATTTGTGATGCTGTAGCTCTATTCTCCTGTTTAAAGAGGAGTCTTTGAATTTCTCAATTCTTGAGAATCAAGATCAATAGAGCCTGACTGATTCCGATTGATCCATTGACACTTCTGTGTCAACTGAATCTGCCTCCCTTATCTATGACCTTTTCCAGTTCAAAGCCATGGCAGTTACTTGACTGGTGTCAATGAAGCCATCTGAAAGCTTTCTCATGTAATCTTCCATAGAAAACTTTGCCAGTCTCACTTCACCTTGGCACTTTTAGGCCAATATTTCTGTGACAATGTTGAGCAGTGAGGCTGAATGCCCCTTTTGATGCTTGAGGTGTACATGGCTATTGATATTCTCACGTAGCTTCTTTCTGTCCTTTTTATATTTTGTTATGTGGGCCTGGATTTATTCCTTGTGTATGTTGGCGACAGTGTATCAGTCTTTGCGAAAACTTTTTCAGCATACAGGACAGTCGGTCCTGCAGCTAGCCAATTTTGCAGGACCGGATAGATGTATGGTTTTCATAAAGACTGCCTTATTGGGACTGCAAGTGTCCATTGCCACGTGTATTAAATCGGTGTAGCTATCTAGGAATAGTTAGAAAGGTAAGTCATCAGAGGGTAGGTACGGCAGTCTTTGCGAAAACTTTTTCGGCATGCAGGACAGTCGGTCCTGCAGCTAGCCAATTTTGCAGTACTGGATAGATTTATGCAGGACCAAATACCAAAATCAAAGTTTTGCATACTTTTTAGAATAGAATAGCATTTATAAAAGAAATGATCACAAAAAATGCTCTAATTTGCCTAGAATATTAGTGTGCACTCTAAAACTTGCAACTGTCCGGCATGTTTTGGCAAAGAATGGTGTATCATTACTCCCTAAGTCTCTTATAGTGCTTAACAGCTAGTATATAGTGACAAACAGCAGGATCAGTGCCAATGAGGTTACGTTAGTCAGTACAAACCACACTGCATTGGAACTGATGGGTCACATGGTGTGCTTGCCCTGGATCAACTTTTCCTCAGTTTATACTGGAAACAACTTCAACGTGTACATGTGGTGATTTTGGAGTTAGAGGCCGGTTGTTCACTAGGGTCAGGCCAGTAAAAGTTGGTAGGAAGGGAGGTCAGGGGTCAGATTATGGTGGTTACCATGGATGATGAAAGGCTGCAGACACAGGGCATTTGGATTGCAGACACTGACGAGAGAGACATAGTGCCTAAAAGCGTGTGGGAGTGGTTATTTGAGCTACCTCTATGTCAATCATTATGGATTATTGTTGTTGAATTCCAGTTGTCATGGTCAGATTTGAATGATTGATAGATTTGTTCAATGTCCAAATGTACATCAAGTACCTCATGGGACATATCTCAAGTTAGCGAGGTAGCCTTCCACAAAATAGTAGTAGTCTTGCCTTGCAGTGAGACAGATATTTATATGCTGCTTGCCTAATACAGCAATGACTGCATCTATGGATGATTGAATGTATGAGATGAATGACAGCATCTATGAGGTGAGGGAGAAAACCGTTCTTTTATCTGCATGGGCTAGTACTATACCTGGGCTAGTACTATAGTAGGCAGGGCCAGACAAACCATAGCCTTTGATATCTCAGATGTGGTTCTCTGAGGAATGATCACAAGAAAGACCGCCAGCAAGTTATTCTACTCCTTCATGGCCCTATCATGGAGGCCCCACTATCACAGGGGGAAGTTGTTATGGTTACCCAGTACCCATGACAACTGTGGAACAATATTAAAATCATGCATCTCAGTGAGACCTTTACTTTGAGATATCACATGACCATATCATGTTAAATAAAGACAATTTCCTCAATACAAAATATACTTTGAGTTAAAATCATGTTTTGAGTTAAAATGTTGGTTGCTCTGGAATTGATGCATCACCATGGATACCCACTCAAATGACCTTTTGACATTGAGGGGAGAGTATATTGTGGCCATGTTGGTTGTTCTGTCATATATTCATAGTTATCAGTAAGGATGATAATGTTTGGGCATCAATCATCAGGCATTATTGTTGCTGATTTCTGGTTGCCATGGTTACCTAGGACCTGTGACAACTCTAAAACTATGTTAAAATGATGTATCTCAATGAGACCTTTAATTTGAGATATTACATGAGTGTAGGTGTTGAGAAATGACAAATTTCTCATAACAATATATATTTTGTATAAGAATCGGCATGCTGGTTGTTATGGAAACAGGCTATCACCATGGATACCTACTCAAATGACTTTTTGACTCTTTTAATCAATCAGGCATGCCCAAAAACCCCAATTTAGAGGTATTACACATGTAAATAACATAAGAATTGACTGACTTATGACTTTAAACATTTTCGTCAGCCATCTTGGACGCCATTTTGAATTTCGGAAAACGCTCAACGATGCCAGCCGGGCATCGTCAAGATTCTGAAAGTATATGACTTCCTGTACCCAAATCAGTCATAACCTCTTCGGGGGGTTTTATTGCAAGGTTGCAAGGAAAATCCCCCCCTGGCAACTCGACTATAGAGAGATATTGTCACTTTCTCATAGAGTGTATAGGTAGCATCTCGACCTATTTTGTAACCCTTGACATGCTACATTTTAAGGAAACAGATGACAATAGAAGTGCCTTAAGTAATGAATCAATCAATTGATTACATGCCCAGTGATGCAATCTATAGTCATACGTCATACATCATATTCTATACTATTTAGTTATGTGAAATCTAAGCCTTCCAAGCAAGCAACTGACGCAAAGGTTAAGTCTATCCGTAATCTGGCTAAATGGATGTGGGGGTGATTTACTGGGACAGTTACTATGATTGTATGATTGTATCCTTCAAGATCTATCATAACTAGAAAAACAAACAACCCTAAGGAGACTGTCCCTATACCGAAATACTATGAAAGACCAAAAGAACAGTATAGTAACAGTCACAGTAAATGCTCCCTTGTGGAGTCATGTTTTGTCCACATGCTACAAAGTGTCCACACCCATTATCAAACTCTTTGTAGAAACTTGATTTATTTCTTCATGCAAGAAATTTGCAGTGTTTTTTTTAGTTCTAGTTATTCATTAACAGAGATATCATTAGATGACTAAATCTCCTAGCCTGGTGATACATAGCACATAATAGAATAAGATGTAGCCTACAATCATACCATGATAAACTGTAACTGATATTTCTTGTCTAGGTGGGTCCTAAAGTTGCCTGTATGGTGAACACATCCATGGAGCAAAGAAGTTATACTCCAAATGAAGACACAATTCATTTTAACAGCACCAAATTTTTCCTTGACCTGTGGAAACTTTGTGGCCTGTGGACAAAACGTGACTCCACATCCCTCCCACATCAATTTGGCCAGATTACGGATTACGTCTTCTGACACAAAACTGTGCAGTGCTGCCACCTTATGTTTGTAATCAGTACTAAATTCTAACTATTTGCTTTTTGGAAATAGGGGTTTGTTATCCGCCACACCAATCATACATTATGCTTAACCATGTACCTTAATTAGTGTTTTCCTGCCCTACAGGAGGAATCTGGAGATGTATGCTGCTGGTGACGTCATGAACTCCCCCGTGAAGACCATCCAGGCTGTGGAGAGTATCGCTAACCTCGCGCGACTCCTGTTAGAGACCGAACATGGCGGGTTCCCTGTCGTTCGTTATGATGACGAGACACGGATTGAACTGTCCGTTGGTCTCCTCACCAGGTAGTTAGATGCAGTTATTAAAAGTTTATTTTCAAGTATAATGGGAAGATTCATGCTGCAATATTTCATTTGCTACTCCCTCACCTTGTCACAATGTAAAAAGGTTTTGTAGGTGTACAGTAGATTCTACTGTACCGACACTAACTATTTACAGTGCACCAACATTTAATAACTTGTTATGTTATGACATACCACTTTTACTTTGTATTATTGCTATAATGTACCACATTCTCTGTGAACAGAACTTATAACAACTATCTGCATTGTAATTTAAACACTGTTGATAACGCAGACCACATGCATCCCCTCAGGAATGTTAATCAAAATAAATTCATTTGAATTGAATTGTTCATATATATACTATTCAAATAATATAATGTAAAATCCAAATTGGCAAAATATGATACAACATTATAAAGCGGACAACTTCTCCCTGACAAATAAACGTTCAAGCGTATAACCCCTGAGTATACACAAAATATTTGATATTGATATACCATTGCTATACTGTCTTCCAGGACTGAACTTTACGTTATCCTTAAGAGTGACGATGTCTACACTGTGGATAAAGTGGGAACCGTAATTCGGCCCAACATCGTCTACAGAGAGGTAAATTTCACCCTTCAAGAACTGCATATTATCTTCATTTGTGTGCCGGTCCTGTAGCTTTTGCCCAACCTGCACACCCTTTGAGAGTGCATCAATCCTATAGCTTAGGGTCATCATGATGCATAGCTAAGGCACTGATTAATTACTCATTAAGATTGCATCTAATCATCTGCATAGATATAGATATATATGACAAAGCACTTCATATAACTATAAGGGTCATGGGTCATATATATAACCATGCCCTAAAAACCGGTTTCAATTGTATAAGCCACATGTCATTGTAAAGATCTAGCATGTATGAGGAGAATATACATTGTTGTAAATCCAATTTATAATCATATTGTGAGAAACACTTTCTTAACATTTAATTTTCCCATGAGAAAATGTGTTGACACAAATTTACCTTCTGTTTTGTTACAGATCTCAGTGGATTATATCGCAGATTCTAGCGCTGTCTTGGAGCGTGTGAGAATGTACGCAAAGTTCCCACAATACCGCGAGATATATATTGATTTGGTAGGTGAAGAGTCCTCAGATTTCCTGGGAAATTATCATTCATGTTGGTCAGAAAAGCCTGCATGCCTGTCCTCATTTAAAGCATGGATTCAACTATTAGCCGATCTTGCCACCCAATGTCATCAAAACATTAATGCACTTTTTAAACTTCAGCCTAAGCAATGCATTCAAAATTTGTCCCAGTGGAACAATTCTCCAGGCGATTTCTTAAAGTTAAGTCAAGTGATTTCCAGCCAATTTTGCATATATATTTTTTTTCTATACTGAATCCGATGGAGCCAACGGTTTTCTCATCCTCTCCGTTTTTCTAGAAAGTAACCATAAAAAATAATAGACATCGATATTTGGATGGCAGCCGACAGCTGGCCAGAAAAATTGCCTACAGACCAAACACCCCTTAAAATGTACTACTTTCCTCCAAACAGAACAACTTTGTGAACCAGTCTGCACCCAAGGTAGATGAATGCCACTCATTAGCTCGTACCTATACACTGTTCCGTACCATGGGTCTGCGGCATCTCATTGTGGTCGACACGAGGAACCGTGCGGTCGGCATCATCACACGCAAGGACCTTCTGCCCTTCAATGTTGTCAGCCGTCTCATCGGGGTGGACCAGAGGGAGGCACAGCTAGAGAACAGCGACAGCGAGAATGACTTCAACGACAATGCCAGCGAGTGTCGCGTCCTGCCTGCCATTACAAAGGTTAGTCATTCTATCATGTTCTACTCAGATTTACTCCAATATTGCCCTGATTTATTGATTAACTTAATCAATTGCTCTTCTGATTATGAGTAGTGGTTAAACCACAGCCAGACCCCTGTACGTAGGATATTGGCAACAGTTGAGGCTGACCAAGAGGCGTAGATGAGTGTACTCAGCCGTGACTCAGACAATATCGTTAGTACAGGGCTCTGGCTGTAGTTTAACTGACTAATGCTCTTTCCTGTTGTCCATACATTTGCCTTTACTGGTTTGGCAGTGTAAAAAAGTATATGGCATCTCCTCCAACAGTTTTTCAATTCATATTGAGACACATGGAAAAGGTAGACAAAACTATTTTGTTATCCAATGCGCTCATGTAGCAGTAACAAAAAAGGGAAAAAAGCATAGTCATTTACAGTTAAGTGCTGAGAAACCTTTGTTTGCCCCCCTCATGGGGTATCATATGTCGCTGCCTCCCTGAAGTATACTTCTAAAGTTGAGTTGAGTTGAAATTCGTTTATTTAGACTGTATAAGGAAGGCCTGTTTGCTACAAACAGTATATAATATAATTATTCAATTCAATTCAAAGCTTTAATTATTTCAGACTCAATTGAAGTACAAAAGGTCCATAGAATCATGAAAAACACAGTTGACAATATATGTTATACACAAAAAAACAAAAAACAATTGGACATGTGACCTAGATGCACAAATACAATTAGAAAACAGATAAATCCGTGGATTACGTTGTCTATTAATATTAATATTAATAATAATTATTTTGTCTTATTAACAGATAATCCCTAATTCAGCGAATGGCTCAGTGACAGGCACCGACGACAACGGCAACGAGTACACCTCGATACCGGTCAGTGACAACCACAACGTCCGGTCACGTGAGCGGGAACTACCAATCAGAAAGAAGCTTGACGAGACCACGTTATGACACGAGGCCCACATTGAACCTCGGCATACACCGCGCGACAATGTGGGAGTTCTGGAGAGCTTTATTTGATAATTTTGAGAAAAAATTATGTCTTTCAAATCATGTTGCTAATACTGACATGGCAGACAGACTAGGGGTAAATGTAGAATTACAAACCAATGAATCTAGCATGAATAGTTCAAAATAGATGCCAGTTTTCACTGCAGAAAATTATATTGAAACTAAAGCTTTTTTATATTATTTTGATAACTTGGATGAGGGATCTGGCTTTTTATTTTACCTTCCCCCGCTGGAATTTTTCTGATAACATTAAAAAAAAGTGAATATGTTGAACAGCAAAAGGTCAAAAAGTCAATAATTATGAGACTTTTTTCACCTCCCTCCGCCCAAAATATTTGCTGTAAAAGCTGAAATCCAAGTAATCAAAAAAGAGGTGGCCTAAAGCTAGTCCATACATTCGTTAAGAAAGCAGTGATCCCAGCTAACATAACTAGCAGGCTTACTTTTACTTAATATGCTACATTTCGGAAATATGTCAGCCCCTTTGCTTGGAAAAGCAGTTAGCCTACCCTTAGTTCCTGGCTACGATGTCAGTATTGTTTAGACTACTAATCACGTGCCATGATTGTGTTCCTATTTCCCAATATCTATTTGTTTCATACTGTTTTACCTTTCAAATACATTCAATACATAATTTAGCTTACATCAACCTGTATGCACAGTATAGTTCCGTGCTATTATGTCCATGTTTGCCCCAATGTGACTACTTAGTTTTTTTTAGATTTGTTTATTGACAACATCTCACATAAGGAAATACGATAGTTAATGCTAGACTGGACCATATGAGTAAACAATGTTTGCCATATGTTATAGTCATTGCTCAAACTAGTTTAATAAGGTTTTGCTAAAAAGAAAACACAAGATTTATCTAAACTTGACAGACCCTTCAGATATTGCACCATGTTACTTTTGAATACGTTTCAGCTTTGATACTACTTGCTGTGAACAATGTTAATAGTTTTCAAAAGCTAAGATTACAAGTTGTACGTGTCTGTATACATCCTATAGTTACAACCACAAGTGTGGACAAGTCACTTCATACACCTTGCAGAATTGTGTTATATCATTAGATGTTCATTCTGATGCCCCTGAGATGATATTATGTAATGGAGTGGTCATTTTTTTACAACAGGGGGGGGGGGTCGGTGGATTTTCACGCGAGTGGGTTGACATTTTTTTGGTCCCCCCACGGGAGGGGTTGAAATTCTTTTGGTCCCACACTCAGGCAAGCTGGAATTGAGCGCGGCCGACCTCTTTGAGTTATAGTAACGAGCGGGCTTTTTCGCTAAAAAGGGGTGCAATTGTTTTGGTCCCCCCCTCAAGAGGGGTCCAAATTTTTTTGGTCCCCCCCCTTCAAGGGATCCAATTTTTTTGGTCCCCCCCCAAATCCACCAACCCCCCCTGTTGTTAAAAAATGACCACTCCCTAATCAGATAAGTTTTACATTTCATGAATGATATATGATAAAGTGCACATTACTACCTATTGCTACAGTGCTTTGTCCCAAGTTATACATTCATAAAAGCCATTCAATGTAAAAACATGTCTTTCAGCTAGCTCTCTGGTCATCACGATGTGAGTGATGGTATGTCCATAGAAAAGGTAAAAGGTATTAATCCATTCGAGACGGCATGATATGCCTTTCTATTGGGCTGTATACAGGTGGATGTATATAGTTGCATGCAAACAGTCTGTTGCCCTTGAAGGGTTAGTACTAATGATATATGTGATGACCAGCTATGATGTTAAACAGACTTTGCCGAAATAATAACCTGTTCATCATCAGTATTAATTATATTGTTATGATTCAAAAAGCAATCATCTTGTAAATACCTATGATTCTTAAAATATGATATACCTAATCTATTCATCTACGCAAAAGGGTTGGTCCACATTGAATTATTGTATCAATAAAACTTATATTTTTTACAAAATTGTTTTCGATGCATTTTTTGTTCTCTAGAAAAATTATACTTTCTCAACTATGATATCTACAGACGGCTACATGCTGTATCCACTCTCGGTTCAAGCAGATAAAATAATAAGGTAGTGGCTGAGATAATTGTATCTATGTAGTGATGATTTTATATTTACTTCTTTGGTCTATAGCTGGGGCTCCACTACCCGATTTTTTGGGTAATTCTCACGAACCGATCATGTAGGTCTTAAGAGTTTAATCAGGTCAAAACAAAAACATATTTCCTGTTTGTTATTGTAATAAATTGGCCGATTAGAGCCCTGTGAAGGGGGGAACATCAAATAAATGAAAATCCAATCTTTTTGATCTGAGATCGGGAGGCCAGATCAGCCTGAGAGGCAAAATCAGGGCTTAAATTGGGACCTAAATTGTGTTGTATACCCTTGGCAATTCTATTTTCCACTTGTTTGTAAACATAAACATTATTTACAAACATGAACCTATGGCAGAGTCCACAGTATATATAGGACAGATCAACGCGGTTGAATCCAAGTATAAATAAGCGAGTGGGCGTGGCCGTGGTTCCTGAGCAACTCACCAGAGGGCGCCCCAGACTGACCTGATTTATGAGCAGCTCTCTGATTGGCTGGGAGTGGCTCAATAACAATGCGTCTGATTGGCTGCAGCTCGGGAACCATGGTCACTTCTTCTTGTTGGGCCTATACTATAAATGGGCAGTTTCATGGTTTCATGGCCAGTGGCCTTTGAATCTCCAGACCGTTCACACCTGTCAACTAATTTTAAATTTTTGGCAGTTGAGTTTTGAATTTTTCAAAATTATCTCGAGATTGGTGGGCAGCAGCCTACCATGCCACCTGCTGTGGTGATCTCTCCTCAGGTTGTTGAGAAGACCGTGGAGGAACGTTTGGCGACCCAGGACAAACTCCTAGCGACCCAGGACGAGAGACTCGTCAGGATGGAGGCGATCCTGGTGAAGTTGAGTGAAACCAAGAGCGGTAGTTCCAGGAAGAGGCACCAGTCGTCGCCCCGGCGCCACGCAAGAAGTGGGTCACGACGACCTAGATCTACTCGTCGTTCTAGGTCACACCGACGGTCACCTTCGAGAGAGTCAGTTTCCTCGCTGTCAGATGCCTCTAGATCACCCTCACCTAAACGCAGTAAGCCTTATTCTCAAGAGAACTTTATAGCTGGGACTCCACTACCCGATTTTTTCTCACAAATTGAACTCAAAAGCTGGGGCTCCACTAACCGATTTTATTCACAAATCGGCGCAATTCTCACGAATCTGGCTCAGTTATATACACCATATATATACTGTGGACTCTGCCATAGGTTCATGTTTGTAAATAATGTTTATGTTTACAAACAAGTGGAAAATAGAATTGCCAAGGGTATACAACACAATTTAGGTCCCAATTTAGTTTGGATTTTCATTTATTTGATGTTCCCCCCTTCACAGGGCTTTAATCGGCCGATTTATTACAATAACAAATAGGAAATATGTTTTGGTTTTGACCTGATTAAACTCTTAAGACCTACATGATCGGTTCGTGAGAATTACCCAAAAAATCGAGTAGTGGAGCCCCAGCTATATAGATGTAGATATAAATAACCCTATGCTTCAAGCTGGGACTCCACTACCCGATTTTCTACTCTGATCGGACCTATTCTCACAAATCGGACCCAGACAGGTGTAAACATAAACAAACCCTGAAGGTGAGGCTCCACTAGCCGATTTTATTCACAAATCTGGGCTATTCTCACGAATCAGACTCAGTGGTATACCATAACAATTACATGCATTAAGCAGGGGGGGGGGGGGTACTATACCACCATCTTGTGGACAGATACCACCATCTTGTGGCTAATGTACAGTTTTATCTGAGTCTGCACCAAACATCTGTCTGGCGAGTGTTACCTAGGCATGGTGGACTGAAGCATTCAGAGTCTACTCTGTCGCGGAATGGGGAGGGAGTTGAAGGCATTGAATTTGTGTTGGTTTAGGTTGTTGTCACTAGGGGGAGAATGATTCCCCACTCTACCTAGTCGGGGACGTGGGAACGCAACACATTTACCAAAAATAATGAATCTCACAGTTTGTGGTGGAAAAACTAAATCACCAGGTGTACATAGTGCACTATGTTCATGTTTTATGTACATTAAGTTGTCCTTGATGTGAATGCCCACAATTCCTTACTATACGGCCTAGTCTACACAGATAAGGGGTGACTAAATCGGTACCTTGGTGCGCTTTAACGGTAGCATGAGGTGATAAGTCTATAGGTCTTAATCATATCTTACACCTTCCTTGTAACACCTGTTAAGGTGGGTCGCGGCCATTGCAGAATAGACTTCTGCACATCATTTTGCGCATATGGCTTAAATATGTCAGAATTATACCATTCTTGGTAGGGGTATGCTCAGAATAGTTTTATACATTCACATTTTCTTTGGGGTGATTTCGAGCAAAATTCACCATTTTAGAGCATTTTATATTTTGATATAATAATTATCAGCATGTTATACCATTCTTCAGGAGCTTTCATTTATGAAGTAATAAAAAGCATTTGAAAGAGTATAATGGTGAATAAATTGCTTGAATATATCCAAGGCTACACGATGAGATCATTTTATATGCAGATTGTTGGAATATACCCATAATGCAATGCTTCAAAGATTTGATTTAGGCCATTTTTACATTTTTTTTACTTCAAAGGGCCAAATCCCTCAAATCCCTCAAATTATGCACGGGACCCCATATTGAAATTAATCTTATTCACTGGGAAATTATCTAAGCAATATTTCTGGAAAGTTTAAGAAAAATCTGAACATTTTCACTACTATATTTCTTTGACTATGTGGAGAGATAATGAAAATTTATTCCTACTCTTCTCTGAATGGTGATATTTTTACTCAAAAAGAGAAGTGATAAAACTCTGAATTATTTTTAGAATAAAGGTATATATCCTTGCATTCATTTTGTGATGCTTCAGAATTCTGTGGTTATTTTTTGATAGAAAATAAAATCATAGGAATTCTTACATTATTTTCGTTTTTTAATGTTAAGTTAAAAATACTGTCTTTTTTTCAAAATTCCATATCTTAAAAAGTAGCTCGGGACCCCCTATCTGTCTTTTCATTTTCCGTTTTCAAATGATTTAGGGTTGCCACAGAAAAAAAAATTGTGAAATTCTGAACACTTTAATTCAATGGGATCGACCCACCCTAATGGGCTTTGATTGATTGTCTGACATTGACATCACGATATCTCACATCCACCAGTGGCTGCATGAGAGCTATAATAGAGTGTGAAAGGTCCCTGGATCAAATCTTGCCATGGTATCCTTTCATGGGAAAACCTTTTTCCCGTTAGTTTAGCATGTATGTTGTCCAAAAGCTTGCAGAAATTTCTGCTCTACTTATAATGCCTTTATAAAGTGTATTGATAAGAGAATTATGATAGCTTCATTAGAAATTGATGCTTCCTTCTGGACATTAGAGACAACATTGCCACTAGAGTTGTTCAGGAGGTAGCCACCAGATGGGGCTATGGTGACCATTTGCTGAGGATTTGCTAGGTCCATGAAGCCTGCCAGTGGATGAGTGCAGTAATACCGGCTTTAAATTATTAAGTTTAATTCTTAACACTTCACTATGAGTGTTTAGGCACCTGCCAGTACCCTATGATAAGTTCGCTCTAATTAGGGTATTTAATTTTGGCTACACAAGGGTTGGGCACATACATTACACTCACAGCTGCAAGTGTTATCTTAACTGGCTCATTATATATTGGATGATATTTATCATTATCAAAATTATAATTCAACCCATCTACCCAAGTCATGAGCTCTTTTAATACAGAAGATCAATTATCAAAACATTGAAATAGAAATCAACTATGAATCTGTGATTAGTAAGCTTCTGACCAACTAATAGATTACAGTGAATTACAGTTGTATCCAACTCTCAGACATACAATGGTTGGAGTCAGTTGCACTTTTGTTGGATGGCCTGACCCTGGTTCTAACCTAAAAACGATACAGGGCTCTGATTCATATTTGATATGGGCTTAGGCACCCAGTGCATGCCCACCAACCTAATGGTATTAGCTCAGAACCACTGTTTCTGCTCCTAAAGTCCCAGCCCCTCATACAAAAATGTTTCTGATTAATAAGGCCAAAAAATACAAGGTTTGTTTCAGGTAACCCGACCGACCCAATCTAAACAGGGCCGACCCTACGTTTTCTTTTATCCAATTTTGAAGAAATTTCTATATTTCTACACTTTACAAAATCTTCCCATCTTTACACTTTTTTGGGTCAAGTTTAGGGTATGTAATAAAAAAAAAGTTAAAAGGGAAAAAAATCCGACCTACCGACCCTAGGGTTTCTTCCCATGTTACCTGAAACAAACCTTTTTTAACTTTAACCAACCCACTCTAACAGGAAGACCTGCAGGAAGAGGCCGACCCTACACACCCATAGGCAGTTCTGTATATTCCTACAGCAGTTTTTTTCATGTTGAAAATAACACAGTTTTTCTAAGACCTAAGTATCTTAACTAGTTTTCTAACCAAGTTACCTGAAAGTTTTATTCTGCTTGGCCTTGAAGTAGGTGTATATATTGTGTGATGTAAGATACAAACAATGAGGATACCCCTCCACCCGACTCAGCGTCATTATCAGCAGCATGTAGAGATAGGGAATCTGTAGGCACCTGATAGCAGCATCAGCACTGAGCTACCGTAAAACGTGGACATTTGATACATATTTAACCCTTAAAGATGGCATGATGCATTCATACATCATGCCCTTTATAATGCATGAATGCAGCCCTGGTGAGTAACTTGGTACTGTTGCATTTAAGTATCTTTACGACCCTACGGGGTTGAGACACTCCAAAAAGATAGGTATGATGCACCAATGCAGCTACATGACAAGTTACTCGCCGGGGCGGCCTTGGTGCATCATGACAACAAATTCAACTTTAGTGACATCTGTCCTTAAAGGGTTAACCATACTTACTATCGGATACATTGAATCAGTATATTTACTTATTCGTGATGGTATCACTAATAACTTTAAATGTTGGACAATTGAATATTTGCTCAATAATTGTATAAAGTATAGCTCACATATTGACAAAAATGCTCATGAACAAAAGTTGAAAAGATTTGTGTCAGGTGCTTTAATAGTTAGTATCAAAAGTCTCTGTGAATAATAGTTACACACTTATTTGACATTGAGGACACTATAAAAAAATGTGATAACGAGAGGAAATTATATGGAGAAGAAATAACCAGTACTTCACTAAAGTTACCCAGTGTTTGCAGACATGAAAAAGAATGACAAAGTAAAGGGTTCCAGGCTGTGTCTCATGAGATAGATACAAGTTGATGGTCTTTGACCAAGTGACATCTTTGACCAGGTGACCCCTTTGATCGGGTGACCTCTTTGACCGGCAAGCGTCAAAAGCACTGGAACTGTGGAATGGGGCCTATATAGAAAGAAATGGGGGGGGGGGGAGTATATTTTAACACTACATATTAGAAATTTTGTTCAAATTCAAATTTAAAAATAAATCGTTTTGAAACTTCCTGGTCAAAGACGTCACACAGTCAAAAACGTCAACCAGTCAAAGACATCACCCATTTAAAGACTGTCAACTTGTATCGATCTCATGAGACACAGCCCTCAGAGCACTGCTGGTGTGAAGGTGACGTTGCAACACGACTACATTTGTTCTGATGTAACATGAGATAATGTACATAATGACAGCACTTACACGCCTATATAGCTGGCCTCTGTGGGGATTTACTATGTATGTCATTCACCATAATATAGGATGGCACCCGCATGGGGTACTAACCCTGCTAGGCTAACATGATACTCCATGTTCAAGTGCAGTAAGCGTCATGATGCACCAATGCAGTGGTGGTGACCACAGTAGTGCACCATGTGGAATTTTCGAGGCATGCACCTAATATAGCTGCATGATGCATTCATGAATGTATCATGATGACAAAGTGACATAATCGAATTAAGCACGATGCCACCTTGGCAGTTAATTGCTAAATTGACATTAATTGGAGCTGCAGTGTACAGATACACACACATATATATGTATAAATAATATCATAAGAGACTGTCTCCTGGAAGCAAGTCTATCCACCCTGTGACGTCAGTGCACCTGCGACAAATTCTCGAAGCAGGTCTAATAGCCTCGACCCCCTCCTGCTTATAAGCAGAAAGCTACTGGGTCTACTCACCAGTCTCTGAGACTACCTACACCCTGCTGCTACTCCAGACGACTTTTGCCGACGTGCACACCGCCCCTGACGCCGCCACTTCACGCCCGGCCGCCGCTGAGTGCCTGGGACCCTGCAGTGAACGCCGTCAGTCACGCCGCCTGCACCCCGCTCCCACGGCCCACCAGCTCACTCTCCATGCAGAGGACAGGACCAAGCACAGCCTTAGTCTACTGACTAGGCATCTACAGAGTGGTATGCATGATCCCTATGTTACTTTCTGCAGTGAAAAACGCTCATAGAGGGACAGTCTAACCTGCCCTGTCTCAGACATCACTGTGTGCTGCATGTGTATGCTGTGTATATGTATATTCGGTTTTTTAGAGTCTGTAAGATAGATGTTTTTGATGCCTCTGTACCCAACCCTGAACGTTGTATAGGGGTGAAGGTGCTGGCAGATAGCCAATTTGTCTTCACAGATATCTGATTCCTATATCATATACTTCAGTGTATTATTGTAAGCATAGGATGTGATACTCTGCACCTCACATAGAAGAGAACTAGGCTAAATAGTGAGGCATCACTGTAGGTGTAACTAGCAGCAATTTAGATATCCAGCTATCATACATATCAGTTTGAACTGATTATAGATCTTGTGATACATAGCCATGGGTAAGGATTCTAGGACCAAGAAGACGAGGACAAGGGGAGGACGGAACACCCCTGCCCCAAGACGCAACGACACGCTGCCCCCTCTCCAAACCCCGGCCCGGCAGGTCCTCCCACCGGGCAACCACTCCACCCCAGCATCCGGCCATGATGCTGCGGCTGCGGCAGCGGCTGCTGCAGCTGCAGGCATCGAGGCTGAGTCAGCATCCACCGACACTGGCAGCACAGCACAGGCTGGAGGCCGCCTCACGATGAGGAAGAATGCTGACGCCATTGCCGTCCTCGCGTCACAGCAGACCGAGATGGATGGTAAGCTGGACCGGATACTTTCAAGACTGGATGCTCCGCCAGCCTCCAACACTGCCCTGCCCCCTGCTGCGTACTCTGGCGCTGCAAGTGCTTACCCGCCAGTGGCGCAGCAGGTGGCGCCCTCCGGTACCACCAACCCATATGCGCCGGGGGCCTCAGGCTCACATGAGTATGCCTTACCGCCCCCGACACGCACACCAGAGCAACGGCGCCACGCCAGCTCCATGTGCCACTCCACGGACCCTCGCTCCCGGTCCCATGAACGTGGCGCCCGCTACCAGCATCCCAACCACCCAGCGAGATCAGCAACTGCCCGTCCACGCTCTCACCTGCAGGGAGAGGAGGAGAGCATTGCAGCCAAGGTAGCTCGCGCAATCCAGACCCAACTGATACCCGAGGAGAAAGGTACGTCACACCCACATGAATTTGTATTTAAAGGTCATAAAAGGGTGAAGGCGGCGCTCGGAGAGTTGGAAGTGGAAGATTATACATGGGGTTTCCTCCAGTTGTATAGGCGGGAGAGAGATCAGGACATAGCCGAGGCAATGTTGGATCACATGGAGGCTTTCTTGGACGATGCAAGGCAAGGCATTTATGACTGGGAGAACATTAGATTCTGGTCAGAACTTGTATGCACCCGTGTGGCCGATCCAGACGACCAGCTAGCCTGGGACAGCGTCTATGACATAGACCGCCTCCAGACTCGCTGGTCCCATGCCCCAAGGTCCCAGACATCCCGTCAGAATGCATCGAGACGTGATGCCCGCCGCCAGCAGCGTCACCAGGGTAACCCCCAAGACCAAGATAATGCTGATGGCTCCCAAGGTCGCAGCAGGCCCCGTCTGAGTCTCCCCTGCCAGCAGTACCAGAAAGGCACATGCCCTGAGTCAGGCCACCACCAGCGAGATGGGGTAAAGGCCCTACATGTATGTGAGGCCTGCCTAAAGTACCAGCAGAAGCATGTTACTCACCCTGAATGTAAATGCCCCAACCGCCAATATTATCCACCCCCGACGGGGTTTGGGCAGTAAAAGACATGTCTCGAGGGGTGCGGAGGCGGAGGGGAAAGGTGTACACTGCCAGGAGGTATTACCATGGACATAGTCCACCACCATCCCCATGCCCCATCCTCCCAGCCGGTAACCACTCAGAGAAAAAAAGGGAAGTAATGAACAATCTCTCAACCCACCCTCCGGGCATCTTGGCGACTGGCCCGCCACCGTCTGTGCCCCCACGCCTTACAAGCAGCCCCGTCCCCACTCTCTGGAGAGGTGGACGGAAAGACATTTCAAATCCCACATGCAGTCCAGTGGGAGGTCTCCGCCCCTTGACGATTGTGAGCTGGGGGGACTCTCTGCATCCAGTCCTCCATCAGCCGGACCCTAGTCCCAAAGGTATCCCAAAGTCAGAGAGAACACCTCTGCCCCCTCACTCCATCGCCGAGGGGGATGAGGATGAACCCCCCCCAGCAGAACTGTTGCGGCACATCACCATGAGGGTGAGACCCCCGGTCCGGCACACAAGCCTCCCTGCAGCTGCCACAGGAATGACGCCTTGGCAGTACTCCCCGTACATAGCCACCAAATGGCCAGCTCCAACTAAGCAGGCTCAGGAAGAGGCCCCCGACCTAATGGACATGTATTGGAGGGTGAAGCAGACTGGCCTCCCCAACTACCTCAAGGCCAAAATCCACGTCCCATCAGACATGAACTGTGATGAATGGGACCGGGCTCTGGTCGGGTATCATGATGCCGAAATCTGTGCCTACATCAGATACGGGTGGCCCTCCTCCTATACAGCACTGGAGCCACCAACCCCGACCTACGAGAATCATGGCTCGGCTACCCGGTATGCTCCCCAGATCGAAGAATTCTTGACCAAGGAGCTGAAACACAAAGCAATGGCAGGCCCCTTTAAGGCTCCGCCATTCTATCCGTGGACTCAGATCAGCCCGCTGATGACAGCCCCCAAGAATGGACATATTCAAGAGGATCCCAGCATTCCTCCACCTAGACGCGTGATCATAGATCTCTCCTTTCCTGAAAAGGCTAGTGTCAATGATGGAATCGGTAAACATGTCTTCCAGGGTCGCCCAATGCGATACACTCTTCCCACCGTCGAAGATGTTGCCCAGCGCCTCATCACGGTGGGAAAAGGGGCGTGGCTTTGGAAGACAGATCTCAGCCGCGCCTATAGGCAAATGAGGGTGGACCCTCTAGACTTCCCGCTTCTTGGTGTCCAGCACAAAGGGGGCTTCTACTTGGACTTGTGTCCTAGCTTTGGCGCCCGATGTTCAGGAGCGGCACAACAGCGCATCTCAATGGCTCTTTGCTATATCATGCAAAGAGATCATGGAACTGTCATGCATGCCTACGTGGATGACTTCATTGGCATCCATAAAACCCGGGAAGAGGCCGAAGTCGCATACAAAACATTCCAAGAACTGTGTTCCAAACTCGGGATGAAATTGGCACCCGAAAAATCAATCCCCCCGACCAATGCCCTAGAGTGGTTGGGGGTGCTTGTTGACTCAGCTGAGATGGCACTGTATGTACCACGCCCACGGATGAGTGAGACAGTGAAAGAGTGTGCCACATGGCGGGGGCGATCCACAGCTACCAAACAGGAAATTCAAAGCTTGGTCGGTAAACTGGCTTTTATATCCCAGTGCATACCCCCAGCAAGGCGCTTCATGGCACGCATTCTCCACACCCTCCGCCGTGCCACCGGCACCCAAAGCTGCTCGCTGGATGCCGGTTTCCACAAAGATGTTGCCTGGTTCGAAGACTTTGCTGTTGCAGCAAATGGTCGCCGCCTCCTAGACCCACCACGCCGAAAAATCCACATTGAATGTGATGCATGTTTGCGAGCGGGTGGAGGGTACTCAGACACAACCAAGAGATACTATAACATCCAGTTCCCCAGGGCATTCAGGGCACGCCATGCCATATCCCAGGGGGAGGCAATAAACGCCCTCCTCGCCATTAAAACTCTGATCCCACCTGATGCAGCTGGCGCAGAGATATGTGTGAAGACTGACAACATGGCTGCAAAAGAGGTCCTGGCCAGAGGGAAGGCCCGCGACATGGTCATGGCCGCTTGCGCTCGAGAAATTGCACTGGTAGAAGCAATCCATGACGTCAAGATCACCGTCAACCATGCCCCCGGAGTTACCTTAGTCCTGGCAGATGCTCTCTCCCGTGCCTTCCACATCCCTCACCTTGCCCGCCTAGCCCAAAAAATGGTAGCAGAGAGAAATTTGAAATTTGTGATACCAGTCAAGCTAAAGTATGTGTTTTCCCCCACATAGGTACAGACCCCGTTCTGTTATCACAACTGAGGGCAACATGTAGCCGAGCGTATGCAACGGCAACAGTGAAAAACCATCAACGTCAGAGCAAGGACTATCTCAAATTCATGTTCCAAAACGGTTACACCCCCGCCCAGCCCACGCCTCTCCACCTTGCATTGTTTACCCAGTCTTTGGCCAATCGTTTTAGCCATCCCATCTCGGTGCAGAACTCAATATCAGGCGCCAAGAGGTATGTGGAGGAGGTGGGAGGTGACCTGGCCCCCTTTAACTCTTATCTGATGCAAGTCACGAAGAGAGGGGTCACCAGAGGCAGCAACCACGTCCCTGCCCCGGCACCAGCCATCTCAGCCCGTGTTGTTGTCCAGGTGGCCACCATCCTCTCTCACCTGGGACGAGATGCTCTCCCAGCCAAATCAGCCTTTCTTCTGGCATTCGCAACCTTCTTGCGCCCATCGAACATACTGACATGCACAGGAGAGGATTACGCATACACTCACACTATCAGGAGAGCGGATGTCGCTGTGACTGCATCCCGCCTGCAAGTGTATGTCCGCTCCTCTAAGACGACCGGACCGGCTGACGCATTCTTGGTGC
The DNA here is from genome assembly GCA_947462335.1 of Harmothoe impar. Taxonomy (NCBI): domain Eukaryota; kingdom Metazoa; phylum Annelida; class Polychaeta; order Phyllodocida; family Polynoidae; genus Harmothoe; species Harmothoe impar. The sequence goes on along the minus strand of OX381718.1, from coordinate 56,483,691 downwards.
CTGTGAAGGCTGCAGGAGGCCCTGCGTGTCCTGTAGCAGCATGGACACAGTACATCCAAGAATACCCTGCCCGGCCGGACGCCCCTGCTTATGTTGGGGACTGCGGCCAACCCCTATCTCAGGAGGACTTAAACCCTTATATCCGATCTGCCCTGGAGGGCCTACGCCATCCGGCTGCCAAGCGGTTCACTTTTCATAGCCTCCGACGATCGGGGGCTCGTGTGGCTGCTACAAGAGGGGCCACCAAGCGGCAGGTTATGACCCATGGACACTGGTCTTCAGATGCAGTTCACTCATATGTACCCAGAGATATGTTCCACTAAAACTTCATCTTTGGCTCTTATACATACTCTCAATTGTCTATACTTCATCTGTCAATTTACTATGTCTTAATCATGTATGTCTTATCCGTTCATCAATTACAATCAATTACATGTTTTATATATGTCGGTCTATACAACCCATGTTATTAACCATGTGTTTTATTATCAATAAATCTGTATCTCCAAATCGTACAAACTGCTTTAGCGTTAATTGGCAGTTAATTGCTAAATTGACATTAATTGGAGCTGCAGTGTACAGATACACACACATATATATGTATAAATAATATCATAAGAGACTGTCTCCTGGAAGCAAGTCTATCCACCCTGTGACGTCAGTGCACCTGCGACAAATTCTCGAAGCAGGTCTAATAGCCTCGACCCCCTCCTGCTTATAAGCAGAAAGCTACTGGGTCTACTCACCAGTCTCTGAGACTACCTACACCCTGCTGCTACTCCAGACGACTTTTTCCCACCCACCCACTCCTAAAAACAGGATATTGGAACACTGGGTGCTCCAAAAAAGTACTGACTGTAATGAGCCTCTTATACATACTCTCAATTGTCTATACTTCATCTGTCAATTTACTATGTCTTAATCATGTATGTCTTATCCGTTCATCAATTACAATCAATTACATGTTTTATATATGTCGGTCTATACAACCCATGTTATTAACCATGTGTTTTATTATCAATAAATCTGTATCTCCAAATCGTACAAACTGCTTTAGCGTTAATTAAAGGGTTAACCTCCAACCGCTGACCAACATCAGGGGGTTTACGGTTTGTATATCTCCTTATGGATATATATATGTATATATATATATATATATATATATATATATATTTATATATGTATATATATGTATATGTATATATATGTATATATATATGTGTATATATATATATATGTATATATATATATACATACATATATATATATATATATATATATATATATATATATATATATATATATACATATATATGTATATATATATATATATATATATATATATATATATATATATATATACAGCAGTATGCACGTGCCCCTCTATCCTGGACTAGTGATATAGTACCATGGTTTGGCTACTGCTGTTTACATAGAAGGAATCAAGAGCAGGAGGAAGGCACTGCTATATACTCCGGATTGGGGAGTCTTCTAGGTGAGTTGACATACTTGATCATGTTGGAGTCTATTTATCATCTTATATTGAAGTTATGTTATTGTAAGCTTGATGTACAATGATTCTTTGACCAGCAAAGGACTTATACATTGATACATCCTTAGGGACACTCCCCAATTGGGATATATAGCACCAAGGTTTGGATACTGCTATCTGAATAATAAAAATGCAGGAAGTAGCCAGTGGTGTGATTATCCCTATTGAGGGGTTGTTTTAAGGTTTCTTTACAAGCTAATTATACATATTAGAGTTTAATCTGCATGAACTTGAAGTAAAATTAGTTTTTTAATCAATGAAAGAGGTTTACAAGGTGACACACCCCGAGCAAAATATATCAATGTAGTTCATGTTAATTGGTTTCTATAGAAGAACAGAGACGTTCAAAATGAATCATTGCAAAATTCTAACTCAAGGTGAATCTAGCCTATGAAACTGACAGACTCACAGTCAATAGCATTGGTAGTTACCGATATATATATGTATAGGTACTGTATAGCAAATGCAGTCCTACACAAAGAAAAGTAAAGGAGTCAACTGTGTCTCCCACATGACTCTGGTGAAATTGAGAGTCAAACCACTAAAGACTCTGGCTGGTGAAGGGTCACACAGAGTTGACTCTGCACCATCAGTATCGACTCAAGTTGACCCTGCATATAAACAGAGTCAATGGAGATTTGACACTCTAGTAAATGAGGAGACACAGTTGACTCTATTGCTTTTCTCTGTGTAGGTGCCATATATAGGTACGTAGATCACCACATCCTTAGGGAGTGGTAATCTTTTTACAACAGGGTGGAATTAGGGGGGGGTGGAGAAATTTGGACCCCTTGAAGGGGGAACCAAACAGATTTGGACCCCTCTAGAGGGAGGGCCGAAATTGCACCCCTTTTAAGCCCAAAAAAACCTGCGCATTACTTTAGCTCAAAGGGGTCGGCCGCACTCAATTTCAACTTGCTTGCCTGCTGAGGCGGGGGGGGGGGGCAAAAAAGTTTCGACCCCTCTCATCGGGGGGGGGGGGGAAATGCACTTGCCCCCCCCCCCCTTGTTAAAAACTGACCACTCCCTTATCACGTCCGTCCTTTTGCCAGGATAAATAAAGGAAATACAAACAAATATGTGCCATATATAGGCCATTAGCAGGTTTGAGACTACCCTCAAATGAAGGACGTACCTCAAAGGAACCCCATACCTAGATTGAGCAACGCCCTTAAACTGAGACCTGGAGTTTTAGATTTCAAATTACTGTACTTTTTAATTTCAAATTTAATTCTAATTGGTATCTCCATTGTAGAGAGTTTGGTTTTCTCTTGCAACCACTGAACATCATACACAAAATAAAGTAGTGTGGTGTCTTGTCTAACATAGTTCCATTTGCTCAGTTAGTCCCACACCTAATTAAGTTGACATTGCCCATCTCATAAAGGGTGTTAAATACCTGCTACGTTGAGATCATTCTCATAAGTCCTTTCATTACTAAGAAAACAGATATAAAGCAACTTCCACCACCCATCCCTTCGCCTGTGATGCCAGATGAGAAGAAAAATGGTGACGTCAAGAGAAACCAGAAAGCACTGGAGGTAAAAACCATAATTAAATACATGTTGGTTGTTTGTTCTCTGTAGCATTCTACAATCCATATAGGTGGCGCTGCAATCCGTGTACATCAAAAAAGAAAAACACTAAGAATAATCATTAACATCAAGAATCACATCTGAAATTAATGTAGCACTGACAAATCTGTAAACTCGCCAGGGCTGCATTATGCCTGCATTATGCTGACCCTATGAGATTGTTACACCCTCAAAGAGTTGGTCTGATGCATGCATAGACTTGCCAAAAAAAAATTCCGATAGGTTCGGTGCCGACTTAGGGAGTGTTTGTGTAGACCACACCGGGTCGGGAGGGAAGCGCGTGCCTAGCAACCAGCGGCAGCGCCCCCTAGAGGGTCCCTGGGTACCTCGACATAATACGTGCATTAACACAGTCAATCCTATACGGTAAATACCCTCAGGCCTTACTGAAAAAATACTTCTCTGTTCTAGTCTTTTTGAAATTACTTTCATTATAAAGGGTTTCTGTGAACCTACGTCCATGTATCATCATCCATAGCTTGATATTATGAATTCATCCAGGAGCACAGTATTTCACTTCTGGAGTAGCATAGTTTAGTATATTTACCTTTTATTAGCGTTGGACCCAATTGTGTATATTCTCCCACATTCATAAATAAAAACGCCGATCCAATGTTTTCTATTTCCCTAGGGATAGACAGCACGAGCAACAGATTTCTGTTGATATTGCTAATGTCCATCCACGGATAAGGCTAATCTATGGTTCTAATCTATAGCTCTATGGTATCTGTATCCGTCTAATCAGAATGACACCATGTCATGTAGTTCGTTTCACATTGTGTTCTTATTATGCTATACTTTAATGTTGACCACTTTCCCTCATCTAATGATAGGTAAGGATTGCAACAAGCCTCAGATATGTACTGATGTTTCCTGTTTAAAGAACCTCCACATATGATATAATAAGGGACTCACTGAATAAGGCACTTTGACAAAAAGCATATCTCACATAGTCATATAAAGCATACCCCAGGTCTTCCTGTGCTATCCCTCTAGATGGCGACACTGTTTCCATCTATACACTGTATACACCGTGTATTAGGGATGTCATTGGTATCGAATTATAGGAGTTATCAGTTATTCACTATTTTGGTGTCGATTTAGGTAATATATCAGTTATTCATTATATAAAAAGAAGAGGTAAATTAGGCCACATTTTCTTAGCTTTAGGTTGTATACAGACACTAAAAAGAATTACAGCACAGACAATGAAATGAAAATTTTAATGTGTTTTTTTTATGATAAAAAATAACACTAAAATTCCAGTAAGGCCAAGCCTTCATGTAGTAAATCCAGTCAATGGTCCATAATATATTGTATGTTTTTATCTATTCTGCCCCCCTTATAGGCCATGTCGGAGCCCCAGGAGGAGATGAGGTGGGGCCTGCTGTGCTGTACCCCGTCCTGGATGCAGTGGGTAAACAGGCCCCACATAGTCATCATCTGTATCTGCTGGTTCACACTATTACAAGGTAGGTGTAAACTGGGCCCAAAAAAAAGGTTTGTTTGAGGTCACCCGACCGACCCTATCTAAACAGGGCCGACCCTACGTATTTTTATGCAATTTTGAAGAAATTCTACGTTTACAAAATTTTGGAAAAAAATCTCTCCATTTTTACACCTTTTTGGGTCAATTTTAGAGGGGAAGTAAAAAATCAAAAATCCGACCTACCGAACCATGTTACCTGAAACAAACCCTTTTTTTTATTTGGCCTTGGGTGATTTTTTTCCTGACTAAGGATCATCTAATTTAATCTTTTAATCTTGAGGATGACATTTCACTAAAAAAACACATTTGTTATGATACACCATTGCAGCCCACGAGTGGCTCGCCAGTGCTTGATATGTTTGGTTGGTACATATATGCCATCCCTTTTGAAGTGTATCAACCGACATTGCAACAGGTATCAATGTAAGTAAAAGTTGACCAATTTATCGCCAATTATAAACTGTAAAGACCGTGTGGAACATTATACTGATGTTGATAAGTGTCTTTAACAATCCATAGCCTCCTTCCCCAATGTTTCATGTAGTTTTGCTTACATGATTGCCCTCTTTGAAAAGGATCAGCTATCTTTCAACGTTGTTCTCACATCGGTGGACCTAGATCACTTGCACATGTCACTATTAAAGTTCATACCCGGTATATATTTTACCAGGGTTTGTTGTGAACGGCGTGAACAACGTCAACACGTCGTCCCTGGAGAGGCGCTTCAACCTTCCCAGCTCCCTGGTCAGCCTTGTCTCCAGCGCCTACGACATCTCGGCAGGGCTGGTGGTGCTGCCCCTCACCTTCCTCCTGGGCAGGGCTCACTACCCCAGGTAGGTACATAGTGGAATAGAAAAAGTGATTTACCCCCTTAAAGCTTGACCGTCATGGTTGAAGTGAGGCCAAAGCACTTTTGGATATAGTTCAGTTTTCATTCACAAGAGGGCTCTTAAGGGCTGGGAGCTCAGCTCTTACAGGCACAAGATAGGGTGAATATGTCGAAGTTGGACAATGCTCATGGTCCCCTGTCCAAACACTGCTGCCCTCTGGTGAAACTATTATTTTAGTCCATGTATGGAAAATGCTGAACTTATTCCCTGACGGCCCAGCTTTAATGAGGCATGCAACTAAAAGATGACATCGTCATGCACCAATGCAGCCCCTGTGAGTAACTTGCAGGGGTTATATTGGCGCATTAACCAATGTTGCAACACATTTGTTATTCATGGGCTAACTCAATTTTGATAAAGATTTTCATCATGTAAATGTTTGATTCAGAGAGAAAACACTTTAAAATTCATGTAATGATCCTGGCCGGTTTGTCCTGATTTGAGTAAAACTACCAAAAATAGGCTGTGTACTGGTGTAGTATGCATCTTGGTGTGCTGCCTAAAATTACACAAATGCACATTATGATAATTACTTATTTTAGCATGTAATTTTGTTAAAAATCATTATTTCATGTGTTCTGACATTATAATTTGTCCAAACTTTGCAGAAGTGTAAAGCAACAATCAATTGGACCAATCTATAAGAATAACAATATATAGATAACATTTAAAATTTACGGAAAAACACTCCCCTCACAAATTTCACCAAATGTTACCCAATCTATAATTATGACCTTGTTTTCACCACCCAGGATGTTGGCCCTAGCCAGTCTGTCCATGAGCCTGGGCTCCCTCACCATGTCCCTGCCCCACTTCACAACGCCACCTTATGACCTGGTAGGCAGCGTGGCAGACAAGTGTGATTTAATAGGTAGAGTTTTGTCATTTTTCTGAATATGAAACTTCATGAGGTAGTTTTTTCTCCAGGATGATTATGCCTGAAAGCAAGTTTGACCATGAATCTTAAATAGCAAGCAGCATGCATGTGATGACAAGATGTCCTCTCAATACAATGTTAAGTACGCGATATCAGCACTCACCCAGAGCCACATAGACAGCATTAAGTAGACTATAGAAAGTCAAATGGGACATGCTCAGTGATTATGCCGCTTTAAGTCAATGATTTGTCAATATTCTACTTGCACCTGTTTGGCTGGATTATGAAGAGCATCTGTATGGTGGCCCAGGAGGGTCCACTTTGAAAAAAAAACCACTTCACTTTGAGAAAAAAAAGATCACTTTGAATTTTTTTTACGTGACCCGCCTGGGCCACCATATACATCTAAGCTATAATCTCTTAATTATCTCTCGTCCCATAATGATATCTAAACGTTAACTTCTTTTTTTTTAAATAGTATTGACCGAAAATTCATGTAAAGGTGTAACACGTTCTGCAAAAACAGTCATGGAAATATTTATACTATGTATACAATTAATACTTCAATGAAATATTCAGTTCCTTGTTTTTTTCCTTTTGTGATACTCTCTGCCAGGTAACGGTACTGATGCGCTGTGTGCCACCCAGGAGCAGGGCCTGTCCCGCTACCTGTACGTCTTCATGTTGGGGCAGTTCCTCCACGGTCTGGGCGGCGCCTGTATCTACAGCCTGGGGGTCGTCTACATAGACAACAACGTCCACACCGAGTCATCCCCAGTCTATACAGGTAAGGAGTCCCCAGTCTATACAGGTAAGGAGTCCCCAGTCTATACAGGTAAGGAGTCCCCAGTCTATACAGGTAAGGGTCCTACCCAGGCTATATAAGTAGGGAGTCCCCAGTCTATACAGGTAAGGAGTCCCCAGTCTATACAGGTGAGGAGTCCCCAGTCTATACAGGTAAGGAGTCCCCAGTCTATACAGGTAAGGAGTCCCCAGTCTAAACAGGTACAGAGTCCCCAGTCTATACAGGTAAGGAGTCCCCAGTCTATACAGGTAAGGACTCCCCAGTCTATACAGGTAAGGTGTCCCCAGTCTATACAGGTAAGGAGTCCCCAGTCTATACAGGTAAGGAGTCCTCAGTCTATACAGGTAAGGAGTCCCCAGTCTATACAGGTAAGGTGTCCCCAGTCTATACAGGTAAGGTGTCCCCAGTCTATACAGGTAATGAGTCCCCAGTCTATACAGGTAAGGAGTCCCCAGTCTATACAGGTAAGGAGTCCCCAGTCTATACAGTTAGGGAGTCCCCAGTCTATACAGGTAAGGAGTCCCCAGTCTATACAGGTAAGGAGTCCCCAGTCTATACAGCTGAGTCATCACCAGTATATACAGGTGAGTCCCAACAGGTACTTAAGGATACAGCATCCACACAGAATCATCCCCAGTCTATATTGCAGGTATAGCGGACTCTGTCTTGTTATTGTATCATAAACTTTACTTTTTAGATATCCGGAATAAGACCTTCTCATTGTAATTTATATCTACTAGAGGGACTAAACTATAAACCAAACATATATTCAGGCTTCAAGGCCCACCATTGAAGTCAATCTTTTAACTGATGACTGCGTATGCCTTTATTTCCAGGTTTTAACTTTGCCTGCTCGGCCCTGGGACCGGCTATAGGCTACATCGTAGGTGGGCAGATGCTGAGGAAATTTGTAGACTTTGATACACGAGACACAAGCAAGTATGTAAATATATATTATAAATGTTTGTAATTTTCTTCATGGACAATTGTGGCTACCTAGAACAAAGTTTCTGTGTTTAATTACACTTATAAAACATGTTTTTCGCCACATAACTCTGATATGAACTGTTCTCTGGGTTTGTGTAGAGTTTGAACTTAAAAAGTGTTTATTCTGCTATTTCAGTTTAAAATAAATTGCATACTTTGGCTTTCATTGAATAACAGAATAGGTTGATGCTTCTAGAATAAAAACAGAAACATATATTTGATACAATACCTCCATTTCAAGATTAAATTATCCAATATCAGTTTCCAATGTTGATTCAATGTCCTGTGCCTACTGGGCAGCGACAGAACAAGTGATGTAAGCATGTAAGTGCCTCTACATGGGTACCCACAATTTTAACCATGTTGCTGTGTCGATTTTTAGCAGTAGGATTGTGTCGATTTTAAGATATATAAGAACTTAGAGAAAAATCCCTGTTGGTCGAATTTTATCCCTAATTCTCCTGTGTCTGTCGATTTTTAAAAGGGCCTCAAAGGCCCATATCGCCTTGTTGCCCGTGTCCATTTTTACCCGTGTCGAGGCACATGTTAAACTAGCTACAAGTCATTATTCATTAGCATTGAGCGCAAAGATACAGATAGTATGTAACATCTCATCTATATACACTATACACCACAGGTTTTAACAAGGCCTCAGCTTGGTGAGTGAGTAGGCAAAACCTGTGCTATATACCCATCTTGTCCCTTGCAGCATATTCATTAGCATTGAGCGCAAAGATACAGATGTATATATAGCTAATGCACTATAGTGCCTCTACATGGGTAAAAATCGACAAAGGCGACATGCATGGCAACACGGCCCTTTTAGGCCCCTCTTAAAAATCGACGGACACAGGAAAATTAGAGGTAAAAATCGAACCACAGAAATTTTTCTCCAAGTTCTTATATGCCTACAAATCGACACGATTACCCGGCCCTTTTGCTAAAAATTGACACGGCGACACAGTCAAAATTCTGGGGACCCATGTAGAGGGACACTATACACCCATCTTGTCCCTTGCAGCATATTCATTGGCACTGAGCGCAAAGATACAGATATTATGTTACATTACCTAATGCACTATATAATGCATGATTTTAGGTTTTCTCTGTGTGGAATGGCGGCCATTTTGTTTTGGTCGTTAGACACAGAAAGAACGTTTTTTCCTCTTGGGGTCAAAAAATTCGGATTCAGCATGCCCAAATTACCCCAAAAAGCATCTCAGAACAATTGTACTAAAAAATGCCCCTTGATTGAAGATTTTACAATATCGATACCAGTCTAATACACCCACTTTGCCCCTTGCAGTCTGGGAATCAGCCCTGAAGACCCCCGCTGGGTGGGTGCCTGGTGGGTCTGCTTCTTTGTGGCCTGCTTCCTCTTCCTGACAGTCTTCCTGATGCTCATCCCCTACCCACGGGAAACACCAAGTGAGAACAGCTTCCTCACGTTCAGGCTGTGTTTCACGACCTTGGGCCAATGCTTTTGTCTCTGACTGGGTGCCGTCTCTGACTGGGTGCCATCTCTGACTGGGTGCCGTCTCTGACCGGACATCACTTTGGGAGTTTAGTTATCTTCTACCAACAGCAGGAGGCTTATTATGATTACATAACAACTGCCATAAAGTTTTTACAAGTCCTTATATATATGAGTATAGGTTCAAAATTCAAAAAACACTTTTTTCTGACACCAGGTCAGAGACGACACCTGGTCAGAGACGGCACCTGGTCAGAGACGGCACCCGGTCAGAGACAAAAACATTGGCCAAAGGTCGTGAGACACAGCCTTCATCTAATAACCTAGTCAAGTAAGACAACAAACAAAAAGTTATGTAATAATATTCTCTAACTTCATTGATTGGATGAGTATATGATTGTCCTAGTTGTTAAGCGTTGGATTTGGCGGATTCTTGGAACAGCATCTGTGTGATGATTTTTTTCTGCCAATAAAGATCTATCAAACTTCAAACTTTAGCAAATATTATACTCTCATTCTAAAAACCATATAAGTATGTTAAACCAACTGTAACCTTTCTTATTAAAACCACAGTATTGTTCACTTATGCATCATCTCTGTCTTCCAACCATTTGAGAGGCAAATAATAATTTAATGCGGTATTCCGTTTGTTGTCATGATGCATGGATGCAGCCCTGGCAAATTATTCGCCAGTTCTGTATTTCATCACCGTGCTGACCCTACTGGCTTGATACACTCACGAAGGGTCGGCATTATACGTGAGTTTATTTCATGGTGAATACGATCTATCAAGGTTAAACCTATGGGAGAATTGTATGCGAGTGAAGCGTGAAATAACCCTGGGTCGTATTTCACGCTGTGGCTGTATTTCACGCTGCTAGGGGTCGCTATGGGGTCTCCATGGGGTCGCTAGGCAACTGAGGGTCACGTGACCTGCGCGGAATTCAAAATGGCGGCCGACGGACGTAAACAAACAGCGAGGAAGTAATGAAACATGGACTGCATGTCTGTTTTAGATTGATATACCCTAAAAATAAACACAGAGCATCACTCAAAAGTGACCTCGTCTGTAGTTATGCCACTCGTGGTGCCTGGCCCGTATTCCGACGGTATTGCACTAGGCCTACGGCCAGCGTGCAATACGGGCCAGGCACCACTTGTGACATAACCACTGACTCAGTCACTTTAGCGTGCAGCTCTGTCTATGTATCACTGGCGAGTTACTGGCACCATGGCGACCAAGATCATAATGCATTGATGAAAACTGCATCCCTCAAAGGGTTAAAACGTTGTTTTATGTCCATATTAATCTATATTCATTACACCCAGACGCTCGCGAGGTCAGGCTAAAAAGGGTATCCATGGCGCACAATGATGGCAGTGAGGAGGTGGCGGCCCAGGAGGGCTTTGGTACTAAGCTTAAGGACCTCCCCATGGCACTGTGAATACTCCTCAAGAACCCAGTCAACATGCTCATGACAGGTATATTACGTAAACATTTTAATTATAAGAACAATGCAGTAAGAAAGGATAACTTTTCAGAAAATTTGTTGATAAGGTTTTTGAACATTTCCAAAGTGTGACTCACTAATACATAAATATAATCTCAAAATGCAACATTCTTATCAGCATTCTTATCTCCCTGATAGTTTTGAGATGTTTGCAAATATAGCCATGACAGACAATGTTATGAGGATTCTGCTGAAGCAAAATTAATGTAACACAACTTTATTATGAAAAGGTGACCATTTTTGATGCATGGATCTATAGATATGCTTGGTATCTACTCCACATTCAATACTATCCACACTTTCTCAGTTCATGTAAAATAAACTAGTTCATATAAAGTAGGGCATTTGCTGTAGCCTACACTGAAAACTAGGGAGTCCAGCACCTCAATATCGCACGATGCTCTAGCAATGCCGGACAATGCCGGACTCTCAACACCAAAGTCTAGTAAGGATGGACTCTTGGAGCCCTGATAGAGTCAGACATTATTACTAGACTGTGTGAAGATAGTTCAGCATTGCTAGATTCTTATGGAAATTTGGGATGCTGGACTCTTTTTTTCTCTGTGTATGCATCAACATTACTATGCCACATCTGTATATTTTATGATATGAGATTAAGAGTCTAGCATGGTGGCGATACTGTGCTTAACATATGAGGAAGTCCTTTGTTAAAACATGCCCCTTAACTTTTAGGTGGGGCTGTGACTGAGGGACTGCTGACTTCAGGGTTTGCCACCTTCATGCCCAAGTTCCTGCAGAACCAGTACAACCTGACTGCTGGGAGTGCAGCCATGCTGGGAGGTACACTGATATTCCTAGGCTCCCTATACGCCCAACCTCTCAGTCACTAGTACCTAACCTAGTTAGTCATTTTTTGGCTCCCTATACAACCAACCTAGATTAGTTATAATCGTCAGGTTGGTCACTACTGACCAACCCACCTTAGTCTTTTTAGTTCCGGGGGAGCCACTGAGTGGTCATCACAGGTGGCCCCAACTAGCGGTATACAAATACAACACACCAATGATGGACCGAGGTTAGCCACTACTGACTGACCCCTTGGTCATTTTTGAATATAACTTTGCCATTGTGACTAACACTCATATGACCAACCTGGGTTAGTCTGTACTGACTAACCCTTTCAACCTATGGATTTTCAGTGTAGGACATTGGGGGAATTAGGGAGTGCTCACTTTGTAACAACATGGGGTGGGGGTCGGCTAGACTTTGCGCGTAGCACACAAAAATCTTCGCACACCCTTAAGAGGGTCGCAATTTTTACACACCCCCCTTGCGCGTTTGCAACCCTTTGTAACATTGTAACACACAGGTGCTTTAGCTCAAAACAGGTGGACGTTTTTTGACCCTCCCTCTAAATTTTTAACCCCCCCCCCCGATCGAAGAGTCCAAATGTTTTACCACCACCCTGTTGTTAAAAAATGAGCACTCCCTTATTACACTTAGATCAGACTTCTCTATAAAAAGCTATGTTAACAGGTGATGGCAGAGCCTCAAAGCTGCCCAACTGCACCCAGCTCGAGAATCAATTGATTAAATTTAAACCCTCAATTTTATCATCGTTAAACCCTTCAAGAATGAAAACCCAGGTTAATTTTGAAGAAATCAGAGGCAAATATTACTTAAAGTTACTTAAATAGGCAGCAATAACCTTAAGTGCCCCATCAATTGCTATAATGATGCTATAATGATATTGGTTATGGCTGTGTCTCACGAGATCGGACCAATGTGAAAATATATCACTTAGTCTTTGACTGGCTTGATAATAAAATGCTTTATTTAGGGAAGATGAAGGTATAAATGGGCCAAAATGTTAATGAATGTTATAACACTTAAAGTCAGTAATTTCATTTGACCTAAATATCTATTTGACCTAAATAAACAGTTTTCTAGCAAGCCTGTCAAAGATGGCACCCAGTCAAAGATGGCACCATGTCAAACACTTTCACATTGGTCCGATCTCATGAGACACCACCAAATGGTTGTTTATTTGACACTATGTATGTCTCTGCAGGTCTGATGGCAGTGCCGGGCGCGGCAGGGGGCCAGTTTATGGGTGGGCTGATCGCGCGTCTCCTGAAGCTAAAGGTACGCGGCATGATACGGATGTGTCTGATACTCAGCTCCTCCTGCCTCCTGTGTGGTTTCAGTCTCCTCATCAACTGTGGCAGGGAGAATGTGGCAGGTGTCAAGGTGGCTTATGGTAACAGGTAGGCAACCTTTTTAAACCCTATTAACCCTTTAAGGACGGCATGACACGGCAGCCCTGGTGAGTAACTCGCAGGGCTGCATTCAAGCATCATGCCAATCCTACAGGGTTCAGACACCCCCGATTGGTTGGCACAAATGCATCGCCGAGGAGTAACTCGCCAGGGCTGCATTGGTGCATGATGACAACAACTGTCATCTTTTAGTGACATGCCATCCTTAAAGGGTTAATGTTAATGTTTTGATGCATTATGCCCTGTACCATGGTGCATACATGTAATAAGAAACTCGCCATGGCTGAATTGATGCTGACCCTCCAGGGTTGATACATTTCTTGAGAGGCGGCCTAATGCATTCATGCAGACCTGTCTCGTAGACTTGCCAGGGCTGCATTTATGCATACTGACGATTAAAGCACTATGCTCTATAAGTTGAATAGACTAAAATCATAAAGAGAGGAATGAGGCAGGCATCCTTGCAGGATATTCGTCCTCATGGGGCCACTGTTTTCAGTCTTTGAATCCAATTGAATTATTTTGCCTCCCTCAGTATATATTTTTGTTGCTGTTTGTTACCATTGTTTAGTGTGTAAGGCCATAGGGTAGAGTGCCCATGAGATGACTACCTGGACTGTTGGTACCATGAGTAGACTGTTATTTCTCAATCAGGGTGCCATTAATGATGGGGGCCAATCCCCCACAGGACTTTTTGACACGGGGCCTCGTCATCAGGGATAAATGCTGGACGGCCTATTGTCCACAGGGCTCCTGATCTGTGTACCTGTCTACTCAAGGTACAAACAGACCAACTATAGTCGTCTCATGGGCGCTCTAACCTAAGTATCTAACTATGATGTTGCTAATTCTCTGGTCTCTTCAGGTCGGTGGAACTTGACAGGATTCAGATGACGAGTAGCTGTAACGAGGAGTGTAACTGCAAACTGTACAGCTACGAACCCATCTGTGGTACAGGCAACATCCAGTACTTCTCCCCCTGCCATGCAGGCTGCAGGAACTCATACACAGACAGCTCATTAAAGAAGGTAAGGCTCTACTTAACCCTTTAAGGAGGGCATAGGGTAGACTAGCCACTCTCGTAGCCCTACCAAGTAGGGCTACTGAGCGATCCCCATTTGTTTCGTGGGAAACATTTTCTAAACTCTGGGTTTCAATGGATATTGACTTTTGGTAAACATGTAACACATGTTGTAGTTTGTAGTTTAATTATTTTATTGATCATAAAAAATCACAGACCTGGGGCGCTTTTCATAAATGGCCAAGAAGGATACATAAATTGAGCGATTGATGCAATAGAGTCTTATACTAAATTACTAGTTATATCAATGATGTGATCAGACATTGGACACTTAGCGTCTTTGTGAGTTCTAGATTGCGTTTAGGAAGTCCTTCCTGATTGTCAGGTTTTGGACCTCGTCGTCTAGGGCAGTCCAGAGGACATCCCCTCGGTGTAGCGGGCTCTTGGCGAAGATGGCTTTCTTCACCCTGGGTACTTTCAGTTTCTTCTTCGAGTTGCCGCGCAACAGTCTAGCAGGTACCACCACCATTTATGGTGTTAGGGCTAGGTTGTGCATATGGGCGAGCAGTATAGATCTAAGATTTGGATAGATCAAGTCTTATCTATGCGGGTTTCATCAATTTAGATGTCCCTGAAAGTTAATATGACTATTACAAGCTTGTTTTCTAATAGTATGAGGCCCAAAAACCAACAGGGGCCATTGTGACGTCCATGTGACATCCTGAGAAAGCCCAATAAGTCACAGTCAGTCTGTAAACGCCCTCCGTTGAAAGATGAAATTTAGTCTAAGGGTAGACCGCCCATGAGATGACTACGTGGTGTATTGGTACCATGAGCTGCCCACATATGCTGCCATTTATCAGTGTGTTCCAGGGTCTACATGGATTTTCAATGTTACAGATATGTTGCAATTGGTAATAATGTATCACAAGCAGCAATCATATCTTTAAAATATAATTTCTGATATCTTGTATAATCAAACTTGATATATTCCGTCTGCATTTGCTGCTCTTTACAATGTAGGTTTCTAGAAAATATACTTTTTACAACCCCTTTAACACATGTTTTTTAAACCAAATAATACTATATAGGGTTCTTTCATGACCAGTAGACTCTCTCACACTTGATGTGATTTTCACAGTCATAGATTCATAAATATTAATGCCATTTTTTGCCACTTTATGGTGAACAGTAGAGTGGTACCATAAGAAAACCACCACTTGACCATGAGGCAACTACTGAGACATATGCTGTCAGTCATGGCTGTCAATATTCTCTTAACATGTAGATAACCATGATCTATCTCATGTTACAATATTATTTAATAATGAAAATGACAACATAGTTCATTATTTTTCAATGGAAGGGGGGTTATGTTGAATAAATACCACGGTTATGTATGTCTGTTGTCAAATCAGTGCTTTGGATAGGTCTGTGCTAAGAGTGGTTGGGTCATGGTACAGGGTGGTTAGGTCATGGTACCAAATCAACCAGTATAGGTCTAAGCTTTTAAACAAGTTCATTTAAAGAATAAATAGTCTAAATAAATAATTGAATCTAACTCATCACAATCTCACATATCTTCGGAATAAAATGAGCCAATGAAAGTGGGAAAATAACATTTCTTTCTATAAAAGATACTTCCTCAAAGTCTAGGTCGCAGAGAATGCAGGCTAAATTGGTCATCTCATGGGCGGTCTACCCCAATGGCTTAAAGTGGCATAATCACCGAGCCTTTCCCCTCACAATTCTAGTACTATTCAAGTCTGCTATGTGTTAAGTGTTATTGGTGAGAGTGCCCCTTTAATGCATCATGCATACCTTGGTTATCATGATGCATCAATGCAGCCTTGTCAAGTACCTTGCCAGTGTTGCATTCAAGCATCATGCCGATCCTACAGGGTTGAGACATTCCTGAAGGGTTGGCATGATGTACCAATGCTGCATAGGCAAGTTACTCACCAGGGCTGCATTGGTGAGTACTTTTTTTAACCGATATGTGTCCTTAAACAGTTAAAGTGGCATAGTCCGATGATTAGGGCTCAAAAATAAATAATGCTAAAAATGAACCAAAATGTTCAATATGGCCACACTTCATGTTCTACCTACTTTATAACACTTTATTCCCCAGAATTTAGCTTATATTTCAGCTAATTAAGAGTTTTTTGCTCAATTTAGGACTTTTGGAGTGCACGCTATAAGTCTGCCAGTTAAAAATACATTACAAAAGGCTATAGGTATGTTCATTGGACCCTCTTAATTACCTTTTATTGTCCATCACTGATATTTTATTGTGCCCCATCCTTCAAATTTGATATTGTAATGACTTTTTGAACACATTTAAGCAGAATTTAGAATATGGAAAAAATCGGACCATGCTACTTTGATATTCAAGCAGAAATATTGAATATCACCAAACTTAGTACTGGATTTATGAAAATGACCCTGAAACACCTCCCCTCAATATATCTTGAAGATAGCCACAAGTCCTGGTCTAGCCTAAACCTCTGCTGTGAGAGTGAGTCATGTTGTTGACAGGACGTGAGGTGGTGGAGTGAGCCACAGCCCGAGTATGACTATTATTACCTATTGGCACCCACAAGGTCATGAGTGTGGCTCCAGAGGGGCAAAAACCAACCTCGCTAACTGGCTGTTTTCCAGGCGACCTGGTACAATAATTCAATCGACCTGGGGACTTTTGAAAAAGTATGTTTATGGCAAAAATGGTCTAAAAAAGCGACTTTGTGACCTGGAGCTCTTAATTTCGGCGACTTTCCGACCTGAGGGGAACCCCTCTGAACCCCCATGAGTGGGTTCAAGACTCAGCAGCACCATGCTGCTTAGACTGCCACACCCCCTACCACGTGCCTGAACTGGGTCATTACAATCGCCTGCCTGATGTTCTGATATATTACTAACAGTGTCGTAAACTATTTGTCTACCACCTCCTGTGAAGGGGGGTAATTCAGGTAATATGGGCAATCTGAGTGGAATATGATGTCACAAACGGTGCAACCCCTAGTTATATTAATACCATAAGGATGCAGGAAACCTTACACAATTTTGGGTTTGTCTACCACCTCCTATGTAGTCACAGGGGTCAGTGCAAAGAAAATGGCTGACATGCAGAGTGTCCCACACCGTACCTTACTATAAGGAACCTCAGGGGTGAGAGTGTAATGACCCAGTTCATGCACTTGCCCCCTACTGTGGTAGATATACAGCATATCAAAGGCCTGTCCATCTCACACTATGCCAATGTAGTGTTGGATGTAAAAGAACCATTGCCTCGGAAAAAAGTGTAGGGGCATGCTTTCTACCTCCATTGACATCATAGATTCAGTCACCATCATCACCCTTGAAAAGACCTTAGTTGTTATCTAGGGCTTAAAGCATCCCTACAACCAACCAACATCTATTTCATTTGGGGCTTTATATATTCCCTAAAGCCCCTGGTGTTATTATAATTATTCTGTTTGAAAATTCATGTGTTACTGTTCAGAATATTTCTCAAAGAAGGTGACAGACATTTAAAATTTAGAGTCGTATGGATCCTACGAGTTTCGGTGGGTGACCACCTTCATCAGGGATAACTCTTTTATTATAAAAGGTAGATTGAGGTATGTTGGGAGTGGTTTACAGAGCGGAAAGGTCATAGATGTAGATGTAGGATATTTGCCAATAATTTCCAAGCGCTTACTCAAATAGTACATGTGTATTTTGATAAGGTATGGGCTTTCTATAGATCATTAAAAAATATATTTAAAAAAATATATTTGACAATGTGCTGGTACAGAGTATTTTATGTTGGGCTATCTATTTCATCTATTTCAGGTTTACACCGATTGTTCGTGTATTCCTGCACTGAATACCACCACAGTGGTGGCCAGAGAGGGGAAGTGCAGCACCGACTGTAACCTACTGGGCGCCTTCCTGCCCTTCTTCTTCCTCATCACCTTCCTCACCTTTGTCGGCACCGTCCCCGGCCTCATGGCCTCCCTCAGGTAGGTTAGACTCAGTGGCATAGGACAGTAGGAGGAGGGGGCCTGAATATGTCCCCCCCCCCCCAAAAAAAAAAATTAATAAATTTGCCAAGACCCTATGATATAATACACACATTCCAAAATCGTACCTCTTGCACATAGTAAAAGGTGGGGGCAGAGTTGCTTGGGTCCCATATAGAAGTAAAGGGGGCTCAAAACTACATTTTTATACAATTTCAATTCAAGTGTGTGTAATTGCACGTTATATATGAAATCCAATGTTTAAGCCTGGTTGCATGGGATGGCCCCCCCCCCTCCCAATGAAGAATTGCTTCAACGCCTCTGGGTATAATATAGCACTGTCATTGGTATCAAATTTATTTTGATTATGAATATAACTATTTTGGTCTTGATTCTTTTGATTATATTGATTTATTTTGATCTGGGATCAGTGGTTAAAATATGCTTGAAAATAGATGTTTTAGATTGTTTATTGCAATAAGTAGCACATAATGGCTATATTCAAAAACTTTGTAAAATGATGGTGCTCATTCAGAAGGTAATTTCAACCTAATAAATAAGTTGGAATATTTGCACAATTCTTTCAATTTTGTTAAAGTAAATCCCTGGACAATATGTGGGTCAAAAGGTGTAACGATATAATGATTTTGTCAATGCAATAATCGGAATTCCGGAAATATTGGTATATCGATTTGTGGGGTATCGGTGCCAGTCCTCGTCATAAATGTCCGGTACTCATCAAAAATTCAAAATGGCTGCCACCTACCTTCTCAGCAATGATAAATCTGATTTCCTTGACCTCAAAAAATATATATGTGACAAGATCTGCGAAAATGGCCCTTAGTTCAGGGTGCACTAACGTCCATTTTCCCAGTATATGTCACATATGTCTAACTTCAAGCCATGCTTCTATGCAATCATAACCAGACAAAGTAATTTTCTAGAGATAATTTATCAAGTATTGCTTGTCCAAAAAATTAAATCAATGATATATTCTTATGTCTTAACAGATGTATACCAGACAAGCAGCGCACACTTGGACTTGGTTTTAAATGGGTATTCATCAGATTCTGTGGTAGGTTGAATTCCCGATCCACTTATTAGAGGTTGATCATAGCCCAGTCAGCATTGATCCCTGGCTTTTTTATTTGGGCCAGCTGGGTCAGCCCATGAAAATAAACATCATAAATACATTCTACATATAGTATATATTTCAAAACATACTGACATCTGATTTCCTTCAAGAAATTACCATTTATCTTTATAGTGTGTGCTAAATCTAGGCTAGGGCTGGGCACTTTGAAATAGGACCAAAACCCAGGGTGGGCAAATCAGGTTGCCCAGGTAAAATACATATGTGCCCCATTAAGCCATGTTGACTGGGAGGTCCCTTCCCAGAGCCTTTCTAAGATGCCATTAGACTACACTGAAAATCCATAGGTTGAAAGGGTTAGTCAGTATAGACTAACCTAGGTTGGTCATATGAGTGTTAGTCATAACGGCAAAGTTATATTCAAAAATGACCAAGGGATCAGTCAGTAGTGACTAACCTAGGTTCATCATTGGTGTGTTGTATTTGTATATGACTAGTTGGGGCCACCTGTGATGACCACTCAGTGGCTCCCCCTGGAAATAAAAAGACTAAGGTGGGTTGGTCAGTAGTGACCAACCTGACAATAATAACTAATCTAGGTTGGCCGTATAGGGAGCCAAAAAATGACTAACGAGGTTAGGCACTAGTGACTAAGAGGTTGGGCGTATAGGGAGCCTAGGAATATCAGTGTATGTAATAACTGTATACACTCTGCTGTTACGGGACTTACACAAGGACTTTGACTGTTGTTCTAAGTACGCCCCAGACGGCAGAGCGGCCATGCTGTTGTCCGGTAGACAGCTGTGTGCTATTTAGCGCACTATGCTGTACATATCCTTGATAAATATCTATAAAGTCTTTAACTAAGCTATTGTTGTAGGATTTGAAAAAAAAAAGACTTTGACTCAGTTGTCCTTGTAGGTACAGCGCCTGGTATCACCATCTAACTTAAAGCATTTGACTCTGTTGTTGTATAACTTGAATAAAGACTTTGACTCTGTTGTGGGTACAATGCATGGTCTCACTATCTAACATAAAGAGTTGGACTCTGTTATTGTATGACTTGAATAAAGACTTGAATAAGATTCTGTTATTCATAACTTAAATAAAGACTTTGACTCTGTTGTAGGTACAGTGCATGGTCTCGCCATTCAACATGAAGCCTTTGACTCTGTTATTGTGTGAATTGAATAAAGACTTTGACTCTGTTATTGTATAACTTGAATATAGACTTTGATTATGTTATTGTATAACTTGAATAAAGCCTTGACTCTGTTATTGTAAAGCTTGAATAAAGACTTTGACTCTGTTGTTGTATAACTTGAATATAGACTTTGACTCTGCTATTGTATAACTTGAATAAAGACTTTGACTCTGTTATTGTATAGCTTGAATAAAGCCTTTGACTCTGCTGTTACAGGTACAGTGCCTGGACCCATCATCTTTGGCCTGCTATATGACAGTACATGCATCCTCTGGCAGGACAAGTGTTCAGAAAAGGGATCCTGTTGGATATACGACAACAACCAACTCAGCATCGCCCTCTTCCTTTTCTGCACCGGCGTCAAACTCTGTTCGACAATCTTCTTTTTCCTCGCAAATCTCCTTTATAAACCGCCACCGGAGACAGACAATGTGGATATGGGAAAATCAAATGTAGCTTTCCAAGTTGAAAAAACAGATGTCACCACTGGCAATCAGGTGGCAGCAGAAACGAGACTGTAATGTGTGTATGTAATTTTGGGATTTAGTACATTTAGGTATACAAGTTTGATTGTGCAATACGAGTGGCATTTTTTGTATATTGGCCAAAGAACCGGTTATATGTATACTGTATATATATATACAAGGAATTTAAAGTTTATACAAAGGAGCACCATGTTCTAAAGTCTGTGATATGTCAGTAGTCGCTATTATTCACATAAGCTGTCTCGTATAAATGCAGCTGTATTACAAAATAGCTAGAGGGAAAGATTTAGAATAAAAGTGATGGGCCTCACATTAAAGTAAGATAGTTTGTATAAAATAGTTACAATTTCTCTAGAATATGATTCAGAGAGTATACTGTTTTATTCTTCTCCAAAATTACTTTTTGGGCCTGGGCTCGTTCTTTGTCAGCTAGGTCCCTCAAGATTGAATGCAAACTTGATATTGGGCGGCCCTTAGTAGTGGGCCATTTGAGACTCTAAAAATAAAAGTGGCGGGAAAATGCCTTCCTCTCTATTTGGATCAACTTTACAATGGACATTAGGGCAATCAGGCAGACCATATATCATTGAGCACTGTTTCAACATTGCTTTCAGCATTCACTCAATGAAAAACGGGGCCTCGTTTTTATATACAGGGCCAGATACAGGCAGTTATATTGAAGCTAAACTATCATTGCCTATTGAATAAAGGCTTCTTTACTCTCAATCTAAAAATGAAACCCATGTATGCACCTCCAAAAAAAACAGTTAAGAAGTTCTTTACGTGTATGTACTGTTATGTGTTGTTTAACCATGTCATGTCATATCTTGCCACTGGTTTTTGGCTCCAATGGAGCAAATTACTCAACTTATGTAAATAAAATAAATACAATATATCTATATATATATATACTTTGAGTTAATGGTCAAGTATCATAAGTTACCTATAATCGAAAACATACTCGAGGAATCCGATCTAAGTGACAGCCCAGCTAACAGAAATACGCTATTTTACGTCAAAATAACTTTTTTAACGTTATATAACGTTTTGCCACTGTAAGGAGCCATAGAGAAACGTTATATAACGTTGTATAACTTGTTTTTGTTTACTGGAAACTGTTGCTCTTAGGGGCCATCCATAAATCATATTATGCAAATATGGACCATCTCCAACACCTGTCCACCCTCTTGTCACGCCTAAACCCACATACCCCTATTATTGTATGTCACACCCTCAACCAGTAACACTCCCCCGTCCCCTGAGGCGTGAAGTAAGTTATGGACTGCCCCTTACTTAATGCTGCATGCGACAGCCCCATTGATCTATCAAAGGTTAGACCAAATTAAAAAAAAAAAAAAAGGTTTGTTTCAGGTAGCATGGGAGGAAACTCTAGGGTCGGTAGGTCGGATTTTTTTTTTTTTTTTTTAAACTTTTTTTTTACAGCTCCTCTAGATACCCTAAAATCGACCCAAAACTGTAAAAATGGGCATATTTTTTCAAAAAAATTTTGCAAACCTAAATTTGACCCCAAAAAAGTCTAAAAATATATAAATTTTTTCAAAATTGCATAAAAAAGCATAGGGTCGGCCCTGTTTAGATAGGGTCGGTTGGGTGACCTGAAACAAACCTTTTCTTTTTTGTTGGCCTTAGTCCATGGTGGAAGGCTAACACAATGGACCTCACACCTTGGGTATATCATATACCCTTATTTAAACAAAGGTTAAGTTAGATAACCTACGCCTAGAAAGGGTTAGTAATAGATAGACTATGGTAATGAAATGGTATGTAGAATTAACCACGGCTCACTGGTGGGGCCAGACGAGCGTGAAGCCCAAGTCGCCCTACCAGAAAGCTGTAGCTAATCCTACTTACCTTTTCATAACCATTGCCTATATGTTATAAACCACGGTAAGCAATATAACCAAGGTGCGAATCCTTTGTCTTAGCCGTCCACCGTGGTTTAATTTCACATAACCGTAGATTAAGTCAGATAACCCCCTCGTACCTGAGTTATGTAATAATAACAATGGTAAAGTGACTGGTGGCCTGTGGCTATGTGGTTATTTTTACCTATTCTCAGGTCCTTGTGAGTTATTTACTACATAACAACTGCCCACTGGTCATCGACTGTTATCCCACCTCGTCTCGACCTTGTGGGGCAGCGGTTGTATGGTATAACCCTGTCCAGGTGTAGGCTATCTAATACGTAGACAAGAATGAGGATGTTTACCCGATAGGGACTTGTCTTGTATCAGGGTGAAACATCTCATATCAACCTGAACCCAGCTAACAGAATATGTTATATAACATTATGCCATAGTGAGCAGCCTTGGAGAAACGTTATATAACGTTATATAACGTTATGAAATGTTATATAACGTTTTTTGTTTACTGGGAAACGCTTTAAATATAACCTTGACGTAGGTACGTTCGAATATCAATTTAATCGCATGGCTTGATAAGAAGCTGTATCTTACCAGCTTACACTCCCTGTGTGAACCCTTCTCTTATCGCATGGCCTAACTATTTATCAACTTATATATAGTAAAATAAAGTAAATTTTATTCTTTTTCAATTCAAAAGTTCATTTCTGATCAATAAAGAGACATATTTTACGACAGTAATACAAAGAAGCACTCAAAGTGTTTACAAAGGCCAAATAAAATAAAAGGTTTGTTTCAGGTCACCCGACCAACCCTATCAAAACAGGGCCGACCCTACGTTTTTTTATGCAATTTTGAAGACATTTTTGTATTTTTAGCCTTTTTTGGTCAATTTTAGGGTCTTCGGAACGGCTGGCTAGTACATTCATGTTAAAAAAAAAAGTTTAAAAAAAAGTAAATCACACCAACCGACCCTACATTTTCTTGCCATGTTACCTTAAACAGACCTTTTTTTTGGCCCAATTAAAGTGTTCACCTTTTAAGGTGAAGCCTCATCAACCCTTTAAAGACGCCATGATGCCTTAATGCATCATAGCCTCGGTCGTCATGATGCATGAATGCAGCCCTGGTGAGTAACTCGCAGGTGCTGCATTCAAGCATCATGCCGACCCAACGGGGTTGGTACACTGCTGGAGGCTCAGCATGCTGCACCAATGCAGTACCCGCGAGTTACCCGCCGGTGCTGCATTGGCGCATCATGATGGCAAATAATTTAGCGACACGTGTCTATAATGGGTTGACAATGGTTAATGGGGTGTCATGGTTCTATTAAGCTGCTGATCCACTGCCGCGAGTTTGCTGTGAATGTCGTCGTACAAGAGACACTTGTGAGTCCACTCAGAAGAATCAAAAGTTTTAGATTTCTGCAAATGTAGTGACACACCTCACTTCACTCATGTACAGAAACAGCATGAAAAGGGAGTCCAGGTTGCCTCCAGAATGACTCCCCTCTTTAGGGGAGCCCAGGTCATTATGTGACTCCCTTTGGTGAGCCAGGGAGCTATGTGACTCCCCTAGGTGACTCCTTTAATTTGGCCAGGGAGTCATCTAGGCTCTCTTAGACAAGCTGGACTCCACTAGAGAAGGGAGTCATTCTGGAGTCAAGCTGGACTCCCTTTTGATGCTGTTACTTTTCTCTGTGTGGGGACGTTGGTGCATAGCATGAACTCGTGGCAGGAGATCCACTGCTGGAACGTTCTGTCCACGTGTACTCGCACAAGTATGACTCGCAGCAACAACGCAGCAAATCCGCGGTGGTGGATTACTGTAAAACCTTGTGTATACGCCTAACTCACGTATAAGCCGCACCCAGATTTTGGGCCGATCCTATAAGCCGCACTGGCGATCTGATTATGGTGATTTTAGTACTGTACTATACTAGCAAAAACCCTCATATAAGCCGCACCATGACCATGGGCAGATCCTATAAGCCGCACCGCCGATCTGACTTTTGTGCTAGCCACGGCTAATATGCGAGGTTTACGGTACCTGCTTTACAAAGGTATGAAAAAAAATTATGCATAACCTGTATTCGGGGCCAGGTAGTGGTTGAACAATTAATATTGATGAACAACTTTTCATGTTATTTTTATTTGACTTAACACTTAAGGAAGATACAATACGAAGTAGACGTGGCATCTATTTATGAAACGCAAAAGTATATTACGAAACAGGGCTGGACCAGATATATGTCACTAAAGGAATAACTATCATGCCTATGTAAGGGGCTATGGGGTTGGTCATTTGCTATCAGTTAAGGGGAATGGTGGGTTTGGTAGGAGGGGCGTAACGTTTCTGATCCCTCTGGAGTGGTGGGGGTTAAAAAAATGCTGACCCCTCGATCCTAGGGTGGAACGCATAAAAATCAATGTTGTTGATGAAACGTCTATGTGCTCTAGGCGGAAGAATTTGAGCGATGGCAGTGAAATAGGGGGCTGGGGGCCAGCCCACCCCCCGAACTTTTAAGTTGGGGGGACCTAAACTCCCTCAGAACTCGTCGATGTAAAATTCCAAATTTCCATGGATAATATGATATGTTTCAAAACACTCTGAATGCGCTTATTAAAAAGTCAAATTCCAAAATTTCCTTTGAGTCTTTGGCCCCATAACCCCCGTCCATAACCCCTCCCACCCCCAATCAACACCTCTCAGATTTTGGGAGCTGCTCCCCCCAACTTTAGCCACGTTCCGCCAAGTTCAGTATATGTATTTATATCAAAAACCAACGGTTATTTACAAGTGTACTATTCCATGTGTATAATCCAATCTATCAATTTTATATCAAACGCTTGACAAAATATTATGCTCCCTAAATGACTTTCTACGATACGGCTGCTCCTTGGTTTTGCAGCCAGTCTAGTTGAGCCACTCTTATTACAAGTTGTTATTTTGCTATATCAATTGAATATAATATAATTGTAATAGGAATATATAAATAAATAAATATTAGGTAATTACATAATATAATATAATAGAAGTATTTCAAATACTTAACTTTATCCTATAGGCACAATAACACTGTTAAAGGAAAGCACCCCTCCCCTGCATGTATACATCAAATGACCACTCCCTCATCGTGAACCCCCATGTACTGCGACTCGCGAGGGAGGAACTTCTCAGACCGTGAGTATGGTGAGCTAATACTGCAGAACGTCTTCAGATGTCTAAGTAGCAACATGAATGCTGAGAAGGTACTCGCCCTTCTGCTGGTCCTACTGCAGGTTAATGTTGATACCAGTGAGAGAGCGATGTACCTCGCGGATACAGCAATAGGGGAGAGGTACACCTACTTGTATAAGATGGTAGGTAGCAAAAAAAAGTATAATTTTTTTTAAGATTTTATTTGGGAGATGCATAATACATCTTCGTTCATTTGTACTGGATAAAGGAAGAGCTTGTTCAGCGCGATGTACATCCTTATCCAGTGTCATAATTAAGTAATTTTACATTGTATATTGAATTTATACATACAGTGCCACAAAGCGATTTCGTGTTATAAGCCTAATTGGATAATCAGACTATCAGTGTGACAAATGCATACATATAAAATACATTACATAGAAATTACATACTCTATAATCGATTATATCGATATTTGAATCCAGAGGAACAAGAGGGAACTTTCTACTAAAAGAGGCTTTTAACTTTTCTAATATCCCCAGTACATTTAGGTCTTCTCCGAAATGTCATCTTTTGATAATTTTTGAACGATTTTAATTTTTTTTAATTAGAAAAGAATCTTAAATATTGATTGACGAAATTAGGTCTTGTTCCGTCACTAATGCCTATGTATCTTTGGAAGGAGTTTTAAAGTTGGTTCCAATTGGAATATTTACAAACGTCCTTCAGTTCTCAAAAGGAAATTTCTTACTCCAAGAGAGTACTAAATATTGTATCAATATGATGTATTTATTGAATCGATAATTGAGATTCCAGAAATTCTGCACTGAAAGTTCTGTAAAAGTCGTATGTGCTCAAACATTCAATGTTTTGTCATCTGAGCTATGAAATACCCCAGAATCACTGGAATTTAAAAACCTTTTGAGATTGCAAATGGAAGCGACATTTCCTAAGAGGAGTAAACCATACTTTTTACAATAATTCTACACATGATAAAATTATGTAACGTTATATAAATACCCTACCAACCGACCCACCCAATCCGTCCCCCCTTTTTTTTCGAATGAGTGGGATGTGATGCTACATAGATTCTATTCTTTCGAATTTGCTTGATAATATGTATTCATATTAATGCCATGATATACGACAGAAATAATGATGATGTGTGGACCATTAACACTTTTACTTTCAATAGCGTTTACACCCTCTATAGAGCACAGTATAGCGATAATTCTTGTGGTTCCATATGGGCCACCATTTAAGTTATCTCCACGGAATATCTTGCGAGAAGACTTAGCTGGGTACCAGACACGCGCCACCTTAGGAACAAGCTGCATTCCGAGAGCAGACGCACGAGAGCTGCTGGTGGCTGCCTGCAGGCGTGTTTGTTTTAAAGGGACTCGCTACTTGTCGCAGGATTACTGATGTTCTATTGACTTTTGCATATAACTCAGGATTATGTTAGTTTGATTTATTATCTAATAGAAAATCAAAAGAAATTGCCATGTCACAGTACTAACTTTCATGATACGGCCATTTGAGCAAAGGAGTACCTTAAATATAGAAATGAATAGGAAAACAGCATTTTCACATTATCTGTCATGGATAATCCCCTTCTTCTATTGATATTGCAACCAAACATTGGAAATGTATAATGGACATCTATACAAACATTTTAGGACCAATAAAACAGGGGGTCACGGATGAAATGAGAAAGGCATGAATTCTTGAAAAAATGTTTCTTTTGCCTTAACTATAGGATCCTATGCGTGTCCTAGCAGTGAATATATGTGAACAATGGAAGTATATTGTCAAAATAGCAAATACAATTAGTTAATTTAGGGAAAGTGGTCTATGTAGGAATCTGAATACAGCTTAAAAAATACTTTTCATGAGCTTAGATTTTTGCCGCCAGGTGGCTTCTGTGTAGGAACCAGCAATTCCCTTTAAAGGTTTTTATTGGGTCTAATAATACATTCAAATTACGTAGTAAATATGAAATGTATTAATAACCAGCATATTGGCGCATTGCCTTCCCTCCACTGGCACCCCTGATGAAAACATTGTGTGCTGTTATTTCATGAAAATATACAGTATGACGTGCATTTGTAATTGTGTTGATCACGGGAACAAGTTTCCTCCCGTTTGTACCCAGCTAACAAAAAACACGTTATTTAAGTCAAAATAACGTTTTAAAACTTTATATAACGTTATACCATATTAAGGAGCCTTAGAGAAACTTTATATAACGTTATATAACATTATAAAATGTCGCATAACGTTTTTGACAGGGTATGGTGGCAATGTAGTGCTGCAGGTGGTGAGCTCAGGGGCGTGGCAACTGGGGGGGGGGGGGCATGCCACCCCCCCCCCCCTCCAAGCACCACCACCTTCATCAGTTTGATATTTCTGTCCAGGTAATTATTTGCCTTTGGTATTATTAGGTCATAGAAAGTTTTATTAAATACATATCGAGGCTCTGCTCCTCACCCTTTTTTTTCTTTTTTCTTCATTCTCCTTTCTTCTGTTCTACAAGACAAACTTCAATACCTTTTATCCTATAATAGAAAGGGCTAGAATTACGGAGGGGAAATTTCCAAGGAAGGAGAATTCCAGGGTGGAGAATTTCTAGGGAAAGAATTCCTGGTGGAGGGGGGAACTGGGGAGAGACCGCCTGACACCACTCCTGGAGGGTCAATAACTATGGTGAATGGAATTGTGTGGCTCTTTAAAGCCCCAGCGCTCCTATATATAGGGCTGAGTACCTGTCCCGGCTCCACACCGACTGCTGCTGGAGGGGTACCGAGAGCTGTGCCTTTAAGTATGGCACTATATCCACAATGCGCACAGGTGACTCTAGGTATCATGGTTAATGGCGGCTGTTGTTGGCTCCCACCCCGTGTGCCTCCCCTGACATGACCCGCCACACCTTAGCTCCACTGCTCCTACTCACGGAAACAATCGATTTGCTAGGACAGCACTAGTTGTCAGCGACACGTGCACAAAGTATACACATCTCCTTCACTCATACAGATTACCGTATTCGACTTAAGGCCACTAAAAAAAAAAGTGGTTTCTCATCACCAAGGGACGAGGGAGGTTTTTTTTTTGGTTTTTTGTTACTCGTTGGTTAAAATGTGCTGGATGATATACGTTTTTCATTACCAAAATTCACATTCTAGAAGTTCAGAATTTAAGGATCGTTAAAAGTAGGGAAAATATAAGTTATTTCTATCCTACTGCATTACTGGCAGTATTAGCTTTAATTTGATACCAAATATCCCAATATTTGTCCATTTTTATCAAATTTTTCATAAAAAATTAGCCAACAAAAAAAAAAGGTTTTCCTCAAAAGCTGATTTTTATGATGCGTGCGGCGATGATAAACCATTTAATTTTTTTGAGTGGCCTAATAAGCGCACATCCCCCTTTTTGGGCCAAATTCAGACTGTAAACTTCCCAACATATGTCGAAATTGTAGCTCTTAACGATTAGAATTGTGTGATAGAATCCTTTGTTAAGTACATTGTGTGCTTTTCATGTCGAATTCAATACTGTAACAGCAAGAAAATGGAAAAATTGGTGAGGGTGTGTGCGCTTATTACAATTAAATTTAGTTTTTACTTGTTTTTAGCTTAAAATCTTTTTTTAAGCGCACTGTGCGCTTATTACATCGAATACGGTATATTGTATTTGGGACATCTCAGAAAGTTATTTCAATAATAATTATCATATTTAAGAGTAAGATAGGACAATGGGATTGGATTTTTTTTCAATTTATTATATTGTATTGAGCCCATTTTTAGTGGCATAGACTGGGAAAAGAGGCCTTAATGCACCCTGCACTCAGGTCCCTTTTCACAGATCATGTCACGATTTTGTCGTATTTCGTGACAACAATAATATGCTAATATGCTTTAATAATGACAATAGAAGCGCGACTCACACATATTAAAACCATTAACAATATACATTATTCATAATTGCGTTTGGGTGCTTTAATAGGATGCTTGCATCTAGTAATTTAGACAAAAAATGTATAATACCTACTACTAAAATTCACTGTTTAGATATAGAAATCTATATCGAAACTGACAAGTTTATCACCTCCGCTCCTCTTCACCAGTGTTTAAACTCTGTGTATATCAGCGATTTTCCAATATTGGAGCTTTGAAGTGTGCTTATGGCTCAGTCTCACGACTTTGTAACAATTGGATATTCTTTAAACAGGTGATATGTTTGACCGGGTGACGTCTTTGACCAGGAAGCGTTATTATAGCATCAGTTAGACCTACATAGTTAGAAATGGGTGGAAAAAGTCAAAAGAAAAGTTTACACTATCTGAAAGGAAAGTCATTTTAAGTTTGTTATATTTATATGTAGGTCCTTTTACGTGGATTATAGCAATATGTTATATTTTTTCCCTCTGCCAAGTCAAAGACGTCACTTTCTATATTATGTGCACTTTAAAGAGCTACAGTGTACAAAGTATTATCCAAAAACCATCCTCATATTTTCTCAAATAATAGAGATATGGAAAAGAAAAAAAAAAGAAATAGCCTTTTCTAGCCTCCCGGTCAAAGACGTCACCCAGTCAAAGACTATCCAATTGTTACAAAGTCGTGAGACAGAGCCTTATACTGGTGGCAGCAATCAGACCGTATGGGAGTCTGGTGCCTGCACTGAAGATCCATAGGTTGAAAGGGTTAGTCAGTACAGACTATCCTAGGTTCGTCATATGTGTATCAGTCATAATGGCAAAGTTATATTCAAAAATGACTGAGGGGTCAGTCAGTAGTGGCTAACCTGGGTTCATCATTGGTGTGTTGTATTTGTATACCACTAGTTGGGGCCACCTGTAAGATACCTTGATGACCACTCAGTGGCTCCCCCTGGAAATTAAAGGACTACGGTGGGTTGGTCAGTACTGACCAACCTGACAGTAATAACTTAGGTTGGTCATATAGGGAGCCAAAAAATGACAAACTAAGTTAGTCACTAGTGACTGAGAGATTGGTTGTATAGGGAGCCTAGGAATATCAATGTGGGGTGCCTCGGAGCATGCGATCAGCTTTAACATGTGGTAGATATGATATAAGTGACTTGCTGTGTAAGTGTTCTAAGCCAAGGACATGGTAATTGTCCAAGGTGACAGCCGTGGATAATCACCATTGTCCAAGGCTCATAACACTTATGTTACTGAGGCCTATCGTCCACTAAGCTCTGCTTGACTCTCATTACAATGCTACACTCACCCAAATGGCTGAAGGGTCTGGCCATGCTGGACTCTTTCCGAGAGTCTGGAGGTTGGAAGAGGCTCCCTAGAGTCCAACATTGTCAGACTCTGGAAAGAGTGTCTAGCATGACCAGACTCTCCAGCCATTTGGGGGAGTGCAGCAATGCATCATGACCCTCATTTGGATGGGCCCAGCAGTGCATGCCTCTCACTAAAATTATTGACACTTGAAAGTAGTTCGTTTTGGCGACATAGTCAATGGGCAGGTTGACGCTCATATTTTTCTCCGTGTAGGCCTAAAAAGGGTAGGATTCAGGTAACCCGATCAGCTACCTACCCTATTTTCTTGTACTGACTTTTGGGCCTTTTTTAAGGTGTGTGTGTGTGGGGGGGGGGGGGGGGGTATGTGCCCAAATTAAAAATGATCCGTAAATTCGATGTAACTGTAAAGGTTTTCTTGGACACCTGTAGAGTAATGCAGCAAGAAAGGATAGCTTTTCAGAAAGGTTTTTGAACATTTGTGAAGTGTGAAGGACAAATGGTAAATGAAGAGTTTCGTTGCAAAACGCAACAAATCCATTTCATGAGTTTTGAGATAATAGCATATTTTTGATTTTGACGGATTGGTGAATGGAAATCATTTTTCTTTGATAACTAATGATTAATGTGCCACAAATAAAATACCTAGAAATCGATTTTTGAAATCCTTGGATTTTTTTTCTAGGAAAAAAAGGATGATTTAATTTCAATTTTCAGTTTTTTTGCAAAACGCAATAAATCCAAAATCAGTTTTTCTGCATATATCCATAAAATCAGTAATAGCCATTTTTATTTTCGAAATTTTCTTTTCTTGGTATAGTGGGATATACATGAAACACCGACAAGTAGCTTTTAAAAATCCTTGCATCATTTTTCTTTGATTTAGAAAGAGGATTTAATTTGCTCAATTTAGTTTTTTTGCAAAACGCAATAAATCCAAAAGCAGTTTTTTTGCAAAACGCAATAAATCCACAAAAATCATGAAACTTGGTTTTTGTGTCCATATTTCAAATGCCATCTAAATAAAATTGTTTTTTTTTTTTCAAATTATGCTATTAACAATATGGACCAAGATTGTATTTAATATAGCCTTATTTAGACAGTACATATAAAAGAATAAACAGTCATACATACAAAAACAACCTTTGGTAAGGTGGATTTATTGCGTTTTGCAAAAAAACTGCTTTTGGATTTATTGCGTTTTGCAAAAAAACTGAATTTTTGAAAGGGCCTATCTACTAAATGAATATACTTTTTCAAAAAAAAATTTCACAATTTTTTTTAATTCACCCTACACAATACCCCTGACTTGTTTTCTCCCGATTTTGTATTTTGGCGCTTATTGCGTTTTGGAACCAAACTCTTCAAATATAACCTCAAATCCTGCTATTATCAGTATTAGTAGTATCAGCTATTTGAGAGATGATTGTCTTGTGAATCTCCTGATATAAAATGTTTGCAAATGAAGTTACTGCTGACAATGTTGTGAGGATGCTACTAGAACCAACATCAACTTTATAATGAAAATATCACCCTTTTTTGACGCACGGGTCTATATACACACTACTGTTTCATGTCATCATATTCCTTTTAGGAAGTGATCATTTTTTAACAAGGGGGGGGGTAAAAATTTCGGCTCCAAGACCGGGGGCTGTCAAAACTTTCGAGCCCTTTTGAGGGGGGGGGGCAAGAAAATGTAATCTGTTTTGAGCCAAAAAGCCAGCGCGTCACCATGCTTCAAACGGCCCACGCACAAGCTGATCTTCGACCCTTAGGAGGGGGGGAGTAAAAGATTTCGATCCCATAACTGGGGGTGTAAAAAATTTCCGTGTGAAAACCCACTACCCCTGTTGTTAAAAAATGATCGCTCCATTAGACTTTCTGCTAACTATGAGCATATTTTCAGGAGATCCACAGCAGCAGCACCAGTGTTTGTTGGGCAGTATTCAACGTCAACAGTTCAGTATTCACTGATAAGCCACATGTTGCCAGAGGGTATGCTAATGAACAGGGGTAAGTTGCTGTACAATATTCACACATTAGGCCAAAAAAAAGTGTTTGTTTCACGTCACCCGACCGACCCAATCAAAACAGGGCCGACCCTACGTCTTTTATGCAATTTTGAAGAAATTTCCATATCTTTAGTCTTTTTTGGTCAATTTTAGGGTCTGACTTTCATGTTTAAAAAAAAAATCCAAAAAAAAATCCGACCTTCCGATCCTACATTTTCTGCCCATGTTGCCTGAAACAAACCTTCTCTTTTTTTGCCTAATGGTAATTATGATCATCCTGACGTGCCCCTGTGATATAGGGCAGACAGCTTTTTTATTGTACTTACAGTAAAAGTGTTATTTTGCCCGCCCCTCCCCCTATCTTAACGAACTGTATTTTTTACCTTTAAAGGGTTCAATGTTTTTTTTCATTCTTTAGGACGATTCTAAAATCGTTTTGGTCAGCCCCTCCCCCTCGTCTCGAGGGTCCACATTCATTCCCCGTCCTCCAATGCAAAACCCCCTGTTGTTAAAAAATCACCACTCCCTTAGAAATAAAAGGTGTGTTTCAGGTTACATAGTATGAAAATCTAGGTAGGGTAGGTCGGATTATCCTTTTACTTTGGCTTTCTGCTAATCATGAGCATATTTTCAGGAGCAGCACCAGTGTAGAATCAAGTGATAGAAGCTATAAGCAGACATGAGTGTAAAAACTATTTAGCACCAAAATACGTTAGAATTAACCATTTAAAATTCAAGTCAAGCCCAGAAAACTTTTTGGTACGCGCGTTCTCAAATCCTTCTGAAGGAAGGCTCCGGTGATAACCACTATGACCTTGAAGTTGATTAGTGGTCTGGTTGTTGAAGTAACCAATTTTTTATATCTGTATCACTGCCATTAATGGAGTATTTTCCTCTCTCCCAACCACCGACCACAGTGACCCCATTAAATACATGCACAGATAACGGTCACAATCCAGTGATCACAGATAAGGTACATGTGCACTGGGCTGCGGATGGCCCATGTATCTGTATGAGCAGGGGTCATGGTCCAGTTGGCACACCAGGTGTACCAAGATTTTGGTAGAGCCCAAGAGTGTGCACAGTACCATGCTCCTACTACAGACCCAATGGGATTGGGGAACTATTAAAGCTTGAACGTCATGGTTGGAGTAAGGCCAAAAGCACTTTTGGATATAGTTCAGTTTTCATTCATCAGAGGGCTCTTAAAGGCTGGGTCTTACAGGCACAAGGGTGAATATGTTGTAGCTGGACAATGCTCATGGTCCCTTGTCGAAACACTGCTGCCCTCTGGTGGAACTGTTATTTTAGTCTATGTATGGAAAATGCTGAACTTATTCCCTGACGGCACAGTACATCCTCAGACCCGGCCCCAACCTGCCCAGCTAGCAAAACTCATGTAATTCACATCATTTTTATATCATTTTCGGATTGGTAGTGACATCATTTGATGATGTCACTTTTCGTTCCCAAGATGTCACATATGCAAGAAGTTTTTATGTGTCATTTTGCATGGGTATTTTACATAAAGATATTTATATAAAAAGGAATACAAATCAATGATACATATGAACTTAACAATAATTTGACGTATATATGATCAGCTGTAAAACATCTCTAAAACATATAAAAATTTCAGAAAGATGTGCTATGGATATATGTACAGGACATGATGCAGGGATGACATTTATACCAGTTTTGAGTACACCCCCACCCCCCAGTAGTGATTATATCTCAGATAGGATATTTAGGATACCTCTGAGAGAGATTATAGAGATCATAAAGCTATGTCCATTTTATGTCAATGTATGACATGTCCATAGGCACTCTGCATAGGAAACAAGTAACACCTGCTCTGTGAAAGACACGTTGCAGACATGTTCGATTCCATACAGACACATTTATCCTAGCCAGGAGGCCCAGATGTGATATCAGACCAAAGCCAGAATTCCTACTTATACAATTTCAATAGACACAGAAAAGGTGTCCACCCATGTGCCTTGGCTGTCCAACTATAATTCACCAAGTCACTATAACACAAGTAACACATTACATATTACTGAAGAAATTTAGTCAAACTTTGTCATTGCATTGTATAGAATTAATTTTACATACGTCATTATTTGTCATTATATGTCAAAGGATTAAAAGGTTTTTGGATGATATTACTTAGAGGGGTAGGGGGGATGAAGGATGAGTGGCATGAATACTCTTTCATGAAACATTCTTTAGCTTAAATTATACAGACTGTATGCACCAGATTTTCACCAGGACGCTCTAATTACATGATCACACAAGATGATTTAACCACCACCTCCATAGAAATTCACTTCCCTTAGTATTCACACTGGACAATTTACCCTATATTGTGATCGCTTGCTGTTGGAGCTATTGCTCGCACTTGAGAAATGAGTCGTCTTTGGGAAGGATTTATGAACGAGAGTAACCTTTTTCGGAGAATGCCTGGAAATGTATTCTCTCCGCTGCGCTTCGCTTGTAGTTCTAGGAGTGCCATATATTCACCCTATAATTATAGGTTACTTAGGGTTGCGTCCTTGAACCCATTTACACCTTCAACCAGTTTAGGGCGTACGTATACCCAGCACCACCTATATATAGCTCCGCCAAGTATATCAAAATGTTACTATGACATGCACCGTAACTGTCCAGCTGATGTGACAAATGCACTAAGGCATGTCCCCCCTTTGTCTAACTAGGAGACAGCAGCTTGGCCAGTGTCCACCTGAGAAAGACGAGCTGCCAGGAGTGTGTCCACCCTACCACCACCTCAACCTGAACCACATGTACTGCATAGGTAAGTGGGATTTTAATGTATCAAACCATAGTAAAAGTAGGGAGTTGGATAAACCCAGCAGTAGCGCCCACTAAGGGCCCGTTTCTGTGACCCGATTTTCACTGCCCCTGAGAGAAGTGCACTTGGCACCTCTCACTAAAATCCCTCTCCTGACTTTAATTACTGACCTACAAGATTGGTAGAGGCCTCTTTATTTTCACAAAATGAAGGTGGTTAATATGAATATTTTTATGCTGGGAAAGAGTTAATAATTTCAGATTGGTATTGATCGAAATATAAGTTTGATTTTATTTATGTCAAAATTTAATGAAGGAATGGAGACTGTTTAAGACTGGTACCATGGGGATGCAGGTTATTGTATTACTAATGATATATGTGAAATCCAGGTATGTCGGCCCATGCCTAATGTTGCCTGGAGACACTTTAGGATAAACTAGTAGGTCAAATGACATTTACGTAATTAGGTGAAAGGTCATCAGGCCCATACAAAATTAAAGGTCACAAGGTCCCACTCAATGTCATTTAGACACTTTCTTAAATTCCGTATGCATATAGGGTAGATTCACCACTTTCGGACGCTCGTTGGCAGTGCAAACGTGACCCTTTTTCTCTGATCTACAGCTATGTTAATATGCCAGATAGAATTATTCTAAGGATATGCATGGAGAGAGGAGTGTTGAAATATCATAGCCAGCCAATAATATGGTCATTTCTCTTGGATCTTAGGTGAAATATTGCTCATCAAAGTGAGGAAATTAATTGTCTCAATTTCACCTGATGTCGGACACTTTGGGGTTCTTCATTTTTATATTAGTAATAATAACTAATATCCTTAAGTAGTACAGCAGGTATGACATTATTTATAAGGGGTATGGATATTACTAAAGATATTAGGCATATTTATATCTGTAGTATAGTGTTAATCACACTGAATCTGCCCCATACAGAAGAACTATACATTCTTCACTTATACTGAAAGGAATTCATATATTCAGGTCAATGGCAATTTAGAATGTCTTTCGAGTTATATGATTTAATCATATTTACTGGAACAGTTATAGCATTACATCCTCTGTATTTGTAGCAGTGACAAAGAACCAGTGCCCAGGTCTGTCCGACCCATGGTGTAATTAAAGCATATATTTAGAATGTCTTAAAAAATAACTTCCTGGCAATTATTTGTTACTTTTTTTATATTATAAACTTTAAAAAATATATATCTTATTGACTAGGTCAAGATAATATTGTCTAAGTGTAAATATAATAGCAAAATCTACCATGACAGCACCCTGTCCGACATGAGGTATATGATATTAATACACATTCTGGAACAGCTCCTTACCAAGAAACAAGCCAACTTCAGGGCTTGATCAGAAACATATAACATGTGTTTGCATGTATGCAATTCCATTGATAGGTAAGAAGAATACTTAGATTTTACTGTGATACACACATATAGGGCACAACATTGACTATATGTTACGTTTTTTAATGATAAAAGTGTCCGACTTATGGTGTGTGTCCGTCTTTGGGTGAATCTACCCTACAGCAAGAAAATGCAAAAATACCAACCTGCTGTTCTGATCAGTTTAGATCACAGTATTAATCTGACTTAATGATTGTTCCTATCCAGATTACATAGGAACTAGATGCAGTAGGAAGATGATCAAAACAGTTTTGGAAAGCTGTCACAATGCTCTATTGGGCTTGACTAATTCCATAATATTTGACACAATTTTGAAAATTTACCCAACTCCCTAGACTGAAAGGGGAAGACAAAGGAGTTCACACCTTGGTTATGTAAAAGATAGACTATGGTTATGAGAGGCTAACTCAAAATAACCGTTGTAAACTGGCTGGCACCCTTAACCATTGTCTATCTGTTTTAAACCACAGCTGTGAGGTTATGTAAGTCTAAGTGGAAATAACCAAGGTGTGAATTTCTTTGTCTTAGCCCTCCGCTGTGGTTTAATTCCACTTAAACCACAGTGAAAGGGAAAACATAAAGGAGTTCACACCTTGGTTATTTCCACATACCCTAACATAACCTCACAGCTGTGGTTTAAAACAGAAAGACAATGGTTATGAGAGGGTAACTAAAAATATAACTACTATAGAGTGGCAGGCACCTTATAAGTGTGCCAGCCAGTTTACTGTGGTTATTTTCAGTTACCGTACCGTCGCGTTTGAGTGCCAGGTATTGAATATGCGCCGGTCTTGTATAAGCACCTGGGGTATAAGGGTCTTGATATTACTCTTAAACCCGCAGATCTTACTGCACGTCCAGTAACAGTCGGAGTGCAGTCGGGACAGGTTCTCAGCCCTATATATAGGGGCACTGGGGCTTTAAGCACTAAAACTGGATCTTGAATAAGCGCCTGTCTTGTATAAGCACCGGGGTAAACCCCTCTAAAGTTATAAGCGCCGGGGCACTTAAACACGACGGTATGGTACCCTCTCATAACTATAGTCTTTCTATAACTTAATTTGTCCCTTACTAAGATTTCAATCACTGGTCCTGAATTGGCTATACAGAGGAGCTGATGTCCTTAAAGTTTAACTTAAAGGGATATGCTACTTGTTCAGAGATAACTGAAATTCTATTGCTATTTGCATAGAACTCAGGATAATATAAATTTGATTTATGATCAAACAGAAAATTGAAAAAATTGACATGTCACCAAGCTAACCTTTATGACACAGCCATTTGAAGAAAAGAGTACATTTACTATAGAAACGAATGGGAAAACAGTATTCTTTCACTTTACCTGACATGGATATTTCCCCTCTATTGCTATATCAACCAAACCTTGGGAGTGTGTAATGTGCATCTATACAAACATGTCATAAGCAAAGAACTAGGGGGTCACTGGTGAAATGAGAAAGTTATGAATTTTTCAAAAACATTTGATTTGCCTTCACTATAGGATCCTATGGGTGACCAGGTGGCTTATAAATGCCATAATATATGTGTAATCTCTAAGTGGCAATAAAATGGTTGATTAAGGAAAAGTAATGTATATTGGAATATGAAATTAACTAAAAGAAGAACTTCCATGACTTCCGATTTTTGGTATATAACGTTATAATTATAACGTTCCTTTAAGGCCCCTTGTCATGGTATGCTATAACGTTATAGTACGTTTTAAAACGTTATTTTGACGTAAAATAACGTTTTTTGTTGGCTGGGTGACGTCTTTGACTGGGTGACGTCTTTGACTGGGTGACGTCTTTGACCGGGTGACGTCTTTGACTAGGTGACGTCTTTGACCGGCATTATTCAAAACGGCTGAAATGGGGGCTATATTCACAGAAATTCCGGGAATATCTTAATGAATATTTTTACACTATTATTTCCCGTCATTTGTGTCTGCCCCCTCCCCCTTGCTGGGTTGACAAACACAATTTTAACCCGTCTCGCAAAGGGTGGGGGGGGGGCGGGGAGGATGGTCCACCGACCCCATCATCCTAACCAAATCACTCCCATAATGACTCAAGGATTATTTTCAATTGAGAAATTACCAGAAATGAATCTAGGTTGAGTTTGAGTTTGAACAAGTGTTAATTGATGAAAGAGCACGTTATAGTGGTGTGTAAGTTTGGTGGCCAAACCCCGTTTGCCGTTTCTTTTGCTCGTTACACTAGAACATTTTATTCAATAGTTCTAGTGAGTAAGATATACAAAAATAGAGTGGGGATGTGAATTACCGTAAATTCCCGCGTAATGCCCGCATCTCGCGTATAACCCGTACCCCCAACTTAGGAGAATCCTATAACCCGTTTTTGGATCTGAAAAATTACATTTTAGTACTGATTTATAGTGGTAAAAACCCTCGTATAACCCACACCCTATATGTAGGAATGTTTGGTATCAATTGAAAGCTGAATTTGGTTCGCGTACAACCCGCGGGTAGTACGCGGGAATTTACGGTACTTCGATATGATTATCTGGATATTATTTTTCAACCTGTAGTGGCTTCCCAGATTACGAAAAAGACACGTTTCCAAACTGTGTAAAAGCGTTTCTTAACATTTGGAGACATCCAATGTCGAGACGGGTCAGAGGACCGACCATGATGTGCGGACGTAGTTGAGAGATGTGGGTATTGATGATTAGGGGGGCGTCCTAATCACTAAATAAACAACTGGCTGTCCGTCCCGGTGTACATTACATTCTCCCAATTAAGACTCCAGTCGGTCCTGTGACGAACTTAAGTCGGTCCCATGGCCCGACTTTTTGGACTTAGCCCTATTGGTGTATCATTGGACTCCTGAAGTTGGACAGTCCGATTCCATGCAGAGAGTCTACCCATTTGATGTCTCGGCTCTTTGTGTCAGTATCAAGTCTTAAAACGCTCCATGTAACTGGAAATTGATCTAGGCTAGGGGTTCTAGGTAGTCTAAATATCAACAAAATAATTTAACTTTGCCCAACGAAAAGGATGATAGAATGAACACAATAATCCATTAACAGCTACGATAGTTTTAACCACCGACAAGTTACGGAATAGAATGGCTACAGGATTTTCCAAACCTCTAAAACATCACATTTGTCAACACAACTCTGTCTTAGGTTTGACTTATTTTATATCTATGATCAATAATGGACTCTGCAATATGGGGGTTGGATTGTATGATCCATCCCCATCCCCAACGGTTTTACTCCTTTGTTTTAAGTTTAGGTGCACCCACATCTTTGTTTTAAGTCGATATCCGGTCGATATGCAAAGCTAATTGTAAGCCTTACCTCTAATATGGTATGTATAGCCCAAACCGAACGAGTGTATGGCTAATGAAAGAAGGAAGAATGGCGAAACAAGGCGAAATATTCGAGAAGAAAGCACCTAAAAGAACGCCCTGTTTCTCTGGTAACTGGAGTCTGTTGTCCCTATGTTGATATGATACTATGTTGGCAATACTAGTTTGCTGCCACTAGGAATTTGAATGTATGAATCTTTCCCCAAATCAGATGTAACATGTCTAGGGCCTACTTATTTGTATTTTCTTTTCGGTACTATACTTGATTTTGAATACAAAGTGACACATAGGGAACCCTATGTCCCTGACATGATCTTAGAACTGTGATAAACTGTGTAATAGAAGGTTCGGGTTTTCTCCCTGTGTGTTAATACTTGTTAATGTTAAATCCCACCCCCTCACTGCACATTTTCTGTAGGGCTTAAGTGAGTATGCAATCGAGTGGACTTTGCATTTGAGGTCAACTAGATCTACAGTTGGTAAATGTATTTGAGATTTGAGATATGTCCTAAGACTTTTCTTTCAACGATTCTGGTACAAAATTTAAAGTGTCAGATTGTGGCACTGTGACTAAAGAAAAAGGGAAGAATGGCTAGGACTATCATGAAAACATACCGTCACAGGCAAGACAGAGACTTAACAACACTGTAAAAAAAATGTCGTCAAAATGACGGTGAATCACCGGCA
Source organism: Harmothoe impar (assembly GCA_947462335.1). Taxonomy (NCBI): domain Eukaryota; kingdom Metazoa; phylum Annelida; class Polychaeta; order Phyllodocida; family Polynoidae; genus Harmothoe; species Harmothoe impar. The sequence continues at coordinate 56,441,854 of OX381718.1, read as the reverse complement.
ACTTTTGGGACATAACTTTCACCGTTATTTTGACGGTGACGGTCACCGTCAATTTTAGGTAGATTCACTGTTCATTTTACATAGAATCACCGTTAATTTTACGTCGAATCACCGTTAATTTTATGTAGAATCACCATTAATAGATTCACAGTATTCAAATATACAGAGATTCAGCATTATTGCCAGTGCTATTACAGACTTTGTGAATATTCTATGAGCCTTGTAGGGAGTCTGATTATGGTGACTTTAGTTACTGTAGTATACATCTAAAAACTTACGGATGAGCCATACTTTGACTTTGCCCTGATCCTATATGCCACACTGGCGATCTGACTTGCATACTAGCCATGGCCTATACAAGAGGTTTTACTCTACAGGATTGATACAAGGCAGAGTTTCCAGAGGTGGGGATATATGCATAGTATGTTACCACAAAATAGGTGTATAGATCCATACAGCTACTTTCTTCTGGATATTATCAAGTGATCATGGTATCTTATCAAACCTATCACAAGATTGAATTGTTTAAATTGTCAAACATATAGGTTAATTGAAAATTACGATTATTTCAATATGCATACTCCACTTCAAGGGCTCACACTCTCCAGAGAAATCTTCTTACAAACCAGGCCACCTACCTGTGGCAGGATCCACTATATGTGACTCCCTCTGGGATTTGACATTAGAAGATGAATTTACGTTGAATCATTGTAATCCAAACCAGGTTAGCATTTAACAAGAATCCACTGTGAAATGGCTGATATTTACGATGCTTCATTGTATTCCAAATAACGGTGAATCAGAGTTAAATTTTACAGAGTGAATCTGTAAAAAGTACATCTATTTTTTACAGTGAATGACATGATGCCAATGCTGGAAGAATACCATCTAGATGTATGCCAGTTAAAAAGCATGTTTTAAAGTTTGCGTGTATGAATTGATTCCAATAACCAGCTATACATTTGCTTATTAATCATCTAATAACCAGCTTCACGGCGGCATGGCGGCCTGGCGACTGCTGCCCACCGCTGAATATTTTGTAAAAGCAAAAGGCTACCGTCACACGTGCACAAAAGGGGGAGGCCATATTGTGTCCTACCAGGTTCTGGGATGAAACCAGCCTGTTGGATGGTGTATGAAGCAAATTTGGTTGATCAATAACGCGAGTTTAAAAGTGGTACATAGAATAAAAGAGCCACTATTCAATACAGTTTTTGTGGTTTAGTATGTATATGAAGTCTGAAGCATATAGAATCACGTAAAACCTGTGATAAATCCTTTTAAAATCAAGGATAACTATGATGGAAATGCTTGAAATGGCAGTAGAATGTCACCTTCATGCCCCTTAATTGGCTCTAATTGGCATAACAGTGGTGTAAACATGGGGATATGTGGGTACCGACCTAAGATGTTGTTTTAGCACTGATCTTTCCACTCGGTCCTGTGGCTGGTCGGTCCTCCATACCCAATCCCTGGAGACCTTTATCCAGCTCACAATAACGTTTTCCAAACCCTATAAAAACGTTTGGAATGTTTGAAAAGGGTTTGTTGCAAGCTGGTTTAAAAAATTGATCTAAATGGATAAGATTTTTTGGTTGGGCCCTGTATTGCTATGAGGCCAGTGGGGTGTTTCACAAGGGGGACATACAATTAATTGTAGAATAAGTGTTTCTATAGGAGGTGTTAATTGTATATAACCACTAAGACCGACATTTGGTTGTATCAATTGTATACTGCTTATAAAAAGTGTTTCACAAAGGTCTACAACAAAGATGTTAAGTCAGGGTGTTTGGCCTACAATCTAGATACAACTAATGTATAAGTGTTTCACAATGCATATTAGCGTGGAGCTCATACCATGCCCGCTAATATTTTCTTCACATTTTTTTCATGTAATATATGTGTCATACTAGACACAAGAATCCCTGTAAATATCTGTTTATTCAGCAGGGGTAGACACTAACGCTGGCCCGGGAGCCAATGGCCCGTAGTTTTGGACCCGGGCCCGTAGTTTTCAGACTATTTACCTTGCTACGGGCCCGGGTGGCCCGTAGCACGGCCCTTATTTTGCTCTACATGCCAGTTTTTACGGCTTGTGAATCGGACCATTATTAAAGTTTCTAGAGAGTAAAACATTTTACTGTAAGCCCTAAGAAATATTCGGGCCCACAGCATTAATCCCGGGCCCACAACCTTCAGTCGGGGCCCGGGTGGCCCATGGTCAAAAATGTTAGTGTCTACCCCTGATTCAGGATGAAAATAAACTGGTTATACATATTTAAACAACACTTCTGTTGATCCTGTGTGATTATCATACAAGGGGAGCGTATTTAAGATTAATGCTACATGGTTTTTAAGGTTGACTTACTTTTACCAAATGTTAGTCTTAAGTTGGTGTTTCACAAGCCGCATTATCATCTTCAATTGTACCTAAGTACATGACCATAGATACAATTGAAACTTGTGAAACGCCAAGACAAGATTAACATTTGGTGATATTAAGTTGGTCTTAGAAAGCATGTTAAATGAATTATATATATTTTCCCCTTGTGAAACACCCCACTGACTCCACTAGAGAGACACTGCAAAACGTGCCGATATTTTTTTAATGTTTTGTTTTGGACATAATATTGCTTCAGTTCGCCTCATTTTGCCTCAATGTCGCCTCATTTTGCATCAATGTCGCCCTGATTGACGCCTTGCTCCTGGCAATACTTAGGGAGACACTGCAGTGAAATGTGGCGAATTGTAGTGAAATGTGGCGAATTGTAGTGAAATGTGGCAAAATGTGGCAAAATGTAGAGAAATGTGCCAGAACAAATCATCGAAAACTATGTTTATTGTTGTGGCTAACAAATCATTTTTGTTAATGCAAGGTCGATTTTCTATATTCCATTTCTTTGTGTATGTGATGCCTATATTAACCTGTGTGCAACTTTTTAAATCATTCTGATACTTATAGGCTAAATGCATTACATATAGAGATCACCATGGTAAAATGAACTCATGCGACCCGACAATATTCCCCCTGCAGCCCAGATGGTGTTACACAATGTTGTAGCCTATGGGGATTTCTGATATTGGCTCGGCCATGCCACTTGTGAAAACTATAGGAACCATCTTATATTTTATCATTTTAGGCCTTTCTATGTGTCTAGATTTTTTTTATGTACACAGTGTATTCAGACGATCATTAAATATGTTATTAAGGCCAAATTAAAAAAAAAGCTTTGTTTCAGGTAACGTGGGAAGAAACTCTAGGGTCGGTAGGTCGGATCTTTTTTTTTAACTTTCCCTCTAAAATTGACCCAAAAAAGTCTAAAAATGGGGAAATTTTTTCCCAAAATTTTGGAAACCTAAAATTGACCCCGAATTTTTTTTTTTTTTTTAAATCTTCAAAATTGCATAAAAAAACATAGGGTCGGCCCTGTTTAGATAGGGTCGGTCGGGTGACCTGAAACAAACCTTCTTTTTTTTTGGCCCAAGTATCAAAATACTGTTTATAATAATAATAGTGTCTCAAAGAAGTAACTCATAACCTATCTTTGACAGCATCACCAATACGTAGAGTGCTGCTGCAGCTACCCACCGTATCCACTACTGCTACAACGGACCACAACCTGTACGATCTGAGTGACAGTGTGAAGGCCACCGTCCTGAAGAACCACAACGATGCAAGAGACAATGCCATACCCACCCCAGCCACTGGCAACATGACGACCATGGTAAATAACGTATACTTTATACAGGCTTACTTGCGGGCTAAAATGTGTAGGATAATAATATACTTTTCGTGACCAAAGTTCATATTTTTGTAGTTAAGAGTTTATTGATCTATGAAAGTGGAAGTTATGTATCCTGTGTGCTTTAAGTTGATGATATCAAATTTATCCAATATTTGTCACAGGCAGAAAGAGAAACCATTTTTATTTTTTTGCTTATCATGCATGATCTACATTAAACTGCTCTTAGATTTATTCTCCATCATGCATGTTGCTACATTTAGGCCTACATACAAATGCTACTTTTACCAGGTTTGGAGTGACGATTTGGCTGCAGTAGCAAACACATATGCAGCCGAGTGTATTTACGGGCACAATGCAGACCGTCATGGTGACCAGAGTACGTACCAATCTGTTGGAGAAAACCTGTACATCACAAGTAATGGCGGCCTTACTGCAGCTGAGGCCCTGGAGGAAGCTGTCAGTCTCTGGGTGTCAGAACGTGATGGCTACGACTACAATACAAACACCTGTTCTATACCTGGCGGCTGTGGTCACTATACTCAGGTAGGTCAGAGGAACTCTGCTAGAATTTGTTTTAAATTTTTATCCTATTTTAGCCTAGTATTTTAACCCCTGGTCAGTGAATGGTAAAATCAGAACTGAAATGGCAATGTATACTACTGGTAAAGTGTCCATGACTGACCCTGTTCAATTGCTAAATATAATAACTAACACTGAATATGGTATCCAGTTATCTCGAGACAGAGTTGTAAAACCCTTTCATTTTTGCCCTTTCAAGTATTAGTAGTTTTCATTGGGACTCTATTGAGATTAGCTAGCAGGTAGTCAGAGAAATTGATTTCTGTGTATTATATTTATGATAAAAACGTTGAAAGATAGGTCTATAGTTACCTAGGTGGGCAGGCAAGGAGCGATTTAGCCTGTTAGATACAGTAACTCAGTGGCATAGGAAAAAGGGGGGGGGGGCAGCCCCCCCCCCCCAAATCACAGAGGAGGGGGGCCTGAATATGTTTGGGCCCCCCCAAATTTGTCAGGACCCAATACTATAATACACATAATTCCCAAATCGTTCCTCTCCCACACAGAAAAAGTGGGTACAGGGGTCTGGGCCCCTAATCAGAATTAAAGGAGGCTCAAGTACTACTTTTCTAGATATAACTGCTATATAAAGCGTGTGTGCGCCATCATACATAAAAGCCAACGCCTGGTTGGAGTGGGCTCCCATGGGCCCCCCCAAAGAAGATTTCCTTCCTACGCCTCTGTAACTTTAAAACATGCAATTATGAAATAGTTCTTAAGAATTCCAGATATGATGGGACGAGTCATGACAATGACATGTTTATTTTGATATACAATCCCATTATAAGGCCACCTCATATTTTCTGATACCCTATGCATATAGTAATCTAAAAATCATGGTGGCTACCAAACCCTCAATTTGGCAGTCAGAATTGACTTGGCTTACGCGCTACCTTGTATATGATCCACTTACAGAGAAATTCCCAAACAGAAAAAAATGTGTGTTTAGTCGTTAGTATTCTTATGCATTAAACTCCTAGAATATGGCTCATTAAGAGGATTAGCTGCTTCCCTAACTATGTAACAGCCAATGACAATGTGTAGAGTACATTTAATCAATACAATATTTCCATCATAATCATTTACTATTTTATCGATGTTCCTTTATTCAGGTGGTGTGGCATAATAGTTATAACATTGGATGTGCCGTAGTGCAGTGTGCGTCCTTTACTAACCTACTATCCAGCTTTAATAATGGTACCATGGTGGTATGTAACTATGGAGAAGGGTAAGTTAGTGTTCTGTTATCCTATCATTGTTTCAAGCACAGGCTTAAACTGATCAGCTTGGTTATACCGAGAGTAGATGACTGTATATACCACAAGGTATGACACAGCTAGACGCCCATCATCTTTATACCATAGATGGCCCTACTGTACCATGTATTTGGACATAGACTGGTGACACCATCTGAAGTCTAAAGATGATGGTGGACTAAGCAGTTTACTTATTACTAGCTAGATGGTGCCACCCTCTATGGCTAAACCCATGGTACAGTAGATCATCTAGGGTTTAAAAGTTATAGGTGTCTACACAGAAAATCTATAGATTGAAAGGGTTAGTCAGTAGAGACTATCCTAGGTTCGTCATATCTGTGTCAGTCAAAATGGCAAAGTTATATTCAAAAATGACTGAGGGGTCAGTCAGTAGTGGCTAACCTAGGTTCTTGTATTTGTATACCACTAGTTGGGGCCACCTGTAAGATACCTTGATGACCACTCAGTGGCTCCCCCTGGAAATTAAAGGACTAAGGTGGGTTGGTCAGTACTGACCAACCTGACAATAATAACTTACTTAGGTTAGTCGTATAGGAAGCCAAAAAATGACTAACTAAGTTAGGTACTAGTGACTGAGAGATAGGGAGCCTAGGAATATCAGTGTACCTCTGTCATACCTCACACTATATACAGTCATCTACTCCAAGTATAAGCGTGCTACTCAGCTTAAGCCTGTGGTTTCAAGATATCCCTGTACCCAGAGACATCTGCAGGCAGTATACACAGCCTTTAGATGATATACAATATTTCAAAGTAGCAATAAAGAAAATATTTGGTACTCACATGAGAGATAGAAGAAAGCAATATTAGGAAAGATGGAAAAATATACCGTAAATGAAGGTGCTCTTCAATATAGTCTTGACTGATTTATATCCACAGATAGTTCTCTGTAAACTGTATACTAAAATTTATTTTTCTGTTATTTTATTCAATTGACTTCATATTCGATGTACAATTTTTTCATTATGAACATGACAAACTGTAATATCCTGGATGCAAATACTCACTACTGCATAATTGATGTAAAAGTGCACACATTGTACAATATGCTCCTTAGATCCTAAGGTATACAATTGTAAAGCTGATAGCTAATATTAAGTATGTAAAAAGTTTGGTTTTGAAGGATATTTGTTTCTGTGCATTATTTAAGAGGATATGAAGTTGTTGTTTTTTAAATATTGAATTCAATTTATAAGATAATTAGAGGAAGACCCAGACACACCTTCGGTTTTATGATTGAGACGTCCATCAATGAATCAAAATCTGTTTGGCATCTATTTTTCTTGCAAGGGGGAACAATGACAAAACACCATATGCGACTCAAGATGCAATTCCAGTGCAAGTACAAGCGCAAGTGCAAGCACAAGTGCAAACACAAGCTCAGGTGCGGGCTCAAGAGAGAGCTGAGGCACGAGCTGAGGCACGAGCTCAAGAGAGAGCTGAGGCACGAGCTGAGGCACGAGCTCAAGAGAGAGCTGAGGCAAGAGCTCAAGAGAGAGCTGAGACACGAGCTCAAGACAGAGCTGAGGCACGAGCTGAGGCACGAGCTCAAGAGAGAGCTGAGGCGCGAGCTCAAGAGGGAGCTGAGGCACAAGTTCAAGCACGAATTCAAGCGCGAATTCAAGCGCGAATTCAAGAGCGAATTCAAGAGCGAATTCAAGCGCGAATTCAAGCCCGAAAACAGGCGCGAATTCAGGCGCGAATTCAAGCGCGAATTCAAGCGCGAATTCAAGCGCGAATTCAAGCGCGAATTCAAGCACGAGCTCGGCGATCCCTAGAGGCCCCAACATCCCCCTCCACAGTCTCCTCCACAACCTCCTCGCCAACCTCTACGTCAACAGTCGCGTCCACCACCTCTTCACCAACATCCGCATCAACAGACTCCTTCACAACTTCCTTGCCAACTTCCACCTCGACCATGTCGTCCACCACCTCGTCGCCAACTTCCACATCAACAGACTCCTCCACCACCTCCTCTCCAACCTCAGCATCAACTGTCTCTTCCACAACCTCCTCGCCAACCTCCACGTCAACAGTCTCGTCCACCACCTCTTCACCAACATCCGCATCAAGGGACTCCTCCACAACTTCCTCAGCAACTTCCACCTCGACCATGTCCTCCACCACCTCGTCGCCAACATCGATACCAACGGACTCCTCAACCATCTCCTCAACAACCTCCTTGCCGACCTCCACTTTGACTGTCTCTTCCACCACCTCCTCGCCAACCTCAACATCAACAGTGTCGTCCACAACCTCCTCGCCAACCTCCACGTCAACAGTCTCGTCCAAAACCTCCTTGCCTACCTCAACATCAACCGCTTCATCAACAACCTCCTCGCCAACCTCCACTTCAACAGTATCGTCCACAACTTCATCGCCAACTTCCACATCAACAGATTCCTCCATCACCTCCTCGCCAACCTCCAGCTCCACAGTCTCGTCCACAACCTCCTTCCCAACCTCAACATCAACCGTATCATCAACAACCTCATCACCAACTTCCACCTCAACTGTATCGTCCACCACCTCATTGCCAACTTCAACTTCAACAGTATCGTCCACCACATCCTCAACAACATCCACCTCCACAGTCTCGTCCACAACCTCCTCACCAACCTCTACGTCAACAGTCTCTTCCACAACCTCTTCACCAGCATCCACATCCACGGAGTCCTCCACAACTTCCTCGCCCACTTCCACCTCGACCATGTCGTCCACCACCTCGTCGCCAACTTCCACGTCAACAGACTCCTCCACCACCTCCTCTCCAACCTCAACATCAACCGTCTCGTCCAGCACTTCCCTGCCAACCTCCACTTCAACTGTCCTTTCCACCACCACCTCACCAACCTCAACAACAACAGTGTCTTCCACAACCTCCTTGCCAACCTCCACGTCAACAGTCTCGTCGACCACCTCTTCAACAACATCCACATCAACAGACTCCTCCACCACCTCCTCGTCAACCTCCACGTCAACAGTCTCGTCGACCACCTCTTCAACAACATCCACATCAACAGACTCCTCCACAACTTCCTCGCCAACTTCCACCTCAACCATGTCGTCCACCACCGTCTCGCCAACCTCCACCTCAACAGACTCCTCCACCATCTCCTCGCCAACCTCCACCTCAACAGTCTCGTCCACAACCTCCTTGCCTACCTCAACATCAACCTTTTCATCCACAACCTCCTCGCCAACCTCCACTTCAACAGTATCGTCCACAACTTCATCGCCAACTTCCACATCAACAGATTCCTCCACCACCTCCTCGCCAACCTCCAGCTCCACAGTCTCGTCCACAACCTCCTCCCCAACCTCAACATCAACCGTATCATCCACAACCTCCTCACCAACTTCCACCTCAACTGTATCGTCCACCACCTCATTGCCAACTTCAACTTCAACAGTATCGTCCATCACATCCTCAACAACAACCACCTCCACAGTCTCGTCCACAACCTCCTCACCAACCTCTACGTCAACAGTCTCTTCCACAACCTCTTCACCAACATCCACATCCACTGAGTCCTCCACAACTTCCTCGCCCACTTCCACCTCGACCATGTCGTCCACCACCTCGTTGCCAACTTCCACGTCAACAGACTCCTCCACCACCTCCTCTCCAACCTCAACATCAACCGTCTCGTCCAGCACTTCCCTGCCAACCTCCACTTCAACTGTCCTTTCCACCACCACCTCACCAACCTCAACAAAAACAGTGTCGTCCACAACCTCCTCGCCAACCTCCACGTCAAGAGTCTCGTCGACCACCTCTTCAACAACATCCACATCAACAGACTCCTCCACCACCTCCTCGCCAACCTCCACGTCAACAGTCTCGTCGACCACCTCTTCAACAACATCCACATCAACAGACTCCTCCACAACTTCCTCGCCAACTTCCACCTCAACCATGTCGTCCACCACCTCCTCGCCAACTTCCACGTCAACAGACTCCTCCACCACCTCCTCGCCAACCTCCACCTCAACAGTCTCGTCCACAACCTCCTTGCCTACCTCAACATCAACCGTTTCATCCACAACCTCCTCGCCAACCTCAACTTCAACAGTATCTTCCACAACTTCATCGCCAACTTACACATCAACAGATTCCTCCACCACCTCCTCGCCAACCTCCAGCTCCACAGTCTCGTCCACAACCTTCTCCCCAACCTCAACATCAACCGTATCATCCACAACCTCCTCACCAACTTCCACCTCAACTGTATCGTCCACCACCTCATTGCCAACTTCAACTTCAACAGTATCGTCCACCACATCCTCAACCACATCCACCTCCACAGTCTCGTCCACAACCTCCTTGCCAACCTCTATGTCAACAGTCTCTTCCACAACCTCTTCACCAACATCCACATCCACGGAGTCCTCCACAACTTCCTCGCCCACTTCCACCTCGACCATGTCGTCCACCACCTCGTCGCCAACTTCCACGTCAACAGACTCCTCCACCACCTCCTCTCCAACCTCAACATCAACCGTCTCGTCCAGCACTTCCCTGCCAACCTCCACTTCAACTGTCCTTTCCACCACCACCTCACCAACCTCAACAACAACAGTGTCGTCCACAACCTCCTCGCCAACCTCCACGTCAACAGTCTCGTCGACCACCTTTTCACCAACATCCACATCAACAGACTCCTCTACAACTTCCTCGCCAACTTCCACCTCAACCATGTCGTCCACCACCTCCTCGCCAATTTCCACCTCAACAGACTCCTCCACCACCTCCTCGCCAACCTCCACCTCAACAGTCTCGTCCACAACCTCCTTGCCTACCTCAACATCAACCGTTTCATCCACAACCTCCTCGCCAACCTTCACTTCAACAGTATCGTCCACAACTTCCTCGCCAACTTCCACATCAACAGACTCCTCCACCACCTCCTTGCCAACCTCCAGCTCCACAGTCTCGTCCACAACCTCCTCCCCAACCTCAACATCAACCGTATCATCCACAACCTCCTCACCAACTTCCACCTCAACTGTATCGTCCACCACCTCATTGCCAACATCAACTTCAACAGTATTGTCCACCACATCCTCAACAACATCCACCTCCACAGTCTCGTCCACAACCTCCTTGCCAACCTCTACGTCAACAGTCTCTTCCACAACCTCTTCACCAACATCCACATCCACGGAGTCCTCCACAACTTCCTCGCCCACTTCCACCTCGACCATGTCGTCCACCACCTCGTCGCCAACTTCCACGTCAACAGACTCCTCCACCACCTCCTCTCCAACCTCAACATCAACCGTCTCGTCCAGCACATCCCTGCCAACCTCCACTTCAACTGTCCTTTCCACTACCACCTCACCAACCTCAACAACAACAGTGTCGTCCACAACCTCCTCGCCAACCTCCACGTCAACAGTGTCGTCGACCACCTCTTCACCAACATCCACATCAACAGACTCCTCTACAACTTCCTCGCCAACTTCCACCTCAACCATGTCGTCCACCACCTCCTCGCCAACTTCCACCTCAACAGTCTCGTCCACAACCTACTTGCCTACCTCAACATCAACCATTTCATCCACAACCTCCTCGCCAACCTCCACTTCAACAGTCTCGTCCACAACCTCCTCCCCAACCTTAACATCAACCGTATCATCCACAACCTCCTCACCAACTTCCACCTCAACTGTATCGTCCACCACCTCATCGCCAACGTCAACTTCAACAGTATCGTCCACCACATCCTCAACCACATCCACCTCCACAGTCTCGTCCACAACCTCCTTGCCAACCTCTACGTCAACAGTCTCTTCCACAACCTCTTCACCAACATCCACATCCACGGAGTACTCCACAACTTCCTTGCCCACTTCCACCTCGACCATGTCGTCCACCACCTCGTCGCCAACTTCCACGTCAACAGACTCCTCCACCGCTTCCTCTCCAACCTCAACATCAACCGTCTCGTCCAGCACTTCCCTGCCAACCTCCACTTCAACTGTCCTTTCCACCACCACCTCACCAACCTCAACAACAACAGTGTCCTTCACAACCTCCTTGCCAACCTCCACCTCAACAGTCTCGTCGACCACCTCTTCACCAACATCAACAGACTCCTCCACAACTTCCTCGCCAACTTCCACCTCAACCATGTCGTCCACCACCTCCTCGCCAACTTCCACGTCAACAGACTCCTCCAGCACCTCCTCGCCGACCTCCACTTCAACAGTCTCGTCCACAACCTCCTTGCCTACCTCAACATCAACCGTTTCATCCACAACCTCCTTGCCAACCTCCACTTCAACAGTATCGTCCACAACTTCCTCCCCAACTTCCACATCAACAGACTCCTCCACCACCTCCTCGCCAACCTCCAGCTCCACAGTCTCGTCCACAACCTCCTCCCCAACCTCAACATCAACCGTCTCATCCACAACCTCCTCACCAACTTCCACCTCAACTGTATCGTCCACCACCTCATCGCCAACGTCAACTTCAACAGTATCGTCCATCACATCCTCAACCACATCCACCTCCACAGTCTCGTCCACAACCTCCTTGCCAACCTCTACGTCAAAAGTCTCTTCCACAACCTCTTCACCAACACCCACATCCACGGAGTACTCCACAACTTCCTCGCCCACTTCCACCTCGACCATGTCGTCCACCACCTCGTCTCCAACTTCCACGTCAACAGACTCCTCCACCACCTCCTCTCCAACCTCAACATCAACCGTCTCGTCCAGCACTTCCCTGCCAACCTCCATCTCAACGGTCCTTTCCACCACCACCTCACCAACCTCAACAACAACAGTGTCGTCCACAACCTCCTCGCCAACCTCCACGTCAACAGTCTCGTCGACCACCTCTTCACCAACATCCACATCAACAGACTCCTCCACAACTTCCTCGCCAACTTCCACCTCAACCATGTCGTCCACCACCTCCTCGCCAACTTCAAAGTCAACAGACTCCTCCACCACCTCCTCGCCAACCTCCACTTCAACAGTCTCGTCCACAACCTCCTTGCCTACCTCAACATCAACCGTTTCATCCACAACCTCCTCGCCAACCTCCACTTCAACAGTATCGTCCACAACTTCCTCGCCAACTTCCACATCAACAGATTCCTCCACCACCTCCTCGCCAACCTCCAGTTCCACAGTCTCGTCCACAACCTCCTTGCCAACCTCTACGTCAACAGTCTTGTCGACCACCTCTTCACCAACATCCACATCAACAGACTCCTCCACAACTTCCTCGCCAACTTCCACCTCAACCATGTCGTCCATCACCTCCTCGCCAACTTCCACGTCAACAGATTCCTCCACCACCTCCTCGCCAACCTCCACTTCAACAGTCTCGTCCACAACCTCCTTGCCTACCTCAACATCAACCATTTCATCCATAACCTCCTCACCAACTTCGACCTCAACTGTATCGTCCACCACCTCATTGCCAACGTCAACTTCAACAGTATCGTCCACCACATCCTCAACAACATCCACCTCCACAGTCTCGTCCACAACCTCCTTGCCAACCTCTACGTCAACAGTCTCCTCCACAACCTCTTCACCAACATCCACATCCACGGAGTCCTCCACAACTTCCTCGCCAACTTCCACCTCGACCATGTCGTCCACCACCTCGTCGCCAACTTCCACATCAACAGACTCCTCCACCACCTCCTCTCCAACCTCAACATCAACCGTCTCGTCCAGCACTTCTCTGCCAACCTCCACTTCAACTGTCCTTTCCACCACCACCTCACCAACCTCAACAACAACAGTGTCATCCACAACCTCCTCGCCAACCTCCACGTCAACAGTCTCGTCGACCACCTCTTCACCAACATCCACATCAACAGACTCCTCCACAACTTCCTTACCAACTTCCACCTCAACCATGTCGTCCACTACCTCCTCGCCAACTTCCACCTCAACAGACTCCTCCACCACCTCCTTGCCAACCTCCAGCTCCACAGTCTCGTCCACAACCTCCTCCCCAACCTCAACATCAACCGTCTCATCGACCACCTCTCCACCAACATCCACATCAACAGACTCCTCCACCACCTCCTCGCCAACCTCCACCTCAACAGTCTCGTCCACAACCTCCTTGCCTACCTCAACATCAACCGTTTCATCCACAACCTCCTCGCCAACCTCCACTTCAACAGTATCGTCCACAACTTCCTCACCAACTTCCACATCAACATACTCCTCCACCACCTCCTCGCCAACCTCCAGCTCCACAGTCTCGTCCACAACCTCCTTGCCAACCTCAAAATCAACCGTTTCATCCACAACCTCCTCACCAACTTCCACCTCAACTGTATCGTCCACCACCTCATTGCCAACGTCAATTTCAACAGTATTGTCCACCACATCCTCAACAACATCCACCTCCACAGTCTCGTCCACAACCTCCTTGCCAACCTCTACGTCAACAGTCTCTTCCACCACCTCTTCACCAACATCCACATCAACGGACTCCTCCACAACTTCCTCGCCCACTTCCGCCTCGACCATGTCGTCCACCACCTCGTCGCCAACTTCCACGTCAACAGACTCCTCCACCACCTCCTCTCCAACCTCAACATCAACCGTCTCGTCCAGCACTTCCCTGCCAACCTCCACTTCAACTGTCCTTTCCACCACCACCTCACCAACCTCAACAACAACAGTATCGTCCACAACCTCCTCGCCAACCTCCACGTCAACAGTCTCGTCGACCACCTCTTCACCAACATCCACATCAACAGACTCGTCCACAACCTCCTTGCCAACCTCTACGTCAACAGTCTCTTCCACAACCTCTTCACCAACATCCACAACCACAAAGTCCTCCACAACTTCCTCGCCCACTTCCACCTCGACCATGTCGTCCACCACCTCGTCGCCAACTTCCACGTCAACAGACTCCTCCACCACCTCCTCTCCAACCTCAACATCAACCGTCTCGTCCAGCACTTCCCTGCCAACCTCCACTTCAACTGTCCTTTCCACCACCACCTCACCAACCTCAACAACAACAGTGTCGTCCACAACCTCCTCGCCAACCTCCACGTCAACAGTCTCGTCAACCACCTCTTCACCAACATCCACATCAACAGACTCCTCCACAACTTCCTTACCAACTTCCACCTCAACCATGTCGTCCACTACCTCCTCGCCAACTTCCACCTCAACAGACTCCTCCACCACATCCTTGCCAACCTCCACCTCAACAGTCTCGTCCACAACCTCCTTGCCTACCTCAACATCAACCGTTTCATCCACAACCTCCTTGCCAACCTCCACTTCAACAGTATCGTCCACAACTTCCTCGCCAACTTCCACATCAACAGATTCCTCCACCACCTCCTCGCCAACCTCCAGCTCCACAGTCTCGTCCACAACCTCCTCCCCAACCTCAACATCAACCGTATCATCCACAACCTCCTCACCAACTTCCACCTCAACTGTATTGTCCACCACCTCATTGCCAACGTCAACTTCAACAGTATCGTCCACCACATCCTCAACAACATCCACCTCCACAGTCTCGTCCACAACCTCCTTGCCAACCTCTACGTCAACAGTCTCTTCCACAACCTCTTCACCAACATCCACATCCACGGAGTCCTCCACAACTTCCTCGCCCACTTCCACCTCGACCATGTCGTCCACCACCTCGTCGCCAACTTCCACGTCAACAGACTCCTCCACCACCTCCTCTCCAACCTCAACATCAACCGTCTCGTCCAGCACTTCCCTGCCAACCTCCACTTCAACTGTCCTTTCCACCACCACCTCACCAACCTCAACAACAACAGTGTCATCCACAACCTCCTCGCCAACCTCCACGTCAACAGTCTCGTCAACCACCTCTTCACCAACATCCACATCAACAGACTCCTCCACAACTTCCTTACCAACTTCCACCTCAACCATGTCGTCCACTACCTCCTCGCCAACTTCCACCTCACCAGACTCCTCCACCACCTCCTTGCCAACCTCCACCTCAACAGTCTCGTCCACAACCTCCTTGCCTACCTCAACATCAACCGTTTCATCCACAACATCCTCACCAACCTCCACTTCAACAGTATCGTCCACAACTTCCTCACCAACTTCCACATCAACATACTCCTCCAACACCTCCTCGCCAACCTCCAGCTCCACAGTCTCGTCCACAACCTCCTCCCCAACCTCAACATCAACCGTCTCATCCACAACCTCCTCACCAACTTCCACCTCAACTGTATCGTCCACCACCTCATCACCAACGTCAACTTCAACAGTATCGTCCACCACATCCTCAACCACATCCACCTCCACAGTCTCGTCCACAACCTCCTTGCCAACCTCTACGTCAACAGTCTCTTCCACAACCTCTTCACCAACATCCACATCCACGGAGTACTCCACAACTTCCTTGCCCACTTCCACCTCGACCATGTCGTCCACCACCTCGTCGCCAACTTCCACGTCAACAGACTCCTCCACCACCTCCTCTCCAACCTCAACATCAACCGTCTTGTCCAGCACTTCCCTGCCAACCTCAACTTCAACTGTCCTTTCCACCACCACCTCACCAACCTCAACAACAACAGTGTCGTCCACAACCTCCTCGCCAACCTCCACATCAACAGTCTCGTTGACCACCTCTTCACCAACATCCACATCAACAGACTCCTCTACAACTTCCTCGCCAACTTCCACCTCAACCATGTCGTCCACCACCTCCTCGCCAACTTCCACCTCAACAGACTCCTCCACCACCTCCTTGCCAACCTCCACCTCAACAGTCTCGTCCACAACCTCCTTGCCTACCTCAACATCAACCGTTTCATCCACAACCTCCTTGCCAACCTCCACTTCAACAGTATCGTCCACAACTTCCTCACCAACTTCCACATCAACAGATTCCTCCACCACCTCCTCGCCAACCTCCAGCTCCACAGTCTTGTCCACAACCTCCTCCCCAACCTCAACATCAACCGTATCATCCACAACCTCCTCACCAACTTCCACCTCAACTGTATCGTCCACCACCTCATTGCCAACGTCAACTTCAACAGTATCGTCCACCACATCTTCAACAACATCCACCTCCACAGTCTCGTCCACAACCTCCTTGCCAACCTCTACGTCAACAGTCTCTTCCACAACCTCTTCACCAACATCCACATCCACGGAGTCCTCCACAACTTCCTCGCCCACTTCCACCTCGACCATGTCGTCCACCACCTCCTCGCCAACTTCCACGTCAACAGACTCCTCCACCACCTCCTCTCCAACCTCAACATCAACCGTCTCGTCCAGCACTTCCCTGCCAACCTCCACTTCAACTGTCCTTTCAACCACCACCTCACCAACCTCAACAACAACAGTGTCGTCCACAACCTCCTCGCCAACCTCCACGTCAACAGTCTCGTCAACCACCTCTTCACCAACATCCACATCAACAGACTCCTCCACAACTTCCTTACCAACTTCCACCTCAACCATGTCGTCCACTACCTCCTCGCCAACTTCCACCTCACCAGACTCCTCCACCACCTCCTTGCCAACCTCCACCTCAACAGTCTCGTCCACAACCTCCTTGCCTACCTCAACATCAACCGTTTCATCCACCACCTCCTCGCCAACCTCCACTTCAACAGTCTCGTCCACAACCTCCTCCCCAACCTCAACATCAACCGTCTCATCCACAACCTCCTCACCAACTTCCACCTCAACTGTATCGTCCACCACCTCATTGCCAACGTCAACTTCAACAGTATCGTCCACCACATCCTCAACCACATCCACCTCCACAGTCTCGTCCACAACCTCCTTGCCAACCTCTACATCAACAGTCTCTTCCACAACCTCTTCACCAACATCCACATCCACGGAGTACTCCACAACTTCCTTGCCCACTTCCACCTCGACCATGTCGTCCACCACCTCTTCGCCAACTTCCACGTCAACAGACTCCTCCGACACCTCCTCTCCAACCTCAACATCAACCGTCTTGTCCAGCACTTCCCTGCCAACCTCCACTTCAACTGTCCTTTCCACCACCACCTCACCAACCTCAACAACAACAGTGTCGTCCACAACCTCCTCGCCAACCTCCATGTCAACAGTCTCGTTGACCACCTCTTCACCAACATCCACATCAACAGACTCCTCTACAACTTCCTCGCCAACTTCCACCTCAACCATGTCGTCCACCACCTCCTCGCCAACTTCCACGTCAACAGACTCCTCCACCACCTCCTTGCCAACCTCCACCTCAACAGTCTCGTCCACAACCTCCTTGCCTACCTCAACATCAACCGTTTCATCCACAACCTCCTCGCCAACCTCCACTTCAACAGTATCGTCCACAACTTCCTCCCCAACTTCCACATCAACAGACTCCTCCACCACCTCCTCGCCAACCTCCAGCTCCACAGTCTCGTCCACAACCTCCTCCCCAACCTCAACATCAACCGTTTCATCCACAACCTCCTCACCAACTTCCACCTCAACTGTATCGTCCACCACCTCATTGCCAACATCAACTTCAACAGTATTGTCCACCACATCCTCAACCACATCCACCTCCACAGTCTTGTCCACAACCTCCTTGCCAACCTCTACGTCAACAGTCTCTTCCACAACCTCTTCACCAACATCCACATCCACGGAGTACTCCACAACTTCCTTGCCCACTTCCACCTCGACCATGTCGTCCACCACCTCGTCGCCAACTTCCACTTCAACAGACTCCTCCACCACCTCCTCTCCAACCTCAACATCAACCGTCTCGTCCAGCACTTCCCTGCCAACCTCCACTTCAACTGTCCTTTCCACCACCACCTCACCATCCTCAACAACAACAGTGTCGTCCACAACCTCCTCGGCAACCTCCACGTCAACAGTCTCGTCGACCACCTCTTCACCAACATCCACATCAACAGACTTCTCCACAACTTCCTCGCCAACTTCCACCTCAACCATGTTGTCCACCACCTCCTCACCAACTTCCACGTCAACAGACTCCTCCACCACCTCCTCGCCAACCTCCACTTCAACAGTCTCGTCCACAACCTCCTTGCCTACCTCAACATCAACCGTTTCATCCACAACCTCCTCGCCAAACTCCACTTCAACAGTATCGTCGACAACTTCCTTGCCAACTTCCACCTCAACAGATTCCTCCACCTCCTCCTCGCCAACCTCCAGTTCCACAGTCTCATCCACAACCTCCTCGCCAACCTCTACGTCAACAGTCTCGTCGACCACCTCTTCACCAACATCCACATCAACAGACTCCTCCACAACTTCCTCGCCAACTTCCACCTCAACCATGTCGTCCACCACCTCCTCGCCAACTTCCATGTCAACAGACTCCTCCACCACCTCCTCGCCAACCTCCACTTCAACAGTCTCGTCCACAACCTCCTTGCCTACCTCAACATCAACCATTTCATCCACAACCTCCTCACCAACTTCCACCTCAACTGTATCGTCCACCACCTCATTGCCAACGTCAACTTCAACAGTATCGTCCACCACATCTTCAACAACATCCACCTCCACAGTCTCGTCCACAACCTCCTTGCCAACCTCTACGTCAACAGTCTCTTCCACAACCTCTTCACCAACATCCACATCCACGGAGTCCTCCACAACTTCCTCGCCCACTTCCACCTCGACCATGTCGTCCACCACCTCGTCCCCAACTTCCACGTCAACAGACTCCTCCACCACCTCCTCTCCAACCTCAACATCAACCGTCTCGTCCAGCACTTCCCTGCCAACCTCCACTTCAACTGTCCTTTCAACCACCACCTCACCAACCTCAACAACAACAGTGTCGTCCACAACCTCCTCGCCAACCTCCACGTCAACAGTCTCGTCAACCACCTCTTCACCAACATCCACATCAACAGACTCCTCCACAACTTCCTTACCAACTTCCACCTCAACCATGTCGTCCACTACCTCCTCGCCAACTTCCACCTCACCAGACTCCTCCACCACCTCCTTGCCAACCTCCACCTCAACAGTCTCGTCCACAACCTCCTTGCCTACCTCAACATCAACCGTTTCATCCACAACCTCCTCGCCAACCTCCACTTCAACAGTATCGTCCACAACTTCCTCCCCAACTTCCACATCAACATACTCCTCCACCACCTCCTCGCCAACCTCCAGCTCCACAGTCTCGTCCACAACCTCCTCCCCAACCTCAACATCAACCGTCTCATCCACAACCTCCTCACCAACTTCCACCTCAACTGTATCGTCCACCACCTCATTGCCAACGTCAACTTCAACAGTATCGTCCACCACATCCTCAACCACATCCACCTCCACAGTCTCGTCCACAACCTCCTTGCCAACCTCTACATCAACAGTCTCTTCCACAACCTCTTCACCAACATCCACATCCACGGAGTACTCCACAACTTCCTTGCCCACTTCCACCTCAACCATGTCGTCCACCACCTCTTCGCCAACTTCCACGTCAACAGACTCCTCCGACACCTCCTCTCCAACCTCAACATCAACCGTCTTGTCCAGCACTTCCCTGCCAACCTCCACTTCAACTGTCCTTTCCACCACCACCTCACCAACCTCAACAACAACAGTGTCGTCCACAACCTCCTCGCCAACCTCCATGTCAACAGTCTCGTCGACCACCTCTTCACCAACATCCACATCAACAGACTCCTCTACAACTTCCTCGCCAACTTCCACCTCAACCATGTCGTCCACCACCTCCTCGCCAACTTCCACGTCAACAGACTCCTCCACCACCTCCTCCCCAGCCTCCACCTCAACAGTCTCGTCCACAACCTCCTTGCCTACCTCAACATCAACCGTTTCATCCACAACCTCCTCGCCAACCTCCACTTCAACAGTATCGTCCACAACTTCCTCCCCAACTTCCACATCAACAGACTCCTCCACCACCTCCTCGCCAACCTCCAGCTCCACAGTCTCGTCCACAACCTCCTCCCCAACCTCAACATCAACCGTTTCATCCACAACCTCCTCACCAACTTCCACCTCAACTGTATCGTCCACCACCTCATTGCCAACATCAACTTCAACAGTATTGTCCACCACATCCTCAACCACATCCACCTCCACAGTCTTGTCCACAACCTCCTTGCCAACCTCTACGTCAACAGTCTCTTCCACAACCTCTTCACCAACATCCACATCCACGGAGTACTCCACAACTTCCTTGCCCACTTCCACCTCGACCATGTCGTCCACCACCTCGTCGCCAACTTCCACTTCAACAGACTCCTCCACCACCTCCTCTCCAACCTCAACATCAACCGTCTTGTCCAGCACTTCCCTGCCAACCTCCACTTCAACTGTCCTTTCCACCACCACCTCACCATCCTCAACAACAACAGTGTCGTCCACAACCTCCTCGGCAACCTCCACGTCAACAGTCTCGTCGACCACCTCTTCACCAACATCCACATCAACAGACTTCTCCACAACTTCCTCGCCAACTTCCACCTCAACCATGTTGTCCACCACCTCCTCACCAACTTCCACGTCAACAGACTCCTCCACCACCTCCTCGCCAACCTCCACTTCAACAGTCTCGTCCACAACCTCCTTGCCTACCTCAACATCAACCGTTTCATCCACAACCTACTCGCCAACCTCCACTTCAACAGTATCGTCGACAACTTCCTTGCCAACTTCCACCTCAACAGATTCCTCCACCTCCTCCTCGCCAACCTCCAGTTCCACAGTCTCGTCCACAACCTCCTCGCCAACCTCTACGTCAACAGTCTCGTCGACCACCTCTTCACCAACATCCACATCAACAGACTCCTCCACAACTTCCTCGCCAACTTCCACCTCAACCATGTCGTCCACCACCTCCTCGCCAACTTCCATTTCAACAGACTCCTCCACCACCTCCTCGCCAACCTCCACTTCAACAGTCTCGTCCACAACCTCCTTGCCTACCTCAACATCAACCATTTCATCCACAACCTCCTCACCAACTTCCACCTCAACTGTATCGTCCACCACCTCATTGCCAACGTCAACTTCAACAGTATCGTCCACCACATCTTCAACAACATCCACCTCCACAGTCTCGTCCACAACCTCCTTGCCAACCTCTACGTCAACAGTCTCCTCCACAACCTCTTCACCAACATCCACATCCACGGAGTCTTCCACTACTTCCTCGCCCACTTCCACCTCGACCATGTCGTCCACCACCTCGTCCCCAACTTCCAAGTCAACAGACTCCTCCACCACCTCCTCTCCAACCTCAACATCAACCGTCTCGTCCAGCACTTCCCTGCCAACCTCCACTTCAACTGTCCTTTCCACCACCACCTCACCAACCTCAACAACAACAGTGTCGTCCACAACCTCCTCGCCAACCTCCACGTCAACAGTCTCGTCAACCACCTCTTCACCAACGTCCACATCAACAGACTCCTCCACAACTTCCTCGCCCACTTCCACCTCAACCATGTCGTCCACTACCTCCTCGCCAACTTCCACCTCAATAGACTCCTCCACCACATCCTTGCCAACCTCCACCTCAACAGTCTCGTCCACAACCTCCTTGCCTACCTCAACATCAACCGTTTCATCCACAACCTCCTCGCCAACCTCCACTTCAACAGTATCGTCCACAATTTCCTCCCCAACTTACACATCAACAGACTCCTCCACCACCTCCTCGCCAACCTCCAGCTCCACAGTCTCGTCCACAACCTCCTCCCCAACCTCAACATCAACCGTATCATCCTCAACCTCTTCACCAACTTCCACCTCAACTGTATCGATTATCACCTCATTGCCAACGTCAACTTCAACAGTATCGTCCACCACATCCTCAACAACATCCACCTCCACAGTCTCGTCCACAACCTCCTTGCCAACCTCTACGTCAACAGTCTCTTCCACAACCTCTTCACCAACATCCACATCCACGGAGTCCTCCACAACTTCCTCGCCCACTTCCACCTCGACCATGTCGTCCACAACCTCGTCGCCAACTTCCACGTCAACAGACTCCTCCACCACCTCCTCTCCAACCTCAACATCAACCGTCTCGTCCAGCACTTCCCTGCCAACCTCCACTTCAGCTGTCCTTTCCACCACCACCTCACCAACCTCAACAACACCAGTGTCATCCACAACCTCCTCGCCAACCTCCACGTCAACAGTTTTGTCGACCACCTCTTCACCAACATCCACATCAACAGACTCCTCCACAACTTCCTCACCAACTTCCACCTCAACCATGTCGTCCACCACCTCCTCTCCAACTTCCACGTCAACAGACTCCTCCACCACCTCCTCGCCAACCTCCACCTCAACAGTCTCGTCCACAACTTCCTTGCCTACCTCAACATCAACCGTTTCATCCATAACCTCCTCGCCAACCTCCACTTCAACAGTATCGTCCACAACTTCCTCCCCAACTTCCACATCAACAGACTCCTCCATCACCTCCTCGCCAACCTCCACCTCAACAGTCTCGTCCACAACCTCCTTGCCTACCTCAACATCAACCGTTTTATCCACCTCCACAGTCTCGTCCACAACCTCCTTGCCAACCTCTACGTCAACAGTCTCTTCCACAACCTCTTCACCAACGTCCACATCCACGGAGTCCTCCACAACTTCCTCGCCCACTTCCACCTCGACCATGTCGTCCACCACCTCGTCGCCAACTTCCACGTCAACAGACTCCTCCACCACCTCCTCTCCAACCTCAACATCAACCGTCTCATCCAGCACTTCCCTGCCAACCTCCACTTCAACTGTCCTTTCCACCACCACCTCACCAACCTCAACAACACCAGTGTCGTCCACAACCTCCTCTCCAACCTCCACGTCAACAGTCTCGTCGACCACCTCTTCACCAACATCCACATCAACAGACTCCTCCACAACTTCCTCGCCAACTTCCACCTCAACCATGTCCTCCACCACCTCCTCGCCAACCTCCACTTCAACAGTCTCGTCCACAACCTCCTTGCCTTCCTCAGCATCATCAGTCTCATCCACAACCTCCTCGCCAACCTCCACTTCAACAGTATCGTCCACAACTTCCTCACCAACTTCCACATCAACAGACTCCTCCACCACCTCCTCGCCAACCTCTAGCTCCACAGTCTCGTCCACAACCTCCTCCCCAACCTCAACATCAACCTTATCATCCACAACCTCCTCACCAACCTCTATGTCAACAGTCTCTTCCACCACCTCATCGCCAACGTCAACTTCAACAGTATCGTCCACCACATCCTCAACCACATCCACCTCCACAGTCTCGTCCACAACCTCCCTGATAACCTCTACGTCAACAGTCTCTTCCACAACCTCTTCACCAACATCCACATCCACGGAGTCCTCCACAATTTCCTCACCCACTTCCACCTCGACCATGTCGTCCACCACCTCGTCGCCAACTTCCACGTCAACAGACTCCTCCACCACCACCTCACCAACCTCAACAACAACAGTGTCGTCCACAACCTCCTTGCCAACTTCAACATCAACAGACTCCTCCACCACCTCCTCGCCAACCTCCAGCTCCACAGTCTCGTCCACAACCTCCTCCCCAACCTCAACATCAATTGTATCATCCACAACCTCCTCACCAACTTCCACCTCAACTGTATCGTCCACCACCTCATTGCCAACTTCAACTTCAACAGTATCGTCCACCACATCCTCAACAACATCCACCTCCACAGTCTCGTCCACAACCTCCTTGCCAACCTCTACGTCAACAGTCTCTTCCACAACCTCTTCACCAACATCCACATCCACGGAGTCCTCCACAACTCCCTCGCCCACTTCCACCTCGACCATGTCGTCCACCACCTCCTCGCCAACTTCCACGTCAACAGACTCCTCCACCACCTCCTCTCCAACCTCAACATCAACCGTCTCGTCCAGCACTTCCCTGCCAACCTCCACTTCAACTGTCCTTTCCACCACCACCTCACCAACCTCAACAACAACAGTGTCGTCCACAACCTCCTCGCCAACCTCCATGTCAACAGTCTCGTCGACCACCTCTTCACCAACATCCACATCAACAGACTCCTCTACAACTTCCTCGCCAACTTCCACCTCAACCATGTCGTCCACCACCTCCTCGCCAACTTCCACGTCAACAGACTCCTCCACCACCTCCTCCCCAGCCTCCACCTCAACAGTCTCGTCCACAACCTCCTTGCCTACCTCAACATCAACCGTTTCATCCACAACCTCCTCGCCAACCTCCACTTCAACAGTATCGTCCACAACTTCCTCCCCAACTTCCACATCAACAGACTCCTCCACCACCTCCTCGCCAACCTCCAGCTCCACAGTCTCGTCCACAACCTCCTCCCCAACCTCAACATCAACCGTTTCATCCACAACCTCCTCACCAACTTCCACCTCAACTGTATCGTCCACCACCTCATTGCCAACATCAACTTCAACAGTATTGTCCACCACATCCTCAACCACATCCACCTCCACAGTCTTGTCCACAACCTCCTTGCCAACCTCTACGTCAACAGTCTCTTCCACAACCTCTTCACCAACATCCACATCCACGGAGTACTCCACAACTTCCTTGCCCACTTCCACCTCGACCATGTCGTCCACCACCTCGTCGCCAACTTCCACTTCAACAGACTCCTCCACCACCTCCTCACCAACTTCCACGTCAACAGACTCCTCCACCACCTCCTCGCCAACCTCCACTTCAACAGTCTCGTCCACAACCTCCTTGCCTACCTCAACATCAACCGTTTCATCCACAACCTACTCGCCAACCTCCACTTCAACAGTATCGTCGACAACTTCCTTGCCAACTTCCACCTCAACAGATTCCTCCACCTCCTCCTCGCCAACCTCCAGTTCCACAGTCTCGTCCACAACCTCCTCGCCAACCTCTACGTCAACAGTCTCGTCGACCACCTCTTCACCAACATCCACATCAACAGACTCCTCCACAACTTCCTCGCCAACTTCCACCTCAACCATGTCGTCCACCACCTCCTCGCCAACTTCCATGTCAACAGACTCCTCCACCACCTCCTCGCCAACCTCCACTTCAACAGTCTCGTCCACAACCTCCTTGCCTACCTCAACATCAACCATTTCATCCACAACCTCCTCACCAACTTCCACCTCAACTGTATCGTCCACCACCTCATTGCCAACGTCAACTTCAACAGTATCGTCCACCACATCTTCAACAACATCCACCTCCACAGTCTCGTCCGCAACCTCCTTGCCAACCTCTACGTCAACAGTCTCCTACACAACCTCTTCACCAACATCCACATCCACAGAGTCTTCCACTACTTCCTCGCCCACTTCCACCTCGACCATGTCGTCCACCACCTCGTCCCCAACTTCCAAGTCAACAGACTCCTCCACCACCTCCTCTCCAACCTCAACATCAACCGTCTCGTCCAGCACTTCCCTGCCAACCTCCACTTCAACTGTCCTTTCCACCACCACCTCACCAACAACAGTGTCGTCCACAACCTCCTCGGCAACCTCCACGTCAACAGTCTCGTCAACCACCTCTTCACCAACGTCCACATCAACAGACTCCTCCACAACTTCCTCGCCCACTTCCACCTCACCCATGTCGTCCACTACCTCCTCGCCAACTTCCACCTCAATAGACTCCTCCACCACATCCTTGCCAACCTCCACCTCAACAGTCTCGTCCACAACCTCCTTGCCTACCTCAACATCAACCGTTTCATCCACAACCTCCTCGCCAACCTCCACGTCAACAGTCTCGTCAACCACCTCTTCACCAACATCCACATCAACAGACTCCTCCACAACTTCCTTACCAACTTCCACCTCAACCATGTCGTCCACTACCTCCTCGCCAACTTCCACCTCACCAGACTCCTCCACCACCTCCTTGCCAACCTCCACCTCAACAGTCTCGTCCACAACCTCCTTGCCTACCTCAACATCAACCGTTTCATCCACAACCTCCTCGCCAACATCCACTTCAACAGTATCGTCCACAACTTCCTCCCCAACTTCCACATCAACATACTCCTCCACCACCTCCTCTCCAACCTCCAGCTCCACAGTCTCGTCCACAACCTCCTCCCCAACCTCAACATCAACCGTGTCATCCACAACCTCCTCACCAACTTCCACCTCAACTGTATCGTCCACCACCTCATTGCCAACGTCAACTTCAACAGTATCGTCCACCACATCCCCAACAACATCCACCTCCACAGTCTCGTCCACAACCTCCTTGCCAACCTCTACGTCAACAGTCTCTTCCACAACCTCTTCACCAACATCCACATCCACGGAGTCTTCCACAACTTCCTTGCCAACTTCCACCTCGACCATGTCGTCCACCACCTCGTCGCCAACTTCCACGTCAACAGACTCCTCCACCACCTCCTCTCCAACCTCAACATCAACCGTCTCGTCCAGCACTTCCCTGCCAACCTCCACTTCAACTGTCCTTTCCACCACCACCTCACCAACCTCAACAACAACAGTGTCGTCCACAACCTCCTCACCAACCTCAACGTCAACAGTCTCATCGACCACCTCTTCACCAACATCCACATCAACAGACTCCTCCACCACCTCCTCGCCAACCTCCACCTCAACAGTTTCGTCCACAACCTCCTTGCCTACCTCAACATCAACCGTTTCATCCACAACCTCCTCGCCAACCTCCACTTCAACAGTATCGTCCACAACTTCCTCACCAACTTCCACATCAACATACTCCTCCACCACCTCCTCGCCAACCTCCAGCTCCACAGTCTCGTCCACAACCTCCTCCCCAACCTCAACATCAACCGTCTCATCCACAACCTTCTCACCAACTTCCACCTCAACTGTATCGTCCACCACCTCATCGCCAACGTCAACTTCAACAGTATCATCCACCACATCCTCAACCACATCCACCTCAACAGTCTCGTCCACAACCTCCTTGCCAACCTCTACGTCAACAGTCTCTTCCACAACCTCTTCACCAACATCCACATCCATGGAGTACTCCACAACTTCCTTGCCCACTTCCACCTCGACCATGTCGTCCACCACCTCGTCGCCAACTTCCACGTCAACAGACTCCTCCACCACCTCCTCTCCAACCTCAACATCAACCATCTTGTCCAGCACTTCCCTGCCAACCTCCACTTCAACTGTCCTTTCCACCACCACCTCACCAACCTCAACAACAACAGTGTCGTCCACAACCTCCTCGCCAACCTCCACGTCAACAGTCTCGTCGACCACCTCTTCACCAACATCCACATCAACAGACTTCTCCACAACTTCCTCGCCAACTTCCACCTCAACCATGTTGTCCACCACCTCCTCACCAACTTCCACGTCAACAGACTCCTCCACCACCTCCTCGCCAACCTCCACTTCAACAGTCTCGTCCACAACCTCCTTGCCTACCTCAACATCAACCGTTTCATCCACAACCTACTCGCCAACCTCCACTTCAACAGTATCGTCGACAACTTCCTTGCCAACTTCCACCTCAACAGATTCCTCCACCTCCTCCTCGCCAACCTCCAGTTCCACAGTCTCGTCCACAACCTCCTCGCCAACCTCTACGTCAACAGTCTCGTCGACCACCTCTTCACCAACATCCACATCAACAGACTCCTCCACAACTTCCTCGCCAACTTCCACCTCAACCATGTCGTCCACCACCTCCTCGCCAACTTCCATGTCAACAGACTCCTCCACCACCTCCTCGCCAACCTCCACTTCAACAGTCTCGTCCACAACCTCCTTGCCTACCTCAACATCAACCATTTCATCCACAACCTCCTCACCAACTTCCACCTCAACTGTATCGTCCACCACCTCATTGCCAACGTCAACTTCAACAGTATCGTCCACCACATCTTCAACAACATCCACCTCCACAGTCTCGTCCGCAACCTCCTTGCCAACCTCTACATCAACAGTCTCTTCCACAACCTCTTCACCAACATCCACATCCACGGAGTACTCCACAACTTCCTTGCCCACTTCCACCTCAACCATGTCGTCCACCACCTCTTCGCCAACTTCCACGTCAACAGACTCCTCCGACACCTCCTCTCCAACCTCAACATCAACCGTCTTGTCCAGCACTTCCCTGCCAACCTCCACTTCAACTGTCCTTTCCACCACCACCTCACCAACCTCAACAACAACAGTGTCGTCCACAACCTCCTCGCCAACCTCCATGTCAACAGTCTCGTCGACCACCTCTTCACCAACATCCACATCAACAGACTCCTCTACAACTTCCTCGCCAACTTCCACCTCAACCATGTCGTCCACCACCTCCTCGCCAACTTCCACCTCAACAGACTCCTCCACCACCTCGTCGCCAGCCTCCACCTCAACAGTCTCGTCCACAACCTCCTTGCCTACCTCAACATCAACCGTTTCATCCACAACCTCCTCGCCAACCTCCACTTCAACAGTATTGTCCACAACTTCCTCCCCAACATCCACATCAACAGACTCCTCCAACACCTCCTCGCCAACCTCCAGCTCCACAGTCTCGTCCACAACCTCCTACCCAACCTCAACATCAACCGTTTCATCCACAACCTCCTCACCAACTTCCACCTCAACTGTATCGTCCACCACCTCATTGCCAACATCAACTTCAACAGTATTGTCCACCACATCCTCAACCACATCCACCTCCACAGTCTCGTCCACAACCTCCTTGCCAACCTCTACGTCAACAGTCTCTTCCACAACCTCTTCACCAACATCCACATCCACGGAGTACTCCACAACTTCCTTGCCCACTTCCACCTCGACCATGTCGTCCACCACCTCGTCGCCAACTTCCACTTCAACAGAGTCCTCCACCACCTCCTCTCCAACCTCAACATCAACCGTCTCGTCTAGCACTTCCCTGCCAACCTCCACTTCAACTGTCCTTTCCACCACCACCTCACCAACCTCAACAACAACAGTGTCGTCCACAACCTCCTCGGCAACCTCCACGTCAACAGTCTCGTCGACCACCTCTTCACCAACATCCACATCAACAGACTCCTCCACAACTTCCTCGCCAACTTCCACCTCAACCATGTTGTCCACCACCTCCTCGCCAACTTCCACGTCAACAGACTCCTCCACCACCTCCTCGCCAACCTCCACTTCAACAGTCTCGTCCACAACCTCCTTGCCTACCTCAACATCAACCGTTTCATCCACAACCTCCTCGCCAACCTCCACTTCAACAGTATCGTCCACAACTTCCTCGCCAACTTCCACCTCAACAGATTCCTCCACCTCCTCCTCGCCAACCTCCAGTTCCACAGTCTCGTCCACAACCTCCTTGCCAACCTCTACGTCAACAGTCTCGTCGACCACCTCTTCACCAACATCCACGTCAACAGACTCCTCCACAACTTCCTCGCCAACTTCCACCTCAACCATGTCGTCCACCACCTCTTCGCCAACTTCCACGTCAACAGACTCCTCCACCACCTCCTCGCCAACCTACACTTCAACAGTCTCGTCCACAACCTCCTTGCCTACCTCAACATCAACCATTTCATCCACAACCTCCTCACCAACTTCCACCTCAACTGTATGGTCCACCACCTCATTGCCAACGTCAACTTCAACAGTATCGTCCACCACATCCTCAACAACATCCACCTCCACAGTCTCGTCCACAACCTCCTTGCCAACCTCTACGTCAACAGTCTCCTCCACAACCTCTTCACCAACATCCACATCCACGGAGTCTTCCACAACTTCCTCGCCCACTTCCACCTTGACCATGTCGTCCACCACCTCGTCCCCAACTTCCACGTCAACAGACTCCTCCACCACCTCCTCTCCAACCTCAACATCAACCGTCTCGTCCAGCACTTCTCTGCCAACCTCCACTTCAACTGTCCTTTCCACCACCACCTCACCAACCTCAACCACAACAGTGTCGTCCACAACCTCCTCGCCAACCTCCACGTCAACAGTCTCGTCAACCACCTCTTCACCAACATCCACATCAACAGACTCCTCCACAACTTCCTCGCCCACTTCCACCTCAACCATGTCGTCCACTACCTCGTCCCCAACTTTCACCTCAACAGACTCCTCCACCACCTCCTTGCCAACCTCCACTTCAACAGTCTCGTCCACAACCTCCTTGCCTACCTCAACATCAACCGTTTCATCCACAACCTCCTCGCCAACCTCCACTTCAACAGTATCGTCCACAACTTCCTCCCCAACTTCCACATCAACAGACTCCTCCACCACCTCCTCGCCAACCTCCAGCTCCACAGTCTCGTCCACAACCTCCTCCCCAACCTCAACATCAACCGTATCATCCACAACCTCTTCACCAACTTCCACCTCAACTGTATCGTCCACCACCTCATTGCCAAAGTCAACTTCAACAGTATCGTCCACCACATCCTCAACAACATCCACCTCCACAGTCTCGTCCACAACCTCCTTGCCAACCTCTACGTCAACAGTCTCTTCCACAACCTCTTCACCAACATCCACATCCACGGAGTCCTCCACAACTTCCTCGCCCACTTCCACCTCGACCATGTCGTCCACCACCTCGTCGCCAACTTCCACGTCAACAGAATCCTCCACCACCTCCTCTCCAACCTCAACATCAACCGTCTCGTCCAGCACTTCCCTGCCAACCTCCACTTTAACTGTCCATTCCACCACCACCTCACCAACCTCAACAACACCAGTGTTGTCCACAACCTCCTTGCCAACCTCCACGTCAACAGTTTCATCGACCACCTCTTCACCAACATCCACATCAACAGACTCCTCCACAACTTCCTCACCAACTTCCACCTCAACCATGTCGTCCACCACCTCCTCGCCAACTTCCACGTCAACAGACTCCTCCACCACCTCCTCGCCAACCTCCACCTCAACAGTCTCGTCCACAACTTCCTTGCCTACCTCAACATCAACCGTTTCATCCACAACCTCCTCGCCAACCTCCACTTCAACAGTATCGTCCACAACTTCCTCCCCAACTTCCACATCAACAGACTCCTCCACCACCTCCTCGCCAACCTCCACCTCAACAGTCTCGTCCACAACCTCCTTGCCTACCTCAACATCAACCGTTTCATCCACCTCCACAGTCTCGTCCACAACCTCCTTGCCAACCTCTACGTCAACAGTCTCTTCCACAACCTCTTCACCAACATCCACATCCACGGAGTCCTCCACATCTTCCTCGCCCACTTCCACCTCGACCATGTCGTCCACCACCTCGTCGCCAACTTCCACGTCAACAGACTGCTCCACAACCTCCTCTCCAACCTCAACATCAACCGTCTCGTCCAGCACTTCCCTGCCAACCTCCACTTCAACTGTCCTTTCCGAAACCACCTCACCAACCTCAACAACACCAGTGTCGTCCACAACCTCCTCGCCAACCTCCACGTCAACAGTTTCGTCGACCACCTCTTCACCAACATCCACATCAACAGACTCCTCCACAACTTCCTTTCCAACTTCCACCTCAACCATGTCGTCCACCATCTCCTCGGCAACTTCCACGTCAACAGACTCCTCCACCACCTCCTCGCCAACCTCCACCTCAACAGTCTCGTCCACAACTTCCTTGCCTACCTCAACATCAACCGTTTCATCCACAACCTCCTCGCCAACCTCCACTTCAACAGTATCGTCCACAACTTCCTCGCCAACTTCCACATCAACAGACTCCTCCACCACCTCCTTGCCAACCTCCAACTCAACAGTCTCGTCCACAACCTCCTTGCCTACCTCAACATCAACCGTTTCATCCACAACCTCCTCGCCAACCTCCACTTCAACAGTATCGTCCACAACTTCCTCCCCAACTTCCACATCAACAGACTCCTCCACCACCTCCTCGCCAACCTCCAGCTCCACAGTCATGTCCACAACCTCCTCCCCAACCTCAACATCAACCGTCTCATCCACAACCTACTCACCAACTTCCACCTCAACTGTATCGTCCACCACCGCATTGCCAACTTCAACTTCAACAGTATCCTCCAGCACATCCTCAACAACATCCACCTCCACAGTGTCGTCCACAACCTCCTTGCCAACCTCTACGTCAACAGTCTCTTCCACAACCTCTTCACCATCATCCACATCCACGGAGTCCTCCACAACTTCCTTGCCCACTTCCACCTCGACCATGTCGTCCACCACCTCGTCGCCAACTTCCATGTCAACAGACTCCTCCACCACCTCCTCTCCAACCTCAACATCAACCGTCTCATCCAGCACTTCCCTGCCAACCTCCACTTCAACTGTCCTTTCCACCACCACCTCACCAACCTCAACAACACCAGTGTCGTCCACAACCTCCTCTCCAACCTCCACGTCAACAGTCTCGTCGACCACCTCTTCACCAACATCCACATCAACAGACTCCTCCACAACTTCCTCGCCAACTTCCACCTCAACCATGTCCTCCACCACCTCCTCGCCAACCTCCACTTCAACAGTCTCGTCCACAACCTCCTTGCCTTCCTCAACATCATCAGTCTCATCCACAACCTCCTCTCCAACCTCCACTTCAACAGTATCGTCCACAACTTCCTCGCCAACTTCCACATCAACAGACTCCTCCACCACCTCCTCGCCAACCTCCAGCTCCACAGTCTCGTCCACAACCTCCTCCCCAACCTCAACATCAACCTTATCATCCACAACCTCCTCACCAACTTCCACCTCAACTGTATCGTCCACCACCTCATCGCCAACGTCAACTTCAACAGTATCGTCCACCACATCCTCAACCACATCCACCTCCACAGTCTCGTCCACAACCTCCTTGCCAACCTCTACATCAACAGTCTCTTCCACAACCTCTTCACCATCATCCACATCCACGGAGTCCTCCACAATTTCCTCACCCACTTCCACCTCGACCATGTCGTCCACAACCTCGTCGCCAACTTCCACGTCAACAGACTCCTCCACCACCTCCTCTCCAACCTCAACATCAACCGTATCGTCCAGCACTTCCCTGCCAACCTCCACTTCAACTGTCCTTTCCACTACCACCTCACCAACCTCAACAACAACAGTGTCGTCCACAACCTCCTCTCCAACCTCCACGTCAACAGTCTCGTCGACCACCTCTTCACCAACATCCACATCAACAGACTCCTCCACAACTTCCTCGCCAACTTCCACCTCAACCATGTCGTTCACCACCTCCTCGCCAACTTCCACGTCAACAGACTCCTCCACCACCTCCTCGCCAACCTCCACCTCAACAGTCTCGTCCACAACCTCCTTGCCTACCTCAACATCAACCGTTTCATCCACAACCTCCTCGCCAACCTCCACTTCAACAGTATCGTCCACAACTTCCTCGCCAACTTCAACATCAACAGACTCCTCCACCACCTCCTCGCCAACCTCCAGCTCCACAGTCTCGTCCACAACCTCCTCCCCAACCTCAACATCAATTGTATCATCCACAACCTCCTCACCAACTTCCACCTCAACTGTATCGTCCACCACCTCATTGCCAACTTCAACTTCAACAGTATCGTCCACCACATCCTCAACAACATCCACCTCCACAGTCTCGTCCACAACCTCCTTGCCAACCTCTACGTCAACAGTCTCTTCCACAACCTCTTCACCAACATCCACATCCACGGAGTCCTCCACAACTTCCTCGCCCACTTCCACCTCGACCATGTCGTCCACCACCTCGTCCCCAACTTCCACGTCAACAGACTCCTCCACCACCTCCTCTCCAACCTCAACATCAACCGTCTCGTCCAGCACTTCCCTGCCAACCTCCACTTCAACTGTCCTTTCCACCACCAGCTCACCAACCTCAACAACAACAGTGTCGTCCACAACCTCCTCGCCAACCTCCACTTCAATAGTATCGTCCACAACTTCCTCGCCAACTTCCACATCAACAGACTCCTCCACCACCTCCTCGCCAACCTCCAGCTCCACAGTCTCGTCCACAACCTCCTCCCCAACCTCAACATCAACCGTCTCATCCACAACCTCCTCACCAACTTCCACCTCAACTGTATCGTCCACCACCTCATTGCCAACGTCAACTTCAACAGTATCGTCCACCACATCCTCAACAACATCCACCTCCACAGTCTCTTCCACAACCTCCTTGCCAACCTCTACGTCAACAGTCTCTTCAACAACCTCTTCACCAACATCCACATCCACGGAGTCCTCCACAACTTCCTCGCCCACTTCCACCTCGACCATGTGGTCCACCACCTTGTCGCCAACTTCCACGTCAACAGACTCCTCCACCACCTCCTCTCCAGCCTCAACATCAACCGTCTCGTCCAGCACTTCCCTGCCAACCTCCACTTCAACTGTCCTTTCCACCAAAACCTCACCAACCTCAACAACAACAGTGTCATCCACAACCTCCTCGCCAACCTCCAAGTCAACAGTCTCGTCGACCACCTCTTCACCAACATCCACATCAACAGACTCCTCCACAACTTCCTCGCCAACTTCCACCTCAACCATGTCGTCCACCACCTCCTCGCCAACTTCCACCTCAACAGACTCCTCCACCACCTCCTCGCCAACCTCCACCTCAACAGTCTGGTCCACAACCTCCTTGCCTACCTCCACTTCAACAGTTTCGTCCACAACTTCCTCGCCAGCTTCCACATCAACAGACTCCTCCACCACCTCCTCGCCAACCTCCACCTCCACAGTCTCGTCCACAACCTCCTCCCCAACCTCAACATCAACCGTCTCATCCACAACCTCCTCACCAACTTTCACCTCAACTGTATCGTCCACCACCTCATTGCCAACGTCCACTTCAACAGTATCGTCCACCACATCCTCAACAACATCCACCTCCACAGTCTCGTCCACAACCTCCTCGCCAACCTCTACGTCAACAGTCTCTTCCACCACCTCTTCACCAACATCCACATCAACGGACTCCTCCACAACTTCCTCGCCCACTTCCACCTCGACCATGTCGTCCACCACCTCGTCGCCAACTGCCACGTCAACAGACTCCTCCACCCCCTCCTCGCCAATCTCTACCTCCACAGTCTCGTCCACTTCTTCCCCGCCAACCTCCACATCAACCGTTTCATCCACAATCTCCAAGTCAACCCTCTCGTCTACAACTTCATCACCAACTTCAACTTCAGTAGTACCATCATCTTCAACATCAATGACAACACATAGAAGTACAACTGACCTCACTTCAACTAGCTCTGATACAAGTTCAACAACTATTGATTTTACTTCGTCTACTTCTGGTACAATTTTAACAACTATTGATATTACTTCTACTACCCCTGGTAAAAGTTCAACAACCAGTGATCTTACTTTCACCACCCCTCGTACAAGTTCAACAACTATGGATAATACTTTTACTGCTGCTGGTACAAGGTCAACAATTATTGATCTCTCTTCCACTACCCCTGGTACAACTGATATAACCTCTAGTGTTTCATGTGCACAGGCCTGTGTCGATCCAACCGAAGAGACATTCTCTACAGATGTGAACGGATTTACAGTTCAGGACTGCTTCTGTAGATGTAAACAAGGCTATATCAATGCAAATACGTCAGACCCAATGTGTATAGGTGAGTAACATTGCAGTTGTAATGCAACACATGCAATACCTCATTCTTATATATGTGATAATTACTCATGTCTTTTATTTAGGGATTAAAAGTAAAAGTAGATCTAGTCCTACCAAATGACAACTTAAATCACAAAAAAATTCTGTGAACAAATATCCAGATTATGTTGTTTTTTTATAACAGTGTCTCAAACCTCAACTGCAGTATTGAGTTTTAACGTTCAACAGAATGCTGCTGCAAGTAACTTTGTGAGTTGATATTTTATTTTATTGTATTAATAATGGGAGCCAGTTTCCCATCTGAGGTTAGAAAGTTGCCCCAGGTCACTGCAGTCCAAGAATAAAAAGGTTGCTAAAATGTCTCTACAAGGTAAAAGATTTGCCTAGTAAACAGCCTAGGTCACCTAGTCGCCACATACTCCTCTAAAACTGAAACATTAAATTATGGTAGTGGGAATAGAAATGAGTCTTGCACTTGGTTCCGATCATACTACACCCCATTTATCTAGCCCTCTCCAATCAGGTAAAACATGATATTTCCTAAAACATGGCTAATATTTGCATATGAAGAGTGTAGAACAAGCACATTAACCTCATGTGAACAGGCATGCTCTTCTTAATTCTATACAAATTATGTATACAAGACATGTTACATCTCATTCAGATGAAAATGAATATGGGAACAGAGTGAAATGAATGTTTACATGTTTTTCCAAATCCCTAGAGCATATCGCATTGTCATCAAAATCAGATTAGTTTATTTTGTACTAACTTTGGTCAGGCATATATATGTCTTTACATGCTTGATTCTTAAATCATCAACTGATTGTATTTTTGTTGTAGATGGCAGCTTTTACGAATGCAGAGCTTGTTATGCATCAAGTGGTAGTAGTAAGTAGAATGTTTCTCAAATGTGTGTTATTTGTGATTCCTGCACCTAAGAATAACATAAGGAAGAAGCGTTCTCTACCAAGCATACCCTGGAAAGATGTCTTCTTATAATCCAAAGTTCTGCTTATGCAGTTGCTCAGGCCTGACGATTTTGGCTAGGTGTTAAACTGTAGTCATGTTTGATGGTCCTACCAGAAGGTAGTCTACACTGGTGTGTGCAGTCACTGGTCGGTGTGTGTCATGTTCATATATAATTTCAGAAAAAAACAAGCATGGGTACCCCCATTTGTTCTTCACTGATTGCTAAGTTCTGACATTTTAATCAAATAGTAAGCTTAATTTGTAGAAATAAATGAAAGGCCTCACCCTAATAAAGAGTTCGACCAGATAAATCATTCACCCTGTTGCCAAGTCATAGCCAATGTATTCACAGACAGTGCCTTGAGACTCTGCTCAAATAGGACCTATGTAATTGCATTAACATCTTTTTATTCTTCCAGGAAACTCTTATTGAGAATATAAAAGGCAAGGTTCCAGATCTGTTCAATGGCTACTGCCTGACCCATGCTTCGGACTGTTGTCAGGAATCAAAATCTGAGTGAGTATCAATGGAAATTAGAAATACACAATACAACCAACCCTTAACCAACAACCATTCATAACTCTATCTGAATTTAATGTTACTTAATCTATTCAGGGACTTGCATTTGCAAAATATATAATGCAGTGTTTACCATAAGTTATAAAATCCAAAGAACAGAGCAAATTATATGAATAAAGATTCCCTATTTCCTGAGCATGTGTCAGCTAACACCAAGTAAGTTTTGTATAAACTTAGTTCCAACCTTGAAGTGGCTTGGTGTCAGTGCAGACGCTTATAACGATGCCATCCACAGACACCCCGATGCCTGGTGCCCTCTAGTAGCGTTCTACTCTGCTCAGTACTCAGCACCGGCCCCGCTCATGTCCCCGTTGTTCCCGCCAGTTCCACCATGCGCAACACTGTATATATATATATATATATATATATATATATATATATATATATATATATATATATATATATATATATACCTATTGTATATATGG
Organism: Harmothoe impar; assembly: GCA_947462335.1. Lineage (NCBI taxonomy): Eukaryota > Metazoa > Annelida > Polychaeta > Phyllodocida > Polynoidae > Harmothoe > Harmothoe impar. The sequence goes on along the minus strand of OX381718.1, from coordinate 56,403,659 downwards.
CTCAGTCTCATGAGTTTGTAACATTTCAAACGTCTTTGACCGGTGCCGTCTTTGACCGGAGCCGTCTTTGACCGGAGCCGTCTTTGACCGGGTATGTGATTAAAATGAAGAAAAAAGTAGTGTATAGTAAAGAAATGGGTAAATATTTTGTATGATATGTTATAACACATCATTTCGAGGCATTATCTAAAATTGATATATTTCATATATTTATGTTACTGGCTCAGTCTCATGAGTTTGTAACAGTTGAAACGTCTTTGACCGGCGTCGTCTTTGACCTGTGACGTCTTTGACCTGCTGAAGAAAAAAAGCCCAAAAGGAACCCTTAATATGTGCATTAAAATATATTTTTTTAATTGGGTAAAACAACCATAGACTGTTTATTACATGAAGAAGTTGAAGCTTAAATTTCTTTACTATATACTACTTTTTTCTTCATTTTAATCACATACCCGGTCAAAGACGCCACCGGTCAAAGACGCCACCGGTCAAAGACGCCACCGGTCAAAGACGCCACCGGTCAAAGACGTTTGAAATGTTACAAACTCATGAGACTGAGCCATATATATATATACAAATTTTTTGATAACCCCACTTAACTTTTTTACCATATCACCATTTCAGCCCTGTGGGAGGCAATTTCATAGCAAATGAGGATGTACTTTTTAATCATCTACTGAATGGTACTAATGGTGAAACAAACATACAGGTAGTTATACTGCCTCAACCAGACAACGCACTCTGCTCACCGTACACACAAGGTATGTATACAAGGCAACGTAATGGGGGTGGATGCCCAAAAGTGGCACAGCAACATGGCTTTTCTTAAAATTAACATATGACAGGAAGCCAAGTGATATGTGACAGAAGGTTTAAAAATATATTGACATAACCAATAGACATGCAACATGATCATTTAACTTCATGGCTTCGTGTTAAATTCTTTTTGTCTTTATTGGGAAAAAGCTCACTGGTGATCACAAATGATGTTGTACATGCAGTAAAGCTCTGATTACCACCAATGTGGTGTTGAATCCCCCTAAAGTCCCCTAAAACACATATCAAACACTATCATGTAATTTAATCTCCTTTATATATGATTATTCAATTTTGTGCCAATGATTTCCTTTATCATCAATTTGGGTAAATCATATATGCGTTTTGTTTTCACAAAACCAGTCGGAAGTCAGACATCCTGAACCAAAGATGGTCAGGTTGAACGGTCAAAAATATAAATTTTTGTGAATTTCAGTTTTTAAGGGGTTTGCATTGATTACAATGTTGTTTTTACTATTTATTCAAGGATAAATGCAACAAAAGAATTGACTAATTCTCGTAATAATGGCTGATTATTGCTTTTGCAATTTATGCCAAAATTTACACTATATTATAATCATTTTCTGATTTTGTAAATATTCATTCCCTAAAATATTACCTGGGGATTCATTTTAATTGGCCAGAAACAACAAAAAGCATTCCTAGTCTGTTTGTATGTATACATTGATGAAAGTGCTATCTTAAAGGCAGATAACTAATGTTGGCCAATTTTAAACTTTAAAAATTCGCTAAAATTTGAGAAAAATATTTATGAATCAAAAGTTATATAAAGCTCATGGTGTGCTCTCTCTGAAAGCAGTAGAATCCTGGAATGCATGTTTGCGACTTCAGACTGGTTCTATGAAAACACATCACATATGAATTTACCGCCTGTATACAGTAACTTTGCTGATGTGCTACTGCATTGTCTCCATACTAAGTCGTGTTGCAACCTAGTCTGACACTGAGGAGTTTAACAGATTATTTAAAGTATTATAAGCTAGATTTGCCATATTCCACACACCCGGTTGTACTGTAAATGTAGATACTTTCGTCAGTCTAAATTTTCGCAATTTTGCTTAAAAGTGCTTTTTCGCATGTATTTTAATTCATGATTTTTTGAAGATTGTAGTAGTATGACTACATTGTACATTGTGTAAAATTTTTGCTCTTTGCGTTGTTTTTTTTTAAATCGCAAAAATTGCGAAAACATGTACAGCGCAAAAATATCTACGTTTACGGCATACATTATTGCGTTTTCTCACAGTATTTTAAATGTACATGAATAGCTAGCCCACTTCTGCTTCCTTTTATAGATCCTGTTACTCCACTGAGTTCAGACCTGATGGTAACCATCCTGATACTGAAGATGGAGGCCCTAAGTATGTATGTTAAAGACTGCTGTGGTGTAACCTTAAATAATGTTGTCGCCAGAGATATAACTGACTCAATTCTGTATGAGCTAGATCCACCCACAATTACAGACCCTCCAACAACACCACCACCAACAACAACAACAACACCAACAACAACAACAACACCAACAACAACAACAACACCAACAACAACAACACCAACAACAACAACAACAACAACAACACCAACAACTACTACCACTACTACCAAGAGGACTACATATTATGTGCCTGTGCCTTTCCCCACGGTAACCGAGACGGATGGACGCAATGGGCAGTGGGCTATATGGAGCAGTGTGATAGTTGGCATTGTGCTGCTTGTCATGGTCATCTTCACAGTGATTTTCATGGTCAAGTAAGTTAAACTGTGCTTTAGATGTAAGGATAGCAAAAGCCCTACTATACAAATTCAAATTATGAGATATGTGATCTGGTGATTAGAGATGTGTCATTTAAGATTTTTATCAGATCTAGGATATATGTTTATTTTAGGAAATAGTTTGTCAGCTTTATTCCTAATATTGCAACTTATGATAGGTTAGCAATGATTAAGATTCATCTGGTCACTGACCTCTTAAAGTAATTATGACCATTTCCCGGTGTGAATAATGCTGAAATTATCGTCAAGAAAAATTAAATGATAATGATTGAATAATACGAATGTATTTATCAAATGTTTATTACAGAAGGCGACGCAACCGCAGGTCCCGACATAGGGAAAGTTCACAACAGCGTCCAGGAATCTGGTTAGTTAAATTTAAAGTTGCACTATTTGCTACTGAAAAGACCTTTTCTCTTCTTTTATCATTCATGTAAGATAGTGGTAATTCAGAAAATTTCAGAAAATTTGAAACCCACTTTAGAGGAGGCGCCAAAACAACCTGACACAATTTAGTGAAAAACGCAGCCTATAACTATAGTTAAAAGGGGTCAGCAGTGATTAATTTTAACTTGCTGAAGCAAAAAGAAGATTTAGACCCGGGTCATGGGTGGATCCAAAAGCTTTTAGGCATGCTCACCCTCTTGTTAAAAAATGACCACAGCCTAATAAGCATTGTTTTAACAAATGTATTTCTCATTCTGATTCCATGGTTGTCTCCACAGGTTAATGCCAGCCACAGACTATTGGCATCGGTCCAACCCGGTAGCTGTCAGACTTCAGACGTCTTACTTACCGGATGACGAGTTTAGCTGGTCTAGGACTACACAGCATAACCCAAGTGCCATCTTCCAAGCCAGGAGATGAACAGGGTTAGGTGACAGAAACACTTTAACTCAGACTAGGAACTGAATGGCTGCAATGACTCTGATCCCTTCCCTCAAGCAAGATCATAATACTGTAGTAACTACCTTACTTGGACAGCAGGCTAGGAGTAGAGACTGTCTTGTAACGGTCTAAGCATCTGACTACTAGTAGTTGTAAGGATTGTATGACTTCCAGATACTATTCCCAAGAATGAACACAGGTTGCAGGTACAGATAAAGAGTCTTCTTTATTCAAGCTAAATTTCACAGGTACTCTCTATCACGACCACACTTCATAACTTCTTCGACTTCGGATGGATAGTCTGGCAGGACCTGTATCAGGTGCTTCTACCCAATGGGTGGATGATCCATGTTGTTGGGAGCAAGCTGATCCTTAGTTCTGTCAGTGGGAACTGCCAGTGACCGTCAACAGCCTGCATTATATATGCAAGCATCCGGCGGTGGTGTCTTCTGGCTAACCGGGCCAGGTTTGGACAAGCCGGGCCAGAACGCTCGGCATACCGCACAGTTAGAGGGTACAAGCTGGGCCGGGTCATAGAGGAATGACCATGCAAGGTCTGTAGTCCTCGAGGAGGCATAGGTATAGATTTATACATTAGTATACAAACATGACTTGATAGTCCGCCTGATTCGATGTCCACCATCATTTTGCCTGCGACCACAAGGGGCAGACTATCAAGACCTGACTGTATAGGTATAGATTTAAGCGGGTAGTACAAGCCAGGCCGGGTTATGGACATTAACCAGGCCAGGTTTGTGGTCCTCGAAGAGATATAGTATAATGATATATGACGGTACATCACCAAACTCCAACATCTTCTATCAGACAAGGCAATGAGCGCAGTGATGAGGCAATAGACAATCACACATGATGAAGCATTCAACCAGGTTATATGATAAACCTGGTAAGGCAAGAGACAATCACATGAGAAACTGTCTTTAACCAAATGAAATGGCAAATCTGCTAAGATAATAGGCATTTACAATGAAAGCATCTCCATCTTACTAAGCTGCCCAGCTAACAAAAAAATAACATTTTACGTCAAAACAACGTTTCAAAACTTTATATGATGTTATGCCATAGTACGAAGACTTAGAGAAACGTTATGTTATAAAATGTTTTACCATAAAACCTCGTGTATAAGCCTAACTCGCGTATAAGCTGCACCTAGAGTTTGAGCCGATCCTATAAGCCGCAATAGCAATCTGAGATTGGTAACTTTCAGTACTGTACCATAATAGCAAAATCTTGCGTATAAGCCACACCCTGACCCTGGGCCGATCCTATAAGCCGCACCGCCGATCTGACTCGCGTACTAGCTGCGGCTTATACACAAAGTTTTACGGTATAACATATTTTGTTAACTGGGTTGTATATACATATTTATAGTCTGAATATCAATTGACACTTCATGTGAGCATCAATTGAACTGCTACTCTGTTCTGTTTAGGTAGCAAGTCAAATGATTCTTTTTTCATTCAGAATAATGGAATTGCTGTACATAGTCCTGTTAAGAGGTTGACGTGTTTGTTTTATTATTTTATTTTACATTTGTTTTTCATTTTGTTATATCTTTTCTTGATAATGTTGGTGAAGGGATAGCAATGTATAAAATTGTGGATGGTACCAACATTACAGTACTAATTGATACCAACCAGAATGCTATTACTATCAAAGAGGCAATATAGCAATCTAGCATTCTAGACAGGTACTATTGTTAAGTAAGTCTATAGGTCTTTACAATATTTGATAAGATCTCTTATAATGTTGTACTTGTTGTGTTGATATGTTAAGTTGCATATGTCCATAATCATTATTGGCCTTAGGCTCCAGTACTTTTCCCTCTCTTCTGAGTAACATTGTATCTAGCAAAAGCATCGGCTCATTCCGACCAGAAAAACCTGAACATTGTGCACCCTGGGTGACAGGAATAAAGGAAAAAGTGTTTCATATCAGTTTCCTATCAAACAATTATCAAGGTTTTTAGAAAGTTGGGGGAAAAAGTCACAGTGGGGACCCCGAGTGGGTACTAGGGGAAACAGTTATACTACAATGTATATACTTTGACTACCGGGTAGTTGCTATTCAATGTATATTTAAACAACAAGCACCGGGTGTCCAATGTACTCCATAGGATTTGTATTATACATCATAATCTGGTATATTTATTAGTAATAATAAGTTCAATAGACCTCAACACAACAATGTGCATCAATTGCTTAAAGTTAGCTAATTTCCAGATATCAGAAAAAGCACAATGTTAATTCAACAGGGTAAATTATCTTGCCTCAAACATAGACATTCTTCTATCATGTATCAGACACAAAGAGGAGAGTCTATTTGATGTTGATGTAACATTGAATCATATCCATATGCTGTGATGTTACAGTGATTTTAAATATCCTGAAGCATGCTGATCTGGCGACCAAGCCTTGTGCTCTTTAGTTCCTGATTCCACCACAAGATGTCCTCGCAACGCTGTAAACTCTCCTGAAATAGGACTAAGAACCTATGGAAATTTAACATGTGTAATCATAAACACTGGTTTAAAAAGGTGGCTTAAGCAAAGAGTCATTCCTACCACGGAGCAGCCTTTTCACATGAGATCATTATATGGATCAGAATAATTTGTAACATGTGTATGTAATGCTTGGTCTATTGTAATTTATGCTTATAGTCATTGGAATATGAACTATTGTACTATATATACCATTGATCTTATGATTAGATAAATTTGACCGAACTTGAAACTTGAAGGAGATTGTCAAGAGTGGGCCAGGTACCATCTAAGAAAGTGGTAATTAATTTTTGCCACTGCCCTCGCTGAAGGTGCCAACCTTTTCGCCTCTCCCTTTTTAAACTATAGTAATATGAGGATTTTTCTTTTTCCTAAAAATGGGCTTTACTTTTAATTCCCCCTCTTCAGGATGGATCAGCATTTTTTATGCCCCCCCCCCCCACCTTCAGCTAGGTTTGACATTGTTACCGCTCTCCCCCACCCCCACCCACCACCCACTTCGAAATGACCACTCCCTAGTAGTAGTAGCTCTAGATCTACAGGGAGTTGAGTGCTTCAAAAAACATAGGATCACTGTTTACCACAGACCAAGCTTGGTTCAGATTGCCCACATTAGCAAAATATGATAGTGTAGGGGCTAGGGTTGTTACTATTATAGTTGTGAGTGGGTTCTGCTGGATGTGGCAGCATCTGTCGTAGCTGCGAGGCCCAGATATCGGAGTACAATCTTATTACCTAAAAATCAAATATAACTTTTCAAACTAAAATGATATGAATGGTGTTACTCTGTATGTTACAAATATACAAATCAATTTAATATGTAAATCAGTGAAAAAAAATTCAGAAAATATTCATTTCTTTTTTATACTCTGGAAACCTTAATACTGGTCCGATTTACAAGCCGTAAAAATTGGCATGTAGGCGAAGACCTGCAGATGATAGCCAGTTATTCAGGCCGGCAGTAGCCACGTTTCTGCTGGCCCGGCAGGCTTTTTGCCGGCTATAGCCGTTGTCCGGCAGGATTTCGTATAGACTGCACCTGGTGTTAAACAGTCTCCGACCCACTTACCTGACTTGAGGTTCCAAAGTGATAGACTCGGACATAGATTAAAGTTGTTTCCATCTGAAGAAATAAACTATTTAGTGACCTGTCACACAGTATCTGAACTGACTTGACTTCTTTATTACAATGTTTGATATTATAAGTAAGGGGCCATGATGGTCATCTAGAAATAAGATATAAACACATGATGTATAAAAATGTGGTTGAAATAAATATTTTAGATTGTGTCTAATGGGCACAACATGACACTTTGAAGCATATTAGCTAGTTTCCCTAACTGCCATTGGTGTCACTACTTGATTGCTCTCTGACCACTGAACACTGACTTGGATTCTTGACTTGTCATTATTATGCATGTGTTTGACACCAGATGGAGCCACGCATCCTTCCCCCTGGTAGTATCCAAACACAAAACCAAGCTGGAACCACCTTGACATTTCTTCCCAAACATCATCACTGGCACCTAATCTTCTTGGTGGAAGTACACCTCAATATACAGGGGGAGTCATGCAGCTTTGGCCTCTCAGATACCAGCAATGTCGTTCAGCCACGTCCAAGGAGATGGGGCCAGCTCCAAGGGGGGGCACTCAGATCTGAAATGACTACCCACCTCCAAACGCCCCATGGAAGCGGTAGCAGTCGATCTAAAAAGTAGTTGGCGCTGGCTCTTGATACCCCAAAAGATGGGGGCAGTAACTCTATAGTAGGGGCCAGTTAGTGGGTCTTAGTAAGATATAAATGATAAAATGTAAAGAAAAGAATCATTATACATCTCTTCTGCACCCTTTGCATCAGGAAATACAGGTAGTGTTACAAGGGTACCTGAAATAACAGGGGTGGTGCAGGTACGGTCCGTATGGGCCCTGTGGACCTGCTGACCAGCCTTCGGCTGTATTGCTTTTAAAACTACATCATCAGGGGTGGTGACTTATATCTCAGGAATCAGGGGAGCGGTCATTTGTATTTATGAAGGTCAGGGGTTTGGCGGACCCTGTTTTTAGGCGGGCGGTAGTTTGGCGATATATATATGAGTCAGAATTTTCAAAAATGACACTTTCTGGGACCAAAAGGGAATAAAAAGGAAAATCAAAAAAACAACTCAATTCATCTTAATACAAGTTTGTTATATTGAAAGACATATATCTTGGGTGTTTGAAAACCCTGATTGGCACAATCAATTCCTAGGATTGCAGTTTTTATCGACCAGGGAACACAATCTAGAATAAAAGTGTCGGACCTTACAACAAAAATTACAAAGTAGTGTAAAAATGTCTGGAAAACACCTGAGTAACTCTTTATTGTGTATATGTAGCCACAGTATATGTTATCATGCATACCAGGTTTGATAATCACTGTTCAAAAACTTTTTATTTTGTGGATCAGCATACTTTGCAAAACCCTTGAAAATGATGGAACTTTTACCAAACATCACCAACTTTACTCTACATAGCTCAAAAGTGCCTTGCTTATCATCTAGCTCACTGTGTGTTATCTTCATTATGCATACTTGTGAGCAGGCAAGCAGAAAGGATACTCCGTGCGGGATTAGTTCCGAATTTTGCCACCAGGGGGGCGCCACTATGGCCTTAAAGGAAAGAAAAATGGTAAAAATAGCTCTAGGGTACTTTTTTCTGTAGAAGAAAATGGGACTACACAAAACATTCCATTTCTGGTGAAAAGCCTCTATATTTGGAATGTAAAAAGAACGTTTTAAGGCCTAAATGGGTGTCCCTGTTGATATGTGTTGCCATGGAAACATGGTTTTCATTCCAAATAGAAAAATTAAAGATAGCCCTTGACAGAATGATTCATGGGGGTTACTATGGTCAAAACAGAATAAAATTACCATCCCTTAATCAAATGTTATGACTAAAAGAATGAAAATGTATGATATATTTCTCATTATCATCATTATACTAATTAGACAGGGATATCTGGGAAAATAGGAGACTTAGAGCTTATTGGGCTTTTTTATCGGGAAATGCCTACACATATTCAAGAAGGCATTCCTCAAAACTAGAATTGATATCTTCAAGTGTAATATGTCACTGGAAAGCTTATGACATCAATTTTAAAGTTGACTTTTTCCTTGGAGTATCCTTTTCCCTTGCCTCTACACACTTTCAATTTCATGTATCATTGTACATGTATAGAGATTATTCTTCATACATGTATCATAATCATGTAATTGAGGTTCAAATGATAAAAGTGTTGGACCTTACACAAGTACCATTCTTCATGAAATGGACTATGGTGAAAATGTTGTCATCAATAACCTGGTGAAAACTCTTGTATCTGTGAAGGAACACCTATATCTTGTCTCAGTGGACATCGGGGAATAATGAAATATGTCTATTGGGTGGGAATCATGTTTTGAGGGGAATTTTCAGACTTTGGAAAGTCAGAAATCAAAGAATTTTGATTTGGACTTGATGATTTACATTTTCTTGAAGGCATACAGTATTACCTTTTATATGAAATAACAAAGAGCACTACTGGTGCAGGCACCTTAATTCTGTAGCTGCGTTAAGGTGAAAAATATAAAAGTGTCGGACCTTACATTAAAGTGTCGGACCTTACAATAATACATGAAAACAGCCCTACCCAATATCCAGAAGCTTAGTTGTGCTGCTATTACTGTCCAGATTGAACAAACATGTAGCTACTATGGATATACATTCTTAAAATCAATAGGTGTTTTGGTTTTTTTGATTCATAGAGGATTAAAGACGTAAGGTCCGACACTTTTATCGCCATCCAAAATCACTCTTTTGGTTGTGGGCTAGTGAATGATATGCCTATCCTCATAACTTTTTTGCCAGTTTTAGTACCGTTAGGCCCCACAAGATTCAAAGTACAATTGGTATTTGGTGGCTTGTATATGAAGGTCATTTGGGGCTCTAAATATAAAAGTGTCGGACCTTACCCGAGTACCATTGCACATATATGAAGGACTATAGTGAAAAGTTTGTAAGGAATACTTCAGTTAAAACTCTTAAATCTGGGAAGTAACATATATATTTGATAGAATATGCTGTTTGGAAAGGGATGTGGTCATCTCAATTGACATGGAGGATATATAACCCATGTCTAATCAGGTGGAAATCACATTTTGGGAGCATTTTTTTACTTCGGGAGGTCAGAAATCAAAAATTCTCCTTTAGAACATTTACATTTTTCTGAAAGCCTATAGTGTTCCCTATAACATTAAATCACAAAGAACAACATTGGTGCAGGTATGTTTATACTGTGGCCGATAAAAGGCCAAAACGTATAAAAGTGTCGGACCTTACATAAAAGTGTCGGACCTTACATTAATCCTTGAAAACAGACCTACCCAATATAAAGAAGCAAAGTTAGTCTGCTATTACTGTCCAGATTGAACAATCATGTACACACTATTGATATACATTGAGAATTGATATATTTGTGGTATTTCTTTAATTGATAGAGGATTTAAGATGTAAGGTCCGACACTTGTATTTTGTTCCAAAATCACTCTTTTGGGCCTGGACTCTTGACAAAGGAGCCCATTTTAACAATTTTTTCCCCAGCTTTACTACCCATAAAGATGGAATGTAAAAAGATTATTTAGTGAACTATCTTAGTGTGTCATTTGAAGCTCTAAAAATAAAAGTGTCAGGCCTTACACAAGTGCCATTTTGTGATAGAAGGGCTGTGGAGGAAAATTTGGGAGAAATATCTCGATAAAACTTCCTGATTCTATGAGGTAACACATATACCTAATAAAGTATGTTGAAAAGGAAGGGGTTTTCTTGTTCAGCTAAGGTGGGGGACTTACAAAAAAAGTAAAAATGGCCTGGAAACCCGTTTTTGGGCTATTTTTCAACTTTGAGGGGCCATAAATCAAAAGAATTTCACTCGACACATGAAATTTTACATTTTTCTGAAAACCTAGAATGTCCCCTCTAACATGAAATCAAGAAGAACCAGTATGGTGCAGGAACTATTATCCAATAGCCGATGGAAGGTGAAAAACACTAGAAAACACCCAAAAGTGGCATCTTTCAAAATTCTGACCCATATACATATATATATATACCTGATATGTACGTTTTTCAACCTGTAATATAACTAGGCCCTCATGAACTTGTCTTAGATTTACATGCTTTCTCCATGCCCTGGAATTAAAATTCTTTTTAAAACTTCAGACATAAATATTTCCAAATTGAATTATCAATTATTTCTTCCAGATCTTTACTGTATTTATCAGGTATCACCGGTTGCTAGTAATGCATATATGCAAATATCAATAAAGGTGGTCATGTACCTTGTTGGGGTGAGGCCAGTAAAGAGGCAATAAAATGCGTTGCTCATGCTTTCTGTAAATATGGTTTTCCCCCAGGCTATTGTGCCCCCTTCCCCCAAATGTTCATTTTGTAGGTAAATTCTAAATGTGTACAAGAGGAGGTCTGGTAGAATTACCTCTCATCTGTCTCTCGGGGGGAAATAAGCAATGATTATTGAGTGCTGATAAGAGAACCACGTAAATGTAAAATAGCATCTAAGCATTTTACGATGCGAACTCTTTGGACAACGGCCCAAGTCTGCCATAGACACCACGACTATTGCTCACAGTACATATATACATGTATGCTCCCTTGACCTTTTCATACCAGTTAGGAGGGATCCACCCATCCTGCCGCATGCTTCTGCACACATGTATGTGAAAGCGTCAAGTGTCAACATGGATTTTAGGTACCAGATGCTGTCTCTACTCATAGTCCTTTACACTGGTGTGAATGACGGGGCTAAAGTGGGATATTATGGAAAAAGGCAACCTGGAGAGAAGCACACATACATGTATAAGATGGTAAGTGAAAATACCAGCACCCTTTTACAACCCCACTGCATTAGAACCTTTTAAGTTGACCCCTTGACTCCTCCGGTGGGAAATAGCATATATATATGGCATTATGTGTACATGTGTTTTTTCAAATTGTTAGACGTAGAGAATGTCTTTGACATGCCAATTTGACTACCCCTCTGCTCATTAATACATCAGTATCACTTTGACAACGGGCTCGTGAGGAAAACATTACACAGGGATTAAAATTAGGCTCTGCAGTTCCGTCAATTAGTCACCATTTAGCACTGATTATGGAGCATGGTGATTGAATTGGATGTACACTTTATCGAACTTCATGTAATATCCCCATTTTAACATGCTATTTCATGCCTTCTCTTTAAAAGGTTGTGCTCATAAATGCACACATATTATCTGCAGCATGTATAAATTGAGAATTGCTTTGAGAATAATGCCAAATTTAAAAAAAAAGATTTTTTTCAGGTAACTTGGGCAGAAAGTTTAGGGTCGGTGGGTCGCATTTTTAAACTTTTTTTTACAGCACCTCTAATATACCATTGAATTAAACGAAAGGTTTGTAGACCTAAAATTGACCCCAAAAAAGTACAAAAATATAGATATTTCTTCAAATTGCATTTAAAAAAGTAGGGTCGGCCCTGTTTTGATAGGCTCGGTCGGGTGACCTGAAACAAACCTTCTTTTCTTGGCCTCAGCGAAGAAGGTGTACCTTATCTAATGGGTGAGATTGGGACGTGGTCTGAGGGAAGGACCAAGGAACTGTCAATAACAGAATAAAATTCCCTTATTGACAGTTCGAACTGTCAATACCAGGATATAATTCCCTTATTGACAGTTTGAACTGTCAATAATGGAAAAATGATTCTCTTATTGACAGTTCCAAAAAGGAACTGTCAATAAGAGAAAATGAATCTGTTATTGCCAGTGTGAACTGTCAATAAGAGAATCATATCCTGGTATTGACAGTTGGAACTGTCAATAAGGGAATCTTATTCTGTAATTGACAGTTGGAACTGTCAATAAGAAGATTGATTTCTACTATTGACAGTTTGCACTGTCAATAGCCGGCCCACCTTGATCTAGCTATTGACAGTTCAAACTGTCAATAGTGGAAAACAATACTCTTCTTGACAGTTCAAACTGTCAATAGTGGGATATTTCTCTCTTATTGACAATTCAAACTGTCAATAGTGATAAATTGTACTGTTATTGACAGTTCTTCAGCGAACTGTCAATAGTGGGAATTTCTTCTCTTATTGACAGTTCCTTACCATTACTGCCACAAACCTGAGAACGATTTTGATGGAAAAATCGATTTTGACAGAAAAATCGATTTTGACGGAAAAATCGATTTTGACAGAAAATCGATTTTGACGGAAAAATCGATTTTGACGGAAAAATCGATTTTGACGGAAAAATCGATTTTGACGGAAAAATTGATTTGATCGGAAAAACGATTTTGATCGGAAAAACGATTTTGATGGAAAAATCGATTTTGATGGGAAAAACGATTTTGATGGAAAAATCGATTTTGATGGAAAATCGATTTTGGGTGCAAAATCGATTTTGGGTGCGATACCGATTTTGGGTGCAAAACAGATTCTGTGGCCAAAATCACTTTTGGCAACAAAAATAACACTTTTGGTGAAAAAAGACTTTTGTTGAAAAAAGACTTTTGGTGAAAAAAACTATTTTGCCACAAAAAAAACACTTTTTGACTGTAATGCTAGTGGGAACTGTCAATAAGGCAGAAATATTCCACTATTGACAGTTCGCATGAGGAACTGTCAATAACAAGAATAGTTTCCACTGTTGACAGTGTGAACTGTCAATAGTGGAAAAATTTACCACTATTGACAGTTCGAACTGTCAATAGCCGTTTTGATATTGTATACCGGTATATCGGGGACTGCGCACCCGCACCCCCTTCCTTTTTTCTTTCTTTCTTTCTTTCTTTCTTTCTTTCTTTCATTCTTTCTTTCTTTCTTTCTTTCATTCTTTCTTCCTTCCTTTTCTTTCTTTCTTTTTCTCTTTCTTTTTCTTTTGCTCGAAAGTTACTATAAGTAATTGGCTAGGATTTATCCCCCATGTTGTGAGATTGTCGTCAAAGTGACCCGGTAGGGGTAGCATGAGCCTATGCTAGTATGTGCCACAAGTTGGCATCAGCGGATAGCTCCAGTACTAGTGTTACGGGTTCTGGGTGTAGCCAGATGGGGCAGCAACTAGGGCATGACGAGGTGGATGGGTGTTCCCTGCACCTGGACAATTACTAAGGCCAAAAATACCGACTGACCCTATGAAAACAGGGCCGACCCTACGTTTTTTTATGCAATTTTGAAGACATTTTTATATTTTTACAATTTCTTGGGTCAATTTTATTTTTACAAGAATGTTGAATAGATCTTCCCATTATTACACTTTTTTTACTTTAAGGGTATGAAGATGAGCTGTAAAAAAATGGGTTTTAAGAAAATCCGACCTACCGACCCTGGAATTTCTTCCCATGTTACCTGAAACAAGGATTTGGTATAAATACAGTAAACTTGATAAAGAGCTACTTAGCAAATTGAACACGATGTACAAATGCAAATAATGCCACCTCAAAGCTCCACCCAATTACATATGGAGTTTCACAAGGCTCCGTTTTAGGCCCACTCTTACTTTTATTGTATATAAATGACCTGAACTTATGCCTAAATTCTGTAAATTGCCAGCACTGTGCCGATGATACAGTAGTATACATAGAACACTGACCTGACTGCCCCAACATAGAACTGACTTTAAACAGAGATCTGACAGACTGGTGCCTGATGAACAAACTCTCATTGAATCCCCAAAAAAACAAAGCCATGTCTTTTTATACCCAGACTCTGCAGAAGAAACTTGTCAGGCCAAGGCTGGCCATAGGGCTAGATCCAATTCTGTATGCTCCAACCTATTGCTATCTGGGCATGACACTAGATAGCCAGTTAAATTATAAAAAGCATGTTGATGTTTTGAGCAGAAACTTAGACTTCAGGTTATACCTCTTCAGAAGAATTCGCCTTAAAATGCCAAACCATGCAGCTATTAAGGTGTGTAGTTGGTCTCTTACTACGTATGTAACACTTGAGTACAAAAACCAGACAAGGTAAATTAGACTTTAATATACGGCGACTTTATTGTAAAGGTAACTCTTGGGTATTATAGTACAAGTATAACCAGCGGATATACAAGATCAGAACAGATATATAATACAGTGGGGCAACCCTATAGCATAGAGTTAAGCCCGTGAGCACAGGGTGGTCATGTCACGACAGTCCCAAACCTGACTGACTTCCAATGGAGAAGTAGCCGTCTTATATACAGCGCTGCATAGCCACGTGACCGTACTAGCAGCGCCACCTGTTAGGTTTAGTTATGTAAAATGCTTATGTAACAACTACCGACGGTAACCGAAGGTGGTACCGGTACACTACCGTATAGATAACCGAACTAGAGGAGTCGGTGTATGTAACGAACCGACGACACTAGTTAGATGAATAAAACAGTTATTAAACACAATAGAACCGTGTTGTCTTACATCATACAACATACAATAGATATACAACAATAACAGTTAGACTTTATAGTCAACCCGTTACACTACCCCCCTTAAGAATGTAGGAAGGGTTGGTTTTATAATAATAATACCTCTTGGATACATTATATACCACGTATATCTATTTATCAACAAGTAACATTTCTACTCATAGTAACAACAGGCATACATACATGAACAACCAGGTTAACATGTATATAACAGTTTATATCAACAATATAGTCTCAAATATAGTATCAAACCATAGTCCCGTAGGCACATGATATAAAAACTGTCCAACTGATAGTCCTAGACTAGTATCAGTTAAAAGTAAAGGCACCAAATAACCACCTTGGAAACTCAACACATCACCTACTACATTCAGCAATGGTGCAAATCCGTGTGGAGTTAGTGTCCTTATATATAAATAATAGAACTATAATAGCTCTCACTTCCTTTGGCGAAGAAAAGTTTTATAATTGGAACTATAGCAGTTCCCACTTCCTTTGGCGTAGAAAAGTTTATATATAAAAATCCATAGTAGCGTATCCTAATTAAGGTGGGATAGATCGTCATCCTTATTAGGGGCGGTACTCCAGTACCTAGCAGTTTATGGTGGTAGAGATGGATACAGTCCAGTACCGGTATAGTACTTCCATCTCTTGTGAAATATAAATATAAAAAGGTAGGTCCGTGCCTCCCTATAAATAATTATCACAGGAGGATGATCCATAATAGTTCATAGGTCACAATAGTAGAATGCGACCACAGGATCAGGAGCTCTGGACAGTAGTAGAGAACCGACGGTTGTGGCTTAGTAGTAAACCACGGTTTGAAGACATCAGGCTGCTTCCAGTGTGGTGGCAGTAGTGACTAGGTTAAGTCACGACAGCACCGTCGGTCTGCTTCGGTTGTCCAGGGGCGTGTAGCTGCGTCTATGGTTTAGTTTTACCTCCGAGGGGCGGAACAGTGCACCCCAGAGGGCCTGACAGGGGACCATCCTTAGGTGTCCATAGGGACACCGCCGGATGGCTTTCCTTCCCCATCAGGACTTCCTCCAGGAGGGGCCTCCGTGGTGTAAACCACAGCAGCCTCCACCTGGAGAGGAAGGGCTCCACCTGGGGCTACCGAGAGGGTACTCGGCGCCGCAGTAGGCTCCCCGCCACTGACCACCCGGGTAGAGTGTGCCATGAAAGAGAATGGCATCTCATACCTAGGTGGGTGTACTGACAGTACCGGGGTCACAGGAGGAGCAGGCCTTGCGGCAAGCCCCAACCTGGACTGGAGATCTGGAAAACCAGTTCTCTCCCACTCTGTCAGCTTTAGCCCGAACTGCCGGAAGAACTTGGCGTCACAAGTTGTCAACCTTGATTCAAGCTGATCGATCGTAGCCCTCCAGAGGGCATGATCTTGCTCCAGATTCGCCTCACGCTCGGCAAGGACTCTGGTGCGTTCAGCAACCCAAGCTTTCCCTTCCCGGATAGCCTGTTCTCTGAGCAACTTGTACTGCTCAAAGTAGGACTTCTCCAAGAAAGAAACCTGAAACTGGAGTAGCTTACTTGCGTTTTCAGCCATCTTAGCTCTGTAGCACTCAAATCCGGGGACTAGAGTGTCAGAGAATCCAGTGTCATAAGCAGGACCGTCTCCAGGCAACACAGGTAACCCTGCTAGCCCTTCGTCAACAGCCCTGTGCTCAGGTACTGGAGTCACCTCGTCATCCCTTGCGGGGTCAGAGGTTGCTCCGTGCTGGGGTGGAGCAGTCGGCTGGGCTGACGCCCCATCCGGCTGTTGTACCTCTACCTGTTCAGCGTCACTGATAGGTGAGATACTCTCCTGTGGAGCTGAAGCTTTCTTTTGCTTCTGGCTCCACTTGTACTGCTTGACATAGTCAGCAGCAACCTGACCCGCCTGCTCGTCACCCAAAGAGTTCTGAACAATAGCCAGTGCATCACCCAGTTTCTGTCTCTCCTGCCTGGGCAGTTGATCAGCAACCGGGGGCAATGCAACCGAAGATACCGTGACGGTACCGACGGTTTGGCTACGGTCGACCTCAGATGTTACCGTGGCGGTGGCGACACGTTTCTTCGCAGGTTCACTGCGGGAACGGTCACGTCCACCTTTGGTATCATCTTTGGATGACTGGCGGCCCCTTTTCAGATCTTTCTTCTTAGGAGGGGTATCCTTTCTGACAGTGGGCATCGGAGTTTCTGTATCTGGCCCGAGATCGGTTTGTTCGCACTTGGCGCCCTTACACAATCTCTCCCAGTCAGCCTCCGTGAGGTAATTCCACTGTTTAAGTTTGTTGGTTCGCCACTTATACTGTAGATTCCCTACACGTTTGTGGCACCCCCAAACCTTCAGTGCAGCCTCAACTCCACGACTAATAGTGCGCTTGTGAACGCCCTTATTGTCGCAAAGATGCCTTACCAAACCAGCCCTCCGTTGGCAACGCAATAGCTCCCCGTCACTGTACTCAGGGCAGGAAGTTGAGGTACTCCAACTCACACAGTACAAGTAGGGACGCACATTCATGTGCTTCTCTACTAAATGACGGGCGAACTTGAACAGGTTCGGCCACCGTTTTGCAGCTGTCGAAGCCCCTTTCAGGCGCTGACAGCGAACATACGGGCAGGGATCCCCTGGCACGTAGTTCTTCCAAGCATATTTCAGCTTGGGGCGGCATGACCTATGGATGTTAGGTTTATTCCCTTCCAACACTGCCCTGAGGTACACGAGGTACCAGTCAATGGGGTGGGAATCACCTGTCAACCAGTCTTCGTCGTCAGAACCCTCGGTCGTGTGAGGTGCAGGAAGAGCCATTTTGCCATTTTCCTGAACTAAGTCAGAAAGGCTCAGGTTCTTCCGGTCATCATCACGGAGACACAGGTTCAGACGAACATGCGCTGCCTTGGCGCGGAGGCGGCGATTGGCCCTGCTCTCTGCGACAGACCATCCCTCGGCTTCCGCCTTGGACAGTCTATCAGCAACAGCTTTGAGCCTATCTGCCTCAGTCGGTGCGACCTCTTCGGTAGCAGGAGTTTCAGGGGAAGATGCTATCCTCCTCTTACGCTTCCGCTTCCGTTTGGTCTTGACACGAACCGTGGACCCGTCTGATGAATCACCATCAGGGACCGTCGGTTCTTGTGCCACTACACCGGCGGGTTTCGGAGAAGATCCCCCTGCAGGGTTCTCCTCCTGGTTGGTATTACTACCACCCAGACCAGGTTCTGTTTTCGGAACAACATCACCCGACCCCTCAGGGTTAGGTTCAGTTGGTACCGAAGCCGAGCCTTGACCGACGGTTGGAGCACCGGTAGTGTCCATTTCCGTGTCAGACTCGAGAACTCGGTCTTCCCCGTCGGAGGCCTCAGCCTTCTCCGGGGCCGTGCATGTGCCATCTACACGGGCTGCCATACTGTTAGCTCAGGCGTAGGTGAACCTCACGGTTCACTCACCCGAGCTTTTAGTAGCACAGCAAGTAAACAATAGTGTAGGTACTGCCGGGCAGACCTAGGCACCACTGATCAACACGTTACCCTACGGGCAAACGTGCTGATCTGAAGAAGCCTGGCTGCCTGTGGGGCTTATATACCCCACCCGTCCCCCGTGACCCCGCCCCTTGACCGGCTTCTCAGCCAATCAGGGGTCGCGTCTCCAAGACGCGCCGAGGTGACCCAATTTCTCACGGCTCATTTGGCGGGAGAAATCGATCAGGTGACGCGGGCAGCGCCCTTCCCACGCCTGGCATATCCGACGGTGGGAACTCTCACTGTTGTTTACCATTTTCGTGGCGTAGCCACCGGAAAACCCGGGAATGATATACCGGCGTTAGAGGATATACACAGCAGCGTGTCACTAAGCAATATGTGGTCAAAACTAATCCCATACTTAGAATTAATCGGCAAAGCCAGCCACCCGCCCCGGACACGTGCATTTCTACCTCCAACGGATAACCACACCGGATAACCCGTCTCTTCTCGTTGTGTTTTGGTGATCGAGCACCGGGCCAATGACCACCGGCCCAGTACGGAACTGTCCATGGAAATTTAATCAAGCCAGCAGCTAAATGTCGTCAACAAGGTAAGAAAAAAATGTTTACACAATTTTATCTCGCTCTCTGACACGTGTGCTCCTCCGTAGACCTTGTACCGGTATGTCCAGCAATGATGACACCGGAGGTATCACCTTGCTTTGTTTACCGGTGTCTACGGCTAGTCCTTTACGCACAGCTGACCCTTTTTTACGAGGCCTACCGCGCTTGGGCTTGGTAACACACGACTGTGGTTCAATCGGTAATTTCCTAGGACGACCCCTTCGGCGCGCTACCGTCGGTACCGACGGTATGACCGTTGGTCCTGCCTTCGGTATCTTCGGTAGCGCAGGGTCGGTTGGTGCTGGTACTCGACCAGCACCGAGGGAATCTTCACCGTCATCTATATATGGAACTCCATACCAAGGTCGGAGTCTAGCCACATGTGATTTAGTGAGAGTCCCTTTTTGCAACCGTATTACTACAGTAGTTTCACTAACCACCATAGTAACCGTATGCGGACCATCCCAGGAGTACAGGGTCTTGACTTTGGAATTTGGTGTGCTAAATCTCGCGACCTTATCCCCCACCTTGAATTGGCGGAGTTTAAGGCCCGTGTCATAGCCCACCTTCTGCAAACTAGCAGATTTTTCCAAGTTGTCCCTTACTACTCCATAGGACTCGCGTAATGATTGTTGAAGTGATTCAACAAACATCACTGTGCAGGGTTGCTCGAGCTGGTGTCCCTGCACTCCATAGACCATGTCACTAGGCATGACTATGTCTTCACCCATTACGAGCATATTGGGCGTACAGCCCGTCGACGCATGTTCGGTAGCGTTGTAAGCATGAGAGATATAGCGAGCGTGCTCATCCCAATCATCTCGATGCTCATTAACCATTGTCGTGAGACATTGGATCAACGTCCGATTGAAACGTTCCACCATACCGTCCGATTGTGGTCGATAGGGGTTCGTATGCGTCTTGCAGATGTGTATTTTACTACACAATTCTGCCCACAGTCGAGATTCAAACTCACGACCCTGGTCGGAGTGAAGCATTAAAGGACCTCCCCACGTGAGGATCCAATTCTCGAAAAGTGCTTCAGCGCAGGTAACAGCTGTATGATTTACCAACGGATATACTTGGACGTACTTGGTATAGTAGTCCTGTACCACCATCATACAGGTATTCCCACGGGGGGTCGTGTTGAAACCACTAATGATATCAACAGCGATCCGGGCAAACCGAACACCGAATAGCTCTTGACTTAGAGGTAGTTTACCGATACCAGGTCCAGGCTTTGATAAACAGCATTGGGGACATTGCTTCACCCAACGCCGTATGTCCAAAGTCATACCAGGCCAGTAATATCTACTCTTAATCTTTGCCTCAGTTCGTTGTCTGCCAAAGTGTGCTGAAGTTCGGTGGCCATGACAGTAATTGAGCAACTGTAGTCTGAGTGACAAAGGCACTACAGACTGAGCTGTTCTCTTCCTGCCAGGTTGCACCCTCCAGCGGCACAATACACTGTTCCGTATAAAAAGATTATCCCACTGCGCTAACAGTTGTCTAACTTCTTTACATTCCAGCGAAAGTGCGGGGCGAACAGGCTTGGACAGGCCCAACAACTTCAAGGAGTACACCCTCGAAATAGCCGGATCCGCAAGCTGCTCATCCTTCAAGTGATTCAACGTCCAGTTAGGAACTTTCGCACCCACAGACGCAATCACTGCATTGTGAGACCCACAGTCTCGGCAGTCTACACGGTGACAGTTCCGGATAGGATAGCGGGACAAGCTGTCCGCATTCACATGATCTACTCCACTCCTGTGTATGATATGCTCATTCGTCATGCCAAACTCAGAGAGGTGGTTCAACCATCTACCCATCATCCCCTCAGCGTCCTTGAAGTTAAGGAGCCACTGCAGAGATGAATGATCCGTCCGTACAAGATAATTCCCACCATATAGGAAATGTCTGTACTTTTTTGTGTAAACCACCACTGCCAAGAGTTCACGCTTGGTTGTGCAGTAGTTACGTTGTGTTTTGCTTAGACTGTTGGACGAAAATGCCAGCGGCACTTCTCGCCCATCCTGGATCTGCGACAAGGCAGCACCAATACTTGTATTAGAAGCATCCGTGTCCAAGATGAACTTACCAACAGGTGCAGGGTAGTGCAAAACAGGTGTTTCTAAGAAGAGTCTCTTTAACTCACTGAAAGACTGTTCTGCGGCTGGAGACCAGACTATCTTAGCCTTAGCCTTCTTCTCTCCAATCATCAGCTCTTGTAAGGGAGCTGCGACTCTCGAGAATCCAGGTATAAAATCTCTGTAGTATGAACAAAACCCGATGAAAGAGCGTATCTCCTTCGTGTCCATCGGACGAGGCCAGTTCTGTACCACTTCGATCTTATGAGGATCAGCCATAATGCCATGTTCAGAAACAATTCTACCTAGGTATTCAACTGACTTCCTAAAAAGCTTGCACTTTGAAGGTTTCAATTTCAGACCATATGATAAGATGCGTTTCAGCACAGCTTGGAGGTTCTGTAGAGTTTCCTCCACAGAACCACCGAAGACGATGATGTCGTCCAAGTATACTAGGCACTTTTTCCAAAGTAAACCCCGTAACATGGTTTCCATCATTGCCTCGAAGGTTGCCGGGGCATTGCATAGCCCAAATGGCATGACGTTGAACTCAAATAGTCCCATATGGGTAGAAAATGCGGTTTTTTCTCGGTCCCGGGGGTCCATGCCGATCTGCCAATAACCAGATTGTAAATCTAGTGTACAGAACCATTTCGCCCCACCCAGAGATTCCACACATTCATCTATCCGAGGTAGAGGATATGCATTCTTCCTAGTGAGTCCGTTCAACTTCCTATAGTCGATGCAAAATCGACAGGAACCATCCTTCTTGGTGACCATCACCACAGGACTTGACCATGGACTCTCACTAGGTTGAATCACATCTTCATCCAACATCTTTTCTACCTCAGCCTCCATAGCACTTTTTTTAGCCATGGGTAACCGACGGTAGGGGATTCTACTGGGAAGCGCGTCCCCAGTGTCAACCCGGTGTTGTACCGTATTGGTACGCCCTAGAGGATCTCCTGGTTGCGCAAAGGCCTCAGATAACTCCGACAGCTCATTTGCCACCATTTCGCTCTCTAGGGTTGTGAGGTGTGACTCACACAACAGGGACCTTAAATGTTTCGGTAGGTTGGATTTAGCTAGAGCCTCTTCGTGGAAAGAGTCTCCCGCCACCACACCTACTTCCACAAAGTCCGTAGTTAGTGAGTCTACCCCATATGCTCGCGTGGTGTTACCAATAGGCGTCCCTTTTCGTAGAGTGATTTCTCTACTACTCGAGTTACAAATCGGTATCACCCCCCAACGAGCGTTGGCCAGGTAAGTATGATAGCCAGCAAGACCTAACTCAGAGAGCTTTTGATCTTCCGGTTCAAACATTCCCGGCCGTTTGGCCTGCACTCCCACGCAGCTGACTAGGACATCGGATACATGTCCTGCTGCCAACTTTGTGTCTTGTGCCACTGACGCCACAGAAGAACCATTCCACAAAACGCACTGTACAGATTGTTTATAAGGATGTTTAATCTGAAGTCGGCCCGTTGCGGTGTTCATTGTTACCCCGTAAAGAGCAGCAAAGTCCATCCCCAGTATGCCATCATCAGTGATGTCGGTGATGGTTGGACATATCCAGTATGTCTTGCCATCAACCAACATAGGTTTTACAGTTCTGCCATAAGTCTGCATACTATCTCCCGTAGCAGTCCGAGCCTTTACTCCTAGTAGCGGAGCTTCGGGCTGGTTGCAAAGACGAGCCATGAATTTACGATCGACCAAGGTGTGGGATGCACCCGTGTCGACCAAAAATTCACCACGCGTCCCGGAAATAACCAGACTCAGGTACCAACGCTGTCCCCGTAAAGGGACACACTCAGAGGTCAGCATCGGGCTTCCCCCTCCATCCATAGCAACCCCTTTTGTCAGGAGATAATCCCAACACGGGTCGCTCGGGGAGTCTTGAATCACACTGCTCTGGGCAATCGATTCTAACCAAGACTCCTCTAAGCCAGCGACTACAGAATCCTCCGGATTCCGTTCGTCCTTGCCAGCCCCGCCTTGCCAGACGCTTACAGGTTGTACAGACCCTTCTGCCTCTGCGCGGCCTTGGTTCATGGAAGAGTTAACACCGTCTACCAATCCCTTACAGGCATGGCTAACTGTGGGGGCGCCATCCTTGCCAAGAGGATGGGCCCCATTCAGTTTTCCGTCTCCTTTTCGGTTTTAGCAGCGACGGGTGCAGGGGCTTTGCATTCGCTAGCCCAATGACCCATCTTTTGACAGCGTCTACATGGCTGAGGTTTCGTGTCCTTTTTCTTCTTTTTCCTTCTCTTTCCAGATCCAGAATCAGAAGTGGACGCAGAGCTCTTTTCTAAGTGCTTCCGCAACAAACCCTCAATCATCTTTTCCATGTCCCTGTCAGGCATTACTGCCGCCACCTCCTCGGAGGCGGGCTGTTTTTTCTTAGGTGGTTTTGTGGCGGCCTCTACCACCTGAGCTCCTTTCGGGGCCACAGATGGAGCTGCCGACACTCCTCCACTAGGAAAAACAGCCTGTTTGGTGTCATACACATCTGCATGGTCGAAAAGGTCAGCTAGAGATAAGTCCGGCTGCCATTTCTCCCGCAGATATGCCTGGAGATTGGTGTCCCTGACTCCATTGACAAACCTGGAGGTTAACTCCTGGATGACAGTGGGGGTGTCAGGTCTACATCCCTGATAACACTCGGAAATCAGTTCTTGTAGAGCAAATCCGTAGGATCTCAGATGCTCGTCCTTGCGTTGGACACGTTTGAGCAGCTGAGTCCTTGGGTCATGCTCACCAATCTTCCCAATCGCCCATTCAGCTGTTTCTTCAAGTGAGCTCAATGTCTTGATCTTCACTCTCTCGAACGCCAAAAGGGCTGGTTCACCTGGCCCGTTGCAGAGTGCCTGCTTCAGAGCAACCAGCGCTTGCTGATTGTTCCAGCGATTGCTCTCCACAATAGCCTTGAACCGAACTTTGTACTTTCTCCAGGGTGGCGATCCTGTGAAAGGCGGAATATCGATGGCCTTTTGACGGGCTGCATCAGGATGTTTGATCTCCCCAAAGTTGAAAGGAGCATACCGTTCATCCAGTTCATCGATGTCCCGCGGGACGATGTCTGTCCCCAGCTTCTCAATAGCCGGGTTCCGGTCATACTTAGCCCGCTGGACAGGAGTTAAGCCCTGTCTAGCTCTGGGTTTCGGTACTGGAACTGAGACCATGGTCTGCTGTTGGTTCAACATCGTTGAACCAGTAGATGGGTGGGTGTACCCTGGAGGTGTTGCCGTGCCTCCAAAGGCGCCGCCACAGACCGGAGTCTGTAGATAGCTAGCCCCCATCTGAGGTGTCATACCTGTTACCGTGGTGTGTACTAGCGGCGGGACACTTGAAGGTGTCACTGTCGTGTACACACTGGGTGCGGGTATGACTGGAGGTACCACCGTGGTAGGTGGTGGTACTTGCTCCGACTTCGTCTTCAGGTCCTGATTGACTTGCCTTAAGCTTGCGAGGTCTTGTCTGGCTAAGTGGAGCTGCGTGCTCAAATCCTTTCCCAAGGAAGTTAAGCTTGCAACCTCACATTCGCCAGACACCCTCTGGTGCAAAAGTTTGTCAACCTCCACCTTGTGGGAAGCCATCTCGTTCTGGAGTTCCAGTAGGAACTTTTTCTTCTCATCAACCTCCCTTAGGAATAACTTCCTAGTTTGATTGATGGAAGCAAGTTCCCTCCGGGCTTCCGCGAGCTCATGCAACTCAGTTTTCCTGGTGGGGATACCCATGGCAGCTAGTAGGTCCCCATCCAGTGGTAAACTGGATGGCTCATCTACTGCTGGCGGGTACCCCTTACCAGGAGCTTCTGTTGCCACATTAGTCTTCTTTGATAGCCCGCCACCCCCCATACCGTTCGGTGTAGGAGTGGCACCATCAGTGAAAACCGACGTGTCTGGATCCAATGAAGGATCTGCCACCGTCGGTGTAGAACCGAAGGCAGCTGGGCCGAGAGTTTTAGGCTCTCTACCCGGTATTTTCTGACCCTCAGGACAGAAAAGATTCGTGGAAAGGGAGTCCAACGATCTCCTGGAGCTTATATCAAAGGGTCCCGGGATTGGAGATTGCTCCCCATCCTCTCCTTTGGTAAAGGCTTCCACAATAGGATCACCTATTGCTTCTTGGGAGAGGTCGTCACCGGGCACCTCCAAGGCTGCCCGGCTCTCCCGCCTATTGGATTTGCCTGTGAAGAAGCGTACATTCTGTACGGCTTCTTCACGTTCCTCAGCAGGGGTTTTAGTCCTGCCGCTGAACGAGCTGACAAAATCGTATAGGTAATCCATATACTGTAAGTCTATTTAATACCCTATCAATGGTCGGTTCGATCAAGTGGTCACGGCACCAATGTAGTTGGTCTCTTACTACGTATGTAACACTTGAGTACAAAAACCAGACAAGGTAAATTAGACTTTAATATACGGTGACTTTATTGTAAAGGTAACTCTTGGGTATTATAGTACAAGTATAACCAGCGGATATACAAGATCAGAACAGATATATAATACAGTGGGGCAACCCTATAGCATAGAGTTAAGCCCGTGAGCACAGGGTGGTCATGTCACGACAGTCCCAAACCTGACTGACTTCCAATGGAGAAGTAGCCGTCTTATATACAGCGCTGCATAGCCACGTGACCGTACTAGCAGCGCCACCTGTTAGGTTTAGTTATGTAAAATGCTTATGTAACAACTACCGACGGTAACCGAAGGTGGTACCGGTACACTACCGTATAGATAACCGAACTAGAGGAGTCGGTGTATGTAACGAACCGACGACACTAGTTAGATGAATAAAACAGTTATTAAACACAATAGAACCGTGTTGTCTTACATCATACAACATACAATAGATATACAACAATAACAGTTAGACTTTATAGTCAACCCGTTACAGGTGTAAATATAGATAAATAAATATACTATATATGATTTGCGTGGAAACACACATAAATAAGTTACAAGTACAAATAAATAGAGGAGTAAAAACAGCCCTTAGAAATAAGGACACAACAAATACAGAAAAGTTAAGGAAGAAAATAAGGATAAACACCTGAAAGAGAGGAGAACCAGGCACCTGGAAATGGCCAGTTTCAGATCAGCACAGAAAGAGGTTAATAAAGACCAAAGGCAGATACCAACCAGAGCACATGATGTGACGCTTATGCAGGTGCACATACCCTAAAACCCAGCCAGCAGGAAGAGCCTGCAGTATAGACTATCCTTAAATTGGAATGACCAATTATCAGAAGCCAGAAGGATCAGTGACGAGGACACATTTAAAACATGGCTTGAAGAAAAATACGAAAATCTCGTCGATCTGCTACCTGACACATAGATGGAGGGATGGGAGGGAAGGGGGGTACCAGGACCCAAACTGCTTAAGCTGTAACAATGCAGCATTCTCTTAAGAACCAAAACCGGCTTATAGATACAACAAGCCTTTTAAGAAGACAAAGAAAAGGCCCTTGCTAAATCATCACTATCACCCTTAACCATCTCATTAATTTATGTATTCAGTTAAACTAAAAAAAGTTACAAACATATAACATTTTACTCATCTATATATATGCTAATCAACACCACTAGCATATTATACATACCACCGACATTTGGTATAAGTTGTGACCAGCAAATACCACCATTCATAAAAGATGGTGTTGGTCGCTGGACCCACAAAGTTGCTGTCCTTTGTAAAAACACAGGCTATAAGCCTAATCATTGAACAGGATAAATAAACAAATACAAACAAACAAACAAACCTTTTCTTTTATTTGGCCTAACTCCACACAACTCAGTCAACTCAGCTTTATAGGCATAGAATTATGGTTCCTATATGACTATATATTCTCCAAATATATGGGAACTAATGCACTGGAAATTACATTTTTTGATCCTCTATCATGTAGTCAATTGTATCCAAAAGTCATGAAATTACTCGAAGTATTGCCAGAGGTCGTGCAGTCACCAGGAAAACGGTCCAGGTCACCAGGTTGCTTAATAAAACTATTCAGCCAGATATTTATTGACTTTGCATAATATGTGCACAACCATTGAAATCACTGATATTAACCCACTAACCCAATTGGCATCAGCCCCGTGTCCACTAGCATTTATGACACTTTTAGTGACGACAATTTGAATCGTGAATTTGAACGTGTTTTTCGGGGCTAAAACAGTCTCATAACTGCTAGAGGACACAGGCAATAATTATTACCAGCAAAACACGGGCTACCAGTAAAAAACGGATGATGCCATCAATTTTAATGATGCCATCAATTTTGTCATCATTTTAAAATGTACAAAAATGGCTATTTCTGAAAGAGAGATCATTTTGATTATCATGATTTTTCACACAGTAGAAGGTCTTCAAAAGGGAATCGTTTTTTGTGATCATGAGGTGTGTGTCTACTATATACTATACGACTAGTGAAAGTGGACGATTTCACCTGCTTGACATTCAGTAATATGTGAACATTTGGGAATATATTTCCTTGATATATTCCACTTTAAATGCAGGTAGGCTGTGTCCACTAGGCGTGATATATTACTGCCCAGACTGCCCAGGGCATACATGGGCGAAGTATTGTAATAGAATAAAGAGCATATCGCCCACTTTATGCATAAAAAGATAAACATGATAGATATTTTGTAGTCCACTTTTGACGTCCATATTTTGCTATTTCATTTTTGTATTTCCGAATTTTGTTGTCAAGGTGTGTCCACAGATAGAAAATCAGAAAAGAGGACAAACGGCCTCACATATGCTAGTTCACGAGGAGACAGGTGTGTCCACTAGCATATATGAGGCCGTTTGTCGTCCTTCAAAACGTGAATTTGAATACAAATATGAAATATATGTTTTGTCTCCCTGTGGCGTAATAGAATAAAGAGCAAATCGCCCAATTCCTTCACAAAAATCAAACTTGTGTCGTTTGCTTTTGAAGGATGATGGCTTACATGATTTCTATATATTACAGATTTTTGTCGTCCACCTGTGTCCACAGGAGACAAAACATATATTTTATATTTGTATTCAAATTCACGTTTTGACGGACGTCAAACAGCATTATAAAGCTAGCGGACACAAGCCTAATCGTGAGAATATTTTCAGGAGATCGAGGGCACCAGCGACGGTGTCTGTTGGGCAGTATTTAATAGTTCAGTCACTGATGCACCGTACGTTGAAGGAGGGTATTCTTATGAATATGGGTAAGTTACTGTACACATTTCACACATAATGTGAAAGGCCAAACAGCATTATACATGTATTATAAGAAGTTACACTAAGAAGTCCTCCGAAGTTGACACAGCAGGTTTTACAATTCCCAGTTGTATAAGTGTACCAGCAGTATACATGGCATGGATCACGTACAAGCATGTATTTGCCAAATATCTAGTGCATAGAGCCATTATCTCCAATAGCCATGTGCAATGTGGAAGATCATATCTCAGGCGGGATGTACATGTGGGGAAAGGAGGCGAATTAGTGGAGGTTGGACCGATGCCTAAAGCTGGGACTC